>OX457008.1:3534038-4200458 GCA_949752705.1 Callimorpha dominula | reverse complement strand
CGTAAGAACGATTTTCATCTATAGTAATATAATAAAGAGCTGAAGAGTCGTTTTGGTTGTTTGTTTCAACGCGCTAATCGATATAATCGTTTTGGATTGACTATTCAACTAGTCCTTTTTAGTCCGAATTCAGAAAGGTTATAGGTATGGTATGGTTATGGTATGATATGTAACATCACGCTACGACCCTTAGGGGCGGAGCAGTGGCCATAGACGCGAGTGAAACTGCATGGAACGGCAAGCAGATTTCTGCTGGCATAAAAGTCGCTCGACTGGGGAAGTATTATTCTACATAATTATGATCACTGTTAGCCAGTACCGTAATTTGCTGACGATAAAGCTTTAGGAAGAGGATAGTGTTTGGAACATGACAGTAATAAAATCTGGTAGTACTAGAATCTGCCAGCTCTGGCAACCGCTTGTTATTAGGATAGGTGCTTTTTGCCACCTAGTGGAGGAAAATCTAGGTACGCCACAGGCGTCATCCATCATTATATCAAAGTACACACACATTTTACTATGATTTGCCATCAGTTTACCATATTGATAGCCATTTATGCTTACTGCTCCGGTCCTGTGGGTCACAGAATGATGATATATAATCTGTAACCTTGCTCAAGAAATGGTCTTAAATATGTTATCTAATCATCATAATTTACTAGCAAAACCCGACTGTAGTTTTCCTGTTAAAATGAATGATATATATATTTAGTTTTTTATTTACAAAAAGCATAGTATAAAAACATTCTTCATAGAGAAATATTTATGTAGATGTGCAAGTTTTCATTGTGATCTTTAAAACGGTGTCTGAGTTTACTGATCACATATACAAGGAAGGAGAAATAACGTTAAAGATTTTATAGATGTACCCTAGTTATTGAAAAAGCAATAAATCGTAACGTAACACATCTGTTGTCTGTGCGACTGTGCAAGTCTACATATTTAATCCTTTTGCACTCTCGGTCACGTACAGGCAGACACGTGCCACAGGATATTTGTCGGGAGGGAGGGTCTGAACCAAAATATTTATGTGAGGGCACGAAGCTTTTGTTGACTACGTAGAGTATCATTTCAAGTTTACATCTTTATTACAGCGCTAGCGAAATTGGATCCGTTTGCCACATCAACAACTGGTAGTTTTATTAAAAATAGGGGCAAATTCTAATAGATGATAAACCAGTTCAATATTTAATGAAAATGAGTAAATAGACATTATTATGACTGGTTATACCGGTAGTGCTACGATATTGGTCGGTTGACAATAGTGGGGAGTAATTATAAGTTTATAACAATCACTTGCGTGATGGAGGTAGGAACAATATAGCAGTTACTGTAATTTAGTGATTTTTATAGTTTATAGCAATAGTGGTGAGATTGTTTCTAATACTATTACTACACGATTTGGTTTAAGTTATCATCTCACCATCTACCTTCACGTGGATTGGATCTCCATTTAGGACAAGTTATTTGTGTGATACCTCGTTCTAAGTCTCGATGTGTTTATTGTGTGTATGTTTGTACCAACACATCAAGGAAAGATATCCTTGTGGAGTTGTCTGTTGACATTTTAGACAAGTAAATTATAAGAAAAGAATAAAATGTATACATAGTCGAAACGTTAAGTGTGTGTCCGGACACACTTAACGTTTCGACTATGGTATGGTTCTTTCGTTTAGATATTGCAAAACTTGGAAGTGAAATGGAATCTGCATTGCCTAAAATTCATAAAATGACGTAAAACATTTAAAAAAATATGGTCATGTGATCAGAATTTGTACTTTTGCGGCACTCCTCACGATAGTTGTGATGTGTTTTATTAAATTGACCATGGGCACATGAAAGCATAATCTGCGGAGTAAATGATATTGATCGTTGCAACTTAAGTAAATTCACATAATCACTCTCAATAAGCACTCTTAACCTTTATTTGAAAACTGCAACAAACTTGGTAATTGTGTGATAGGCCTTCAAACTGTACCAGTCTGAGATATCGCTACCAAATATCCCTATTTAATAACCTACCTGAAATAAATCATGTGTATTCGCATTTATTCCTAATGTAACATCACACATGTCCAAAAAAACTATACATTTTGTACACAGAGTAATAAATATGGTTGGTATTAATATGATTATCGGTATTTTTTTTAAGTATAATACGATAGTTTTCATGATATTTGCACCTATGACTAATGCCGCGTTCCCATAAACAAAAAACGATTCGTTTTGCTTACGGCTTTAAAATTTTACCGTCCGTCCGTAAGGAAAACGAATCGTTTCTTGTTTATTGGAACACGGCATAAATAAACTTACAAAATAAATATAAAAATACCTCTCGCTTAAACGCTGATTTCTGCCAATTGCACTTGAAAGGCTTCTTGAAGAACACTGATAAATGTAACTACATTTATAAAAAAGTAAATGTAAGGTAATATGTAAGTACATAAGTATTAACCCTATCCCGAAACGAAATTCTGTAAGACATCGCTATTAAATTAGCTTGAATTGCATATTTTACTAAATGCTAAGGAATTAAGATGTACATTATCAAGATTGTTATCTACAGTGATTCATTAACATTTACCAAATGTAAATTACAGCACACTCCAAAACCTACAAATAAAAACGAAATAAATGGATGTTTGTTACTCTTTCACGCCAAAACTACTGAACCGATTGCGATGAAACTTGGTATGTAGATAGCTAGAGACCTGGATTAACATACAAGCTACTTTTTATCCCGATATTCCCACGGGATCGGGACTTACGCGGGTGAAACCGCAGGGCGCTACTAGTAAAGAATAATCTTTAGCATAAATTGTACCCTTTAGGTCCGAACTCTTTGTGGAACGAGAAACAATGGGGTCAAGGCTGTAACATTTTATTGTATTGCCATAGACGGCCCAACCCTTATGGCATATAAAACCCGGTTTAAGACTATGTTATACTCAGTACGTATACGTTTTTGTAATGCAACTTTTATTACCCCTCTGAGGTTTCTTATTATAATGCTGTATCTCAATTTCATTTATTTATTTCGTTATGACTTATGAATGAGCTACAAAAATCATTTTGTTTCATACACTACTTTCTTGTACTACTATGTTGGTTATTATGATGTATGTTCAAACTTACAAAACACAACACTATACTCTGTCCATTCATTTATTTTCTTTTTGACAATCCGATAAGTAGTCAATTAGTCACGAGTCATGCATAACACGTTGCCGATTCGATTAAAAGTAACAATCGATTTTTTTTAAAAGCAACTTGTAATCAAATTTAAAAGAAGTAAAACGTTAATTTTAGCTAAAAATACTGAACTCGTTTAATAAATTATATTACCCATATTAGAATAAATAATCTTTATTGTACACCAAAGACAATATAAAAAAATAATATAATTTTTTTACATTAAAAATTATATATTATTAATGTTACTGAGAACTCAAGTGACGAATATAATGTGTATCATCTTTCATTTGTTCGTGACTCAAAGACTTGAATTTCAAGATTATTATGTTTAAATAACTAAAAATCTTGAAAATCAAGTTTAAACTTTCCTTTCGGCCGCCATCGCAACTGTCTTTCACAACCAGTTGTCTACGAGGATTTTTTATTCTTTCATGGCACCCATTTGTAATAGAAGAACATTTATTCTTGGTACACAACTAGTTGCCAAAAAGAAAAACTCAAAAAACTTGCAAATACAATAAAATAAAACTATTCAGAACTATAGACGAACGTCTTTTTATACTGGTTTAGAAAAAGTTAATATCGATTTTTAAATATGCAGAAGAGTTAAACATTTGTTCCCATCAGTATGTACAACAGAACGTAATACTTTTTATTGCATAAAATAAAAATTATTTAGTTTGGAAGAAAACTACTACACTTCTACTACATGTACAGTATATAATCATATATCAATAATAATAGTAATCAAAGAGAAAAATCTCTATATTTTTCTAACTGTGCATATTTAAAGTTGAAGCGTTCTCAAGCAAAACAAAAATGAATGGAGCCAAATGGAGTATTATTTGTTTGTTTTGTTGTGTTAAGAGTGTTTAGAGGCACACTATTTATTATCAAGCGTGCCGTGTTCTTGTCAACTATCTCAGTCGTAAAGGAATTGAAAATGTTCCAAAAATAGTTTTAACCTCCAGCTTCGCTACCGTTTCAGATTTTGTCAATCAATCTATCCCTATGCCTATAAATCAGTTTTTAAAATTTTTGTCTGTCTGTTTGTTCCGGTTAATCTCCGGAACAGGTGGATCGATTTCCATAGAACTTTCATTGGCAGATCGCTGGTGTTATAAGGACTTAGGTTACTTTTATTTTGGAAAAAAAATTATTTGGGTTCCGCGCAAAATATATAAATATGTATACGCGAGCGAAGCCGCGCGGGAACTGCTAGTCTTAGTTATAAAGTTAGGATTTCCACTTTAATATTATCAATATTTTTTTACTTGCACGGCAACATAATGTTGGAGTCTGTATGGAGCGTTTATCACTGGAAATGAGATCGTTTGTAACCCTAATGGAGTCTCTGAAGATATGGGAGCAAATGTGTTGTAGCCACGTAATGAGATATATTATTAAAAGTAATGGTATGGGTGGTAATGTAAGGAAGCAAGATTATATATAAATATAGGTTACGGAGGTTGATTATATGTAGGTTAAATCCCTAGGAGAAACATTAGATATCTTTTGTGATATTACTATTCTGACATAGGCAAATTTCTGGTGCAGTACGAGTCGTTTATAAAAAAAGTAAAATCAGCATTTTTTGAATGCGGCAAGCTCTAGTTTAGCAAAACTAAATGAATAAATCGCTCGTTTGCGACAATAGCGACATAACTAAGAATTATTGATTTTAGAGAATGGCAATGTTTCGTGATTTCCGCTAGAGTATTTTGTTCTAAATATATAATGAACTTGTCGCTTTCTAACGAACGTTAGCACGAAATCGGCATCTTTGTTCACCATAAAATATCAAAGATTTATGATCGTTTGGCATACTTAGTACAATTCGACTGAGTTTTGAATTATGTCGATATTCTCGCAAACAAGCGAAATGTTTCATACATTTCGTAAAAATAACATACTATCTTAGTTAGACTAATGCTTCAATAATTTTTTGCCATACAAAAAAAGGATTTGCTTATGATTACTAAAACAGGGAGGTATACAAAACTAAGGGGCTTGTTAAAAATCTTGGCAATAAATATAAATTCTATCAAATTAAAATATTTTTTGTTGTGCCAGTAAATACATAACAAATTTTCAGTCTGTTTTGTTTGGTGCATTGACATCGCCTGGTGGTGGACAGGCCTAGCGTGCAGTTGCTTCGCGTTGCTAACAAATTGGTTGGATTTTATAGTTTCTCTTTCTTAGTTGTTTTTTTTACAATTTTTTTATTACATAAATCTTACGTAGCTAGGAATTGTTACCGCGGTGGGATTTCAAAAGTAAGGGTTCTTGAAATATGGATAAGAACAACTAGAATCTATAAATTAACAAACTTGAGACAGTTTAATTGAACATTGTAAATAATTATAATATTATGGTTTTAATTTCTTCTTACTTCTTTAATAGAAGTGGAAAGGAACCACCAACTTGTACAAACAAAGCCATAGAAATAGAAAGTATTTGTTAAAATCTAATTTCTAGAGCGTTAACAAAGAAATGTTATTGGATATATTGTTATATGTAAACCTTAAGATTTCCATTACATTGTGTACAAACACATTGCCTACGAAGCTGCGAAGTAACAAGTAATATTCCCCAAGTTGGCCCCAGCGTGTTGTTATTACGGTTTCATATATGTTGTCACCACATCAAAAACTCTTATTTATTTTATTAAAAATAGGGCCAAACTATAATAGATGAATTGATAACACAGTTCACTATTTAATAAAAATAAGTTAATAGATATTATTTTGACTAGTTATACCGGTAACGCAATACTATTGGTCGATGGATAAATATTAACAAATTGTGGGATTATAAAAGGGTAGCAATATGTTTAGAACGAGGGACTTGAGTGCAAACAGAGGTACGAACAACTTGGCAGTTGCTGTTCGTTAGTGATTTTTATAATGTATATCAGTGGTAACGAGACTGTTTCTAACATATATGCAACGATATTCAGTTTCTGCGAACGCATAGCTCGGGGGAATCATTAAGATCTGTTCGCGTTACAATCGTATGTCGCTTGTGTTTTTGTCACACATTCGGATTTCTCTGAAAATCGAGAACTTAAAATCAATAGCTAACAGAGTATATCACATAATTGTTTGAAAGAGGTTTCAAAAATGGTGGTCGGATTTGTTATAACGTTGAAGAATATGAATATGTCGCCGTGAACACATACATACCAAAAGGTGATTACAGATGTGATCTAATTACCTGTAACAGCAACAAATTTACATCATTACAATTTAATAAATGAAAATAAAATAAAAAAAGGAAACCAGAACTACATTCATATTTTAACTACATAATTTTTTGACATTCTTTATAGATTTTTTATGGTATAAGGACGAGCAGACGGGTCACCTGATAGTAAGTGACTACCGCCGTCCATAGGCACCTGCAACTATAGAGTCACAAGTACGTTGACGGCCTTTAAGGCGGGAGTAGGGGAAAGGAGGAAGAGGAGGAGAGGGGAGGGGACAAGGTAAGGTTATGGTAAACTCACTCACTCGGCGGAACACAACAGAGCTTTACTGCCGGTTTTCTGTGAGGCCGTGTTATCACTCCGGTCGAGCCGGCCCATTAGTACCGAAGCATGGCTCTCCCACTATGAAAAGCTCAAATAATAACTAATTAAATTATCGTATTATTGTAGGTCACGTTATTTACACTGAGGACGATAATCTGTTATCAAATAGTTGAAAGAGTACGGAAATGGACTTGCTTTAATAAAGAGCTTTTTGAAAATCTACATCTATTCAGAATAAAAAAAGACATTTATAAATATGTACTTAGATAATTGAGTTCTATTTTATAAACAATCCTTCAAAGGTGCTCCCTCACCGGGACCATTCGCCTGTAATGTGATATTTATGATTCGAGTTGATTAGTTGATACCACAATGTCAAACGAAGCAGTCGTTGTGCTGAGTGCGGCAATATTATTTCAAAATTGTTGTATAGAATAGAAAAACGATATTGGTGTCACATTTCATTACAGGTTACGCACTTTAATGTTCGGATCTGTAACGTAACATTACAGGCGAATGCTCCTGGTGAGGGAGGACGTATACGTATAATTTATGAGTGGAGGAATAATTCGCTGAGTACGTAAAATGTACCTATACCACGAATGCGCACGACCAACACATAATGACCGCATCCAAGATAGTTACATATTATGTTAATTGTCGATTACACCAGCTAATTGCTGCACGCAATCGATCGCTGTTCTTAGCGCGTCAATTGCGGTTAACACACTCTGCGAGACGAACTGTCTCATTAGCAAAGAGACACGTAACATAATATTAGCTCTCCTAGATTCTTCTGTACATGTTTGTTATACAATGATGGACTTCTTAAATTTTTTTTTGGTTATTTATTTATTATTTTGAAATTCTTAAATTAAACATTTTGTTTTAGTTATCCGTGTTATTTCGTCTTTTCATAGTATGTAATCTATTGTGTATATATATATACTAGCAACCCGCCACCCGGCTTCGCACGAGTACAAATTATACACCTAAACCTTTCTCATGAATCACTATGTCTATTAGTGAAAACCGCTTGAAAATCCGTTAAATAGTTTTTCAGTTTATCGCGAACAGACAGACGCGGCGGGGGACTTTGTTTTATAATATGTAGTAATATATAAAAATAAATCCCTATTTCCCTTGGTCATGCCATAACTTGAACACTTTTAGAAGGATCTTAGGGAACAAAAAGTTAATAAAATTTCGCACAAACTCAGATCCCGTGGATACATTTGAATTTCCACGCGAACGAAATCGCGGGCAATAGCTACTCGTAGTTTAACATAATGTTCACATACATACACATAATATATAAACTCACGCTTTTCTCACTCACTCTCACTTTAACTCACCTTTCTCCATTCGTGGTCAACAACAGCCGCCACTTGCTTCTTCCCTTACATACCTGCGTCAGGAGTTTCCTCTAGAGTCATTAAACCTTTCATTCAAGCCAGACATACCCGTTACATACCCGGAGGGGGTTTCGGGTACTACTGACCTGCTCCTTCTTGAGAACATTACTAGTTTGATCAGGATATATTCTAGTGGACTTATTCTAGTAGTCGACCCTGTTCGCTTTGTATACACACTTGTTTTGTCATTAGTTTTTCATTCTTTCTTCGTGTCAGCATACCCTTTTCAATATGCGTCACTACGTCTGCTTTCAAGAATCCTCTCGAATATCAATTATCGCATATTCATCCAAATAAAAAGATGTGTTGCATCGTATTGTATTACATTCGAGTATAGTCCACCAACTTTGTTAGTTGTTTTGTCACTCTAATATTTTAAAACCCAAATTCATCATAGTTTTGGAACGTATATTGCTGAAGCTAGGCGTTTTTAAATCATAAATCATTTATTAGCATAAACATGGGTAAAAGATGTTACAAATTTAATAATTACTGTTAATATAATTTTTGTTTTATCAAAATAATTTTAAAAGCTAAAATATAATAATACAATGTCAATGATAAAAATATAATGCATGCATGACAATAATTAATACGACAATGTAATATAACTACACAGTTTTCTGAAGCCATTAATTTACTGAATAAATCAATTTTTCAAGGAGTAGCACTTTTAGCTTCCTTTTGATTGTAGGCATAGGAAGCTTTTAGATGGCTGATCGCACTTTATTAAATATTCTTACTAAGACCCTGTCCTGAGCCTGTCATAAAGACCGATATTTACCCTTTGTAATCCAACGAGTCCTTGCTACTTTGAGGAGGTCATCGATCTCAAGCAACGTTGCCCTATCGATTTTTGCAAAGACGCAACTCGTAGACATAGGCTGAGACCAAGCCTCACGCAATTCATGTAATATTCTATTGTAGTCGATTCACACGATGTTATTATTTTCTTTTTCTAATCGATTCGATTGAATAATTTGCCGTGTTGTCACGAAGTAGCATAATATGTTGAGGTAAGGTGTAGTGCGACAGGCATTGCTGCGACTATCCAAGTGAAATGAATTTAATTTTTATTCTCAAGCGAAAGCTTAAGCGTCAATTGCATGAATGTTATTGCGACATTATGCACATATATCAAAAATGGCTGCACTGTGAAAGCCTGTTCTTGGTATTAACTTGAGAGTAGGACAGTGGAACTCTTCAGTGGCTACTATTAAACCCCCCGAGTTTGGGCTCATATGATTCGTTTTGACGAAGTCCAACAGATTGGGATTGGTAACGATGGTCTGATGATGAAGCCAGGAGGTGGTTAGTGAACCTCTTTTCTACTTTTTTCGTCAGTTCGCCATTAAAGTTGCGATAGGTGTGATCTTTGTGACAAGCAATGTATTACTGAAAATGAACAGTGATGTAGCAAAATCAAAGAGCGACGCGACGGTGCGGCGACTGCGGCGGCGACGCTTCTGCAACTCTGCGTCAAGTCTACATAAGCCCTAATCTTTTTAGATTTTATCTACACCACTATTACTGTGCGTTCAGGGAATAATAATCACATATTATGAACAAAACGCTAACGAATATAAAATATACCCCAATTATTGCTCTGTTAAACCTTCTTTCTGTTTTTTTGCAACTAAAGTGGCGGTAACCACCGCTCGCAATACTAGCGATGTCGTTTGCACGCTGTGATATCTATTTACACTATTTAGTGCTTTATAAGGATCTAATTTGAACTGTCATTCTTAGTGCTTTTTATAATGTCTAGTATTATTTAACCTTTAAATTTCGTCTTCTATATTTGTTAGAAGCCATCACAACACTATTGCTATAAACTACAAAAATCACTCAATTACAGTAACTGCTATGTTGTTCATACCTCTATCAGCACTCAAGTAATTGTTATCAACTTATAATGATTGCCTGTCGTTTTAACTCCTAAATAGTGAACTGTTTTATCATCTATTATAGTTTACCCCTCATTTAATAAAAAAAATATATACGAGTTTTTGGTGTGGCGATAACATGTTCGTCACAGCCGTTTGTAATCGGCAGTATATATTCTTCTGCATAAATAATATCAGTCCGAATCGAAAAGTTGAGAGGTGCTAAACCGGGGATCGAACTTCGAACAATCTGCGTGAGATTAGAGATACCACTCGGTTTTCATTACACTGGAGTCATATTTACTAACAAGTACACTAATTAATTACACGGGGAACGAATTCCATGATTAAAAAAACCGTATAAAGACAGGTTCACATGACAGAAAACAATAAAAATGATGTCAGTTAGTCTTGGTCGGAATGTCTACGATACCGGTCTGCAATTATCGACGCATCAAGAGGTCATGCATCATGCCCGCGTTAGGGCTGCCCCTGACATTTACATACGTGATTATTAATAAATTGCATGCCTGTTAAGGATTTGAATCTTCCGTAAAAATTTTCATATCTACCAAAATATTTTGTTTCTGTTTTTTTATCTGTTAAAAAAACTACATGTCATATTTCTACAGACCTTCTATTAACTAATACGAAATTAGGAATCAATACGTTATAGGCGAACATATTTGCCTACAATACAATAGGTATGCGATTTTTCGCTTAAAACAAAAATTTATGTATACAGAATTTACTGCCGAAATATTAGCTTAAAGACTAATATAAATACCACATAGTTTATTTATACAATGTTACAGAAAGATGTGGTCATATTTAAGCGTCATATAATGAGAATGACTTAAAGCTCAGCGAAATTGAACATGAAAATTTACTGACACCGCTGACATGAAATTCACTTCAAAAAATATCTATGCTATTTGATGCTACGGATGTTTATGGAATGTCCGGATTTCGTTGAAGATGCCTGCATAAAAAATTAAGAAACAATATCGATGAAATTGACATAAAATTGATAAAAGTTACGATAAAAAAAAAACATTTTTTCAAATTTAATATTATTTATTTTATACTTTTTATCTGCCAACTATATAATGGCTACACATAACACTCCTAAAATAAGACCCCATAAGAAAAATCAAAATATATATTTTTGGAAAATCCTTTTTTGCTAAGCTAAGCTAAACTACATATTTTTCGGCTACACATAAAATATGACGACATCACACGTCACACCTGTAGGGTTTTAGTCTACACTAAAAGGCGTTGTGCGTTACGCAAAAGCAAATATATAAACGAATATAGGACAACCCTATTCGGTTTGTGCAGACGGGCGAACAGACTACGACGCAGACGAAGTGACGCGTGAGTCATTCAACATGCGACACGCTCTACCTGTTGTGGGAACGTCACTGGCATTGTGTCTAATTTTCTTAAAGTAATAAAATTATTAAGACGAGCTGTCTAATTACAACTATATATAGTTAAGAGGGCACGCAAGGTTATGTAGCGGTTACATTTTAAACAAAATAATATATACATATACAAGTGTTTCAAAGATTTACATATTAACAACAGACTTGTCTAACCTCTCAAGGCTGTGCGGTTCCTATACATAACGTGTAAATAAACCCAAATTAGTACAGTTGTTGATTTAGATTTAGAGTGTAGGTTGACGTAACCAGACCAGAGCCCCCGCTGGTTACTATGATTCGTATACAAGTGACTCATTCACGTTCACTGCTGTTCTGTTTTGCTTGTTGATGCTTTTTTCAGGTTGATAAACTGAACTATTTTCAGATTCTATTTTTAAAAACACGATACAGAGTGTGAAAGACTTATATAAATGAATGCTCCAACTAAATTGGTTACACTAACTTTTTTTTTGTTTAATGGGTTTTATTTATGGTAGCGGTCTGAGTATGCTGAAAAAATGTAGGAGCAAGTAAGGGGTTAGGGACATTTTGGCATCTGCTAGAAAGAGTCTGGCCGAGACGGGTTAGGCTATATTATGTGTATGTTGTTAAATACTAGGGATTTCCCTGATATCCGTATAATTTTGGCGGATCTTGAACGGGTTTTTTACATTATTATATTTTATAATGTTTATAAAATTCTTAATTTATTTTGGTAAAATAAATACTTAAATATCGAATGTAGTGAGTTCCTAATAGTAAAGTATCAGTTGTGAGGTACTAAGTATTTGGCTATCTTGATAACGAAATCAAACCCCAAATGTTTGTGATAATATATGTGTAGTAAAATAATGATTTAAACAAACACGAGCAGTGAAGTCTAAACATGTCGTATTATTAGTCTTCAACATCAACTCTTGTTTCAAGATCACGCGTTTCAGCATCAAATGAGAAAAAAGCTTGATGTCCGTAATTCGCGGATCTAGACACTAATAATCCGTATTCGTATCCGCGGATATACATTTTCAACGCTCCGGCACACCACTACTAAACAAAAGATTTTTAGTTTAAGATACTTAGTTTTCTTCGTAGTTGGTCTATTAGCAGTGTCATATTTTTGTAAACATAAAACTACACTAACTACAAGTAGGTAACTTGTAGTTAGTGTAGTTTTCTGTTTACATTTTTTAGATTCATGTTAAATTTATTAAATATTACCCCATACGGAATTACTATATTATTTTATTAAGTGTTCTTTTTTTTTTTTTTTGGTGGCGGGGTGGAAGATCCTCATGGATGTCCTCCGCCTTTGGGGAGGCGAAGGGGTCTGTCGGACTCTTACCGACTAAAAACCACCTCGGTGTTCCGCTAATTGCCTATAATCGGGGGAGCGAGAATCACCATTGCATTCTTCCGCAACCCCCAATAGGCATTGACCCGTCTCACCCTAGACGGTTCCCGTCACCCGGTGCAACAGTCACCCGTGGGTCGCACTCCTCTGAGAAGCGCGCGTGGAGCACTACGCTCTACCTCTCGGGCCTGTATCTGTTCGGACGACGACTTCCCCAAAAGTTCGTCGCCCGCAGGTCGCTTCCTAAGGTGGCCGGAGGTCATTGAACGCCCTCCGGCGCCCGGTGCGTCTGCTGCGGGCATAGAGAGTCGTACTCTGCTCTCTCTCCCGTTCCGCCGCCTCCTTTGCGGACATCACCTCCTCGCAGAAGGAAGCGACGGCGTTCCATGCACTCTCGCTCCGAACCATGGCCAGAACCACGGCTGGGAGCGTGAGACTACCCGCAGCTCCGACTGCCACAACGAGGTCACGGCGCTGGTCAGCCCAGGCTGGGCATTCCGCCAGTGTGTGAAGCGCCGTGTCCTCGGAACAATCACCACAATGGTGGCACCGTGACGTCGGCTCCCGGCCAATTCGACACAGGTACTTGCCGAAACAACCGTGTCCGAAAAGCACCTGCGTCATCCGGAAGTTGAGGGCTCCGTGTCCTCTCTCCAGCCACTCTTGTAGGACGGGTCTTACCGCCGCTATAGCGGCGTGCCCCGCGCTAAGTCGCGCAAGTCTTTGCTCCCACTCCACCACCAGGATCTGGCGGAGCTCGGCTCGGTGTGCCTCTACTTCGCAAGGCCACTCGCCCCGATCTAGCACATCCCTGCGCCACCGACACTGCAGCGCAAGGAGTACTGGTACCCCCTTATGACTCTGACGGCCATCGCGCGTTGCGGCTTTCACCCAAGGGGGGTTCTACGACAACGCCCGACTACTTATCAAATGTACAAAATGAAGACGGTACTTAGTGGTTTGCATCGATAAACTATTATATTATTATTTGTGTATCTGAAAGGTAATCATCGTCACCTATTTCAAAATTAATTTTACTATTTGAAATGTACATTATTCCAGATTGACAATTTTTTTTTATGGTATAGGGGGCAAACGAGCAGATGGGTCACCTGATGGTAAATGACTACCGCCGCCCATGGGCACCTGTAACTCAAGAGTCACAAGTGCGTTACCGACCCTTAAGGTGGGAATAGGGGAAGAGGGGGAGAGGGGGGTAGAGCGGTAAGTCGGGAAGGGAAGGGTTAGGGCCTCCGGTAACCTTAATCACGCGGCGAAAAGCAATACAATCATTGTTTCACTGCCGGTTGTCTGTGAGGTCGTTGTATCGAGCGGAGTCGAGCCAGCCCATGCTTGCCGAAGCATGGCTCTCCCATGTAAAACATAGACCATTTCTAATAAGAATTAATTATTTAAGTAGTCGCAGGCCGCCAGTTTTAATATATAAAAGTATAAGAACAGACCCTTGTTCTAAACTTTTATCATTAATGGTGACACGTTTATTTAATTAACTCTGTCAATCTTTATTTAGTTAACAAGGAAGATAATCATCTCAATTTCCAAACTTTGTTCCTCGAAACATTAATTAAAATTACCTTCCACCGCTAAAACGTTTTTAAATAACAAAATTTAAACATATTTGAATTAATAATAACCCGGACAGTAATAAATTAATTATATATTATAGTAAGGTAAAAACAAAAGATGTATTTTTTGTAACTTTCTAAATATTGTTTTTAAACTTATTCGATGTATAAGACGGGACTTGAAAGAAATGTGTAAATCGCTAATTCAAATTCAAAATCATTTATTCAATTAAGACACTAAGTGACATTTATGAACGTTAAATTGAAGCTAGAGTTAAAATCATAGATCGGCACAAACAGACGCCACAGCATGTGCTGGATTGTCGAGGTAAATTAGGTGAAAACACCAAAATCTACTGCCTGCTTGTGTCGATCTATAACTTCCAGTTTCCAAAATGCGTAGAGCCTTATGAGAAGAATACTGGCAAAGAAACTCATCAACTATTTACATTTCTAAAGGTTTTCAGATACCGTATAATATCAAGAGTCCTTTGATATTATACGGTGCCCGAAAACCTTTAAAAAGTTTCGCTAAGCAGCATTTAAATAAAGATGTTTTAGAAACTTTATCATAAGTGGCCAGTCTCAATTTTGGGGACAGATTTAAGGTGCGGTTATACAATTTTAATAGCTTAATAGTTCTCCGCAGTTTCACTTACCTTTATGGTCAGTTCTCCGCTCCTAAGGGCCCTAGCGTGATGTTACATAGGAGCTTAGGCTGGCTCAAATAGTCAGCTTATCTGAACGCATAATGGACCGCATATGAGTCTAGATGCGGCAACAGAGCCCTATACCAATACCTATAACCTTCCTCCATAAAAATAATTATTCATATCTGTCTGATAGTTCCAGAGATAAGCGCGTTTAACAAACAAAAAATTCTTCAGATTTATTATATTACAGATAATTCAAATATTTTGAAAAAAATAAACATTTAAATCTTGAACATTTGCTTAGCAATTTGTTTATTTATTAATATTTCGTAATAATTTGTAATAGACGGCATTGCATAATCCATGCATAATAGACCAACCTGATTGTCTGAATAACATCATGAAATTTAATGTAATTTTGGCCTATTTAATTTTTCTTTATTTATTTTTTTACATATACTTTTACACATGTCTAAATCCACTTTTATAAAATTAACAAATTCCATTAATAATGTAAAAAAAATATTGAAGCTAAGTGAATTCAAATACTTAAGCAAGTACACTCAATTGAATGCATGTCGTTACTCAGTTTATGTAAATATTAAGGTGTAAACAACACGCAATACGGCCAAACGCTGCACAAATATTAATTAATGTGTAAAAATTTAATTCATGTAACGAAATGGAAACCTATTACTTAATTATTCTAATATGTACTGTATAATTTGAATGGCACACGCACGTTAAATATAATCAACATTTAGAAACTAAGGAAAGGGGATTAAAAATAGTTCAGAGTTTATAAATAACTAAACGTTGATTTAACGCCCGCCGAAACAATACGCATCAGTTTTAATTAAACCCACACATACATACATAATACAACCTAGAACACACCACACCAAATAAGGCCATGACTACACTTTGATAACAGTTGTATGCATCTAAAGAGTTCATTCTATTTTTATACTCACGCGCTATAAAGTATTTTGTTAATATAAAACCAACAAAAATTACTACGTTATACGCTGTATGTACCGGTAATAAAATAGCTGTTAAAAAGTCTAAAAATACACAGTGAAATTATTTACTAATGAGTAA
The DNA here is from genome assembly GCA_949752705.1 of Callimorpha dominula. Taxonomy (NCBI): domain Eukaryota; kingdom Metazoa; phylum Arthropoda; class Insecta; order Lepidoptera; family Erebidae; genus Callimorpha; species Callimorpha dominula. Next base: position 4,184,309 of record OX457008.1, on the reverse strand, counting down.
AAATAACACTTCAAAAAAATTTGGGCAAATATTTACTTAATGCAAAAGACTGATTGCTAAAGTTCTGAATATGAATTATGGTAATAAAAAAATGCTTTTCAGCTGTTATATATCCTACATGGACCTTATTTAGAATAGAAAAAAAAGTAAACCAGTCTGAAGAATAAACACTAAAATAGCAATCTAAAAAATTATCTGCAAACACTTTGTATATTCTGAACTCGTCCTTAAATTATTTTACGTATTTTGACGATGACGTGTAAGGTATATATGAGTTTAATTAACCGCAATTTTATTTTATGACCTATTAGTGTTGAAATGTAATATTATTGTTATGAAAAAGAATTTATTAGGTATTCTCTGTGCGCTTATCAAACAAATCAACTGTGTAAGGAAAATATTTGTGCGATAGTTTCAGCTTTAACATCTTATAATATTTGCTTCAGAAGTTATGTTAAACATTTTATATAGAATTGGATTTTTATCGTGGTTCTATAATGTAAGTAAGAGAATGTTGAACCGCCGCGCAGCCGCGTTAAGGAAATAATCACCAGTGAACACATTTTAAAATAACTGAATAACTTACTGTCAAAGAAGTGATTTTAAGATGGAGCTGATGATTTAAAAAAATAAGGCAGTCATGGGACTGCCAACAGAAGTGAAAACTTACTTGAATAAAGGTTTTCGCTATCGAGCACTATAGGAGTTTTAATTTTCACCTTAATTACAATTATGTCTTTGTTTATTTTACCATATGAATTGTGCATACAGTAAGTACTTTATTGAACTAATTATATTTTTAAAGAATAATTAACAAGGAGCTGACAAAACTCAATGTTTGGATTAGCCCCTCTAGTGGATCTATATATGTACTATTAGCGTGACGGTAACGAGAGTTCAGTACTTTTACCCCATAGCAAAAGTGCACAACGTGCCTAATGAAGTTTTCACTTCAACAATGTTAATCAAAATTGATTTCAGAATATCAGTTTATATGTGTGTAAAAAGAGGGCCACTCTGAAGTACATTTTACAAGTCAAAAAAGGTGTCTCGCAGAGAAGCAGGAGTTTGACAGGTTGGTTATCTGATATAATCTAACTAAGTTAATATGAAACAAAAACATTATTTAAGTGACATTTCTTTCGTGGACATAACAGACAAGCTATTAGAACTTAAACAACCATAACAAGGTAGCCAAATAGCCAAAACAACTTCTAAATTTCCATAACAAATACCCAAAATCAAACAAAAAAAAAACATCAGCAATCAAGATACAAAACAATCAAGGTTTGAAATATGATAAAGAGCCACTAAAACTGCCAACAGCATTCGGCTGCAGTTATTAATGAAGCCGACAGTGCGAGCCAAGTTCGCAACCTTCAACCTCTGTTATATACACTTATTTAAATTTTCTAAAATTCCGCAACGAATTAATTAGAGCAGTAGAACTAATTGTATGTCTGACGGCAGGTGTAAAATAAAGGAAAGTATGAAATATAATTTTCATGCGAAGTTTTTACGTTATTATTTCGACTTTAAAAGTTCTTTCGTTACATTCCAGACGGTCAGCGGATGGGGGGCTGTACTAAAAAAAGTGTTAGCACAACAAACAATGCTGAACGCGAATTTATTTATTTTATTAACGCCATGTACGGATTCTTTGCGACACTCCTGTAATTTGATGTTGGTTTTATACTAATTATTTATCCAAATATTAGTTCGGGCAACTTTCACAGATGCCGCAATTTTAATTTCGAGTTTACAATATTTACTATATTTGGTTTCGTGATTTTTATCAAATTATTACTCGTACTTATATTTTTTTTTATTGAATTAATTGATTTTAACACAACACTTGGGTTATTGAGGGAATTGTGACCGCGCTTGCTGGGAACACTCGGGGATCGAGAGGAATTTTCCGGCTTGGCTGTCAAGTGACACTTTGGTAGAGCTTGCATCAAGAACGGACGTCTCTGTAAGGACCTTTTTTTTCGCGTGGATACCCTCACGGGTCATCACCTCACCATTTCTATTGGTGTAGTGGTATGTCGGAATCGAACCGACTAAAACCACACGGCGTTCCGTCACAAGTGAGTCTAACGCAAGGGGTTCGAGTTCGCCCTAGGAAGGAAGTCCCCGAGAACACAAGATATTGTTATTTAAGGTAATTTTAGTACAAATTAATTATTGCACTGGTAGATTGTTGTCTTCTATTATTATATTCGTGAATACAGAATACTAAATGCTAAGCACTTGCTAAATACTTCATCATCTGCCTACCCTTGTCCCAATTTAATTTGGGGTCGGTGCAATATGTTTTATTCTTCCATTCTACTCTATCGTTCGTCATTTCACTGCTTACTCCCTTTCTAGCCATATCCTCTTTCACACAGTCCATCCATCTTTTCTTTGGTCGTCCTCTTCTCTTGTACCCGTCAACACAAATACATAAAACTCTTTTCACCACATTTTGCTCATCCCTCCGCATCACATGTCCATACCACGATAACCTATTGCTCTTCAGCTTTTCATCCACTGGCGCTACTTTCAGGCTCCCTCTAATATATTCATTTCTCACACATCCATATCCCAACATTCGTATTTCGGCTACGTGCAGGCGTCTCTCATCCGTTCTCTTTGTGGGCCAACTTTTAGACCCGTACCATACTTACAAGAAGTAATTTTCTAATAAAGTAATCATTGTACGAGCCGATTATTGTTTCTTATAATTTCTGGGAATACGAAATATTGTTAACGAGGGCAGTTTTGGAATAAATGTCTAATGTTTTGGTAGCTAATTGTGTTTTATTATAATCTGGTATTTTCTTTGTGTCCGTTGTTTCAATGTTTATAACGTCCACCGCGCCACTAGAACCATCCCTAATGCAGGAGTTGTCTTAAAAAAAATTTTTTTTTTTTTTGATTTTATTGTTAACATTGCTAGACTTTTCTATATCACAACATGGGATATATGAAATAGAGTAAGCGTAAAAGCGGAAGGGGAAAACAAGGGTTAGAGAAATCGATACATAATATAGGAGCTTATATAAGAACACCTCTCAAACCTATTATCAAAATACGAATTAATCATAAATAAAAAAAAAACGGTCCCTAACTCAATATAATATTATCAGCTTGCTTAAATATTATTAACATTTTACGTTGGTACAAGGTCACCGAAATTGGGGTCGCATTACATGGTCGGATGCGTCTAACCCCTACCAGACTGTTAATAACCACTTATTTTTACGACCTAATTTGTGCAATAAATTAGGCCAGTTTGCTAAATGGTTGTAAATTACCTTTCGATCTCTGAAGACATAACTTATATTTACAACCGCTATTAATATCGCTTCAGATAGCCCTGAGGATCAAGTGTTAGACGTTTGTCTAATAAAAAGCTATAACTAACTTGTGGCGCCATCTCATTAAGACTTGTTGAACTACGTAGTAACTGCTGATCCTGAATCGCGAATTTAAAATTATCACGCCGAATAGTAGGTAGAGATGAAGATATATGTGTTAGAAAGGTAACAGGTTTTTATAGGCTATAGCAGTAGAGCATTGGCCATAGATCCTGGGAAACCCCTATTAAGGAAAGTGGTAGGTAGGTTGCATAACCTCATAATACTCATAAGAACGAAGCAATAACTATGGTAATTAACCGCGAGTCACTACAAAAATAATTTTAACATGAACACTTTATACGTGGTTCTATCGATGTAGTACGCTTGTCTTGTCCATCAGGATAGTATTGTAGCCAATCGACCTCTTCGATATAAATAACATTCTGATACATGAGAAGATAGTTGAGTTTTTATAAGTTTTATTTTTAAGCTTTTGCCCGCGACATCGTTCGAGTAGAAATTTTGTGTGAAATCTATCCGACGGGAACCGAAAAATTTTTCCGGGATCAAAAGAAGCCGATGTGCTATTCCAGATTATAATAATAACTTGAGACACCTCACACCCGGCCGTCTGATCCCAAACTAGTCAGAGCCTCTACTATGGTAACCAGACTATATATTTGCTTATAAACATACTTATACGATAGTAAATATATACATATTATAGATAAATTACATCCAGACACAGAACAAATGATAGTGCTCATCACACAATTATTTGTCCTGGCAGGGAAACAAACCCACAACCTCTGGCTTAGCAGTCAGGATCACTACCCGCCAGACCAACAGGCCAGTCTAATAATCACTCTCTGTGCCAAATTTCATCCAGATCCGTTCAGCCGTTTTTGTTTGAAAGTTTAACAAACATCAATCATAAACGTCAACCAAGGTGGATAATCGTCAGATCGGATGAAGATACAAAGTGCTTGTATAAATATAAAGCTGTATTTGCCCCATTATAATATTTATTTCCCGTTACCAGAGTTTAATTTGTGATCTCCACTTCTGAAAGCCAAGCGAGTATACTGACGAGTGCTGCAGTATTATTAAAATGTCACTTGCGCATTGCATACTCTAATTTTCCCATTAAATCCTGGTGATGGTCTCTAGTCTGGTAGTCCGCATTCGACCACAAATCTTTGCATTTCTTTACACAGCCTAAAACGTATTACATCAAAACATGTTGTTTTTAAAGAGACTGAGTAACATCTGCTTAATAAATTATACGTCTTGTGTGCCCAGGGCTCGAGTAAAAAGCTTTTAAGTACGAAACTTGTTCCATATAAAGTTGAAGATCCCGAAAAGTTTCATACAAGACATGCATACTTAAAGAGAAAACGACAGCTTGTATTTCGTCAAGAAAAGATACTTAGGAATTCTGTAAGTAAAACTTCTTTCCGAAGTGTAAGGACTTGACGTTGAAGTATAAATATTTCGCCAGCACCTTTAGCTATAATGTTATATATGCCCAAATATCATCAATACACTCGGACACTACTCGGAATGTCTTAAGAAACACCTTGATTTTTTTATTTAATTTACTAAAATACCTACTACTACTATTAACTAAAATATACACAGCACATAAATGTTCTGAACTAAACTATTAACCTTTCAGTTAGTGACAGTAATCAGTTTAATTAATAAATCGTTAAAGTAATGATGCATTTTAAAACAAAACCTAAAAATATATAGAACTAACGCGTGGAGTTTTGTTCGCGTTTATGTAATTTTTATCAAATAATACGGGTATCCTTCGGTAACAGAAGTTTGTTTTGATGATACCCTTATTTGGTTTATTTAGTTTTGATGGTTCCTATAAGGAAGAAACGATTCGTTTTGCTTACGTTTAATTTCATTGAATTTTCAAGGAAAATTTTACAGTCCGTAAGCAAAACGAATCGTTTCTTTATTATAGGAACCGGGCACTAGTCGTTTTCTGTACCCCTGACGAGGTGTACTATGTCAAATAATCACTATAAATCGAACGTCTAGACGAACGTTTTTAATATCGAATGGTTAATAAATCGAACATTCAATATATCGTACACACACTGTTCAAAATATCGAATGTTTGTATGATCCAGCGTTTAACTTGAACAGAAATGGCTAGGTTTAGGTTAGGTTAGAACTGCGACCACTACGAATTCTATAGTAAAATCACAATTGTTACAAACATGCGATATTTTAACCACACACGATGTATTAAGTGTACGAAACATTGAATGTTCGATTTATAGTAGTCGATCAATTTATATTCGATTATTTGGCATTCGATTTGATCGGTTGACTAGTTAAAGCGTGAAAGCGTAACAAACAAAGGAACAAACTCACATACGCATTTATGATATTAATTAAGATACCTATGAAATAATGCGATTTAAAATGTGTGTCAGACTAGATGTCTGAGCTCAAGTATTCGGTCCGGGCAACGCCCGTTGGCGACACCTCGTCTATTAATAACGGCGCCATACTTATCACAAGATACTCGAGCCCACGGTCTAGGTCAGTTTCCCATTATGGGACCAAGGTCACTGCATGGGGAGCGAGATACAACCGGAGATAATGAACCAATCATCATTTATTTCACACGAGTGCTGACAGCAAACGAAAGATGTTTTCATTTATAAAAATCATCTTCATTTAAAGCTGAAGAGGTTTTTGTTTTGTTTTTGTTGCGCTAATCTCTGAAGCTATCAGTCTGAATAACTGTTTTTGTGTTGGATAGAGTATCCACTGAGAAAGGATTTTCAAGGAAAATTTGGAGCTGAGCAGTGGCCATTAACGCTGGTGAAACTGCGGTTAACGGCTAGTATGTCATATAAATGGGGAAGGACAAAACAGATCAATACCTATTTCTCTTTTGTTCGTCCAATAATTTTGTTATTTTTTGTTCAATAGCTACTGTGAAGATTTAGTGCTGCAAATAAAAAAAAAAGTTTTATTTTTTGCCTTGTTATATTGATCTCTGGGGCTCTGGGCAACCACTATTTCATTAAAGCCGTCCAAAACCAACAGCTGAGAAAGACGTTTTGAATAAAAATGTAATCTAGTACCTTAGTCCTTAAAATCAAATTCTAGTCACGAGTGACTTATTTTTCTTTTATAATATGAAATAGAATTAATATTTTGAAATAGAATATCAGGCTATCAACTTTCGTGTCTGGTATCTTTAATATCAAAAATTCATTGCTAAGACTTACTCACGATGGTATTTTCGTTAATCTAGACTATCTAGAGCCTAGTTACAAAGTTATCTAGTGGTGCAGATCATTAGGCGCCAACCTTGACAGATTAGTGTCTACTGAACCGAACTCGGAATGTATTATTAATTTTATCATCAATTTTTCAGGCTTAGGACGTCCATAAAAATAGGTCTGCAGTGGACTCTTGAACCTATTTTTTCCAGCTCGGCTTATGGTACGTAAGTGGTTACAGTTGTCTATAAACTCTTTCATTATGTGTATCAAGATCGCAATTTCCTGCAAATTAAAAAACTGTCAACCCCAGCTGTAACCTATCTAATAATTATTGTACTAAATAAGGCTTGCTAATTGATATTTCAACTTGCTAATAGCAAGTGCTATATCGCTTTGTCTATACCCATCTGCCTCATGGATGCACTCCAACTATGCGCATGAGCACTCCAACTATCCGCAGCTTGTTGAGCAAAGGTTTGTAAGAATTGTAAAGCTTAACCAATAATTTATTTATTAATTATTTTTTGATGGAATTAGATCCAGCTAAATATTAACATAAACGCAGATGGTGCTAGTTATTCATAAAAACAGGCTTGATGATCAACTAGGTCACTGTATTCAACGAACCTGACTAGTATTTTTAACCTGATAGATCGATGATTTGCGCTGTCGAAGTTATGTTATTTTTGTCACTTCCAAATACTGTTCTCTAAAAGATTACGAAAATGAAATACAATTTTATGTGAAAACAATAGATATTGAAAACAGCAGCGAATATTGAAGGCAGCGTGTCAGGCCAAGTTCAAGAAAAATGAACTGGCGACGAAGCAGTTATCTTTACCTCGAACTAGGCAAATTCATGATATCATATCTATGTATAAAAATAACAAAATTTTGCATGAAATCAGCCAATTATTTTTGCTGATTTCACGCAATTATGCTATATAGAGACCTCGTAAACGTTTATAAAAATATTTTTATAAACAAGTCTTATTATTTTATAAAACAACGAAAATAAACTAATATCTACGTATGTTTTGATATTCAGGAGGTCAACTCATGCATTTTTAAATATGTATTATTTTCAATTATAAATACAAAGAGAATGATATTTTGATAACTCTTTAACATCACATACGATTCGAAAGGACGAACATACGAAGCATTATATATTATATCAAATCCAAACAATAAAGATTATGACTCATAGCAATTTTGTTTTCTCAGTAGGTACTTACACTTTCTTAAGAAATTCTCGGATGAGCATCTAACCGACATAATTATCTTCGCAACATCATCTAATTCTAGAAATTCGTATTCATAAAATGAAAATAACTTAGTACTAAGAACGTTTTCATGATAATGTCAAAGAATTAAATCCGTCTGTATCATATAATTTTCTTTATTTCATATTCAGTATTTTATGTAAGGAGTTGGCAAGCATTCGATTGATGATTACACACAAGTCCTAGATTTAATTAGTTTCTAGAATTTAGTTTCTCTGTATACCCTACCAGTTACGCATATCTTCATCACTACAAAGTTTAAGGGCATTTTCTTTCCCATTTTTCCTGCCTATCCTACTAATATTATAAACGTGAAAGTTTGTGAGGATGTATGGATGTTTGTTACTCTTTCACGCCAAAACTACTGAACCGATTGCGGTGAAATCAGGTATGTAGATAGCTGGAGACCTGGATTAACATATAGGCTACTTTTTATCCCGATATTCCCACGGTACCGGGACTTACGCAGGTGAAACCGCGGGGCGCATTAGCAAGTATTACTTAAATAATACTATGATATACCTACATAATCACGTATACCCGTAATTTTGAGATGTATAACACCCAGTACGTCGCTCATAAATGTTTCTCAAGATGTCGATTATACATGTGTCGCAAAAATGAAAATGGAAAACTTTATCCCCACTCAATAATTATCATCGATGATCGAACATTCGACCATGATACAAAATTCTCATAAACTTGGTATTACTTTACAGTAAACTTTCTCTCCTAGGGGCGTATTGTGTTACTGTTTTATTATTTTAGTCTCGACCGCGACCTTATGTCCTAAAGTCACCGCACTCAGGTGTCCAAAATATATTTTTCCAATCATAAATTAAAGGTTTACTATTATTTATAGACTTTTTTATTTTTATATAAACGTCATTTGAGCTTAACGAGGGTCTAACGAAGGGCCGGAGAGTTTTGTGATAAAACAATTATCGTTTTGGATAAGGTATGAAAGATTTAATCATATATGTCTGTGTATTATTTTAGGGACTGTTATATTTTTATTTTATATTACAAAAGGAATAAAGATGTAGTCAGTCCATTTGATGGTAAGCGGTAACCAGTAGTCTAAACATACTTTTGTAAAATAACAGGTGTATTACGTGTTCAGGAAACAAGTATGTATTAAAAAACTAACGTCTCTTTATAAAGGTCTAGGAATCCTACTGACAGGAAAACAGTACAAGGTTATCTTGGCTGCGATATTCTACAGGGAGTATCTAGCTGGGTCAAATTTCTGAAGAAATGCCACCCGTTTTGTTCGGTCTTTGAGATTAAAAACGACTTTAGGTATACCCATTCGGTTCGGTATACATAAGTATACAGAAAGTGTATAAACACTTTGTACGGTAAATTTATCGTCCATATAAGACCGTAATGCAATAAGGTTGAAAATTCGCTGGCATAACTAAGAGTACGTAGTTGCTAGTAGTGCTGTGCCAAAACTAATTAGTTCAGAAGGCACAAGTTTGCTGTAAAATATTCAACCATAAATAAGGAACTCCTTAAAAGATTAAATATCGTACCTACAGAAGAAAATATTATGAGTTTTGCATGTACAAACAAAAACGCTTTGTTAACAAAACTCATAATCACTAAAAGCCATAAAAGTGTAGAAAAAGTCAGAAATTGGCCGTATCGTGTTCTAGAGCGTACGTAACACCAATTAACTACTGCAAAGTAGGTATATGCTAAAACCATTTAAACCAGATTAGAAGTTTGTCTATGCTTGTTGAAAACTATTAGAAATGATCACAGAATAGAGTAGGTATGTGTTGAAGGCAAACTCATTGAAGACACACAAATACATAAGGACTCTCACAACGACACCGTAAAACGCAATTTAGCTCGAACGGCAATCCATTTATTATGTAACATTAATATTTGTCAGGTGCAGTCTAATATGTGCCATATCAGCAATCTCGAGAACCTATTTTGCTTTGAGCGATGGATCTACCTTTACCTTGACTGAGATTGTCATGTCTGTCATCGTCTAATGACTGGTGAAAAGCGTGATAATCTTGTCTTTGTCCCATACTTACTAACCTAGTACTGTGCTATTACCACAGCTATTACGCTCGTAAAAGGCTTTTAGTTATTATCCAAGTGGGACGTCTTTATACTTTAATTTGTATTAACATTATCGACAATAACCCCGCAACCATTTATTCTCGACCGAACATTTAGGCAATATAAAGGTCTCTTACCTTTTTTTTTTTTTGATCGTGTGGAAACCCCCACGGGTCATCACCTCACCGAGGGTGAAGTGGTATGTCGGACTCGAACCGACTAAAACCACACGGTGTTCCGTCACAAGTGAGTCTATTGCAGGGGACCCGGGATACCCTAGGAAGGAAGCTTCCGGGAACCCCTGCAGACTGTGGCGTCCTGATACCAACTATGTACAATGTAGTACTGCACATAAAATCGAGCTTCATACAAAATTAATGATAATATCCATGTATATGTATTTATTATATTAATTATTCGTAAGTCGTAAGTAACTAAGACAACTTAATATTTTGATATAACTTTACTTAAACTACTTCTCATTATTACTAAAATATTAAGTGGATATTAAGTGATGAATATTTTTATGAAAATATTGGTTTTAATGATTGGCTTCAATAGAATCAGACAGTACCAGAAAACTTTGTTATCACTACATATTATAAAACAAAGTTCCCCGCCGCGTCTGTCTGTTCGCGATAAACTGAAAAACTACTGAACAGATTTTCATGCGATTTTTTTGTTCGATTGAGCGATTCATGAGGAAGGTTTACGTATATAATTTGTTAAGGTTTTGTGTAAATTGGTTGAATTATGATGATGATTGTTGAAGATGTCTCTGCAACCCGTGCGAAGCCGGGGCGGGTTGCTAGTTTAATCTATATATTAATACGTGAAGAAGATTCATTGTACCTGTACCTGTAATGTGAAATTTGGAATACTTAAAGTTTATTTGTAGAAGAGGTGAAGAAAGCTAAAAAAATAATCAGTTTAAGTTAAAAATCATGCGAAACGGTTACAAAAAGCTACCAGTATATTTTCGTAACATATCATTGTACAGAAAGTCTTTACAATGACAATTCAAATTATACTGGTCAATAATAAAGAAATAAAACATTTAAAACTTCATGACTTATGGTCGAAATTCGACCACCAACTGATCTCTAGTAATGCAAACCGTCTACCTATATTATGAAAAAGACAAGTAAAAGTATTCTTATTAGAAAATGAGAGGAATAAGGGCATCACGTTCTTCAGCATTTACTAAAAATATTTTTAAGTACTTACACAATAAAAAAATATTTGGAAGTGTTAGGTGAAGCGATAGTTGTTTTCTTGTGTTAAGGCACAGGTCAAGCTAGGGCTGGTGTAAGCAATGTTCCAAAAAAAGAGTATCTTTATTGTGTAAGAAACAGCTAAAATAAGTATCTTTGAGCATATCGTTGGTTGTATATACTTTTTTATTGTCTTTACAAAATAAGTTGGTGTTTATCGTCAGATTTTCGAAAAGGTCATACATCCTTAAACAGAGGTAAATAGAGAGGAAACACTATATTTAAAATAGTCTTATCACTTATTATACAACAGCTTGTTTTTTAAATAAAAATCAATCATTTGTACGGATGTATATAAAATGAAAACATTGAAAGTATTTTGATCCACAACCACAAACTCAATTCGCATTAGGTTTCTGTAAGCCATTAGAGATATCTAGAAAAAGAAACAGGTCAAGTTCGTTCATAGCGACGTAAGTCGAAACCCCTTCTACTGTCACTGTTAAATTTTAAACATTACATGGATACTTGGTGCAAAAGTAGACAAATGGTTGACACCATCATCATACGGCGCAAATTTCTCGCGTGTTATGTCTATAGGTTCTTAGTTTGTTTTAGTTTTTGTAAGTGGAATATAATATTTCTATATTGTTATTGAACCTTGTAACAGTTGAACAGGTAGTCCAGGGAGTTCCTTCTTAGGTTATAGCTGAGCCCCTGGCCATAGATACCCGTGACGGAACAGGTTGTAGTCCGTTTAATTCCGACATAACCACTTCGCCGAGTGGTCGGTGAGGTGGTTCGAGAGGGTTTCCACGCGTTAAAAAAAAAAAGGTTAAGGTTAACCCTATTTGCTGACCAAATAGTATTAAATAGTCACCATGAGGAGCACATAATATTTTTCAATGCAAAGTCCGTCTTGAATAGTACAAGTTCCTCTCATCGTGAGGAGTAGTTTGGCTTACTAGCTAAAAGAAGAAAGATCTCGAAGAACGATAAAAAAGTTCAGTGAATTTAATGAATAATGAATATCAGCGTTACATAAATTTACAATATTCATCGTGTCTGGCTGAATGTCAGGGGCATAGAGTCGTGTCTGCACCAGGATACGCATCGATTACGTTCAAACTTAACCTCATTTGCTTTGGAAATAGACCTAACGGTGCGACAACACGCTGAATTTAGGCCGCTTAGAAACAACAGTTTTAAAATATTAAGTCGTTTGGTTTTATAACTCTAAAAGTGTCGCATGTCGTTGGATCGGTGGTAAAGGAATTGGTGATCAGTTCTATATTTAGACATTTATAAAAACAAAATTAAAAAAAAACAATGAACGGTGGTGACGATCGATCGTCCGTAAGTTTGTTTTGACAGAATGACACATTCAATTTTGTCATCACGTCCTATTCTCAAATTTATTTGGGGTCGGCGCTATGTGTTTTCTTCTTCTATTCTACTTTCAAATTATTTTATGGGTCTTGGAATGTTAATTAAAGAAGAACCAAGCCTCTTTTAAATCACATAATTTTTTTCATTAAATTTAAATTTATAACACATTTATTTTTTCACAGCAAAGTTTACACCTTAAAATCTATCCTTTACAATCAGGTCGAAATGAACATCAACCACGAATAATGCACGGTCTTTGGTATATTTAACCTCCAGGAAAAAAAGGTCGCATTAGTCCCAGACAAGACATAATATAGGTTGTTCACCTGAGCGAGAATTAATTTTATTTCCAAGAAGTTAGCGATATTGAATGCGCAGATAGATTACCTGGCACATTTTCTTGTGAAACAGAAACACAGCCCTAATCGATTCTTGAGCATCATAATTCGGCCGTCATAATAACATTACATATGTACTTCATCGTAGCAGTTCTAGCATATCAATCATTTGTAGTACGGCAAATAAAATATTGAATGTCAATAGAAGAGTACTGCTAATGGCTTTAAGTTTCGACGTAAAGAACGAGAAGAGGGATAAGAAATTCGTATTCAATTTTATTGATAAAAAAGCATGCATGTTGAATCTAAATCAACCGTGGTAATAGAGAGAGCAGTAAGTCAGGAAGACGCCTCTTCTGACTTACTGCTCTCTCCAATACCAATATCTTTAGGTTACAGAAATTAATATTTTACTCATTTTTGTATCGTCTCGTGAGATTTACGCCCTAACAGAAAAAGCTCTGTAGCGAAAACGTTCTTGATCGTCTAGCTAATCGCCTGTCACAATGGTAGGCACATTGCACTTACGGACTTCCAAGCATACACACCACAACTGAAATCTCAAACAGAAGAGATCTAAATGTGTAAAACTGTTACCGTAATGGTTTTACGTTTAGAGTGAGCGCAGAAAGTAACATGTCTTTGTAACTTATGTACATTAATATAAACAGCTTGCGGTACATACTTTCGTTCATAAATAGTTTGGTTAGCAACTAAGGATATTATTACTAAATGAATCAGTAACTTTTACCAAATTTTGGAAACACTGATAAATTTATTTAAGGTTTTTTGACACGAGGCAAACACCGATCCAGAATGTGCACAAAAACGGAAGATAATATATGTCGCACATTTTGGATGACATCCAGACATTTTATTACCAAGCACACAGTACTGCTTGGCACCGGTTCCTTGTGTTTGTATGCCTTGCTAGCCAACATTTTCTAATACCACAAACTTATTACCGATGGCAAAATACGCCGTGGTCTTTATATTACGGGATTAGAGTTCAAAATTGAAAGAATCCGGAAGAGTTTTTGGCATTTTCGGTTTCAAAGCGTGCCAAATTTTCTGAATGGGCCACTAGCAGCTGTTGTTTTCAATATAATATGTATCAACTATACAATAAATTGAGATTGTCGTATGTCAGCACTGTCGTCTTCAAACTGTTGCTCGTGAAACATTGTTTTTGAAGGTCTTCATACGGTTTTGCTGTTTTTTTTCTCTTTCATCGAGAAATTTACATAACATTTTGTTTGTACTCGACACTTATTTGTAAGTAGACAGATGTATGAATATTTATTTGTATGTAAAAGTTATTAAAGACGTGAAGCAACAACCCAATTTAGTTCAAGTAGCAATCCCATGAAGGCAATCTGAGTTCTAAGCTAGGCAACCACTTTTGGGTCTAACACTTTTAGTTAATACAAAAATAAAGTTTGGAATAAGTCGTGTTTTTTAGCAGTTCCTTATAATGCAAAATACTAAGAAAGAATAAGAAAGGACGAGGCTTCTTTCTTAGGACGCGAAGTTAAAAAAACAAATAAAAATTTACATTTTCATTTGGTGCTTGAGTCTTGGCTGGCTTACGCGACATTTTATTTTAGTAGCTACTAAACAAAATGAGTTAAATGCAATTGTTGTACTTAAACATAACATGTTTTACTTAAACATAACAATTAGTACCCTCTTGCACAAAGACAGGCTTACTTAGTTAAACATGTTTATGAGGCCGGTAAATCAGTTTCTACGTTCTGTTTCACGTCATGACGATTGTTTTGTTATGATTCTATCGATGACATACTTTATTTTATATACGATATATATACGATATTTTTGCATAAAACAAAACTCGTTGTTATTGCTTAGTAGCAAATGTCGAAAAAAAACCAGGTACAAGTAATACAAAGTTATTATATAACAATAAGCGCAAAAAAATTGTTCAATTTAGGTGATAAACCAAAAAGAATATTTATAATATAACATAATATTTGATATATTTCTATGATGTTTGTGATGAAATACGTGTGTATCGACACAAAAATAAACTAACCTAAAATGAAATTCAAAACTGACTGACATTTCTGTTGTTCTTATACGCGTTTAGCGCCGTTAAATAGCCGATTTTCGGTAATCAACTTTGTCAATTTCTTAAACATATTTAGTGGCAAATTTATCGTTGTCCAAGACGCTTATCGTATTTAACTATTTTAAATGCGTTTAGTACGTCTTAAATGCATTTAAGTTATGTCGCGCATAGATAGAACCATATAACCATACTTGAAAATTCTTAAGACACAATATTTTACCCTAATGTTAAGTATTACAATAATGTTGTAAACGAAAAATTATATAAAATTACCAACATTATGGTAATTTTTATTTCATTTTTCGTAATGTTTTGCAGAATAATGAAAAGAAACCTTGAATTTTAAGTCATTTTTGGGAATTACAGTAGGTATACCGAGCTCAGTTTGACTAGATTTGCCTGAACAAAAGCTTTCCTAAGTCTTCTTTATCTCGTAGACGAAGTCTAAGAGAGAAAGAAAACTGAATCTTTTACACAAAGGAATATTAATTGATCAATGAAATATTAAAAAATATATTTCTATTCATTATTTTATTTACTTGTTGTATTTATCTGTCCTGTTAATTCTTAATCTAACACCATGGTTTTTATATCGCGGAATGCATCGTAAATAATGTTTTATAAATTTGAGCTTAGGCACATACTCAAATTTATCAAAATCAGTGTTTAAGATGCAAATTTTCATATAATAATGTAATTATTTTTAAACGGTTTTATTTAGCTTGACCTGTTCGTTTTTTGTTTGGGTTAAATTTAGTAGTTGAAATTTCACCTTCGATTGATCTGATAATTGGTACACATCTTTGGTTCCGATGACAATACAATTTAATATATTCAATATCAATGTAAATCCAATGTATCAAGGTATCAAATTAAAGGAGTCGATTAGTAGAATAGATAACACTATGAATAATGAAATAATTAAAAACTGTCAGTCGTAGGACTGCACGTCAGAAGTGAAAATATAACTGACACATCTGTCATCTGAGCGTGATGGTCACGCGAGTTCAGTGCTTTTTCCCCTTACCAAAAGTGCCTAACGTGCCTAAAGAAGTTTTCACTTCAAAAACTGAAAACATGAAAATGAAATAAGTTTTTTTTAAATAAACAGTTTTATTGAAAATAAAGATAATAATGATGTAGATAAATGTACTAAAAGCTAAAAAATAATTTGGTAGTTCCTAGCGCGGCACTCGCTCAAGGGGTCACGTAAGTCAAGGAGTTTAAAATTTATTGACAAACCAACATTTTCATCTTACCAAGATACACTGCTTAACTTTAGTACTGAGCAGTAAAGTATTTACCTGAAAATAGAAAAATCACATATTGGTAAATAATCAAACACGGAACTTATATGATTTTTACACACTCATGCCTATATAACTCAACATATCCCTATTCATATATGTGATCCAACGGAAGAAGGATTTAGACAACTCCGGAATTAAACTCTCCACGTCTCTTTTTTTTTTGACCATACTTATTAATTAATTATTATCTTCAGGCTTAGGCAACGGTTTCAAAAAAAAATTAATTTTTTCTTGCTTGGCAGTTTTTAAAAGCTCTTTAAAAAGGCGAAGGCGGTTTATGTCAAAGGCCGAACCAATACAACGGCGATATCATTTAGTAATACACTTATTACATAGTTGTAATAACTGTTTTACTTATTTATTAGTCCATTTATCGGCGCGTTTTTAAAGGATATTTGGTTGGATACATATTGGAATTATTTTTATTAATATGCATGTACTATGTACCGATTAGATCCGCGAATAAATAAATCTTTAGCAGCGAATATAGGAATTGGGTTACAATTTTCTAATCCGCGAACAGTGAAAACGCGAATGAAGGGAGCGCGAATAAGGAACTTTTACTGTACTATTAGGGAGAAATAATAGTTTCTAACTTTGACGAAGTATGGTTAAAAATAAAAGCAAAAGAAGAACATCAGTAAATGCGAGGTCGATAATAACTAAGACTACGTCATAAGAAGTAATAATCTCGGCTCATAAAAGGGTCTAGCCCCTTTTATGAGGGCGAACACTCACAAGTGTAGGTAGTGGTACTATTTGTAAAATCTCTATAGCTAAAAGCTACAAATGATTCATGATGGACATTGGAATTTATACATAATAGTGGTTGATACATTAACATGGTGGGAGAGCCATGCTTCGGCACGGGCTCGATTCCGCTCGATACCACGGCCTCACAGAAAACCGGTAGTAAAGCAATGTTTGCATTGCATTTCGCAGCGTGAGTGAAGTTACCGGAGGCCCTAACCCTTCGCTCTCCCTTAATTCCGTCCTTCCCCCCTCCCCCCTCCAACTCTTCTCCTACTGCCACATTAAAGGGCGGCAACGCACTTGTGACTCTTCAGTTACAGGTGCCCATGGGCGGCGGTAGTCATTTACCATCAGGTGACCCGTCTGCTCGTTTGCCCCCTATACCATAAAAAAAAACACTGATAACTTTTACATAACATATAAATAATTTGTTAATCCGTGTATGTGTGCCTTCAATGAAACTCAATTTAGCTGTAAAGACCCGATTGATTAACAACCAATATACCCATTAAAAAAATAAATATTGTCTGTATCTTGCAAATCTTACAATTATTCATATTTAATTAACAGACTCAAATGCTACCGATATTTACAATGGTGAAGTAATATTATAGCATTTGACCTCACGTTGAATGCACAGGTAATGTTGAGAATCCATGTATTAACATTCAAACCTCAAATGATAAGAATAATAATAACAACTTGAGACACCTTACACACGGCCGCCTGATCGCAAACTAGGCAGAGCCTGTACTATGGTAACCAGACTGCTGATAAACATACTTATATAGTTCCTACTACATACATAATTTGTTGATCGAAGAATACTATACATAAATTATACCCAGACACAGAACAAATGATCATGCTCATCACACAATTATTTGTCTTGGGTGAGAATCGAACCGACGATCTCTGGCTTACGAGTCAGGATCAATAACCAGACCAAGACCAGGCCAGGATAACTGCAAAAAAATTGTTCTTAATTAGAGTAAACAAGGCAGTAAACAAGGTAATATTTCTGTAGTATATTATGAGTTACTAGCCTTAGCCCGCGACTTCGATTGCCTAAATATGATTTTTAAAACCCTCGGGAACAGTACTTTTTTTTAGGATGAAGGTTGTACTATGTCCTTTGCATCCCTGGCAATGTGCATGCAAAATTGCATGATAACCAGATGAACGGTACGGCAGCGCATAAAATTGGAACAAACATTAAATTGATTTTAAATATTAGATTGGTTAGACAGATTAGACATATAAGAAAAAGTTCGTGGGAGAGCCATGCTTCGGCACGTATGGGCCGGCTCAACCGGAGTGAAGCAGCTTGCATTGCTTTTCGCCGCGTGAGTGAGGTTACCGGAGGCCCTAACCCTTCCCTCTCTCCCTCGCCCCCCTCTCCCCCCGTCCCCTACTCCCACCTTAAAGACCGGCAACGCACTAGTGACTCTTGAGTTGCAGGTGCCCATGGGCGGCGGTAGTCATTTACCATCAGGTGACCCGTCTGCTCGTTTGCCTCATACCATTAATAAAAAAACATCCGGTTCACTGTCAAAGCATCAAGCAAGGTTTTACTACTA
Source organism: Callimorpha dominula (assembly GCA_949752705.1). Lineage (NCBI taxonomy): Eukaryota > Metazoa > Arthropoda > Insecta > Lepidoptera > Erebidae > Callimorpha > Callimorpha dominula. The sequence continues at coordinate 4,165,661 of OX457008.1, read as the reverse complement.
TAGATGTGCGACCTACTTTACAAATACCAGATCAAATATAACAGGAAAATAAAGTTTAAAGCTTCATAAATAAAACTGTAAAAGCTTGACTTGAAAGAAATGAAAACTAGAGAGTATTATTTGAAATCGATAACACGTCTCCACCCACCTATCGTTTGTTCTTCACGATGAACAATGAGAACTTATATCCGCTTCGAATACAACAATGTTCATTAAATTCTTTTCATTGTTTTAAAGTAATAACTTCACATCTCACACACGGCCGTGTGATCCCAAACTAGGCAGAGCCTGTACTATGGTAACCAGACTGCTGATAAACATACTTATATAATTCTAAATACATACATATAATAGATAAATTACACCCAGACACAGAACAAATGATCATGCTCATCACACATTATTTGTCCTGGGTGGGAATCGAACCCACGACCTCTGGTTCAGCCAGTCAGGGTCGCTAACCACTAGACCACTAGGCCAGATGAAAGTGGCTTTTATTTATAGTTATTTTATTTAATGTACACAGTTTTAACAATTTCAAAACATAAAATTAAACATGGAACAATGCTTTGAAAGTCACAATGCATGCAACAATACTAGAAGAATGAAGTAAGTAATTTGTGTCGTAGACAATATCAGAAAAATTAGGACAATCATTTTCCGGTAGCAACTTTACAAACTGACTGATAATTTACTTTCAATTTTACGCAATTTATTCAGTTATCTTCCTTACGAATAAATATTTCACTGAAAACCTTATTAGAACTACGAGTATTACAAGCATGCGACCCCAACCTCTGCGAGCTACTGCAGTCTCAGTCACGTTCCCCATCCGAGACTTGCGATATGTCCCTAGGTTCCTCTCCCTACCCATTTTTCCTTATATAAATTTACCTTCTTAATTCTTTCCCGTCTGAAAACGATCACATTTCCAAGAAGGGTTGGCGTCAGGCAGGCACCGGTCATAAAACGAACCAGTCAAAACCCTTTGCAATGTTACACATTGTGCCGACCCTAATGAAAAAGGGCAGACAGATGAATGACTGAAATCTTTAGAAATTAAAACCTTAATCGTACTTATTCAACGCTTTTGTAACCTTATACGGTCAATATCCTTCAGATCTCTTGATACGAATCAAACTAATTAGTTCAATCTCGATTTCTCCGTTCTAAACTATATCTACTAAAGAGAATTATACCTTTAAATATCACAATAATTTATCAATTTGCCGAACATTTAATTGAACCTCTATTAATTAGAGTATCGACTTAGTTTACGTGTACCCGAAATTAATTTAGGGTTTTCCGTTGGATGTTTCGTAAGTTGGTACGTTCGGTTAATTAGATAGAATAGTATGTAGGCCACATCGAGGACAAAAGGGGTTTTATCGTAACATAGCGATAGTATGTGTCATCAAAATATACTCATAATGACAGGACAGGACATCGTAATCAATAAACATGACGTCATTGTTATGTACTTGTCTTTATGACGGGCAGTTACTGTACTTACAATGATATGATAAAAAATAGTGCTTATGGAAGTTGTTGTGTAAGCTCTACAACAATGTTCCATAGGAGACTTTTCATGGCTATTATAATAATGGTGGTAATGGAGACTGGAAATTAAAACACAGAAACATTGACAAATATACATACGTCATTGTGTAAGTTCACAATCAAGAAACATACACCAAAACTACCCATTAGATTATTATATTTCTGGTCATTATTTTTCTATCCCAAGGTTGCCTGGAAGAAATTGCTTTTAGCGTTTGTAGATATACATTTTTGTAAACTTACTGTAACTGTATTTGTTTTATTCTTTAAGTGTGTGTGCGCGTGTGTGTGTGTGTGTGTGTGTGTGTGTGTGTGTGTGTGTGTGTGTGTGTGTGCGTGTGCGTGTGCGTGTGTGTGTGTGTGTGTGTGTGGAATACGTGTGCATGAGGTTTTCTAGATGCTAAAATAGATCACTAAATTTTACACCTACTTTACCAATTTTTTTTTTTAGGTGGCAATTTAAACAAAATAATATAAAATGACATCATTCACTATAATATCACATAATCATATCGCTAATGATAATGATTAAAACAATATTTTATTTCACTTTATATACGTAAGTATACATTCGTGGAACAACATAAAAAAATAAAGAAAGGGGATGCTATACTTTATCGCAATATGTTTAATGACAAGCCAACATTCTAATTTAAAAGGGGTGGCCTAAAAATGACAAAAGATCCGTTTTAATATTATGCACTCAGTGATATTCGAGTACTTCCGACTGCTAACCATTTATTATCGGGCTCCTCCTAATAAATCCGAAGCAATATTTTATGTTAGAACTAAACCCTCACCCTCTTGTGAGGATACACCGAACAGCAGGAGTGGCTATGATATCATACTGATAAGTAGGTATAACTATATCACTGACAGAAAGTAAAATCTATTCTATATGTAAATATATTAATACGTAGGAAATTTCTTTGTACCCTTTTTTAAGCAAATTTTGCGTTCTTAGGAATGAGAAATTTAGAATACTTATGTAGAAGAAGCGCAGATGGCTAAAATTTTTAATCATTACGTGTTATAAGTTCAAAAATTATGCGAAAATGGCTACAAGAAGCTACAGTTACCCGTCATGGTTGGGAAAGTCTATCCAATGAGAGTTCAAGTTGTACTGGTCAACGACATGATACAAAACATTTAAATGAATTACGGTAGAAATTCGACCACCGGGCGATCTTTAGTAGGAATAAATTTAATTATCTTATTTCTAATCGTTAAGAAGATTGTATTTGGTTTAAAAAAAAAATCATCAGACTTATGGATGGTTTTAATGGGTGTAAAGGCAACCAAATGGAATCGTATTATAAATATCTTTCGTTACAAGCTATTTAATTATATGATCCTTTTGTGTTAAGATTGTAATAGTAAACAAATGGAAGTGATTAGTACTCCGACTTGTATTTCTGTAAACATTCCCAACAGAAATGCTGTTTTTCCAGCATTATTCATACATTCCACTATAACTTTGGGATGGCAGATTTCTTGTCGAAATAAAGCCCGAAGGCCGGTCGACGGGCTTTGCTCTTGTAATTCAACTAAGTTCTTTAAAAAACTAAATAAATATTCCGCCAAATCACTCCTGAACCACAGATACAAAAATAATGATAATAAATCGCTATCTCCATGACACATTGGTTTATTCGTATCAAATAGAGAGTGCGTTAATTTCGGAGAGTGCTAGAGGGCCGCTCTTGTGACCTCTCGCATGGCTGACTCTCAAAGACATTCGACATATAACGTTAATGCGAATGGCAGGCACATTCTACAACTTTGTTATTGTGGATCAATTACGTCATGTATACTAAACTAATATAATAAAGCTAAGGAGTTTTTTGTTAGATTGTTTGTTAATCGCCAGACCTACCAGACAGATTTGAATAACTCTTATTGTATTGGATAGAGTATTTATTGAGGAAGGTTATAAGCAATGTAACATCACGTTACGACCTTTAGGACAGGAGCAGTGACTACATTATAATTGTTGTTGGTGTTATCTATAATCCTAATGAGTAGCCTCTAGTGGTTGGCGATCCTGACTGCTAAGCCAGAACTGCTAATTGTGTGATGAGCGCAATGATTTGTTCTGTGTCTGGTTTAATTTGTCAATAATATTTGTGTATTTAGTACTATATAAGTATATCAGTAGTCCGGTTATATTACCATAGTATGGGTACCGCTTAATTTGGGACCATGAGGTGTCTTTAAGCTAAATCAATCAAAATCATAGGCAATCATGGGGACTGCCGACAGAAGTGAAAACTTCTGGTGACACGAACCCATAACTTTTGCCCCCACAAAAAATAGCACAACGCGACTAAAAAAGTTTTTACTTAAAGAAATATTTAGTCTCACTATGAATCACAAAATGAATGAATATCATTTAAATAATTTAATTTTTTTTTTTATTGATATTAAGCAGAGCCAACATTATTAGAGAGGAATGGTCTGTAAGTGACAAGCCTGTAAGCAGTCAATGTAGATTCACAGTGCGCCTAAATAAATGGATAACAGGATATGATTCTCATATTCTATCTTTCTCGGTTTCAGAATATTTCCCTTCATAATTAAGAACCAAGTGAAATGACAATCATATCGACTTATAAGCCATTTCATTATCTACGAAAGTAGAGATAGATTGTCTACGAGGTTTAAAAATTAATGTATGTTGTGTTCACTGTTAATTTTGATGTAAAATCTCAAATATCTGAATCAGAATCGAACAAGTTGTAACCAAAAACATATTTTTAATAAGATTCGCAAATACCATATAGAGAAAAAAAAAAGGAATATTCAAACATTAACTTCAAGCTCTAATTGAGTAAGTTAAACGAACCATGTACGAATCTACAAACAAGCCTGTGTACACAATCTACCTGAGCTATATTCTGCCAAAGCTAATAAGAATATAATCATCAAATAGACATCTTCATTAGTACTCTAAATACGTGCGTCCTCTGCCAGGTTGTTTGATTAAATAATTATGTATATTTACTATGTATTTATATCAAGCGAATTGTTTGTGGTATACTGTTTGCTAGTTTGCAATTGCAGCACGTTATAATATATGAGTAAAATTAGTCTCCTCCTTTGATGAATCACGTGCAGCGGCGATGGCGCGGTGTGTTTCACACATGATTCTTTGAAATAGAGGGGGCAAAGCCCCTCCGCACTTCACGCTGGGGTAGATTGTTGTTCAGTAACGAAATCTACCATGATTAACAAATTTCCTGTTTAGGCTACACCCGAGGCCTTGGCAATAAATTCTAGGACACTAAAACGGTGTGAAACGACTTCACCGTCGGTCCTCTTAAGGTGATGGTCTGTTTCTATGTTAATACGCAAACTATACGGTAAAATATTTAAATGTAACAGTTGTCGTTTTTATTAACCAACAGCTATTCTTTCAACTGCTATCTACATGAACTACAAACGAATAAACATTCCGGGAATATTAGTTTAGTAACCGTGCTATATATACATATAATAAATTAAATTAAGAACAGAGAAGAAGTTGAAAAGAAAAAAAAATATTAATAATGCTACCCATTTTGTTGTTGTACTCATCATGTATGGTGCTATTGCCTGGTGGCAGAGAACAGAACTAAGCACTGTCAGAAACGAACTGCAGCAATTCCAGAGACTCGCATGTATTGCTGTCATTGGTTGCATGCGCACAACTCCCACATCTACCCTTGAAGTGACCTTCGATCTAGCACCCTTAGACCTGTATATACAACAGGAAGCAGCTGTGGCAGCCATTAGTTCTTAACACCTGGATCTGTGTTACAATCGAGAGAGACCCCATTCCAAACTATGGAATCAATTAGTTGAATATCCACCACTGCTGCAGCTACCCCATGCGACAGGATCCCTAAACAACACATCTTCGGTCGGAAATACCGAATTCAACTATATGAAAACGATCAAGGCCAATCTGGCATAAATGAAGTCCAGATCTACACTGACGGTTCTAAGATGGGGTCAGGGACTGGATGTTTTAGATCAGTAAGCTAACTATAAGCGTCAATTTGTATTGATGGCCTAGTGAGAACCTTTTCTAAGGACATACGTATAGGCAGTGACCTTCGGTAGGGACCTACCTACTGTTGCCCTTAGAACACATCCTTTGTCTTCACGCACGAGTGCATCCAATGATTTCTGATTCGTTCATACAAGGTCTGTTTAGGTCGAGACTATGTCCGTTTTTGGTTTGATACACTAGGTACATGAATAAAAAATTAAGGTCAGATTGTTTATATTAGCAACGTAAGGATTCTTATAATACACGAACGAAGACTAAAGACTAATTAATTTACCAATAACAATATTTCTTTCAAAGTTCTCTAAGAAATCTAATCTAACTTTTACAAGTTTTTGAAAAATTCAAAAATAATATTCAAATTATTGATTGAAACACTACAATTATTATCTTTATCAAAACAGTTTATTTATTAACAAGTCTGTGGTAGGCCGTAGGTATCTATGAGTCAGTCAATTTATATTTCCAATTAGACTAAAAATTTCAAAGGGGCCAGCAAATACATTTAGATAATAATTAGACAGGAGATGAAGGATGCAAATGGTCCAATTAAGTCAGATGCTAATATTTAAGCTGGTGTTTAACCCGAAAATGTCTCTAGGCAACCGTGAACCCAAAATGATTTAGATTAATATTACATAACCTAATTGCGATCCTCAAACTTTGATTACAAGAGGGATCAATCTTACTTAACATCCGACGAATTCGTCCAACAAAATGGATGAGTTATATCCTTGATTAAACACGAATTTTGCGTTTTTGGACAAAGTTAAACTCAACTGAAAACTAGGTTATTTATTTTCACCTTTCTCTTTGTTTATCAGTGTCAAATTATCTTATGATAAATTTTGGAACAGACAACATTAAAATTAACGATACTGGGCGTGCGTTATTTTAGAAATTTAGGGATACGAATAGTTTTTTTAGAATTTATTAATTCCTATTTGAAATATTTGCAGACAAAAATTTATTTTAAGCATATAATGTATTAAGTTTTAATGCTAACTTATACTCATATAAGTTTAAGAGTTTTCATGATCATGATCATGATCATTTGTTCTGTGTCTGGGTGTTATTTATCTATAATATGTATGTATTTAGAAATATATAAGTACGTCTATCAGCAGGCGGGATCCCATAGTACAGGCTCTGCCTAGTTTGATCAGACGGCCGTGTGTGAAATGTGTCTAGTAAAAAAATACTTTATATTTGTAAACTTTTCGGGACCGTTATGTGGTTTAAAAAGCATAGAGCCCAAAACAAATCATAAACAACTGGCTCTGTCTCTCTCTAAAAGTTTTGTGTTAAAATTTATAATGTATAAATGTTTTTTTTTTGTATCGTATACGCTATCCAAAAAGAAATCCTAAAATTAACAAAAATAAAACATTGTGCCAAACGATACATATCATGTTAAGTGTGCACAATTCTATAGAACTGGGTGACTGCATGCCAACCAGTCATGTCAAACAGACGGACAGCAAGTTAAATGTAATAATAATCGTAATTTTTTTACCCTTGTTAAACAAACTTGGAATTATTTAATTAAAAATGTTTAATTTATATAATTTTAAAAATTAATCCCTATTTCCCTTGGTCACGCCGACTCACGCCATAACTTGAGAAAGACTTAACCGATCTCATTCACCTTTTTTTTTATGTATTCCAATAGTTTGTAGTAGGTTGTTACGGGACGAAATATTAAGAAAATTGAGCAGAAAATCGGTTCCCATGGAATAAATTTGAATTTCCACGCGAGCGAAGTCGCGGGCAACAGCTAGTTCTAAATCTTTTTCTTTCTTTCTTCTCTAAAAATGAGGATTTTTAAATCTTAGTTCGTAAAGGCCTCATGCTTCCAATAATCCCTAAATGCTAATCTACACAAACTAGTCAAATATACATTTAAAAAGCGTTTCAAAAGAAAAAAATAAATAACCTAATAACACACCGACTAGTACCGACTTTATGTAGTACAGAATTTATAATAGTTTAACGAAACACTTCCGAGAAACTAAAATAGACTGGCGAACGACTTGGACGTACTCTGTAAATATTTATTAGTTTGTCAACTACTGGTTATTTCAAGAGGCTTCCTGATGTTTGTAGACGTGATTTGGCCAAAATATATCCTTATATTAACAATGCTTCCAGCGTTGGAATACTTAATAACAATGCTTTAGCCGTCAATATTTGGTCAATAAACTACATTACAAATGCTATTTCGTATTGTAAGCAAATATAATGTGAGTAAATAGATACATAGAAGAAACTTTTTACTAATAAGTATATTATGTATATGGTGCTCTACTTTCTTTGCAACTTGGAGTATACAATTTAACACTGTGTCACATTTTATTTTGACTGTTAGCTCCACAGGGCAATCAATGTTATACATAGCAGAACTTTTCATTCTCTGTAACTCGTTAATATAAAAATAAGCACAAAGCAATATCCTAGAAACTTACATAAGGCCGACTGGAGTAATACTAATTATGGCAATTAAAAACAAAGGCTGTGACTGTACTGTGACGTCGCACATAGAGAAGTCTAAACATGGTACCACAACAAGTAACAAAGATACTCCCACAACGGATTACGGTATACACACGGTCTATCTCATGGTAATCGGTTTGGTAATCCTATTAAACAGAGAGTTTCAGAACAGAAAATTCCCTTTTCAAATATGTAAGTTTATATTTTTGAACACACAACGTGGCACATGCCACGTTTTTAAGAAAATTAGGCAGTTATTCTAGGCTTTCGTTGTCACTAAATGTAATAGTTTGGATTTCGCATAAATGTAAACTGCATCAATGTTTTCCGCGTACAAAATTTTTACTGCTTTCAACTGATGCAATAACAGGACATTTTTTTTTGGTCAAGCGGCATAAGTTCGCATTAATGTATCGTGAGCTCAATACTAATCGCCGCGATTCAATATGATACTACAAGATAAAGATACCTAGAGTCCCAACCTGCATTCTAATGTGTATTTAACTTCCTTACTTAAATTAGAGTGTACCCTACTATGTACGCCGCTGAGGGGCGGCCGTCCGGCCAAAGCATACTTTTAGTACTATTGCAATAAGTAAACCAGACCTTGTAAAAGATGGCAGTCTGAGATAGAACTGTCTACTGCATCTTAAACTGGAAATGTATCTACAGTACATTTCTATAATGATAAAAGGATTGTCACAGAAATGTATACATTATCGGAGAAATCATTTATTTTAGTCTTGGTATACTTCGCTTATGAATAGCACAAACGACATTTAGTAATCTAGTCTGTGCCGAAACTTATAGCGTGTGCACCGGCCTTACCACAGATCTCACTTGAATAAAAAATCGTATTTCCTTGTCGGTTTTAGGAAGTAGAGGATACGATGTATTTAGTTAGCCAATGGAATTGTGTTTATTTATAGAATACAGTAATATGAGGTTGGATAGTACGAATGGTACACCTATCGCGCCGAGTGTGTTGGGTCGATTCTCACACGGGCAAATTATTTTGGTGATTTAAGTAAAGTCTCCTCTACACACTATCATTGTAACAAAAAAGGTGACTTTAGCGTACTATGTTAATACAGCTATGGTAGGTTCCAGTATAGTCAAAATTTACATCTAACCTGCAGAGGTAATCTGATTCGCATGTTTATACAGGGTACAAAGCTCTATCTCCTGATCTCATCGGTATATTATATATAAGGGTAAAATTACTAGCTATAGCTATTTTCAACGGAGTGCTAGTTACCAAGTCTATCTCAAAAAATTACTGAAAATCGTGGGGGAGTAGTCATTCAGAAAAAAATATTGTCCGTATATTATATTCCTACCTCACAGCAGGAAGTCATAACTTTTTCGTTGTATTATAGAAGTAATAGCATCATAAAAGTAAATTTTGTTGAATTTGCAAGGGTCTTATGTGTTTCGGTTTAAGGTATGAAAATCCTACTTTATACGGAATTTAAATGAATTTTACTTGTGACCATGTTTAAAATCTTAATAACGCTTCGCTACACAAGACCACGGTGTCTTTTTCATATAGTGAGAAGGATCATCTGTAATCTGTACGGTCTGTTTTGAGTTAGGCTGGGCGTGTGCCGTGTTTAGGTTTATTTATTTATTTGTAAAAAAATAACTTCAATGCTAGTATCGACTTGAATCTTTAGTACTAATATCATCAATGGTGTGATGACAACAGAGCTTTGAGAATTGTGCAACTCTTCAATGGCTGTAAGACTACCACTCAAGTCTGCTTTCATTTGGTTTTTTTATTCAAATCTCAAAGATTAAAGTCCTACACATATGACCTTCTATTACATTTAAAAATAACCCCACGAATTACTACATCAATTCTAATCATGACAAAAGCCACATTGTCTTCCATTTCAAATACCCCATTCAGGCCCTCATAAAGACGATTGGTTCCCATCAATTAATTGATAAGGTATACAACATAATGATTCATGCTACAAACGTTTCCTTCAACTCTACAGTTGATAACTCAGACATCTGGTGCTATCTTTTGTTAATTATAATGATTTAAGGGTTTGGTGCACTTCAAGTATGTAACCTTAGATAAGTTCAAGTAAAATAATCTGTGGGAAAATAAGTAAGGCTATTTATAACTGACGTGATGACGCTATAGGCGAGTTTAGTTCGATTCTTGGGTTAGCTAATCTGTTTTATGTATAAAAAATAGCAATAAATGAATTGAGTATTGAATACACAAAAATACTAGATGTCTACGGATGTATACATGTAAAATAATAGTTTAACTCGAAGTAAGTACGTGCATTGTTACTAAAAGCGTAACTTAACTTACTGTACATACAGTTTTACTTTCTATAAAAATGAAATTGTAAAGAATCACATGGCAAACCTGATAACATAGCGTTAATTGGTACCTTTTTTTTTTTTTTTTTTTATCGTGTGGAAACCCCCACGGGTCATCACCTCACCGAGGGTGTAGTGTGTATGAGTGTGTCGGACTCGAACCGACTAAAACCACACGGTGTTCCGTCACAAGTGAGTCTATTGCAGGGGACCCGGGATACCCTAGGAAGGAAGCTTCCGGGAACCCCTGCAGACTATGGCCTCCTGATCAGCAGGCGACCACACCGTGCGATACCCCCCTCCCAGATGCGAGAGGCGCGTGCGGAACCCGCCGCGACACCGTCTTAGGCCTGCTTCTACTGGGGTAACAGTCAGCCCAACCCGCTACCCCCAGGCCAGCGCTCATGGAGGACGGAGATCATTCAGCGCTCTCCGGCGCCTGGGCGTTAATTGGTACCTATACAGTGGGGTTCCTAAACTTTAAGACAACGGAACACTCATCAAATCCCTATAATTTTATGGAACCCCTTTCAAAATAATGTTTGTACCTAAGTATGGTGGAAACCACTTTAGGAATCGCTGGTATAGACACAACACGAACAAAGTACCACCTGCGATATCGATCCTTTCCCCGATTCAGAGACACCAACATAAAAACAGCACTCCCCTTGTTAATCATGATCTTCTGTAGGGAGGATATTGTAGTACAATCGGGAGGAAATCTGCTGCACTTTATTATAAATCTGCTGTACCCTAATAATTGTTTACTGTTTTCAGGATTTTAGTCTTCAACATTTTGACGGGCCTGTTTGTCTAGTGATTTTTGATCCCGACTTCTGATCCAGAGACCGTGAGTTCGATTCAAACCCAGGACAATAATTATGTGATTAGCATAATAAGAGTTTTTCTGTGTCTGGGTACAATTTATCTATAATATGTAGATATATATTTGGTAATAAATAAGTATATTTATCAGCAGTCGGGTTAACACAGTACAGGCTCTGCCTACTTTGGGATCAGACGGCCGTATGTGAGGTGTGTCAAGTTATTATTAGTTGGTAAAATGGCAACGATACATAAAAACCATCCGAGAAAGTCAAATGCATCACCAAGTGAACATTCGTAACAATGGAACCACAGTAATTTGATGCATAGGTATAGCAACCTAAGCATGAAATTAATGTATAGTTTTCTAATAAATTGTGTGACGGAAATAATTCCATTAAAAACTATGACAGAGTGGAAACTTCATGTAAGTAATCGCCGATGCGGAGGTCTGTTTCTGTCGCACGACGTACAGTAAGCCAAATGGTTACGAATCGATACCCCAGTTCCAGCCTAAGGTTATTGACAGAATAACCTACTAAAAAGTTATTGTTGTTGTCTGTTACCGTAGAGACCAAAAGAAGCGAAAGGAAATAAATATCTTATTTGAATTGTAGCTTTGGTTACGTTACGCAAAAAAGATAAAAATAAAGAGACTTACTGTTTGTTTTTAACTTTTTTGTGTTTACGTCTGTATTTATTAGTTACTAGCTGTTGCCCGCGACTTTTGGTGAAATCATACGGGAACCGTACATTTTTACCGGGATAAAAAGTACTACACTATAATCTATTTCTGTGCCAAATTTCATCCAGATCCGTTCAGCCGTTTTTGCGTGAAAGAGTAACAAACAAACATCCATCCATCCATCCATCCATCGTCACAAACTTTATTAATATTAGTAAGATATAGATCAAAACCCCTTGTCAAAGCTCTCTATCGTTAAAAAATACACCAAAATAACATTTACTTGAAAATATTTCGTTTTAATTACCTACTATGAAACAATAAATCCGAGTATACGAATTTGCTTAAGTCGCCCATTTGAGGCAACTGCTTTGCAATCAAGTTTTTAGTAACGCTTCTAAATCTTATCATTCTAATCTATTAGTATGTCATCTACGTAAATTGACTCCTTATACAAGCATTTTGCATAGTCCAAAAGTGCTTATTTTTAGGAAGAAAAGTGTCCTTTTTTGTACCCTTAAAAAAGTGTACCTATGCAAAATTTCATGACGGTCTGGTGAGTAGTTTAAGCGAGTAAGTTCTTTAAGTTCTTTTATTACAAAGGAACGATAAAGCTCACATTCGCAAAAACCAAGTTATTTTTAAGCTAAGCATTACACCTTTACTAAGTAAAAGTTTATTTTAATCTTTTATCAGTGAAAGGTTCACTGATAAAATATAAAAAAAAATAATAAAAAAAATAAAAAAACTGATTAAACAAAATTTATTCTACTTTGTAAACATTTAAAGAGAAAATTGGAATCAATTTTCTTTAATCTTCACTCAATTTTTAAGTCTAGTGATTTAGAAGATTTTAAATCTCTGTTCGATCAATTCTAGTGAAAACCCGGATCGAAATACATTAGAATATTGGACCATATCCAAAAACCCAACCCGACCTGCCGTTTGTGACATTGAATTGAATGCTCTAAAAAGACGGTTTGGCACAGGGTTATCGGTAGCGAGGAAAAGAAAGTGCATAAGAAATTGCATTTGACTTAAGAGGGCTATTACTAGAAACTGAAAGGACCTAGGATCTGAAAGGACCTGGTCATGTAGAAGTAGGGTTGCCACCCGTACTATAATATGTATATAGTATCGTAATATATTTTGGGCAATTTCTATAAGTATATTATAGAACAATAATATAACTGTAACTCAACTGTCACCATTTTAGCTGTAACTGGAACACACTGGAAATGTATGTAACGCTTTGACGCCTTAACTACGCAACCGATCGACAAAAAACTTTGGTTACACGTTGTCAATGGTACAGAACAAGAAATAGGGTACCTACCATTCACAAAAAAAAATCTGTTCCCGAGGGATGCAAAAATTTCTAGGTAGGTACTATTTTTTTTTCAGAAGTTTCTAATAGTACTATATTTTTGCAAGTTAAAAAAATACTATATCTAGAAGTGTAAGTTTTGGTTAGAAATTAAGAAAACTGTACAGCTACCAGCGTCTGGGACGGCAAAGAACAGGGACCGCGGTCCCAGTTGTGTTATTTATTAGCTTAATTAGTAATCATATTTATTTAAATGGGTAGGTATTAAACACGAATTACCATAAAATGCACTGTAACTAAATAGTACCTACTTTTGCTCTACCAAAGTGCTTTCATTCGACTTATAACAAATTAAAAATGTAGAGCTGCCATCAATGCACAGGACATTAGAAATATAGAATGAACGAGAGCTAAAGACTAAAAACTCTAATGGAGGTACGTACCATTATGCGTACGGTATAGAGAAGTTTTATGTGAAGTTGATTCGAGAAAATGGTTTTGATAGTTCCAGTCATTGCATTCTTAGTGCGGTCGTAAAGATTGTTTCAAAAAACCTAATGGTCTGGAAATTTATAGCTTGTTATAACACCCCGACATTCTTAAAGCATTTGGTTTATTTTATAACAATATCGGAAGTGAAGCGTTGTCTATCTGTGATGTCGATCTATTATACATGTTTGGTTGATATATTGGCATAGAGCACTTTGTGTATGACAAACACACAAGAAAAGACCTAAGATTACCAAGGAAAAGTGAACTGCAGGCATTACCTCATACTCATATTTTACCCCGTGTAGGTCAAGCAGGTTCGTCCTTTTTCTTTAGTATGGCCACATTAAACTGCAAACGCAAAGCTTACGGTGCAGCGATTTCAAGGTCGACTTTTCAAAGTTTCGTCGAAGTTAACTCGGGAAGTTTCGGTATGAAACGTCTATCTTAAATCTCACCAAAATACTTTTGCCCCTTGCATAAAAATACAGTCGGTAACGACAGATCCTTACACTAGGAACCGTACTAGGATCATTAATATAAAATACAAAATAATGCTTAAATGGACACATTATGTAATATGCAATCTAGTATAATATATACATGCACCGAAGTGTTATGTTTTAAAATTCTTAGACAAGACATACTATGAATAGATTTTAAATCTCACGGACTGCGAATGGAGTTAGGAATTATTACACGAATCTAAGTTAATGACCACGTTTGTATAGAGAAAGTTACAACGCTTAGAATTATTTTAGTGCAAGTAATAGTAGACAAAGGTAGGAAATCACGAACATTAAATGTTAAATTATTAGTTGAGGGTTATGTATCGTCGTAATTATTGTCATTACCTACAGTCAATCACAAGGCATGAATATCAATTTGAACGTTGTTTTATTTAAATGTAAAAAGAAAAAAAAGAAAATTAACAATTAAGTCTAAAATTATACAGAACAGATTACCTTCAAGCAGCAATGCTCTAGAAATATTATCCAAATCTTGAACAAGAATCAATTTTTAGTCATATAAGATGGTTATGTTATTTAGCTTTTATTGGAATTAAATATATATATATATATTTATATATATAATTAAATCCGATAGCGTAGTTTCAAATCGTTTAAAGCACAGTCGGTCTAGCTTCACGTACATAAGTGAAAATGTTCTCCCTAAAATCTAGTGAAGCAATTTTTATCTTGTACGGAGCACTAATGGGACCATGACTTTTATTTTTGCAGATGGCGCCTTAAAGTTTTTCTGTTTAAGTGAAATTTGCGCTGTGAACTGGTTTTCATTAGGTTTCCAGTCTTTTATTTTATACACCTTTCAGCTCTCGGCATTCAGTTAGTTTGCCTTTTTGATCTTTTTTCTATTCGCGAGCACGTTCGTCGTCGCTGGTATTTTAAAGCAAGCGTGTTTTAGTGAAAACCCGTGTTGAAATAGAGTGCTGAGTAAAAAGAAAGTTTATCAAAAACTTGAAAAAGCGCTAGGCAAAAATATTTAAAAGTAAATAAGATAGAACACAACGTTATCTTTAGTTGTTTTGGTAATATAAAAACGTGCAGTTGTACCTCTTTATCTACGTTTTTATCGATAAGTATTTAATATCAAAAGTATTCTTATCTCATAAATGGATATAATAATAACGTAGTAGTACAGCCATCACTAGTCATGCGTATAGACCTACTTTACTTTATTACTGATAAATTATATCTACATATAACAAATAAGTAAATAAATATTAACTTCTCTTTCACCATATAGTGCTAAAAGTTAATCACAAGAGATTAGATCAAGCCACATCAGGACAATACAAAAAATACTATTATCATTATTAAGTTGTTCTTATTATTTCCGCTTACTTTTCACAAATCACTTCTATCAAACGTTTGTCATTTACATGTGTACCTAAGGGTAGATCTTACAGGCTAACCTTCGATACCTCGGTTCGACTGTACTGATTTTTCGGCCGTAAATTCATTGACATTTATTTACACTCCCAGAGACTGCCCCACTGACTGAGAAGCGGGAATATTATTGTGTTTATAATAACTTGCAGTAAAAGTGGGATAATTGGTTCGAGAGTTTAGTTACTTTTAGTAAGTTTATTTTAAACTAGCAACCCGCCCTAGCTTCGCACGGGTAGTAGAGACATCTTCAACAGTTATTATCATATTTCAACCAATTTACACAAAACGTTAACAAATTATACACAAAAACCTTTCTCATGAATCACTCTGTTTATTGGTGAAAGCCGCATGAAAATTCGTTCAGTCGTTTTTCAGTTTATCGCGAACAGACAGACAGAGGCGGCGGGGGACTTTGTTATATAATATGTAGTGATTAAAGTTTTTTATTATAATCTTCTTTTATAAATATAATCACTAGTGCCTGTAAATTAAACTACACCTTTTGAACGATTCCGATTGCGTTTACATTCATGCTATGATCATCATAGCTATAAGACGACTCGCGGCGAACGAGAAGAGCAGAAAAAAAAAAGACCAACTAAATGAGGAAATGATTAAAGGCACAAAGCCGACGTGGCAGGACAGTGAGGCGACAACTACGGGAGACGTTTATAATATTTGTGATCCTACCTATATATTAACATACTTAAGATTAAATATTACTTTTAAAAGGTCACTGAGTTATAGCTCAATAAACATCTGTGGATAAAGAATTACGTGAGAAGCGAGGGAAAGTAATAAAAGCAATTTATTGGGTACTATATTTCACCGACCTACCGTGGACGGATGAGGACACGGCGTAATACGTATATTTTGAGGTTACTTTTGCAAAACAGGAGTATGTCACTTAAATACTTTTCGCGATGTTCTTGTCGTTTCATTATTTATAAGTAAGTAAACATTGTTTGTATCGTTTTTTTAAATAGCAGGAGCGTTACTATAGACGTATATCTATGGTACAGAACAACTTCAATACTCCTAACTAGTGTGTCTACAATCTTTCGTTGACTATTTTTCTTAAGGGTAGCTGAATTTCTTTTTAACAAAAAAAAAAGGTAATGAAAACTCATGACCACTCTTCCGAACTCCTTTTTGTTTTAGTTTTTCCAGAGAAAACCATGTTTGATATTTGGTTGTGTAAGTGGCAGCATTTGTATTAAAATGGAGAATTAAATGATTATAAGATGAACGAAACGGCATCGTTATAGTGACTCAGAGAAAACACAGTAAAATACTTGTACGACGAGCATCATCGATTTCACCCGACGCGAAGTTGCTAATGCAAATATTATTGCTGACATCGTCCCGATCTGTAATCGATTCTATAATTACACTTATAGAGCGTGATTGTATTTCGAATTGAAACTCGGAAGTCAATATTGGCTGGTTCACAAACATGCTGGCGCAGTTTTAGGTTATTTTTTAAACGTCGTTTTTGTTTAACATATTAATTGATTTCGGTTGTTTTGATGCCACTACGGTTCAATCGAATTGTATCGTGGTTAACTAATATGCATCCAATTATAATATATAGCAGACAGACTGGGAATAGACCTCTCAAAACTGAGTTTTTTTCAGCAGCTTTCAGTGAGGAGGGAGGACTGGCATCGCACCGAGTATCAGGCGGTAGTCAACCGAGTTGAATAATAAAATTATAGCCCGGTTAAAATTGAGGAATAGGTAGTTTAAAATAAACAGGTAGAAAGAACTTTTTTAAAATCACTATAACATTTAACGGGCTACATTGCGCGAACTATAAAGATCAAAACCGCACGCATCAAACGGATAGGATCATTTATATTTTTGCTTACTGCCATAGTTTTAAAGTGCGCATACAACTCTAAAAACAAAACAATAAAATAAAAATAAAATGAGATGTATCTTCGAATATGCGCGATATAAATGCGAGAGCTAATAGAAAATAGTACTCGAAGTCCTTTTGAGTAGTTAAATCCATGGTATCCGATTGAAAACAATTTCTAGCTCTAAAATTATTAAAGTGAGAAATTGTTACGGAGCTTGAGATTCTTCAGTACAGACAATTACGATTCTAACTTTATTTGGCATGCTAATTGACTTTTTCTATCTATTTCTTGCTGACAACTGCAAGAATCTCGTGACTCG
This sequence comes from Callimorpha dominula, assembly GCA_949752705.1. Classification (NCBI taxonomy): domain Eukaryota; kingdom Metazoa; phylum Arthropoda; class Insecta; order Lepidoptera; family Erebidae; genus Callimorpha; species Callimorpha dominula. Next base: position 4,147,791 of record OX457008.1, on the reverse strand, counting down.
TTTACTATGTGCACATATTACTTATTCAATTAATTATATAGCTATATTTGTATACATCATTCATCTAAGCTCCAGTACGTCGAAACAATAGGTAGTATGTAAACATATCTTCATGAATGAGGAATCCAACCCACAGGATAAACAATAAACCACACAAGAATACCATATCACCGGTACAAATAGCTTTTAATCCTACATTTATCTTCGGTTTAAACTTCAAAGAAAACCTAGCAAACGTACGTGAGTATAAATAGGATACGAGTATTATAGAACAATTGAAAACTACATATCTGAAACTGGATAAATCACTATAAGCGTACTGATTTTTTGACGTTGGTCACATATTCGTTTCGTTTTACTATAGGTGCTACAGACAGCCCACTGTGTAGAGCATGCATGGAAGCAAAGGAAACAGCAACCCATGTACTGTTGGGAATAACGGGCTAAGTACCTTGCCTCGCTAGGGACAATCTCCGAGATCGTCGGGGGATTCAGGGTGGCTCGAATAGCTTTTATTCCCACCTACGCAAAATACGCGCTTTGTCGTGGAGTTGCGGAAAACTACCCGTGCAAACCTTACCTAACCAGATATTCGTTTATAAAACATTTCCAACCAATTGTTAAGGGACTATTCAAATTGCCATAAGTACAGCTTGCGATACCGTGCGGGGCGTTTCAGTTGGCCGAATCAATTTAGGAGAAAAATATGGAGCACAACAGTTGTAGTGAAATACTCAATATACGAACGGCAATTAACGTGCAATATCCGATCAGTAACGGTTTGCAATACGAGTACTAACTTTAAACTTTCGCGTTTCTTGATATACTCGTATGTAGACGTAAGGGCATTAACGCGATCGCGTACTGGGTAGGTACTACATACCTTTGTAAAAAAAATACTTGTAAGTAAAGAAGACTCTTAAACGCCACTGCCAGCAGTGTTGTGTTCCTACTTAACATGTATCTCACTGGATAAGGTTGGTAGCTAACGAATGACAACCGATAAATCGTTTGGCGTTAAGTGGATCATAAGCTCGTTGCGTTGCGTGCCCTGTGAGATTTGGAATAGTACTTATCAGCAAAATCCTCTAAGCCAGTAGTTCTGATTACCATTTCCCGTGAGCGAAAGCTTATGGTTTAATTCGAGCAGAACTCTGCTGCCGAGCCGTAATATATGTAATGTGATTAAAAGACAGATGGTAAAGGTATAAAATTATGACTTCTTCTTTTCTGTATACTACGATGTGTTGGTGTGAACTGTGCTCACAGCTTTATGCAAGGTACCAACGCGCTGTTGCCATAACTGGTTTTATAATATGGCATTGTTCTTCATTTACAATATGTTAACATGTAGCATTGTTCCATTTCGGGATCGCTCCATTGTAACTACGGAAGAAAACTTCTACGAATGTCAATTCATACATTCCTATCTAATTACATTAAGTTGTTTTACAAAAATTGCAATAAACAACGTAACAAAATAATATTTTAAAAGAACTGCCATACTGTAATGTATATATCCCGTGTTGCGAGGACCTAATATTTTTTTCCGAATCAGTTGTTATATTAAAACTAAGTCAGTCGAACTACGGCGAACAGATTTATGGGAAACGAACAGAAGTAGTAGATAGACCCATCTATTACACGCAACAAATCAATTCAGTTCACAAATAACCTAATAAATGTGAGTACAATAGACGGCAATCGCTAACAAATGTCTACAAAATAAAAACGTCTATCGGTAAAAACTCACAGTTAAGGAGTTCTCGCACAGACGACTCGCAGGCATATTGATTTTATTTTTCAATCCCGATAACAGTTTTACTGTGATTTTATACACATGTTTTACAGTACACAATACACGTACATATTACATTTTAAGTTTTTACTAACGACTAGAAATGTTGACAGAACAAGAATGAACCCTTTTTAAGAACTTTTGTTTCTTTATTTAAATAAAGAAAAGTCTAACTTTCAAACATACTTTGGAAAATAAAAATTTTAAATTGATATTTACTTCCAATAACTCTAACATAAATACTAATCTTGATATTGTCTATGACGATTAAAGCTTTTAAATTATTCATTTATTACATTCTTAATCATCGTAATGTAGTTATCTATCAACATAATTGGACTTCACTCAGACCAGGAATCAAAACTGGAATGTTATACCAATAGTCCTGCCTCCTATATCATGATTTATATGTCTAAAATACACGTCCTATTCTCATAGATAATCTTTGTTTTTTACGGAACATTTTCCAAGAAAATCCAATGTTCTCTGAGGAACGAGTATCATACTTACAGAACATTATAATCAAAGCACGAAACGCTGACTTTAATGCAGCTTTAAGTAGCTAGTTTTGCTTCAATACTGAAGGGAACACATTAATTTGCTTGTGTACTTGTTTACTGGATGATTCTCGTAAGCATTATAAAGGTGTTTGCCAGTGTGCAGACAAACACTTTAGCCAACCCCTCTCAGAGAGGAGATACGTATATCTCCCGGTCGGTAATTTGTTGACGTACAGCAATGACAAATACATTAGATTATTTAAATGAAACGAAATTGGATTTACTCACAGGAAATGTGATTTACAAAGACGTTATATAAGTCAGCACCATTACATTTAGTACTTATTGTATAGACATGCGAATGTTTTGCGACATAATAATAATCATAAATTTAAAATTCAAACACCCCTGACTCGAAAATCCCTTCAACGATTAGAAAAGAGCTGATGAGCTCCCAACGGCTGAACAGGTTTTCTTGAATTATATCTAAGAACACTCTCGATCAAGTCACCTTTCAACCAAAAAAACTCACTTAAATCGGTCTATTCGTCTCGGAGTTACGATGCCCCAGACAGGTACTTCAAACTTATAACACCCCTCTTTTTGCGTCGGGAGTTAAAAAAAGAATGCCTCAATGTCATTCCTTGTTAAAACAACAAGTAGCATTTATTAGTGTAGTAGATTGATTATTGTATAACAAAATTACTTCCGTTAGGTTAGTAAACTACAGAATAACCTTATTCTAATATTCACTGTGTTTAATAATACGATTGTCATGTATATAGGTATGACACCCGTATAATAAAATATGTAGATGCGAGTTCTGTTGAATCATTGTTGTTGGATTTTCACTTTAAATACATAACATATTCTTCTAGCGATATTGCTTTAAATCGCTTCTCTATTTTACACTTTGAAGCCAAATTCTTGTCATATGGTGAGAGGCTTTGTCGCTGTTTAAACAACTAAATAGGGCAGATTCCTATAGGTAAAACCAATTGTGAAACAGTGTTCAGGCATTTAATACTTAAAAAAAACATATTTTTGGATATATTGGTATTGATAATCGAGGTGGTAGCTAAAATCGCGATCGCCTGTGATGTCCATACGAAATTCTTTTCTTATTCTACATACAATCGGCCTCCGGCAAAAGAAGCCCGTGACGGCACAAACATTAAAAGCATCAAGCAAAAGCAATATTATATTTACGAAGTTCTGTCTTTTTGATTGTAAATATGCCGCCAACTTTTTTATATTCTGGAATCTTTTCTGATCAATTTTTTTGTTACACATATATGTTATATCAATATTATTGCGCCACATCAATAGGACTTTCCTTTTTCAATGCAACTAGTAATATTACACTACATGACATTACAACACATTATTAATCTATCACTACATTAGAATCAAATTCAACATATTTTTGTGCTCCAATCATATCAGAATCAGAACCCTAATATAAATGGTCTCTCATAGTCTTATGAGCACCTGATTTATTACTAAGTAACCTGAAAATTTTATATTGATGTCTCAAATTTTTGTTGTAAAAGTTATGACGTTTACTCAAAAGAACCTGATTTGACTTCACTGTGTTACGCATGCAACAAATAACTCTCTACATTCTTTGGCAAGTAAAACATTGCTAAACCTTTAAGGTATATCTAAAGCGAACATTTCACGAGCCTCAACGAAATTAAATTCAAAGACTATTTCAAGCCCGACGTGGTCAAACAGTACCAAATTTTATGTGCGTAACGTATGCATCTTTAGCAATTTCACTAATTAGTCAACCCATTTTGTAGGTCTTGGTATTGCTAGTAATTTTGCTTGAACCACCCATAAACAATATTTTTATGGGTGTGTAGAACTGGAACTGCTTCACGCCATGAAAATGTAGCTACAAATTTTACTGCTTGAACCAAATCCTTAGAATTCTTAAGTAAAGAAAACCATTTCATCGTTTTATTTCTGTTTAAGCATTGTTTTGTTATGTTATATTTTGTTTTTAGGGTTTATTTTTTTGCAAAGATTTTCATCAGCTAAAACTGCCGTTTTTAACATCGTAAAGCTTGATCTTTTTCTTTCATGATTCCGGAATCTGGCTATGTCTGCCAGTGTTTTATGGATGGATTGATTCGGATGTGGTTTCTTTGTAAGAAAACTGGTTTAACCGGGATAGCTCTTTATCCATTGTGGATTTTTTTTACAGTTGTGTAAATCGATTAATACGTCCGTTTTCGTTTCATATTGGAATTTCTTCAAACAATTTATCAAGTTATAAGGCGTATGACTACAAATTGTTGTCATCGTGTCGAAAAGGTTTTCATAGATCGCTTCTGTTGATCCTAGAATAAAGAAGAACAGCATTGGGAATGTGCGTGATTTTAGCTCCTTAAAAAAACTTGGGGTGATGTAAATGTTCATGAATGTATTTCATGAACAAACACATCTTTTTTTATCAGTTCCTTCATGAACACACCGCAACTTAAAAAAAAAATATCATGCCAATTAATCACACCAACATCTTGTTTTACAAGATTTGCTGGACGAGCTGCAAGAAATGTTCTTAGCGCGCGAGTGGATCCTCAGATCTTGTAAACGGTCCATAGATTAGGTGACCAGTTTCAATAGATACTTTTTTGCCACTATCATGGTATAAAAGCTATGTGACCATTCAACCAAAGAGTCAATTTCAAAGCAATTTCCCATTAATCACGCCTGCCACTGTTTTAAACCCAATAACGGTTCTTCCAAACCGACCTACAAAACCTGTATCGTGCGACATTGTCATTAAATCTAGACGTCCTGACACCGTGACCGTGAACTTTACTCAACTCGGAGAAAGGTTGTACATATCTAACATGTATCTCCTTTCACTTGAGCAGTTAGCTGACATGATATATGAACAGTTCGTTAAATTTAAGTGCATCGTAGAGCCCGAGTTCATAAATCTTTAGTAGTAAGATAAAAGAGATGGTGTCATAATGGGGGTCAACAGGGCCCACCTTAATACTTTCGAATACAAGGATACATTTTGGGGTTTCCATTCCATTGGAATATTTTAATAAAATATTACCCCTTTGTGATAAACTATTGTTTTTGTTATGTCCTGGTTTGCTAACTCCTACAATATACTGCTGAATAAATTTGTTGCCTGTTTCAATACAGAGTAACTATGCCTGGGACTTGCATAGTGTAATGCTTTGTTTCGCAGGTAATTGTTGTAAATCCTAGTGCACAGTTATCACGACAGTGGGAATGTGGATAAGATAAGATTAGTGAGGGGCTCGTGGCTAAGTGGTAACCGAGTATGTTAGCACATTACATAGTTAAGTAATACTAGCCAGGTCAGTCTAGGATGGGTGAGCATTCTTAACACATTGAGACCCCTCCGTGCTTCTGAGAGCACGATAAACCGTCGGTCCCGCGTGCCATACAACCATTTGTGGCATTTCGTTACGTGTAGTTGAAGCCCTAAAAAGTCCGACAACCTGGTCTAACTACAGAACTTCGATATCGCCTAGTACTTGGGTTGTGGAGGTCTGATGGCAGTCGCTTCACGTAAAATATCAAAGTTCGGCCGTATCGTAGTTAGACTGAAAGCCGATCCCATCTTAGTTGGAGAAAGGCGCGGAGAATGATGACATAGAAGTACTATTAAAATAAATATATACGACAAAAACGAACGACAACGGACAAAGGAATAGAAGAAAACTGAAATCTTATTTCTGTCATGGTCGCGTCGTTCCAAGCAAAAAACTTTAACTACATAATATGAAACCGGAGTATTTTACTTGAACTTGGGGTGAGGACATTGAGGTAATGTGCAGCTGGCACGAGAGGGGGAGCGGCTTATAGAATCAGGAATGGACACAATAGAGTGGCCACTTGGCCTAGTTAAGACACTTCACAGTTGGTCAGATTCCTATATTGCTGGAATAAGCAAACAGCATTTTTCTATCAAATGTAGCACTCGAATGGAAACGAATTTTATGTAAAAAACGACAATATGACCTTTGTATAAAATTGGACTCTTAATTAATAATCCTCACTAGTTATAAATGCAAATGTTTTGTTTGTTTGTTACGCTTGTACGCCTGAACTATTCAACCGATCATCGTAAAAATTTGCATTCACGTTAGGGGCCATTCATAAATTACGTCATTTCGTGACGTCACATGTCAAATTCTAAAGTATTAAACAAAACATTACCTGCAAATGAAGATGAAAACAATTAGAACTGCTCTTTTCAGTTTTGGGTGTGAAATTGAAAAATATGTGACGTCAAACCAAAGAGGACAAGGACCGGGGGGGGGGTACAAAAATCATGAAATTTGTGTTACGTAATTTATCGATGGAGGACATAGGGTACCTTAAAAATGTATGGCATTTTCGATGAATACCGAAATTGATAGACAAAATCTCCGTTAACGCGAGTGCAGCCGCAGGCTGTAAACTAGTACCAGTATAAAGTGTATGAGCGCCTCTTAAACCTTCCCTTGCCTCAATGTTTTTTATAACAAGCATTAAACGAAAGTTTTACACCTCTAAGGTGTACTAGTAAATATTCCTGGTAATTTATATAGCCTATGTCACCCAAAAACATACATACATAGGACTACTAAAATCATAACCCTTCCTTTTGGCTTCGCTGTAGTCGGGTAAAAAAGGGTCTTAAAGGATAGTACAGTTGAAAGGACAACAAAGAGATCTATTTCATAAGGGTTTCTTTTTTTAAAATATCCTACTAATATTATAAACGTGAAAGTTTGTGAGGATGTATGGATGTGTGGATGTATGGATGTTTGTTACTCTTTCACGCCAAAACTACTGAACCGATTGCGATCAAACTTGGTATGTAGATAGCTGGAGACCTGGATTAACATATAGGCTACTTTTTATTCCGATATTCTCACGGGATCGGGACTTACGCAAGTGAAACCGCGGGGCGCTGTTAGTCAATAATAATCAAAGCGACATTAGGCCGACAGTGACGTTTACCCACAGTACAAAAGCGTGGCTTGGTTTGGGCCTGGATGTCGATGTGTAATATGTTCCAGGTTCTTATTATTATTATAGACTGGCCTGTTGGTCTAATGTTTAGTGATTCTGACTGCTGAGCCTGAGATCGTGGGGTCGATTCCTACCCAAGACAACTAATTGTGTGATGAGTATGATCATTTAATTTTGTTCTGTGTCTGGGTGTGATTTATCTTTAATATGTTTATATTTTAAGTATGTTTATCAGCAGTCTGATTACGCCTGTACTATAGGCTCTATCTAGTTTGAGATGAGACGGCCGTGTGTGAGTCGTGTCAAGTTAATAATATTATAATATTATTTGTGTTGATTTATAAAAGTGTGTCGAAAAACAAATCGGTGTTATAATAAAATCATCAATTTAGGGTAGCGTTTAACCAACCAAGCATTCAACCTGATAACAATTAGAGTAAGCCTTGTTGCTTTCAAACAATAAAGCCGATTTAGTACAAAAGGGCGGTTCCAGACAATGGTAGCAGCTCTAAGTAATTGGACTAGACCGACTATACAAGACTATACCTACTCTTTTATCTGCTAAAGTCCAAGAGCGTATTTTCGGATCTTTTGAATTCGGGAGACCGATATTCGGGAGACCGATATTCTGTAGATTTTAGTTTAGAAAGCCAAATATTTTAATCTATAGAAATAAAACTGAAGTGTCTGCTTGTAATGTCACGATTCATTATTGATCATGGCAATGTCAACATTCAGATGGATGTAGTAAAAAGCTGTTAATAGTGGCTTTTTATTACATGAATTTTACATCTCAATATTTATACCAAAAAATCTATTTTAAATTTTTGTCTGTCTATCTGTTTGTTCCGGATAATGTCCGGAACGGGAGGACCTATTTCCACGGGAATTTCACTGGCTGGACACTTTCATTAATAGCTGATGTTATAAGGAGTAGCTTAGGCTACTTTTATTTTAGAATAAGAAATAGGGTTACGCACAAAAAATATACAGGCGACACGCGAGCGAAGTCACGATGGGCAGGGCTAGTTGGACATAAAATTATAGCTTTCTTAATGGCAGGGTAACAAAAAGGCTCAAATCTGAGGCGCAGATGTTCAGTCACACATTAAAACTATTTACCAAATAACGCAATGTACTTAATTAAGCGGGTGTAGCGTAATGGATAAGGCGTTGGACTTGCGATCAAGAGGTCGGGAACCCCACATAGTGCACGAAGGACGTGAACCCACTCCTAACACAAACACTAAGCTTAGCTGGAGAGGTTAACAAGAATACTAGTACTGTGGGACCCACGTTATTAGTTTTCTTTACAAAAAAAAAAACACTTACCTTATACTTAAGACATGTTTAGTATGAACTATGTTGTGTTACATCTGTTGAATGGAAAATTACCTGTAATAGAGAGGAAACAGATTTAAAATATTGCAACCATACTTATTTTTTCATTCTATACATAACTTTGGTAGAAAACAAACATCTAAAATTATATATTATCATCAATACAAATAAATAAAATTGAAGTGTCTGTTTGTAATGTATGTATAAATAATATTTTTTTCAAGCTCATACGGTTATTTGCACGATACCTATGCCTAAAAATCAGTTTTTTAAATTTTCGTCTGCCTGTCTGTTTGTTCCGGCTAATCTCCGAATCGGGTGGACCGATTTCCACGGGACTTTCACTAGCAGATATATGTTATAAGGAGTAACTTAGCCTAAGTTACTTACTACTTGTATTTTGGAAAAATATTTAGGGTACCGCACAAAATATATAAATATAGGTATACACGCGAACGAAGCCGCGCGGGAACTGCTAGTTTGTCTATAAATCTGTTTTAGATCTTTTAAATAAATATTATTTTTATATTGTTGTAACTATAGACATAACGTAACTATTGCAATGATTTTACAGTACAATTATATAATATTATAATAATATAATAACTCTACACATCTCACACACGGCCGTCTGATCCCAAACTAGGCAGAGCCTGTACTATGGTAACCAGACTGCTGATAAACATACTTATATATTTCTAAATACATACATATTATAGATAAATTACACCCAGACACATTGTTACATTAATAAATTTAGAGATCCGACTTTAAATTTATTGCTCTCTTGAACAAATATTACGCTGAGAACAATGTTCAAGATTGTTATTACAACTGAAATATGCAAACGCAAACTCAGCGCTTCGATGTTCGTGAGATGTTTTTACAAGATATTTCTAAAAGAAAAACTTTTATTCTATTTATATTTCTTTATTGTACATAATTTGTGGTAATGTTATGTTTTTTATTACGATTGAATTAATTACCGAGTAGACCTTACGTACAGAAGGGAACACTTAAAACAAGCAAATAGTGACTCTCACAACTACGCAATTACGTGCAAAATTAGCTTGAAACAAAAAAACCGGCCTGAGTTGAACTTGCATGGGGAGGGTTCCATACGATGAATATGTATCTACCAATAATTTATCATAAAAACAAATTTAAGATTGTAGATGAAGAGCATGTTCTTCCATACGTTCCAACTACCAAATGTAAGTTTCTACGCAAAATATTGAGATTTAGGATGTTATTTTAAGACCATATACTTCTCATAGGTTTTCCTGTAATCTCTTACTATTTCCTGTATTTTTTTCGTAATTTTAGGCTTAATAGTTTCGTAAAAAGGAGGAATACACAGGTACAGTTTGTATTTATTTTGGCCTAATTTAGCTCCCAAAAATAACACCCAAATTTAAATTTATTTATTTATTTTGCACATCTATGTTTGAGTCACAGGAATTAATGTGCACCAAATTTCAAATCAGCTGAATCGGTCCCGTAGATTCGTAACAAATTTGCTGTGACAGACCGACAGAGAAACGAACCAATGATTCTATAAGGGTTCCGTTTTTGCATGCGGACGTACGGAATGCTAAAAAAAACTGCCGTTAACTCATCTGAGCTATGAATAGAAACAATATCAACACGCTTGTTTTGTTCTGACGGCGTATAATCAAGATATAAGGATGTCACTAGGCGACTGTACGTGGGTGTAATTGAAGTACTAATATACACGGTGAGCGCGCGACGTTCTAGTGATTCAAGCCCGCTGAGATTGCCGCAAAGGTTCTTGTATGAGAGAAGGTATCATGTATCTGAACTATAATTAACACTTTAAATAGTAGAAGTTAAATTTAAAAAGAGACGTACACTATTATTTTTAATATTTTCGTATTTTCAGCGGTAATTCTTACCTACGCTGTAAGATTTCAATATTTCTTTTTGGTAGAAATTTACAGGTACATAGGTTTTCAACACAACCAGCGTGCCACTAATGCGTGGCACAATTTCTTACCCAAGGAGCTCCGATGACCTTGCCAACACCAAACTTTTTAATGTGTCAGTGACATTTGATGTTCCACTTATTGGTTTGGAAATCGTACTTCAAATTTATGTAAATAAAGTAAAAAGAAACTATAATAGAATTACAATGAGCAGTTGACTTTGTGACCGACATTAGACAACAACAATCCGAACAGGTCAATAGCCCTCAGCTGTAATTTGCACACCACAAAGCAATAACAATAAAAATCTTTTTAACAAAAAATTAAACCGACGAAAAGAAATAAAAAGCAAAAAATAAATAAACTTTAAGTCTTAAGTATTGAGCTTATTTACATAAACTATCAAATTTTATATAAACTTATTTTGAGTCGGCGCCAAACAACAAACTGATTACTTATGAAAATTTTGTATGTACCTACGTAGGCTCTACGTAGGTAATTAATACATACAGCAAAACATGGTTCACAATTGGTTGTACCTTATGTGCTCGTATATACAAATATATATTACAAACAATACCAATATATTCACAATACGTTTTAAAATTAAAGTGACTGTTACATATTCAGTTGCATCTCGGTGCTTCTTGTCGTACTTTTCATACGAATGCCTTGTACTCTCCCTAATGGAAACATACATTTGCATTGCAAGATATTCAAATAATCTACACGTCATTTGTCAAATGGAACTATGCAGTTTTGATGTATTAAAATGTAAAGCCATTTGTGGCAATGACTGAGAAAGTGCGAAGTGTAAAATTCATTTGAAGAATGAAGTTTATAATTATTTTTCTATTCCATCTGTTTCGATTATCCGAAGTCAAGTACAAAATAAGGTAATATCTTTACAGCATATAAGATAAATATTACAATCTGGATTAATGCGGAATCTTATAATATATGTACAATGTACATCTACCGAACCCTAATTAACCTATGCAGCATCGGACTTCTTTAAATAATGAACATCCCATCAGCTGTGTCCTTGCCGCAGCGAGGTGCGGAAAATTGTTGTAAATTTAAGTTATACACTACACAATATACATAAATAAAAACCTTGTTTAATGTTAAATTAAAATATTTACAATTTTGCACTGGCCATGGCTTTCTGAGGATACGAGCAAGAAGGTTTTACTGTAACCTTAGTTCCGACTGCAATGTCCTTGTCGTGTCGGCTTCCAATGCATTTTATTATCTCTGTTTGTAATAAAACATGGCGCACTTTAATTCCATCATCATTTACTGCAGTGCTTACATCACAGGGTTCATAAATTAACTTTTATATAGTGGCTAGAAATACCAACTGACACTAACTAGCGACAACGACGCAATTTATTATTTGATTAAAACTGAACCTATACCTACTTAAGGAAGTAATAAATTAAATATAAAAAATTATTTTCAACGCTGACATTTCCTGAAACAAAAATAATGAGTTGACGTGTAGAGAGAGGTATCAGTTTCATAAAATGGACGATGGAAACAAAAACACAATGTTGTATATCAATCTTTAAAAAGTTAATTAAGTTACATTTTTTTATGTTATAGGGGCAAACCGACAGACGGGTCACCTGATGGTAAGTGACTACCGTCGCCCATGGACACCTGCAACAACTCAAGAGTCACAAGTGTTTTGCCGACTTTTGAGATGGAAATACGCTCTTTTCTTGAAGGTTTGAAGGACGTATCAGTCCGGAAATAAAGCGGGCGAAAATTTTTTGATCCAGAAATTAGTTGTGCGAGGTAAAAAGTTTCTGGAGAACCGCACAGTTGTGGATTGCCAGATATCCAGGTGATAGGGATGATAGTTTTGTCGCGTTGAACGATGGCGAAACACTGCGGCCGGTATAAGTCCGAACCATTTCTGGGAGCACTCCCCATAATACAAGCGATAGAGAATGCAGAGTAAAGCTACATCTCTACGCAACGCCAAGGGGTCATACATACAGTATTATGATAAACTAATTTATGGCGCAATAGATCAGACATCGCAAAGTTAGTCGTTAGTGAATTTATAGAACGACGCAACAATAGCTTACGCGCGGCATGGAAGTGGGCTCCCTTCTTAAAATTAAAACTAGATAAAAAAAATATTACCATTAAAGGCCCTCTGATTTCAGATTTAAGGAGTTCGTATTGATTATAGCAGTTTTAACAGTTTTTTACCCTATTTACGTACCCCTAAATTACAATTAGAACGCGAAAATATATAGTTTAGGTTCCATTTCATCACTAATACGTATAAGCAACGTAAAACATTCTTTAAACTTCTTCAACAAGTGGTTTATCTAAAACTAAACACGTGGTCCGTTGATACATAACCTTCTATGTTATTTCTATAGGCAATAAATAGCTAGTCTTGCTGACCGGCTTGCACAATTACGCGGTCAAGTGCACTCAGACATGTTGTTAGTGAACAATGTGAGGAATTTTAATGAGCTGAAAACTGAAGCAATCTAGGTCACATAGACCGGTCGTCTCTGCTGAATAGAACACTGAATAAACGCATCTGTATTTTAAAAGGGCTCGCGGACATTTCATTTCCCAAATGTCGTGTAACAAAAACATGACTAAAAGGAAATTATAACGATAATATTTTTAAAATGAAATACAGGAAAATCCTGTTTTCAATCTGTCGACTCATTTTACACTGCAGTTGTTTAGGCAGCAGTTGTTAGCTTCTGCTAAATGCATATTTTTATCTTCTGAAGAGCCAGGAGGTATAGGTATAGTATACTTGTTTAGCTCAAAGCGGACCATCTTTTAAACATGTGGAAACAAAATGTTGACTATATCATAAAAATATTAATAATTGGTTTTCTAGCTGCTGGTCATCTTTTTTATAAGTATAAGTAAGGAATATAATCTCAAAAGCTTGAGAGTTAAGTCCGGATACCTCGTAAAATCATGAAAACCTAATGAAATCATCAAGAAATTGTGACTTTTTAAATAGTATAATATTAATGTTTATAACCTCGAATTGAATAGTTCACGCAAAATTACATGCGTCGTTACTAAATGAAAAACCAGCCAAGTGCGAGTCGGACTCCAGCATGAAGGGTTCCGCACCATCGTACAAGTTTCTAGTAGAAAATTAAACCCCTTTAATTTTTTATTTAAAAATACACATTCTGTGAAAATTTCAACTGTCTACCTATTACGGATCCTGAGATATAGCGCGCTGACAGATTGACGGACGGACTAATATAGGGTCCCGTTGGGCACTGAACCCTGAAAAGGTAATCCAGCAGCAATAGTTTTACGTCCTACGCCCATTATATAACTCATTATTTTAAGGTTATACATGTTGACCCATTATTCATAAACTCTTTATATTGTCTCTTTCTGAAATAGGTTCATAGCGGTTAGAGTGTTAGGTTAGTGTAAGAGTATAGAGAGTTAAGAAACCACTACGAACCCTATTTCAGTATAAGCAGGAGTCGGACAAAGTTATTTTGTTGTATTAAGTCACACCAGCACAAGGTTAACTCTATCAAGTCATTTCATGCCACGATTAACGCAAAACTGTTAAAATACAAAAACATTTGTTATTTCAATTTTATGTTTAAACAGACAGATATAATTTTGTTTAGCTTATATCCATTTAAATTATTAAAATATTCAACAGTTATATGTAATCAAACAATGATTAGATAAACTTTGAAAAGAAAATTAATAACAAGTAAAATGTTTTAAACTAATGTACAAATAAACAAACACAAAAAGAACGAAATATGTTTTTTATCGATGATTCCCAATCGAAACTATTTTTGTTTACATTAAAATTCTGTACGATCATTCAAAGTCACAGCACACTGATGTATTTATAAGCGAAAAGGTATTTAGCTTTTCCATTACATATTGGAGGACGTGCAGATTTATTACATTCATTATGATAAGTCAATATTAGTTTATAGTGAACTGTTTATAACTACTCATATTTTCAATTCTATATCTTACCAAATATGGTTCAAATTATTTTAAACGTTAAGGAACCACCAAGAGCCCATGTCATTTACTTCAGACGAAATGAATTGAGGACCTTTATCGCACGTTCAGTCCACAGAGCTCCCATCTTGTCTTGACATTTCACGTTATTTATAGTCCTATTTTATTGTCAACTTTTTGGATCAGACATTTATAGGGCAGTCTAACCATTTAGCATATCAAAAATACATATATTATCCTGTGAGACTATAAATCCTAACTAGTCCTAAATATTTATAATATTTATATAATTTAATATTTATAAATGCGAATGTGGAGTATGTTTGTTTTGGCTTCGGCATTAAATACATAGTCCTATTCATGTCAGTCATGTCCTATACGAAACATTAGCTTTTTCGGTCAATTTTCAAGTTCAATATTGCCGCGTCCCTATAATCAAGAAAGGATTGGTTTTACATTTTCGATTACGGTAAAATTTTCGTTGATAATGCAACGAAATTTTACTGTCCGTAAGCCAAAACGAATCGTTTCTTGATTATAGATACACGGCATTAGTCAGTTTCAAAATAACGTTTCTGTATTAAAAATCACGAATTATCCTGAAAATTGTTAACACTTTACGTTATTTTGGGCTTTACTATACGACCCTAAATATGGTCATATTCCTTTCTGGAACAACCTGTATAATCCCACTAATATTATCGTACTAATCCCACTAATATTATAGATGTGAAAGTTTGGATGGATGGATGGATGGATGGATGGATGTTTGTTACTCCTTCACGCCAAAACCACTAAACCGATTGCAATGAAACTTGGTATGTAGATAGCTGAAGACCTGAATTAACATATAGGCTACTTTTTATCCCGATATTCAAACGGGATCGGGACTTACGCGGGTGAAACCGCGGGGCGCTGCTAGTCTATCATAAAACTGTATATAATATACACGTAAAAACGAAATTTCATGATTTGTTGGTAGTTAAGCCATTTAAGGGGATTGGTGTAGGATTGGGTACCTTTATTCCTGCAAAAAAGTAATGTTCCCGTAGCTGTGAACGCAAGCAAAGCTGCCGACAAAACCTAGTACTTTACTATAACATTGATATAGGTCTACGAATACTGGCCTAGCAACATATAAGAAAAGTAAGAGCCGAATTATCATTTATATATTTGTTTTCTAATAAGTACCTAAGTATTAGAAAACAAAAATCTAAGTAATAATTTAGCGCCCGCTTTTAAAATTAAAAAGTAATTTCCACCAATCACAATTCAGCTTAGTTCTTGAGAACATAAGGTTTCCTTTTCTTTAACGGTGAAAAACATTTGTATTTAGTCAGAAAGTTACTTTGTCAAGAGCATTTGAATTGAATTAACAAAGAAAACGTAAAACAAGGACGCTTCAGCTTTTGTCTCAGAAAATACAGTAGTGCTAAATGTATATTAAATATAAAATATATTTAACTAGCAACCCGCCCCGGCTTCGCACGGGTACAAATTATACACCTAAACCTTCTTCATGAGTCACTCTGTCTATTATCTATCTGATATAAAACCGCATGAAAATCCAGTCATTAGTTTTTCAGTTTATTGCGAACAGACAGACGCGGCGGGGGACTTTGTTTTATAATATGTAGTGATAGTTATGAATTTTTAACCATCGTTTTAACATTTGCGTTATACGAAATTGCGATATTTTCCAGATGTTGTAAACGTCTACGCCGTTTCTCTTATTAGCAGAACAAGAAGGTCTTAAAAATTACGGTTTAGTAATGAAAACTGGAAAATATTTCTTTAAGCTTTCACTTATACATTTTGAAGTTAATGCCATGTTGATAAGTGTACGGGATTCAAAGAACGAATAGAAACCATAAATACTTGCGTCTCTGAATCCGGTGTCGCCCGGGCCTGAGAATGCTGATTCCTGTTTGGACTGGCTTATTACTAGACTTTTTACATCGGATAGTTTAAGAATTAGCGGGAATTCATGCGTTTTTTTATCATTCATCATGCGATATTTAAAATATGTTGTTAAATATTTAGGCATCGACAAAATTGATAATTGAAAACATATTTTTTACTTGAAATACTATTTTTTTTTTAATCCGAAAGCTGTTCTCAGAACGAGATGAAAAAATAAAAACAGAGTTCAATTTAAGATAAGAAATCAATAAAAGACAAATTGATAGGTTTATAAATACACATAGATTAGAACCTTCCGGACTATATAGGAATTCCTGAGAATAAAAAGAAAAAAAGAATAATAATACATAGAATGAAAATATGATTACCGTGTGTGCTATTATGGTCGGGTGTCCGAAACCCTACTTATGACCAGTAGATACGGAACCGAATAATAAAAAACAAATATTTCCGTTTCTGCCAAAACCAACTTCACTTTGTTTTTTACATATAAAAAAAGTTAAGGAACTATTTCTGTCAATTATATGCGCTCATAGTATTCTATGAAATACTACTTTATTGTACACACAATAAATAATGTTAATACCCTTATTACTTAAAATATATAGAAATTTCACCCACACACTCATTCTAAACCTATACCATTTGTCTTACAAAATAATATTGTGACACAAAATTAATGAGAGATGAATTTCAGTTTCATGATACCCTAACATTAATAAAAGATCGTTTGAAGTAGCTTACACAGAAAATAACATCAATCTCGAACTATGACGTGGTTTTATATGGCATTCTGGCAATTTGCCGTGTGTATAAGTAATAAACCAATATCACTAGACCGATTATACGCATATCATTTCATTAAAAAGAATTTTATTAGAAACATGGGCCCACATTGGTCTTCCTAAGCTTTTGGACTAAACATTTTTATTTTATTTTATTTGTGAGGCTTACGGCTTAACTATTATTACAATTAAATTCGTAGTAGCAGATGCCAATTACAAGCTTCCACATTGAATGCTTGTAAAGGAGTCAATTTACGTAGATGACATACTAATAGGTTAGAATGATAGAATTTAGAATCGCAAACTACTTTGCAAATGAGATGCCTCAAATGGGCGACTTACGCAAAACGCTTGAAACAGAATATATTTAAGGCCCTGATTGTAGAATACTAGGGTCTAATAAAGTTTGATTGAAATTGAAGGTTAAAATTTTTAAAACCTAGAAGAGCAGAAATTTCCCGAACATGACTTCTAAGTTAGTTCAACTGGAGATAATAATAGTTTATTTCTTTTTTTAAGTAAGACGGCGGGAGTTCCGTATAAGGAATTACTCCTGTGTCGCGGGGGACTTTACAAACATACAAAGAACGGACACAAAGTACACCCAGACTCGGGTGAGAATCGAACCCACGACTTTTAGCATAGCAGTCAGGGTCACTAACCACTAGGCCAAACAGGTTATTATTTTATAATGGGCATTAGGTGAAAACTTATAAGTAAATGTTATCTTGATGTATTTTTTAACAGACTTCAAAAAGCAGGTTGTATATTTTGTTAGTATAGAGAGCTTTGACGACGGGGTTTGATCTATATCTTACTAATATTATAAAGGCGAAAGTTTGTTAGAATGGATGGATGGCGGATGGATACTCTTTCACTGAACGGATTTGCCATGAAATTTGTTACAGAGATAGATTGTCGTCTGCTCTCAGTATTACTATAATTTCATTATTAGATACATAACAACTTTTGGTGAATAATGACCAAAAAATATGACCAATGGGTTCAACATGGTCGGGGGTAGAGATTGTGGTGGTTGAACATGGTCTAAACCGTCTGGAATAGCATATAAGCTACTTTCTATCCCGGAAACATTTACGGTTCCCGTCGGAATGATTTTAAAACCAAAATTTGCGAAAAAAGTCGTAGGCAACAGCCAGTAATAAAATATTTTCGACAAACATTTGGCCTTATTATATGTAAATTTGAAGCGTTAACTTTTTCCACCAACTAGTAATATCAGTGACATGTATGCAAATTATATCTTATATATTTTGTCAAGCTTTAAACCGTGAATAAAAAAAACATTGGTCAAAGTTATGAACTGTTTTGCCGTATGCTAACCCTCTGGAAGTTACAAAGTTAAGAACAGTAGCCTTCATCTGTTGTAAAGTAAACTTAGTCCGCCTTATTGCTGTTTCATCTGAAAACAATAACCAATTGATGATTTTGTTCAAGTGTAAGTCCAAGTTTTGCAATAGGACTTAGTCTCATTACAAAACTTTCTTTAAGTATTTTATACAGGGGTGTGTGATCTTAACAGGCATAAAGACGCTTCATTAAAATAAGTCCGGATTTAAGTAATAGTTTTTCACGAAATTATGAATTTGTTTGGTGCTTGTTTCATTGTGAAGTATTGATTCTAAAAAAAAAAAATTTTACCTGTGCGTTTGATAACAAAAAAAGCAGAATTTCATTGCAGGTAGCAGTTTCAATCAAACATGATTCACCGCTGCCACCATGCATAATAAGAAATACGAACAAGCTGCGATCAAATACTACGAGATAATAAACTTCATTAGCCGACATGCTATGATGATAAATTACTATAGACTCACTCCATTACCGCCGATACATTACGAAGTCATAATTCAATCTAACTCAAGCCCGTAACAGATTGCACATTTTCGAACTATTCTCGGACTTTATGATTATTATGAATAGCGTTGCTTTTTGATGATTAGTGCAATGTAAAACCTTCATTTGTGAAATGATAGAGTTGAGAAAATTTTAATAGAAGGAGTAGTTTTTGTGCTAACGGTATGGGTTTTTTTTGGTTGGTGCAGGTTAGACGACTGATTTACAATATACAAGCTGTTATTCACACTTAAAACTAGTTAGTATAACAACGAATTCTATATTAAAATAGGATTTATTATCACATCACACTGATTTTTAGCATTTTTTTTTGTTTTGTTGACCTTACCAAATGATATACCTACTATCTTTTTCATTAATAATAAAATGAAACTGATAAATGAAACCTGTCAAGATTAAAAACTATGATATATATTGCTAGCGTTGCTTCTGGTGTTTTCTTTTACAATTAACTTAATGGCATTTGAAATATAAATCTGTTCATCGTATCACTTAGTTTAAGCACAATATACTATATAGTATTTTATTAATAAATAACGAAGGTTAAAGATTCTAAATTCTCCGTATATTTATACGAGTATAGTGTAGTGCTTCTAATGATTATTTTTTTATTGTCATACCTCGTTATGGTTAGAAGTATGAAATTTTATTAAAAATATCGTAGGGGTAGAAAACCTTTTTACACTAACTTAAACTGTCAAAAAAAGAAACTGAAAAGTATATATACATATATGTATATGTCACCGTAAGATTTACACAAAACGTCAACAAATTATACACCTAAACCTTTCTCATGAATCACTGTCTATTGGTGAAAACCGCAAGAAAATCCGTTCAGTAGTTTTTCATTTTATCGCGAACAGACAGACGTGGTGGGGGATTTTGTTTTATAATATGTAGTGATTATCTAGAGACAATATAACGTCTATCTATAGAACTGAAGATAATGTCTGGCGTCCTTGGTTGGTTTTTATGAGGCTATTGGTTAACAAAAAACAAAATATCCTGAATGTTTTTAGAAACTCATCATAACTTAGAACAACAATGTCGACTTCTAATAAAATGTTATTGCCATTTGTATTGTAAACGATATCTGAAATTTAATTCAAGTCTTATCGACAATTCATTTTTAAAATACAATTTCATTCATATCTCATTCACACTCGGTCGGGTATGACGCTATTTGAAACATTTCTTTATCAGCACACTTTTAAGATTGCTATTTAAAGGGCACCTCATATCTTTTATATAAAAACTTTTTTTTAGAGGGGAATATTTTATTTTAGAAATTATTTTTTCTACTTGAGGGAACTACAGCAAAGTGAATTTCAGATGGAATTAGGTATGACGGTGACCATTGCGGTCAGTACATGCAAGTCGGTTATCAAATTTTGTTGATGTTTGTAAATCATCATTCACTTTATCAAAAGACATCATTAGAGCTTGAGTTTTTACAAGAGCCACCTTGTTTGCTGTTAAAATGATATAAAAAGTTAAAATAAGATCTGGCTTTTTTAAATGTAGATATAATCTTATTAATCCTCCATTGTCGTACAGTACAGTGATAAAGGTAATTTCTACGTTAAGTGACGAATGGGGTAGTAGCTGTATTCCCGAACCGGAGCCGGCCGGCCTACCTCTAGAGGGTTTGGGAAACCAACACATTGAGGGGGAGAGGATTGGCAACGCGCTTGATATAGGGAGTGTTGCGAGTATCAACAGACATAGGTAATCGTTCACCACTAGGTTGGGCTAAGTGCTTTTTAGCGCCCTTGGTATAAAAAATACATCTATCTAGTATAGTTAGGTGACGGTATGCGAAAATACGAGTGATGTCACATAGCATCCAATATCGGACCATAAATAGCCGCAAAAAGATGCAGTTAGGTCTCTTTTTTCATCGAACGGCGAACAGAGCGGACCAACCTCATCAGTATTCTTAATTTGTTTTCATTGTCTTTTTATTTGTGAAAGATTTGGTCTTGTTATCATAATCGTACTTATTATGTAACTCTCACAAAAGTCAACAATCAGCTTACAAAATATGAACGGAATGCTCGTTAATCAAAGCCGTATCAACGAGAGATATCAATCAATTGACATCAATTGACTCGGCCCTACAGGTTCACCGACACGACTTACCTCATTTACATTCAATAACTCTTCGCGGTCATCGTTTTCTATTGTACATTGTATACACGGACAGACTTAAGCCGGCACCAGTCGTATTACGCAGTCTCATGAAAGGCAGGAAATTGAATATGACTAACAGAAGGAAGTATAATATTTTGTTGTGAGCGATTGTGAGCTGTTAAACACCATATCTGGTAAATTTATATCTATTATCGTCTGATCGGATGTGTAAATCCAATATAAGATTTTATTCCAGGTTTGTTATTTTCCAATGTGTAAGAATTAAAGTCCATTCAATTAAGTATGTCTTTGCTTTTCTGCTCAAAACTAAGTGGGACACTAAATTCGATTTATATGTTGTCATCACCTGGAAGGGAGTCGTGTCGACATGCCGTCACGGATCCTTAAGTTTTATTTATGGTTTAAGATTGTGTCAGTCAATTAAAATATATGAAAAAAAAAACGAATAATTAAGTATTAAACACGTAGATAACACACTTTGTTCGTGTTCCGTGACGGCAGACATATCTGCCTGTAGTTATACTATGACTTTCGGAAGCATCACGGGTGAGGCCTTGTTGTTCGGGAGTTGGAGCTATGTCAAGAGTAGCCCTTAGATGTGCGATATTGAGAGCTTGGGAAGCATAACAGAAAGAAATTAAAATTGACTCACCAGTGTATGCTTGTATACTACAGAATACAAAGCATGTTTTGTCACATGCCACATCTTTAGTAAATATACAGAACTCCTTAATAGCCCAAAGTGAATTCTCATTTTCTTTCTTTCTATAAACAATAATATTTATCTCTAATGGACTATTATTATACATTATGTATATACAATGTCTTTATCGAATTCCTTTTTTGTTGAGTTGTTTTATATAAAATAATTATATTTATAAAAGTACTAAAACTCTTTTTACTTGTAAATTTGGACCTTACTAGTCAGATCTAATTTTAGATTGGATCGCAATAGGCAACAAATAAGCAAATAAAACTTATCTCAAGCTTTCAGAACAGTATTAATAAAAGGTATTAATAAAAGTTTAAATATTAATTTAATGAGAACTGTCACTCATCCTTTTACACGCACGTTACACAAGATATGAAAGGTTAAGTTTTTTACACTGTAGAAAAATATATAATTTATGTTTCATGTCTTAAAGAGAAATGAAGCAAAACACGCTATGTTTAAGAAAAACGTTGTGTGTTATAACAACAAATTAACGACTTTAAGATTTTTCCTTTACTTGTAGTGTGAGATGAGACCTTACCTATAGGGTTTGTTTTACCTGCGAAGTAATAAAATTCGTTAAAATATAAGGCCTACAGCTTCAAGGGACAGCAGACATAAATATTTGATTTTGATTTTAATTTTAACTTCATAACTCCACGCCTCGCTGAGAAAAATGGTCTTGACAGACAGACAGTAAGGTAGACAACGGAGTGATCCTGTAAGGGTTCCTTTTGTGGTACGGAACCCAAAAAGCAGTATAATTGTGAAAGAATTATGCTAGACTGCTCCAACCACGATAGACTATGATGTGTAACGATGACAATTAATATCGGTATGTTGTAGGTATGTGACATACGACACTAACCTAACTTAGAATCATTAGTTTTTGGTGTCTGTTCACTGTAGATCTAGATTTTAGGCTACACCGTTTTCTAAAATTCGTAATTTGTACTGAAACAGTTAACCGTGATTTTTAGTTTCATCTAAACTAGATACAAATAATCTTCTCTATACATATAGAACGAAATACAATATAAATCACTTTGGTACAGTAGATTGCGGAAGATATAATTAATTTAAGCACGTTTGTACCCCGTAAACGGTACATAATTCCTTTTTACAAAACGACCTTCTAGATTTATAGTGTGAGTATATCGTTAATAAGCGGTAATTGATGTTAATGACTGCCAAGACGACTTAATGATCTCAAAAGCAGCTTGAGAGGTGAGTAACGTTTTGTAAATGATCACTGATTACCAACCTTTGAACTTGGTGTGTCAATACTGCTTGCCGCGACAATCGTTCATGAATAATTGTTTTACAGGTCAATAATCTACGTAGGATTGCAGGAGCATGTCTTGCTTTTCTATTTACTAAGTTGTGAAAGCAATTCGCCCACTTGCGGTTATGAATTATGGAAACGCGTGGGTAGAACTAGCAGACTGGAATGGAATGAAGTAGCAAAACTTATTATATGACAATATAAAGAAGTACTACTAATAGAGATGTTTTATGTCTGGCCATTTCTGATTCTCTATATTTAGTTCTTATATGAGTTTCTTAAATTCTCAGCTGCACTGAATTAGTAACCCTGCTGCCTCGTAGCGTTCTACCTTTAATAATTCATGTCTTCATTCTGAATAAGTTCAGGTCAGAGACGACAGTTGGCTAGAGGATAAGTGACTAGTGATGTCATACAGGATGTCGACGGATGAGGGCTGTGGATATTTGAGCAAGACCACAAGTACTGCGATAACCTTATGAATAAAAATTCATGTAAACTCTTTTTGCTTTGAGTTTCGGTTTTGGAATATATGTATGTTATAGAAAATAATAACCAAGGTTACCGACATAGCTCAAAGAATTAGCAAGCTGAAGTGGCAGTGGGCTGGCCACATTGCATAACCGATAATTGCTGGGATAGACGAGTTCTGGAGTGGAGACCACGTAAAGGAAAGCTTAGTGTAGGACACCCTGCGGCCAGGTGGAGTGACGACCTGCGCAAAACAGCGGGGAAAAACTGGATGAGGAGAACTGATGATCGAGCTCAGTTGCGTACATTAGAAGGAGATGTTCAGCAGCGGATAATGAAAGGCTTATGATGATGATGATGATAGAAAATAATGTAAGCAGTACATTACGTAAAAGACGAGATCTCAGGAGTTCTAGTAACCAGCTAAGATAAATTACCTGAAACAATAACAAACAATAATTAACATTTAATAAAATTAATTTAATAATTACTTCAATCCGCCTAAATTGTAATAAACTGTATTCTTCATCCCTTAATTTCCACCCTTAAAGGAGTGAATATTTTCTTCTTAAAAAAATGGGACCAACCGTAGGTACAATCATCTTTCGGCTTTTTCCCAACTCAGTTGGAGTCGGCTTTCAGTCTAACTACGATACGGCCGAACTTTGATATTTTACGTGAAGCGACTGCCATCAGACCTCCACAACCCAAGGACTAGGCGAAATCGAAGATCCGTAGTTTGACAGGTTGTCGGACTTTTTTTTAGGGCTCCAAATACCCGTAACGAATGCCACAGGTGTTTGTATGGCACCCGGGACCGACGGTTTGACGTGCTCTCCGAGCCACAGAGGGGTCTCAATGTGTTAAGAATGGTCACCCATTCTAGACTGACCTGGCTAGTATTACTTAACTTTGTAATATGCTAACCTACTCGGTAACCACTTAGCCACGAGCTCCTCCGTAAGAACAATCAATTCTATAAAAAAATAATTATTATAATCTGTTCACAAATGGCAAAGATATTGTGCGTAACGTACAAAAAAAAGCAATGTTCAGTCGAATTGATAACCTCCTCTTTTTTGAAGTCGGTTAAAAGTTATGTCATAAATCCTAAATAATAACTGACCAGATTTTGGATCAAACTAACATTTTCAAATCAAAATGAAAGGAGAAATATTATTAAAGAGTTGTTATACCATATTGGTACTTTCAGATTGAACAGGTATTAGTTAAAATAATCATAAAATGTACTTATTTAACTTCTCTTTTACGCAAAGAATAAATATTTTGTAAGAAAGCAGCCTGACATCAAAGACTAATATTATTACTTTAAGTATTACATCAAAAATAGTACCTACTTACAAATTAAATAATGCATAAGAATGTATTTATTCAGTTATTCAAAAGCTCAATTTTCATTTATGAGCTGCAACATGCGATGCGATGTTGGCCGTCTTCAAATTACGTATATAATGCAACCACATATTATCCAAAAATTTAAGTAGGCATTGCAAAATATTGTAGTTGGACAGATTAACAATATCTGAAATAGTTAATATGATAATATTTAGAAAGTTGTATTGCAATAAAATCAACTTACATTGACTGATTAATAGTAAATGGTAAATAAAATAAAAGTTAGCAATGTTTTTTATTTGAGTTTTATTTGTAGAGTTTGTACCTCATTTTTTTTAAATTATATTTCAAATAATTCCAGCCGTGGTCAATGACTAGAAATATATCACACGTCTTATGAAAAACCACAGTAACACAGAAAAGACAGTTTTGAGAATCCAATTTTATTTTTATTTTTTTGTACTTTATCACAACTTTCTTTGTAATTATTACAGTAATTGTATAAAAAAAAAACTTGACGATGTTAAAGGGTATTACTTATATAGTGCAACGTTGCATTTACTCGTTTTCAAAACGCGTACCTGCGTCAGTGTTAAATATTGACGTACTTTTAGCAGGTTACAATGAAAACACCAAATTTTATTAGTAATAATTCTTTTATTTTATTTTTTTCGTGTGGAAACCCTCACGGGTCATCACCTCACCCGAGCTAATGGTGAAGTGGTATGTCGGAATCGAACCGACTAAAACCACACGGTGTTCCGTCACAAGTGGGTCTATTGCAGGGGACCCGGGAAATTAGTAATAAATTCTAGTGAAACTTCGTTTTACCTTTGTAAATAATAATTGGATCCGGACTATTAAAAACAATCTTAATTTATTGTTTCTAGAATGTGAAGAAATGAATTAATTTCAATTCTATAACAAAATAATAATTATAATGGTCAATTATTACAATTAAACACTTGAATGTATGAAATTAACCTTCTTTTATTATTGTTCATACTTACTGTTCATAGTTTGACACATAGATAATAGTATCCTGGATTAACTTTTAGTAGTCCGGATACAGCGCATGATATATTGTACTGTTGAAACCAAATATTTTACGTGAGCTGACGAAGGTAATATATTTGGTTGTACGCATTTCTTACATTGACATTCAGTAATTCTTAGAAAATTGCTAAACTTGCAAAGGTACATCACTGAAGTTTTCTTCAATGTGACTTCGACAGGAACGTTCTGAAATTATATTAACGACTAGTTCGGCAACTTTTCTTGGTAAATTAAATTATTTGAAGGCAAAACGAAGTTTTACTAGGGAATTATTCCTAACAAAACATGTTATTTGTTATCTTATCGATGGAACTTGCTAAAATAAATATTTTACACAGACACGTGTAAACATGTGTGTAAATACTTACACATGAACGTACTTTCACGTTCCTTTTCCCGCGCGTTTGTTTTTCTAAAATGCAAAACTATACATTTTACAGCAGTGACTAGTGTTTTAATTTTACGCAAGATTACCACCTTAGTGGTATAAAAAGTATCTACATAAAACTAAATATGTAATTGATTTAAGTTATATTTTTTACAATTGTATGATCCCGACTCTTAAAAGTGATTCGTTTTGCTTATAGATGGTAAAATTTCGTTGAAATTTCAACGAAAATTTTAACGTCCGCAAGCAAAACGAATCGTTTCTTGATTATAGGAACCGGGCATTACAGGATCACTTTGTAGTCTATGACTATCTCCAACCCATCAAGTTGCCTTTTCTCAAAAACATTTCTTTTAACATACTCACATACTTAGAACATCGATCGCGACACAGGACCCCTGTATGTATATGGCCTGTTGGTCTAGTGGTTAGTCACCCTGACTGCTAAGCCAGAGGTCGTTCGGGTTCGATTCCCACCCAGGACAAATAATTGTGTGATGAGCACGATAATTTGTTCTGTGTCTGGGTGTAATTTATATATAATATGTATGTATTTAGAAATATATAAGTATGTTTATTAGCAGTCTGGTTGCCATAGTACAGGCTTTGCCTAGTTTGGAATCAGATGGCCGTGTGTGAGATGTGTGCAGTTATTATTATTATTATTATATACGGAGATAGTCAACCTTGACCTTCGACCTAATTTACGTCTTCGTTAGAACAATGCTCGATGCTACAGGTAACTTACAAATATTATTAAGTCAATTAGATTCGTCTTGTTTGTTTGCTAAGTTCATATGTATGTAGTGTAGAAACCACAGACCGGATTTCACTTACCTGAACAAAAGTCTCATATTCTTCACGGATGGCGCAATATTGCTATAAGATATACGTTTGAATCAGACATACGTCAATTATTTGTGTAAAACAGTGGTTGTCAATCTTTCTATAAGTGTAGTTTGTGTCAGTGCTGGCAATTTGTGAATTGGCCTCAAAACTAATGTACAGACTGGGTGTAATATATACACTACAGATGTTAAGTAAACGAGTAAGTTACATACCGAGTGGATTAGTCAACACACCATAGGTGATTGTAATGCTATTTTAGAGCAAGGGACACTTAACACGGCTCACTGACTCACACGTGCGTACGTGAGCACCGGATGAGCAATACCAACTAGTCTCATTTTGCAATTGTACAGAGAGATGAGGTTGGGTTTTCACACGTCTGTTGGTGAAAATTAGACTATTTATAATTTTAGATGACGACGACTTGAATAGTCAGCCTTAGTATTTTATTATCTATACCCCGCTACTGTGACTTCGGGTTCAAAACCAAAAAGCTACGAAAATGCTGAGCGACTCTACTTGGATAGTCCACTGACTACTAGCCAAGTCTATTTGGCCTTTAGTTTGACTCAGTCCGCTCGGAGAGTTCAACACCAGAGCCTACCTAACTATTGATAAACATAAGCGGACCAACACGTGTCCAACCACAGTTCAAACAGGAATTTAGATGGAGTGGAGTTTTAATTATGTATTTACGGGAATTAACGCGATCACGAAAAGGTATTACATACCTCTGAATTGTCTGACGTTAATTCCCGTAAATACATAATTATATCGTGGAACGCTAAAGTTTAAAAGGAGTGGAGTTTTGAGATTTATAATCTCTCTTTCTCTGTTTTCTCTCTTTATCATGTCTTTTGCACCTACCACTTTTATTTCTGCATCACCCCAAGGTTGATTGGCAGAGAATGCCTAAGTCCGCCTTTGTACAGTCTGTGCATGAAGCATTAATAAATAAATATATAAATAAATAAATAAGTAACTATACCAAAACGTTAGAGTCCAAGCAGTGATAGCTGGCTTAATCTACAGCGCATTCTAACAAGCAATCAAGCAAGCAAATCGACAAGACAACTGAATTACATTATTGAAACGTATCCGGTTAAATAAGTTTGGTATTAGGTAATTATGAAGCGTTAAACATTGTGTATGTGTAGCTTGTAACCATAGTTAAATGACAGCATGGGCCCCGTCCAATAAAAAGTTCTCCGCCATTACACTAATTGGATTAATAAGTATGAGTAAACACTGTCATTAATATGTTATGACGAATCGAATCATTTGCGTTATGTTTCATTAGGTTAATATGAAAACGACGAGAAGAAATAAGTTGATGGCGCGTCTGTTAGCCCAATGAAAAGCTAAAATCTAACTACAAGACATAGAAATATTGCTATAATGTATACGATGTAGCACTAAAATTATTTTAATATAGTAGTTAGTTAGACATATATCTGAAAATACATACCACACAGGGTGATGTTACAGACTCAGTACAGTAGTATACTGTACTGAGTCTGTAGTATGGTTTGCTTGCTATATCATAACTAATTTTAAAAGCATTTAAATAACATAATGCAATGCAAATCCAAATTTTCTTTTTCAAATGATTCATTAACAACTTTACCAAAAATTTAAATTATGATCGAACCACCATTTTTTTGTTATTGTCAAGGAACCCAAACCTAATCTATTTCCGATTGGTCCGATCTTGCATAATAATCGTACTACACTGTTATCTTATTATATTTAAAAAACATACGATGCTTATCAAGTAGGCACGAGAATTTAGAAAATGAAAAGTCAAAGATTGAATTACCTTTTTCATCATATTTCTTTCTGCCCTTGACACAACCACTTCATCATAAAGCAATATGTTTTCACTTTTTCCCTACCACATAGAATAGAATAGAATATTCTTTAACCAAGGCACATCAACAACATATCTGTGTGTGTGTCCCTGGCCGATTTCGGCTACGGTGACTGCTGCCTGTTTGTAATTGTTGAGGAGCTACAGTGGTTTGCCCTGTCATGAGCCCTTATATGACTGCAGTAGCCAATTTTATTAACAAATGTACGCGAGCATATGCAACATGTTAGAACACTGTTAATATAATTGTAAAATATAGTCGTCGATGGTCTGGTTTTAAGAGTATCGCGCTTTGCATCCAACTCGGCCTTTCTCTGTTCTTCAAATGCGTCTACTTTTTCACGTATCATATGTCTCCATTCAGGTCGGAAACTCGCACTTTCCTCCCATTTTTTAGGATCGATGTGGCATCGCTTCATATGTCTTCTCTGGACATCTTTATATCGTAGAAACTGTCCGCCTTGTTTACGTTCAACGTAACAACATATCTATATATTTTTATATGTTTTGTTCTTGTTATTGTCAGGAGAAGGTGCATATGAAATAAAAAATTAAGAAAATGCGCGGAAAACCAGAAAATGTGAAGTGAAATGCTAATAGAAACGAACAAATCTTATTCCGACGCGACGGTTCAACTTGGTTAAACTTTTACACGAATTTGCTAGGAAGTCATGTATAAACTTATATTACTTAGGAGTTTTCTTCTGAAACCTATAGGTGTGAAAACTTTTTCCGAGTTGGTAATTTAACCGTATATCCAGGATTCCAACGAAGTACAGAAGTAGCTTATCAAGTTAAACTTTTGCTATAAAAACACGAATACTTATCCCTTTTAGGAGACTGTGCGAAATATACCCAAACAAACTTAACTTGCTGAGAGAAAATACTGCATATTTGATTTAGGAACCCTTTACATTTACAAATTGATGTCACTAGCATTCTATGTTAAGGTGTTTTTCCGATAAGTTGATTAAACAAAAAATTATTAAAACAAACAAAATTAACAAAATTTATTACACTTACATAATCAACAGCTTTATACATCATTATGTACAAAGCTGAGGTATAGATTCTATACACGTACATATGATAACGTGTGCGGCTCAATTCTAAAATCGGTATGTTTCCATAATACCTACATCAATCAATCAGACTTACATTCCACTGGCATAACTTGACAAGTGACACATCCTACAACTGCGCAGTTGAACAAAAATACAGGACTTAACAAAGCTCTACTGTAAGTAGATACTAACTTGACTTGATTAAGGTGGACGCCTCGCCACTTCACTGCGCCGGGTGTTATGATTTCGATTCCCAAAACAAAAACCGGGACAAAATTTTGTGTGATCCACAAATAGTTGTCCTGAGCCTGGGTGTTCTTTGCGTCCGTTGTTTGTATGAGAAATGAAAAGAAAAGAAAGAAAAATTATTTATTTCTTAAGTGACGTTAGTGCCCTCAGTACTTAAATTGATAAAACATAAAAAAAAGAAATACAATTAAAACTAAAGAAAAAAAAACAAAATAGAGTGACAATTGCCCTTGCACGCACTTGCACGTCACTTATTGAAATTGGTCACCGCTCAGCATTGATGCTGATGACAATTTGTTTGTAAAGTCTCCCACGACACAGGAATCATTCTTAGTGCAGGTGTATTCAAGAAGCATCTGAAGAAGAAAATCAAAGAGACGGTATATTATACTTGTAATCGAGTCTAAAGATGGGGATTATATTTAGTTTGAAAGCGTTTTAATTACAAATTGATAACCAATGAAGTATGACACGAAAGAATCACAACAGATACAAAAATACGCTGCACATAATTTTAGTAAGACCTCAATAACGATAATTTAGCTATTACTCATGCCTGTAAAGAAATCGTCGTATTTGTAAATGTTCCAAAATCTTTTTCATACTCCGATAGAATGGAAAAAAAACCGTTACGAAATTGTGGCCAAATATAAAATCATTCATTCAAACCATTTTATTGTCTATAAATATGTGTCAAAAATAACTAGAATATAAAAAAAAATATATTACACATTTACGTTTTTTAGATGGCATCGATTATTGGATTATATCATGAAGCCTATGCATTTTTGTTAAACATCGCAGTCATTTAGACGTCCTTTATTCATAATTAATTATATGAACCTTTATTGACTGTTGAGTTCGTCGTAAGTTGATGATTTGATTATATGTTATTAAAAGTACACCGCAGTATAAATGATTATAAAAACACGTAATTGTGTGTTATCTCGTTATTCATGAACCCATTATGGGACAATACTAGTATTACTGTGTTATGCGGATAACAAGATAATAAAAAGCGTTGTTGTGTCTAAAATAGTTAAATAAACGCTTACAAGAAAGGAAAGACCAACTGGCAGTGGAAGTAATACCGCTCTACTCGATTTGGAATCCTACTAATATCCTACTTATATTATAAACGTGAAGGTTTGTGAGGATGTATGGATGGATGTTTGTTACTCTTTCACGCCAAAACTACTGAACCGATTGCGATGAAACTTGGTATGTAGATAACTGGAGACCTGGATTAACACATATGCTACTTTTTGTGGCGATATTCCCACGGGATCGGGACTTACGCGGGTGAAACCGAGGGGCACTGCTAGTATAGAAATAATAGTGGGTTTCAGATACTTAATCTTGTGGTAAAGTTGAAAGTTCATACATAAAGGGAATAGTGAGTCGATTAATTAACTGAAAGTCATAAATTATAAGTAAAACCATTTAAGGTTTTATTGGAAAAAAAAATGTAGATACAAGGCGTGTAAAACCAAACACATAAATGAGTCGGCCAACGGAACCGCAGCGATATGAAACCAGCCAATCTTGTGGTAATCTTACACGAACACAACTGAACTGGAATATGGTGAAAGTCCAAGGAAATAGAAACGTGATGTAATTTATATGAGACACTACCATGTAAACAGGCTTGCCGCTCTGTTAATTCACACAATGACCGTGATCGACGTACCAAGGGCGAAACACAAAGAAGCTTTCTTAAATTTTTTAATCTTAAAATCTACTTTTTTTACACTAAAGCCACCTGCTACCATCTGAAATATATTCGGATTAGTTTCAGATCTAGATTCTGATAAGGCTTTGGACTATATCAATTATATATTCCAGCCTTATTACAGTGAACCAACAAAATTACTTGGATTGTACAATAACGCAACTCTGGGAAATAATGGTTTAAACCTAGTTCTTGTGTCACGATTTGTAATTAAATGTTTACTATTGAACTCTAACACTTTCTGTTTACTACTGGTCATAATACTGTCCTCGTAATTAAATATTAAACATTATTGACGTTAGAGTGCTAGGACTTTACAACAGCCAGTTCGAGTGACCCCTTCTATTGCCTTCGTTTATTATCTACCTTTTTCTTTTAATATACACAACCAATTTTCCCATCTCTAATTTCGGTCCGGTAAATTATATTTGGCAAGTTGTGGGTGTTTAAATTCTTTTATTTTCAAATACGCTTGGTTGGAGGGCACGAAGATTCAAACTCGAACGGCGGCGGCGTGAGTAAGACGCAAATCGCCAAACAACTCAACTTTCAGGGATTGCCAGGATAACTTTAAAATACATCCGTTTAAAATTCTTCTTCATTCAAAACACATTCTTCTGTAATTTTTTTTAAGGCAACGGTAAAAGCTTGCACAGGGTGTAATGTAAAAAAAAACATAGACCATTAATGGTACATTTTATCACGCTCAGAGACACAATTATTGCTAGTTACACATAAAAACTTTTCATCTATTTTTACATTTGTCTATTGTTGATATACCGTAATGTATATCCATCCACTGATTC
This sequence comes from Callimorpha dominula, assembly GCA_949752705.1. Taxonomy (NCBI): domain Eukaryota; kingdom Metazoa; phylum Arthropoda; class Insecta; order Lepidoptera; family Erebidae; genus Callimorpha; species Callimorpha dominula. Next base: position 4,114,604 of record OX457008.1, on the reverse strand, counting down.
ATATGCATATCTATTTATTGATTGGTATCATGAATATTAAAATAAATTGTTTATTTGGAGTAACGTTGTATAATCCCTCCATTTTTAGTTTCCAACTAGTTCATAGATTGACAGTTATTACTACTAACAGAAATTTCAATCGCTGTCGGGGCCGTTTCTCTCTCTCTTTGCAATTAAACCTTTTTCCTTTATCCTATGGCTAGCTTTGAGAAGAAATGCCGAAAAAAAACTCAAGGATCCAGTCTACGTAAACTCAAACTGTGCAAGTGCCATGTAGCCGTCCAGGGTGGACAGCTACATGGCACTTGCACACACTTTATACGAAAGAAGCATTTCACTTTCGAGCTGACCAGTCACAACACTCGTCGAACACGAACCGGCACATCACCGCAGTTAGCCATTCGGGTAGGTCAATGTAAATACTCAAAACTGCCTGACTGTAATGAAGATTAAGCTAGAAATTGCTATCCCGTGAAGAGAATTCTTGGTACGATTTTTGTGAAAATTACGGTCAGCATTTTTCGTTGCGCTAACACTTTTTACCGTCTAGCCCCGATCTGCCACCGTTTGAAGTGTAACGTGCGGTAAGGAACTTTCCTCTAATATTTAAAGATAGCACACATAATATCAAAAAATAAAAGTATGGGAAGAAATTAATGCAATGCATTTTACGTGGGAGAGCCATGCTTCGGCACGTATGAGCCGGTTCGACTCCGCTCGATACCACGGCCTCACAGAAAACCGGCAGTGAAACAATGTTTGCATTGCTTTTCGCCGCGTAAGTGAGGTTACCGGAGGCCCTAACCCTTTCCGGATGTCTTAATAAAAGCTGTTCCCGGATCCCTCCTACTTAAGGCGCAGTACGGCACACCGTGTGGTTTTAGTCGGTTCGATTCCGACACACCGCCCCACCGAAAACCCCGGTGGGGTGACGGCCCGAGGGGGTTTCCACACGCACAAAAAAAAAAAAAAAAAGGCCCTAACCCTTCCTTCTCCCCTATTCCGGTCTTTCCTCTCTCCCCCCTCTTCTCCCCTCTAATCCCCCTCTCCCGTCTTCCCGCTCTTCCCCCCTCTTCCCCTATTCCCACTTTAAAAGGCGCACTCGTGACTCTTGAGTTACAGGTGCCCCTGGGCGGCGGTAGTCATTTACCATCAGGTGACCCGTCTGCTCGTTTGGCCCCTAAACTATTAAAAAAAAAAAATTGCCTACAACAGTTTAAAACTTTTTGTTGGACTAGTTTTAAATTTGTTGAAACCCAGATTTTGTACATGGATTAGGACTTTGTTATTGAAGCGTACTACTGATATCTGCGTACTAATATACTAATATCTACATAATATCAATTCATTCGACTCATAGGAGACCCAAGCATTCTTTTTTATTAACTACCCAGTTTTCAAAAAAGAAGGACAAGACCCGCTGACGGTTCCTATGAGTTTTCAACCTTATCCTCCTCTTTGGCGACCCTACTTACAAGTAGAAATTTTCAGAACTACACTAGTCATTCTTCCTAACTACAATGTTGTATACGTTGCAGTACCACTAGGACGGCTCGAACTCGGGGACAAATCTCCAGTGCCCCACTTTCTCAAAGTATATCCTCCATATCTCAATTTTCACCAATAGACTTTGTCGAAAGGAAACCTCAATAGGTCAGAGTTCTGATGCGTTGGCCATGTCATTGAACTGTAATAAATTACATGCGATTTAAAAAAAAAAACATATCCGCTACCATCGTTTATACGACCTCGATTTGCTACTATCCTACTCTACCGTTTAAATATATTAAACGGTAGATAATACTAGTTATTAATATAGACAGAACGGTGTCCTGTAGTTTCACATGCATAAAATATACAGCGTGTAGGATTGAGGTACGCGAAAAACTTACAATAACCTCTTTCTGCTTATACTTATCACGATACAAAGTCAGTTCATCATAAAAATGCGAGATTAAGGATTTATAGTCATTACTTTCATTTGGCTTCGCAATGTATACGCAACATGTATGATCTTTTTGTGCGGTAAGGTGAATGATCTTAAACATTCGGCGCCGTCAAAACCAGCTGATTGCATAAAATGTTTAAATGTTGTTTGATTGATTACATTGCAGTTTTTGGCCGTATACGATATTTATAAAAAAAGTCAGAAAAATGTTTTGTTTACTCATTGTGATATCACTTTTAAGCAAAAAATGTAAAATAAAAAAAACCGGATGAATTTTCCGGCAGAAAATTCCAATGATTTTCGACTCAGAATGATGGTCTGAATACACTATTTCTGGATTCGGTACGGTGTCCCTTTGCAGTTGTTACTCTTGCCATGTCGACTCTAAATCCAATTATCTAATTCTTCTTTCTAATCTAATTTGGTGGACCCGGTTGGAACGAATTTACTTTCACTATATAATTATATTAAATGGATTGAATAAATTGTATCAAATATAGTAAATATTGTAAAAACTCGAAATTAAAATTGCGCCATCTGTGAAAGTTGGCCGAACTAATATATATGAATAATTAGTGTGTTTATAGGTAAATTACTACTTCCACGCTAGTAGGCAGCTCAAGTACTTTTTTTGTGTCATGGATGTACCAATTTTGACTAAAGTTTCTGTGTGATCACAATAAGAAGTTAAACTTATCTGTAACCTTGAAAATCAATCTTGTTGTTTTATGATGTTAAATGGTCTTCAACCGTAGGGTCTGACGCACTGACTCTGACGAAAATATAAATCCAGATGAATTTACACCATATGCTGAAAGACCCGATTCTCTTAAGGCTCAAGTGAAACAATGTGATAAGACTCGATATTATTCACACTCAAGTGAAACAACAACTACAATTCAAAAATGTTCATGTACCGAGAATATAACCTGCGACTTATGACATATCAGTCGAATGCTCGCCAGCAATTGCATGTCAAGTTTATATTCAATATTGGTACAAGAATCTTGTAAGTTTAGCAATTTGGAGGATATAACTCCAGCTGCTTGCTAACTTATAGTGCAAGTTCCGAACCAACAATGGAATCAATAGACAAGACAAGCGCCAAGATTACTACATAGTTTCAAGACTTGTTTTTCTTCATGAATCCACTAGTCTATAGTTAGTGTATTAGTTATACATGAAGCAAAGTAAAATAATCTAGTGTCAATGAACTTTGTTTACTTTCCTTTTTTCGGTTAACAGCCAGTTCGAGTTACAGGTAAGACTGACGTTGCTCGAGCTGTTGCGTATACTCCAAAATCCATCCATTGAAGCAATATCCTTTTCCTTCCGCCTTTCCTTCTTGCCTACCTTTCCTTATCAATTTTCTCATTTTTAATTCCCAAAGTTCCCGGTTGGCGGCAATAGGCTTGCCCCCTATTACGTGAATGGGACTAAATTATAGTTGAAGAAATGTGGGTGTTTAATACGCCTCTGACTAAACCCTTTGTGTATATAGGCGTGTGTGTATGAAAGTATGTTACTAACTTTTATATTAATATTAAAAGGAAGGAGTTATTAATTTTGTCGGGTGTACTTTTTGTAGGTTAAGATTAGGATATTTACTTCCTGGCGTCCGCAACGAGCAACCATTCTAGCGAATTCAGATTAAAAGCTTTGCCAGGCGGGGTTTGTGGCATACCAATGTACATCGATTTCAAAGAAGTCACATAATAATTCTCCTGCTAGTAATTTAAAGGGGTTTTCTTCGTCGTAACTCTAAAGAGCTCCCGTTCCTGTCTGATGCGAGAGAGACTTAGTGGGTCACCGCGAATTAGTGATTGTTTCAGAGATTTTCTTTTGTCCCAAAGAAAAAGGACTTGTATTACAACAAATGCAGAGAAACATGGAGTGGTAAACTGACTTACCAGAATATTTACTGTCGACGGCTAATATTCTGGTAAGTCATCTCCAGAAGGAGAAAGAAAAAAGTGCGTGTCGGGCCACATACAGTGTAGGGTCACAAAGTTGCCCGTCACAATATGCGGACTTAGAAGGGGTGCAAGGACTAATAACGTCTAGAAAAGTGGTGCGTTGCAAAATAAGCATCTCAGATATGCATTTGACATAAGATTTTGGGTCTTTAGTCGTTTCGCACCATGAGCGATTCTGTTTCTGAATGGGACCATTGGCACCGCAGTGGTTGGAGCGGTACGTATGGCCCTAGTATATTTTGGAATGGGTCGATTTGGACCAAGGGACGAAACGATAATATTTAGGTTCTTTTCGTAGGTCCGATTTGGACTCATATCAAAAATTTAAGGATTCCTATTGTTCATTTCTCTTGCCGAATTCACCCATCCAAAAAGAGAACTGTTCCACCACTGCTTTCCGAATCGTCCCATTACAAAAAATTCTTGGATTCGCACCGCGGTTCGAACCACTCGCGGTGCGAAAAGACTAAGGAGCCAAGATTTTGCAGTAAAATTTTACAGCTCTGATCCGATGATCACATCAAAGTGTCTAATCACGTTTTCAGCAACTCAATATACTTGTACTAGTTGTAATATACATGTGAAGAGATTTAACATACGATTAGTTTAATTTACGTTGATCAGCCTTTCAGAAACCGGGCGTTGATCGCGGAAATATTTTTAAGCCAACACTCATTTATATTTATTATACTTTACATATATGTTTCGATGAAATTGTACTAATCGTGGTAACGGGTGGTTAAAACAAAACTTAGTGCACTAGGCGCTTAATATTCTCCGAATTACCCATTTATAGATACTCTGCAGGCGGTCATCCTGAAATAGGATATAATGCAGTCAGAATGGGTTAAGAAGTGTTTTTCTAGTAACTTCAATAAAACCAACCACGTCTAATTTAAAGCATGAGCTTAAAACAATAAGAAGAACTATAGCAGTATCCGCGGGTATTTCACTTCAGTTTTGTGATTAGGCAAAGCGACTGACGTGACGGCTTCCTTCCAAACATATTAGCAATGCTTTGAAATAATTAAAAAGAGTTCAGTTCTAAACTCTATACCATTGTAATAAAGGCTACCCCGTTCTCTTTACACAAGGCTAGTTTTGATTTTCTATGCCTATAGGGCGAACATGGCTAGTTCAAAGACCCCGTAAATGCGAAAGTGAAATCCGTCACTTGTTGCTGCGATATAAATTGGACAGAAACGTGTATTGGGTGGAAGTAAGCGGTTCTTTGCAAAATAGACTCGGTATTAGTAAGCTACTCGTGTTTATTGCACCTAATTTAGAATGTGATTAGGCATGCTAAGACAATAAACATTCAGATATAAATATATGTAGTTATTTTTAACCTACTTAAACAGGAGTCTTAATTACATTAATAGGTAAGTAAATTACAGTTTATGTAACATATACAAAGTGTACGGGAATTAACGCGATCACGAAAAGGTATTACATACCTCTGAATTGCCTGACGTTTCGACCAGGTTGCACTGACCGTGGTCACAGGCTGACTCGCTCAGCGGTTTAAAAGTAAGCATATACAGTGTCATCATCAAAATAATATAAAATAATCGGATACCACAACTCAGTATTCTTGATCCACTTTGTGTTTGAAGCATACTTTGCCGTTGAGAAACAAAGGTTACCTGAAACAAACAAATACATTTATACAACTTGTAATAACAAATAGATACGATGTTATTTAGAGCGGGTAGTGTAATATCACTCAACACGAACAGCGTACACAATGAGGTACAACGAACCGATACCAGACAAGTCATTATCAAGATTTTCCTGGTGAAAAAAAAAACAACAACGCTATTTTGAAAGTGAACCACACATAACGTTCCTAAACACTACAATGGACAAAGCCAGCCAAAATTAGAGCCTGTTACAATTCAAATAATTTACGATATGAATCTGAAAAAATGTAACAAAGTAACGCGTGGTTCACCTACGAGTTAACAAAAAAAGTTTTATAATTAATTACAACACTGATACAGGTTTAGTTCAAATTCCATGAATTGTGAACAATAGGCGCCTAAATACTAAGGGCGACAGCGTGTCACTGACATACACTATGCTGGTAACGTATGGTATTTTATGTCGTTCCCACAACAGTAATTGTTTTACATATAAGCCTGATTAAATCTACAGTTATAGTAGCACTTTATAAAAGTTATTGCTATACTCGTATTATATAGTGGACTTACATTTTAGCTAAGTCCGCCACCGGTTGCTAATAAGACTAAATGATTGCAGCAACCATTACCAAGTTTTATCGTCAACATATATGTACCTATGTACATCGTATGTCGGTACAGTACATTATATGACAGGAGTAATGCAGTAATGATGCATATTGTTTGTCATCAGTTCCTACAATACAATGATAAATAAATGAATGTTTCGTTGCGTTTCAAGCAAGTAAAATAAAAATCATCACCTCGATATTAAAATATATTTATTAAGAGAGTACTTTAAATTTAACATGTTAAATCTAAACATACATGGTTGGGAGGTTGGTTTATCGCTTATAAAGCTGCGCACCGCGGTTTCACCCGTGTAAGTCCCGATCCCGTAGGAATATCTGTGTTATTTCAGGTCTCCAGCTATCTACAAACCAAGTTTCATCGCAATCGGTTCAGTAGTTTTTGCTTGAAAGAGTAACAAACATTCATACATCCTCACAAACTTTTACGTTTATAATATTAGTAGGATTATGTTAGAGACAGAGAGTTACACATTGCTAATGACTATTTATCTTAACCGTAATATTACATATGTATCCGGTATGTGTCAGTATAAGATCTGTTATTGTAATTCCCCGAGCACATAGTATCTGTCTGATCCATACGTCGACGGGTCAACCAAATTTAGTTCAAGATAATCTCTGTAAGAAAAAGGCAGTAACGAAGTCTTTACATTTGGTTTACAAACAACAATTATAGATAACAAATTCAAACTAGGCTACAGAATACGTGTATACGTGTCCTATCAATTAACTAGAAATTGCTCAAAATGTACCAATTAGTAAAAATAAACTAAGACAGGGCCTTTATTCTCTCTAGAATCTAAATTGACGTTGCTTAAATTGGTCGAACGAGAAGAGAGAGCTTAGTGTATAAATCGGCAAAAAAAAATAGATGACAATAACAAATAAGGGCTTTAGTATGGCTTTATCTGTTGCATAGCGGCTCCAGTAATGCTCCGATCGGATATTTCTAATCCTATTAAAAACAAAACTCTTGGTCGAATCTGAATATTTTGAATGAGTTGGTTATTAATTTTATCAAAGAAAGATAAGATAATATTTTGCAACTTTCAAAAATTATTGAAAATAAACTTAATTTACAATTAACTTCGAAGGACTAATCAAAAAAAATATTAATAAATAATTATCTCAAGATATCTCATTTTTAAAACGGTTGCGAGAGTAAATCTTTTGGTCCTCCGTCACTCAATAGACAGGTCATGTCAGTATAATGTTCCAAAGTGGCTGTCTTGTCTGTACTATTTATTACTTAGTCTTTGAAGTGTCGCGGCCATATGGCGTGTCTAAATTAATGGCTGTTGTTTAATATGAAAACAAACATTTCGCGTTGTGAATGTTGTTCGTGTATGCGTTGACTGCGTGCATTCAGTTCAACTGTTTCGTGATTTGGTTTGTTAAGTTTTAAGGCGATCGTAGACTCCAATCCGATTTATGCTGTTTATTCGCAACCAATTTTTAAGCACTACAGTTTACAATTTTGATATTTCCTTTATTTACTTTCAATTACTACTTAAATATTTTAATAAAACAACCTATAATGAATACGGACGAAACCTACGTCGAATGTTAAAGCAAAGTCAAATATTTTTTTAAGGTTTTTTATTTATTGTTATTTTTTAATATGAAGATGGTTTTGCAATATATAATTCTATTATATATGTATAATAAACGTGGTTGACTCATGGATGAACTTACTTACAACAAGTAAGGTTATATTTCTGTTCAAATTAGTATAGGCTAAACGTAAACCTGTTGTACATATTGAGTTAAACATCAATGGCAAATTGTAGTTTGATTTATCATTTGATGAATCATTCAAATTCAAACAGCATCACTGTAAATTGAACACGAGGAGTAAAATATATCCGTATTTCGGTGCAACCCTCCGACCTAATTAATTAACCTTTCTAGTACAGAAATACGGTGGTACCGAAATATGTATGCATAAATAGTGAATAATAGTTATAGGTATTGTTTTTTAAGTATCTAGAGATAGACACGCGGCTGCTAGTCATGCCAAGTTCAAGCAAAGAAAAAGAACTGGCAACGCAGAAGCCGTATGTTGTATTACACGAGCAACTTTTGACGCGTTAATAACTGTTTAACATAAAACACATGAAATTTGGTAGTAAAAACTAGCCAACTTATTAATACATTTCAGGATTATCTACAGAACTTGGCCATTAGATCTCAATTCTTTTAATTGCCTAATCCTTAGTAGTGACGTTGCTGCTTCCAAATGATTTACTGGTTGGGAGCAGCTCGTAGCCTTTGATTAGAAAACATCACATGGCGATCGAAATGTTCGTTTTATCAAAGGATATACATAATGCTAGAAAAACTTTTGTGCGTAATTCAGAAATTTACAGCAATTGAAGCAATTTGGCATGATAAATGATGAAAAATAGCGAAACGTTTTTTCCAATGTGTTTTTCAAGATCACGTCTATTAAGATTAGTATGACTTTCTACAGGCAAAAATAGTTTGCCCATTCTAGACAATACTATACGAATCTCTTTTACTGTTTATTTATTGTATAATTTCTTTTGCGTATTTTAATTAAAATTTTTGCCTGACGTTTCGACCAGGTTGCAACCTGGTCGAAACGTCAGGCAATTTAGAGGTATGTAATACCTTTTCGTGATCGCGTTAATTTCTGTAAATACGCAGATAATATTATATCATGGAACGCGAAAGTTTAAAAGTTAGTGTAAAATTTTTAAGTTTTAATCGCGGCCTAATATCGGACATATTTAATTTATAAGATACGACATATTTTTTGTTTACCGACGTATCGATGATATTGCAATGATCGTGGTCACGAAATGTAGGGTATCAAAAAAATTACCATATATTAGCTGTTGTCCCATCGTACAACATCGGATCGGTAAATGGGACCAAGAACTCATACCTACATTAAAACCAAGTAATCCAACCTGCAAGTTTAAGAGGGATTAGTATTAACTAATCCCTCTTAAACTTGCAGGTTACAACCATAGGATCAACAGCAGGGACTCATGAAAACGCCAAGCAATAACGATACCCAGACAAGACAGACAGTTACCCTGGCAATCCCCAACGAACTTAATCAGAAGTCAATTAGAGGAGTTGGAAACTACGAAGTAATTACGTACAGTCTGTAACCAAAATCAAAAGCTCTTTACCGAAAACACTACCGTTGTACTTCTAAAACAAGCATTTAACATAAACTAGACTGTTAACCTAACATAAATAACAGAAGTGAGGAACCCACGATTTCAACTATTAAAAAAAGATTTTTAGTATAGACTAAACTTCTTTTTTTAATATGTAGTTGAAATCATGCATTGGCCCAGCCCACCTACTAGTTAAGACAATTTGGTCACCTTCAATAATGTTACGAGAATATTCTTTAGAATCTGGGTAGTAAATCCGTTAATTTGTATACCAATGTACACATTACCATCTAGTTCAGATGCAGGTGTTCACAAATGGTATAACAAAGTTTTCTTAACCTCTACCTTTACCGTTTTATGCCCGGTTCCTATAATCAAGAAACGATTCGTTTATCCTTTACTTTATAGTAACATTAATAAGATTATGGCATACATTACGTACAAAATGAAACATTCAATTAAAACATAGGGAAATCAAAGAAGTTTTATAATTATAATAAGTAACGCTGCTAGGTGAATTTTAAAGTTAATTAAGGATATATTATATGCCTACATATAATTAATTAAGACAGCTTCCGTAGATATTGCGCGCCAAGTGTATTCTTTTCGTTATCTACGTATAATAGTGGCATCTCATGGCTCAAGGCCTTTCCGATATGCTGGCATTTGTACAAAAAAAGTACCTATTACATATAATGCCAAGCTCGGAAACATACTTCCGCCGGATCTTCCTAGTCGAGGCTGACTCCCGGCGATTTCTAAGAGGAAAACATACACATGTACTTTGAGATGTATAATAAATAATAATAATATGTATACCTACATAACAATTCCTTGTTAAGCTCATAACTTCTGAACGGCTGGACCAATTTCACTAACCCTTTCTTTTATATGTTGGTAATAGCTGTCGCGAAGACATCGCACTCCACACTCTGGTGGAGTGCTCTACGTGAGCACAGCAGCCTGCCGACATCGCGACGGCCTTAAGTGTGGATAGACTCTCAATGGAGACTGTAGTGTATTAATATTGTAAGTGTTTTGTGGGTCTTCGATAAATAAGTATTTTGGTTACGACCGCCACTTAAATAAATCAGTCTCGAATATTACGTGTTTCGTTTGCTCCCGTATTCCTCAATTGGCGACGATTAATGGGAATAAATCACGATGCCGTTCGGGAAATTGCAAGAATTCGACCTCGAGGAAGGGCGGAACTGGTCCGCGTATGTGCGTTTGGTGAAACAATTCATTTTGTTGAACGACATTAAAAGTGAGCCATGCGTGGCTACGTTAGTGACGCATGTCGGCGCCCGGACGTACCAGCTGATGCGACCTGTGCGCTCCGGACAACCCCGAGGACAAGACGTTCGAGCAACTCGTCGAGCTCGTGAGTGGCCACCTGGAACCCAAACGATCGGAGATCGCGGAGAGACACACGTTTCGTCTACGACGGCAGGCCGAAGGCGAGTCGATCGGTGCCTTCCTGCAGAGTATAAAACACCTCGCCACGCACAGCAACTTCGGTCTGACACTGGAAGTAAACATTCGTGACCAGTTCGTCTCCGGATTGCGCAGCGAGAATATGCGCTCGCGGCTGTTCACGGAGCCGTCGCTAGACTACAAGAAAGCAGTGGAGCTGGCGCTCGCGCTGGAGGTGGCGGAGCGGCACGCGGCCGCGGCCGGCGTCGCGCTGTCGGCGACCGCCGGCGGTTCGGGATTCGGGCAGAGCGCCGCCGCCGCCGCCGCCGTGCGCTTGCTGGCGATGCGGTAAAGGAGCGCATCGTATGTATGCGATAAGTGCAACGTCAAAGGACATCTGTCCGCGCTGTGTTCTAAAAAATCATAAGGAAGTTCGCGGATCAAGGTACCAAAATTTTATTAATAACAATAGTTCCGATTTAGAGTCTAGTGATAATCTTTATCAAGTTGTGGCGTTAAAAAGTAATTCTAAAGATGGACCCTATCGGTATTTTTTTATGTTATTTTTTATTAATATTATAAGTGTTTTGTGGGTAAGCGATAAATAAGTATTTTGGTTACGACCGCCACGTAAATAAATCAGTCTCGAATATTACGTGTTTCGTTTGCTCCCGTATTCCTCAGAGACCATGGTGATGTCCATGGGAGCGTCGCTGAATTAGATAGTCGAAAATCCCCCGCACACCATAGTGGGATCTCCTGTTGTTCAACAAGTGGCCAAGTCCTGCCGGGGTTTCTCAGGGATTTTCATTCAAAGGTACCTACACCTGAGGCCTTGGCAATATGGCTCCGGGACGGAAAAACATGTGGTTTTTTTTAGGCAGTTCGAGACCGACATACCACCTTAAGAAAAAAAATACGATTTTATTGATACTTGTTAGATATCAACATAATCTAAAATAAACTTTATAATCAACGTACCAGTTTTAGATTATCTAGGTAACGACCAACCAAGTCTAAAATTAACCGAGATAGATGACCGTATGAAGATTTTATCTCTTTATCAAATTAAAACCATCTCTCTTGATGTAATCTGATCGTACCAGATCAATTTATCAACATCTAAGACCTAATATTGTCTTTCTAATTCATTCGATAACGAACATACGGTTAAGTGCTTATTAAGATAACTGTGGCATAGCTGTGGCACGCAGTTTTACAATGATGTTTTATTATAGCTTAAAAACCATTCCTTAACTAAATGAACCAATAGTCCGTTTATTGATGCAAAAGCAAAAATAATTTCAGAACAATAAAAATATTTTTTGTTTGACCTCTGACTTTCGTAGTACGGCAATAGTGCATTTGTCTGCAACGTCAAAGCTTCGATTCCTGCTTAGTGCAAATGTGTTAGTAGAATATGTACTTGCGTCCCCCAGCCAGATAAGGAAGTAGCTGGGATAGACTGGATGCGGTGTGTCCAGCTGCAGTGGTGGACTGCAATAGGCTAATTGTTCGATTGATTGATGTACTTACTGGAAAAAACAATAATTAGGTATATATGTTTATCTTTATTCTGGAACTCACAGTACAATCTAAGCATAGTTGAAAACCCAAGAAAGCGCGATGTAACATTTCACAGATAAGTAACATTATTAATAAAATAATAATAGTTGTTATTTCCTCTGACCTTCCTTAAAAAGTAAAACAGAAATGTTACTATGTTTATAACTAATAACTATCTTTGTAATAACCTATACCTATGTATATGTTTATCTGTATTTATGTGTATATATATATTTATATGGGTATGTATGTATATATGTATGTATGTGTGTATGTATACATGTTATTGTTTTAGTAAGTAAGACTAATGTGCACCACAAGTTACCTATTACTATACAGTATAGTCCATCAAAAGTTGTCTGTAAGAGATCGCAGACTGCGATAAGACCGCCCATTGTATGCTACTTAACATTGTATGTTGCAGGTATCCTATTTTTGGTGTACAATAAAGTATACTCTATCTATCTATCTATCTATCTATGTAATAGGCATAGGTTACTAATTTGCATTTTACTCATCAGGTACCAGGTCAGGCTTTCTTCCGATATAGGCCTCCTCAAGTTTACTGCATATGTATCGGTCCATAGCGGACGTTCTCCAACCCTTGGTCAGATCGTCGTCCCATCTTTTAATCTGCCTTCCTTATGTTCTCATCATATTATGTCCTGTCCATTTCCATTTCAGAGTTCGTGTTTTTACTTTGGTAATATTCCTAATATTTTTAGCTAGCCATTTATTTTTCTAATATTATACTGACTACTAAATCAATCTCTGGTTAGTATGTATCATTATCAAATACACGCATTGTACGTAACCAACACGCTATAAATAAATAACAAAGAGTTCGATCCCCATCGCAATCTTTTTACAGCATACATCCAGTGGGTAGCGATCACGCAACACACCACACAGTATTTACTCACGTGTTCAATCTTTAATTGAATAAACTCAACTAAACCAAGTAAAATGGCCGCCACACTAACTACAATGAAATTGCACGCATTTTAAGTACCAACAATTTACGTTAAACGATCTAAATATGAGTTCATTAATACGTATGATTAATACTGTTACATCTATTAACACAAGTGAACAATTGGAAAAATAAAAATTTATGCTATGCTATGCTAAGCTATGAAGCTTGCGTCACTCGGCAGAATAACAAAAACAAGAGTTAAACCTTACGTTTTAGAAAATTTTGGGACCCTGAGCTGTAATAGATATCCAAACACTTGGTATGGTGGTTGTGCTTAATACTTCATGTGGTTACCGCAAACTCAAATTAGTTAATATTGTCAATGGTCCCAATTCTGTTACTTCACTCGCTAAATTAAAATTCACAAAATTTTATTCATATAAGATGTAAACCTTGTACACTTCAAAACAAGGTCTTATTTCAAATTGAAACAAGTAGGTAACATATTATGTCGCTATCGAAATAAGCAATTTATTTGTCGACTAAAGTCTGATACGCTTAAATAAACTTTAATACCACGTAGCGAGAATTAATGAATGAATGCCATCTCTTTTGCTCTGTGTTTTTAGTAAGTGTCATCGTAGGTGTCGATTAAAATAACGTCATCTTAGTTCGTTTTGAACAAGTTTTTATACGGCAATTATACAGCATTTAAATAAATGGAGACTCTCGCTGCGTGGAAATAAAGTTGAGTATACATTGACAGGTTTTAGTGAAATTTAGTGGCGCTGAGAATTACATGCCAGTAACAAATAAACCTTATAACGAAAAACACAAGGTTGATTTCATATGAAGAAATTAAGTCAGGTTTTAGTTTAGTCGAGTGTACAAGAGAATCGGCACTATTGTATAGTAACCTGTCGTCGACACAGAAGAGTAAACAGAAACAAGTACTACTTCGAGACCGCTCAGGTGTCAAAATTAAGCGGATGTTTGCAACACGCTATATCACATCATTCGTTTTTGTGTCGTATCCTATCTCGTAAAAGAAGAAATTAAGTTTCTTAGGCGATGCATGGCAAGTTACAATAATTATTTAAAGCTTAGCAAGCTCGAACACAGGCTTATTTTAATTTTCTAATTCAAACTGACCTTATTTCATCAATCAAAAATATACACACAAATAATGATCTGACACTTGTTTCTCATTTCAGAAGCCAAACCATAGCTAATGGGAACATATTCTCATAAATATATGTATGAAGTAAAAGGAATCCAGGCACGATAAATAATGCATACTACGCCAGCTACGGGAGTCCGGGCACTATTACTCGCCTCGTTAGATCACGATGTTGGCAAAAACTTTTTGAATTCTAAATAAGATGCCAAAATACGTATATAAATAGGTGACAAACACGAAGAACAGCCGGTTTCAGCTTGACTCAGGCAAGTTATGTTGGAAATCCAACGAAAATACTACTCAATTGTGAGTAATTGATATTATATAACGGCATTGTCATGTCCATTAGACTGTTTTCCGCAGGGAGACGAAAATATTCTTAAAAAATTGTTAACGCTGAAAAAAAATCTTACTAAAAATTGGTCTTAAATCTCTAATTATAAACCTCATATTCTTTAGCTCTTCCCACGATACAGGATGAGATAAATTAATTAATTCTCTCAGATCGTGGTCTACCATTGTTCAGACTTAAATGAATATAGATATGGAAATTGGTTTATCTTGTTCACCCATGACTTAACCACAAGGTGAAAAATTAATTGTTTCAATTGCCGTATATTGAGATACAAATCTTTCGGATACTCTTATGATTATCTTCTTTAATTAGGTATGTGTCAGATTATAAAGGTTAGATTGCATTCTGACTTCAGAATCATTATATTTCAATTTTGTTTGTATGGCACCGTATCAGAGCATGAAACTAAATATTAGTTTACTGAGGAAAAAAATCACAAACACAATAGATTTATAGATGTATATTGTTGTCCTCACATCAAAAACTATTATTTATTTTATTAAAAATAGGGGCAAATTATAATTGATGATATATTATAACTTATAACAGTTCAATATTTAATAAAAATGAGTTAATAGACATTATTATGACTATTTATACCGGTAGCGCAATGCTATTGGTCCATTGATAAATATGGTCCATAGGTATGGACATGTTTAGGTTGATCAAGACTTCGGGAAATCCCCGTACACATCGATATATTTATCATTATTATTTTATGATGTTATAGTCAGTTTAGATTATGATAATACAATGCGCAACAACATCAACAAAAATTGTGCTCTACAACGAAAGACAGAAGCATCATTATCTTACTATTGATTATTTAAAATCCTGGCTTAGACGACGTTCAGATGACGGGCGTTGAGTGCGTGTTGGATCAAATAGCCTATACTAAAACCCAACGAGCGCTCAAAGCCCGTCATCTGAACATAGCCATTAACAGTTTTTATACAAATAAAGTAACAAACAAACATATGGGACCTCCAACGGTAAGCAATTGCCGCGACGTCATAATTTCTTCGAGCGGTATCCATTCAGAAATCTGCCCTTAGTTCACTGACTTCTACTAGACAAGAATGTATTGGTAATTATTATTTTACACATTTGATAATGATAAAAAGCTAGGAGCGGTCGGACGAAAGAGACGCCACTGACATCATATTTTGTAGCCGACAAATAGAGCAATGAACGGTGACAGATACTCGTATACAAGGGAGAAAGTGAATTTTCAGTGACATATGTATTAACAAATCGTAAACCAATAAACTCTATTGGTCTTGGTCTATATTTTTATATTTTTCCGTATATTTTTTTTATGGTATAGGGGCAAACGAGCAGACGGGTCACCTGATGGTAAGTGACACATGTGCGCTGCATCGGCAGGTAGGAGTAGAAGAAAGGGGAAGAGGGGAAAGGGGAGGAGAGGGAAGGGTTAGGGCCTCTGGTAACCTCACTGACTCGGCGAAAAGCAATATAAGCAAGCTACACTGCCAGTTTTCTGTGAGGCCGTGGTGTCCTTCGGGTCGAGCCGGCACATACGTGCCGAAGCATGGCTCTCATTGCATGTGTTCCCACGATTGATTGTGTTGTGTCTCTGTGTCCCAGAACTTTGGCCCTAATGAGACCTCGAGAATGACTCTTACGAGTAACATTTATTAAGTCTTCTTCTTGCAAACCATAGTGGTTTAGTTTTTATAATTATAAACCAATGAACTGTTTTAGTATCTTTGTTATCTATATACGTATGTGTGTTTGTGTGTCTCTTTCTCCCAGAACTTGGACCTGTAGAGATTCCAGAATCACTGTTGTTTGAGACTTAGTAAAGACTTCGCAAATCATTGTAAGTATCAGTTCAGTTCTTAGTCACATAATACAAATCTGCTTCCTTCTATAATAAGAGGAAGGGTACAAGATTTTTGTTCAAATCATAGGCGCAAGATGGGGAAGGAACTACCTTATTCAACCTACGGAAATTTCGGATACGACTAATGCCTTGTTTCTATAATCAAGAAACGATTCGTTTTACTTAAACAAAACGGTAAGCAAAACCAATCGTTTCTTGATTATAGGAACCGGGCATAAATATACTCTAGGTTAAGGCTTTATACATGCCATTGATATCTTTAAAAAATACATATATATAAGCCTAAATGGAATTTTCATAGCCGTAAATAATTCTCATTATCGATACAAGGTGTAACCAACTGGTAGTGAGATGGAACTAAATCAGATCACAAATCGATTAAGGTGATTTCACGTCTACTATATTAATAGAATCCGAACCCGACCACAAACCGCTTCTTAATGACCACAGTCGACAAAACAACCTATCATTTTTTATTTCTCACACCTCATAACCACATTAGAAGTTGCGGCTATAAAATATTCAGGAAGAAATGTTATTATGGAAAACATTATCTTTTTTTCTTACTACTCTCGAATCTCATCAAGGCGCGGGCGGTTCCTCGAGCAAAATCAAATTTTCTATAATAGGGACGTCGGCTGCTATTTTTCGTAAATAAATCTCTCGTCATTTTGTCGGTGAGTACAACTTTGATGTTAGTTACGTCTCGGCTACGTTATTAGATATTCAGTAAATAAAATTATGTATTACTTTTGAAGTTGTAGATAGAAAGAAAGCGTATGCAACTCCTACAACCCCTTCTGAATGTGTGCCACATCGAGAATATAAAGAATACTACCATTATTTACCTATGTACAAACGTAACGTTAGGGTCAACATAGACTGAGCGGCAGTATGCGCGACTTTTGAAATGTAAATTCCATTAAAATAGAGCTGAAAATCGTAAGAATTGTCCGCTGGACTAGATTAAGCCACTTGCGTACGATTTTCTCTTCTATTTTAATTAAATAAAGCTTATATTTTATTCACGTTTTAATGCTAGCGCATTTTGCCTGAGTACAAACTCGTGAAATATGTAGCCGTTCTATGCTGTGGCGCGCTCTTTTTTGTGAAAAGGAAAGATGACAGGAGACAGGAATGGAATTGTTGTTGTTTAAGTGGAATAGAAGAAAATAAACTTTATTGTACACCATTGGTTACAGTGAGTATAAAATATTTGATCATATCATGAAGTAGTCATGCGTTTAGCTGTTGATATTATCCAACGTTTATTATTCACTAGCAGCGCCCTCGCAGTTTCAACCGCGTAAGTCCCGATCCCGTGGGAATATCGGGATAAAAAGTGGCATATATGTTAATCCAGGTTTCCAGCTATCTACATACCAAGTTTCATCGCAATCGGTTCAGTAGTTTAGGCGTGAAAGAGTAACAAGCATCCATACATCCATACTCACAAACTTTCAGTTTATAATATTAGTAGGATTGATCTGGCCAGACCATATCATGATGATGATGTGACCGACACATCATGAAGTGATAAGTTCCAAGTTATGGTCACGACATGTATTCTTACATATTATTTTATGTTTAAATTTCGATACGAGTCGTCATCAACACTGGGACATTAGCTCCTGGTCTCTCTTGAATCCTACTTCTATGTTCTACATTCCTGGCGATCTTGACAGTTCAGTTCAGTTATAATGATCTATATGGTAAACGCGATGTTTACCTTAATAATGTATATCGCACCTAATAAAGATAACAGTCGTAATAATGACGCTTATTACTACGATAACGGCGCAAGAACAAAGGTAATTAAACTTTAACTACTGAACAGTACTGAAAAATCATAAAAGCTAAGACACTGACACAATTTACGTCGACATAAGGCGCATATCTGTGGTTTTCACAGAAGCTAAAAAAGATCATTCTAAAGTACAAAATACTTTTTTTATACAAAATCTTCAAGACGTGGAAAATTGACCATTGTAAGTTAAACCAATTTTCTAGAAGCCCGTTGTTTATTAAATTACTTTCCTTACTGTATACAGGAACATACACAAAGGCGAAATTAAATAAAAACAACAAACTTTTAAAAATAACAAATTTGTTTGTTGACGGGGTGGAACATCCCTTTGGATCTCCGGCTCCTCGGGGACACAGGAGCCAGGAGTATGTGGTGTTTCCACTAAAAACCACCCCGACCTAGCCCTATCCCGAGGAAAAACAGGCTTCTCCACGCCTATCGGCCTAATCAATGTGTGTAGCAGCCCAATCGCAGAGATGCGATGAGATCGGGCCGCCATCCTATCGCCTACCGCAGCACTTATTTTGCCACCAGAGGTCCCCACTCTCTGGCAGCCTGCGGCCCCGTCGACGGTTGATAAACAAATATTTACCTAAACATAATCTTAAAAGTGAAATTAATCATTACGTAACTTTTGTCCCTAAGATGGTAAAGAAACTCACGACACGCCTGATATTATTATAAAACCGTCTATAATGTTAGGAATCAGACGCGTGTTTAGAACGCTAAAAAGTTTGTAATGTCCTTTAGAAGTCATTTGGCAAATCTGTGGAAAGAAGTTCATGACATGTCTGGGCTACAAGGGCAAATCGGACAGTATGCTTTCTTTAATTGTACGTTTATATCTTAAAAAATATAAGTATAACATATATTATATTTATATAGAAGCATGCAAGCCTCCTACCAAGAAGTGTCACCCTTTTAGTAACGTATCACACAAATACAAAGCGCAACAATCATATGTATCAAAATCCAATGCCGTAACTGCATAGAGTCGTTCCATTATCTGCGGTATCATATTTCTTTTTTCCTGGTTCATAAGGCAAGTTAGTGATTGTAGTCACCCGCTCGATTGAGCAAGAAATAAGCCGAGCGTGTCGGAGAAAGTGTTTCGCTCAGTACTCGATTTTATTGCCATTCGAGAAACGCAGGATGCGTACCGTTTGGTAAGGTGAATCGAATGTAAATGGAAACGGCATTTTAATTACATAATAAAACACACGCCTGCAATTTCAATTGCGGTTGGCAGAGCCGCAATTCGTCGCAAGAGAAACATTTGGCAAAAAAAAATGATTTTCTTTTTTTCGTTTGGCAGCAAATCAATAAAAAAAATTGGAAACCATAGATACCTATAAAAATAGTGGTAGATTCACTGCTATCTCTGTTCGATCATTCGTTACCTTAAATAATTTAGACATATCAACCTCACGACAAAATTCATTTGCAAAAGTCTCAATGCCTTCGAGATTCTTATACTAAATCAGAAAATGTTTCTATACTTAAGTTTAGGTTCAGATATGAAGCTGTGATTTACAACTAAGAGGTTGCTTGTTGAAGCGACCTAGAACACAACGGATGTTCAATGTTTATATGTTTTGATTCAGCTTATTTGGTAAAAATATTACACTATAAATACCACCCAAAGCATCGTCGCAGTTTCCACTTTCCACTCATTACAGGCGCTGTAAGGTACACTGTGCACTCACCAGTAGCCCGGTGAGGCGAAATTCAACACGGAAAAAAATTGGTGCTTTTCCCACTTACGCCGTTATTTCGCGTGTAAACAATCAAAACCATGTTGTTTTGTACGTTTCAGGTTGTTTCACCGCCTATACATTATAAAAAATCTTGCCAGATTCCCCCCTTTCAAGAAGAGCGACATATTGTTGTTTTCCGACATAGACGCGAACGAAGTCATGGGGAAAGCTAATACAAAATAAATATGACTAAAAAGAAACACCAGTGGTATCAAAATTCGAATGGAATAAAAGAGTTTACTTTACTTGGAGGGGTGAACAGAAACACTAAGCCTAGTTACTCTAAAAAACACGTGATGTTTAAATCGCTTTATTACGAAGTCCACAGAGAATGCTAGCACCTCCATCTCAATGATGAAGTCACGTTTATTATGTATCGCTAAAGGAAACTAAAACATTTTTATTTAGTCGCTCATTATCCATAAATAGCAAAGTGATACAAGACCTAAATCTGTCCTAAGATTATTTAAGTCATTCATCAACCAAATCGCCATGACTCACCATTGAAGACAACAGGCACACGATAAATTTAGGAGTAAATGTATGTAATGATACAGGCGTAAATAATATAGGAATACAATTTTATCAGTAACATAACATATAAGATAAAAGATATTAATAGCAAGTACATTGTATGTCAATGATAACGTTGCGTTTGCTATGATTTTTATTGAAGACTTAAATAAAAGTAATGTGTTAGAGGAGATAGGACAGTAAGTATCTGATTGATTTGGAGGTGCCTGAACAGGGATTCCCTACGCCCTACAGACGGCCGCGTTTAACTGTAGCTACGAGTACTAAGGTAAGGATGTGCGATGTGCCCTCACTTAATAGTTGGCGTGGCGAGAGTCCGTAGATACCGGTAAGCGCTAATCAGTCAGGCACTTGTAGGCCGTGTATTTGTTTGCCAATATAATTTTGGCCGGTAAAGGTAAATGATTTATTTTGTAAATATGTGGCGTACACTGAAAGTTTTGCGTAACTCGTTCATTACATGTAAAGTAATATATTTACTTCTTTTCAAAGTATTCTCCATTACATTTTAAACACTTTTTCATTGGGTCAAACCATTTTTGAAAACATGAGGACCATTGGTCTAAGGGCATGTTGTTCACGTGCTGATTGAAAGCAATCACGGCCTTTTCCGGCCCCGTAAATGTAAATGTCATACCTCTCATCAAATCTTTAATTTTTGGCAAAATAAAGAAATCGCATGGTCCTAGGTCTAGACTATGTACGGGATGGGTCACTAGCTCTACCTTTTCAGAAGCCAAAAATTACTATGTCTTCTTCGTGGTGTGCGCCGAAGCATTGTCAAGGTGCAATAGGATGCGTCTTCTTGGTCGTTTTCGCTTAACTTTTTCAAAGACACTGGGCAAACAAATGGTGGTGTACAACTCAGCATTAACTGTCTTTTGTTCTTCAAGGGGGATCGTGACGACAGGACCCGTCCACGAGAAAAAAAAAAAGGCAATCATTATTATGCCTACGTTTCTGGCCTGCCTCAATTTCGTTGGTTTGCTGTCACCTTCAACCACCCATTCAGAAGAATTTTGCTTTCTTTCCGGCATGTGACAATGTATCCATGTTTCATCGCCTGTCACAATGTCATACACAACATTTGAACGTCCGTGATCTTACTATAACAACATTTTTTACACCAATCAACACGGTCCGTTTTTGTTCTAGGATGAGTTTATGAGGAATCCAGCGGCAAGAAAGTTTTAAAGCCGCAACTTGTAAATGTTGATGTAAGATTTTGTGAATTTGACTCATACCAATCCCCAAATGTCCTCGAATCTCTTCATAGGTGATACGCCGGTTTTCTTCAATTAGTTGTCTGACAGTAGCCACATTTTCCTCAGTGATCGCAGTTGAGGGGCCGACCTTCACGAACTTCATCATGGAGAGAAACACGGCCACGATCAAATTGTGCATACCAACGCTTTACGGTGCTCAAATGAGGTGCTTCTCCATAAAAGAATTTTGATGAGGAGCCGTGCAGTCTTGCGGAGTGAATTTTTAAAATCATAAAAAATCATCGCCCTAAAATCGAACTTCAACTTGTTATAAAAACAATTGACACGTGATTTGCCGCCATTTCTTTTTAATCAATGATTGAGTTTCTTAAGTTTAAAAAATATAACATTCGCTATTCAAACATTTATGAGCGGCCAGGAGCGCAGAACGTTCAGTGTGCACTATGTATTAGGAGTAGGTTCACATCGGTAGACTATTGGGTGGGGTTCGAACCCGCAACCACTTAATCGCAATTACGACGCCTCAGCCATTACGCTACTGATGCTTGCTGGCGAATGTAAGTAAGATAATATTAGTGAAGTATTTTCAACATCCCCACAAATACAAAAACAAATAATCACAGTACGGCAACCTTCTAGCACGGTCATTGTCCGTCTAACTCGTTACGTAAACTTACACGTTACGTAAACGTTTACACACGCGTTACGAGTGCGTTTACTCAAGGTTTAACCGTACCAGCCGTCCTCTGTAATAGAATCGAAAGTTTACGACCAACGGATGAGGTCAGTTAAAAGCTTCAGGGTTTCTTGAAGATGATAGTCAAGGTGATTTTTTATTGAACGTTGCTCTAGTTAAATGTACGGAAATAGGGCTACCACGCATTATAAAGGAATTATGTTGACTTTTGATTGTTTGGATACAATTCATTAGCAAAATTCAATTCAAGTCAATACATTTCAAGGAACAAGCATTGACTTCAGAGAGATCAAAGAGGAAAATAATCTATTTGGTTGTAGAAAAAGTTATTTAAATATAAATTATAGTTAAATGTATATTGATGTTTTTAAAGTATTTGTTCCACAATAGAAAATTCCTGATTTCGCCTAATTCATAATTAATTATAATAGAAATATTGTAATTAATTATGAATTACGCGAAAATTTCTACGGACTATGGACTTTACAGGGTTGTGTCTCCTCTAAATAAATAACTTTATCTTTAGGTAGTCCTGTCTTTTCAGCAACAAAAAATCAATTATAATATTCGAATAGGAAAAATAAAAACCAATTTGTATGGTGAAATTTGTGTTACAATATCCGTATCCGTGTTCTCGAACTCAATAAAAATGCGAGTTTAAAGTATCTAGGTGACAGCCCTAGTTTAGATCTAAACACCGAGAATAGCGATGAATGTTTATAATTCCGGCCGTTTGAGATGAATGATTCACGAAGATCTAGTTTTAAAACTTAATTATGTGGCCACTAACTAGTTTAATTACTTCAATTTATGTAGAAGCATGTGGAAGTAATAATACCTGTAATAATACACTAATCATATTCTAACTATTTTCTAGAGGTCGTTAACCTTAATTTCTATTGCCATATTTTATTTTGTTTGGCACCACTTATCAACGGTCACCATAGTCTACTATTTTACAAGCTTTTATTTAACTTGCAATGTCTGTGTGTATGTATGTATGTGTGTTAGGCACATATCTCGGAAGCTAAATTAAGCCAGCCTAGCTCATTCTAGAAGCAGAGAAGCTTCCTGGGGCATTCACAGGCTTCTAGGAGCGATCCCGCAGCGGCGAGGATACTTGTGTGGCCACTCCTTCTCCACGATAACGTGGGGTGACTGTTTCCTATAAACATTGTACTTTTATTTCCCGAGCTTTTTCGACTTCCGACACAAAACCACACACGTAATTCGTTACACTCCTGCCCATCCAAAGGTTTTCTGGAAGATATTGCTTCTTGCGATAAGGCCTACCATTGTGTCTGTTATGTATAATCTGTTTCTGTATATTGTTTTGTTTTTTTTTGTGTACAATAAAAAGTCATTATTATTTTGCCGCATACAGAGAAGTTATGTTGGTATAAAGTTTACTTTGGACCCCGTGTCTCTAATAAGGAGTTTATAGTAACCCTAGAATTAGTACATGATAAAACCTAATAGAAATCACTAGAGGAAAAGAATACTTCCAGTCTATAGTTGCCGGCACCTATCGTGGCAAGATTCGTTAGATGCGCAGAAGTCGTCTTTTAGATCTCTTTGGTTATCAATCGGGACGCGGGAAACGAGGTAACATCGTTCCGAGCGCGTGATTGGACGGCCAGTCGACCCCTGCCTCCCGCAACGTGTATACGTCCCGTTCGCTCCCGAGTACAATTGCGTGCACTAAATTGTACCGCTTGTTTTAGTTGAATTTTTGTTACTTGTTATTTTTATAAATTGTCACTGTTTTGTTTGAAATTTGTTATTAGTTAAATTTCGAAGAAAAGTCTACCTATTGGTTTTGTACCAGTTTTCCAAAAATTTCTTCACAGGAGGTCCATTTATGACCCCTAGACCCCAAAACAACTGCCAGTTAAAAAGATTATTTATATATATGTAAATATGTATGTACCTCAGTTTCACCAGTACGATAGAGGTCGCAATTATGCACCGGGGGGCAGATTTAAAAAAAAATAAAAAAATTTCATCTAAAAAAAACATTTAATAAAAAATATTATGATAATTGCGAACATTTTTAATTGCACGTAAGTGTACATGCGCAAACTTTCTCCCACTACGCCAAAACCTTGCCAAGTTAGTTGCCGGTAACTATACCAAATGTAGTAAATTTCCGGACTTAAACCCGACTCGAATATGGCCGCATATAAGGTTTGTGTTCAAATTGAAAAAAAAATGGCTAACTTAACAACATACCTATACAAACATATGTACCACGATAAGATAAATAGTTAGTCTTTCCTATATTGTTTTTATTTAATTTTTAATATAAATAGTGCTTATCATTAATACTACGAAAACATATTGATATAATCAATAAAAACTACAATGTATTTTTTTCGTATCAACAACTGCCTGCCTAAAGTTTCAGATACCTAAATTGGTTTTTATACGGGGCAGTCCTTCACCGAACTTATTAAAAGTATCATGGGTTACATATTATAATAACAAAAGAAACTTTAAGCGTTTCGTTTAAAGCAATTTTCAAGCCATTGAGGTACAGCCAGAATGGATTTTACATAATTTAATTTACATTTACGTTAATTTCCATTATAGATTTCCGAAATTTCCAATTAAGCTCTACTTAACATTTCAATTAGATTAGAACAAAAGATAATTAATTTTGCTTAGTAGTAGGCCTCAAACACTTCAAGGCGAAACGTGACTAGAATAAGATTACTCTGGATTACATTACACCGAGCTTACTGTACAATAAGGTAAATATCATATTACGTATGTACGTAATATAATAATACCATCATTCAGGGGCTATAAAAATGTGTTTACCGTTCTCCTCCTACAACTCTTTCTAAAACCTCCACACGAAACCTTAGAAATGCAGACAACGCAATTCGGTACAACCGAATGAACACCAAGTTTTGTACCTTGTGAACCGGCGTTTTGATTTCTCTAGTCTACATAGAATCAGTGAATCAAATTGACTTTGTTATGTATGAATAACTACAGAGCAGCAGGCTACTATGCACTCAAAACAAAATCGACTCTGCACTACGATATGCCGAATATAATATCATCATGCGCTTATAGCATTATATCCAGAAAGAGCACGTTCGACGTTCACGTAGATAATAAGAAATATATGTATGTATGATAGTTTAGGCACCAAAACGTTGTTTATAGTGTTAACAGTTGCTATGTAACTATTCAATTCTTTGAATTAATAACGCAACCCATCCGTACAAGCAAAACGAAGCGAGGCGATATTGTTAAATAAACAAATTATATATGTTTATCACGCATTTGACGCAATTTTGGAGTACCTATCGTTGCACCTTTCTGGAATTTCTCAATAGTAATCTCTTGGTTAAGTTTGATAGTATAAATGGGAGACACGCAGAAATTGTCACACTAGGCATCCGAGAGCCTCTAAGATAGATAACAAGTGAAACGGAAATATGGTCAACAACCACAGCAAAGTAAATAAAGCAAGCAGAAGTAGATGGTACCTACATTACATTTCTTTCTTGCATCACATTACTTTGATTAAAGTAAGGAAATTAAATTAAAATAATATTTTAAGAATATTTCCTTAACTATTTGGAAGGTAATAATTAAAGAATAATAAAATTGATCAGTTGAAATCAGTCGAGTATTACAGCCGATCATCAAGAAGGTAGGTAGGTACATTTATCAAAAAATGATAGTAAGACTCTTGTCTTACTATCATTTTTTTTAAGAATTCTGTGGCATTGATTCCTGCTATTTAAAGCTTTTTGTAAAGGATTTAATTTAGGTTAGTTTTAGTTTAGAGGATTAGTATTTGTTCCATCTTCAATTGACAACGGTATAAGCTTTTATTTGCAAGATAAAGCGTTACATGAATTGGCATTGAATCAAAGCCACAATTAAAAAGACGACAAACGATTTACCATAACAAATGTATGCCACATTCCGGCGTTTATCTAAGTGAGCGAGTGCTCACAACAGGAAAGTCGTTTTCCGGTTGCTACAATAATAACAATTATGAATGTTTAGAATAAAATCACACATGTTTACACAGCTCGTCTTCGTTCGACTACTTTTAACTTTCAAATAACAAACGATGTATCGTTCAGACGCCTCAAAAATGTAACTAAAAATAGCTGAAGGTGATACCACACTCATTAAAAAAATTTCGACATTTCAAAACTTAAATATGTACATTTTACGAACTTGTTAAAGGGCTACCTCATGTCCTTTCACAAATCACTTATTTTCTATTTTTTGTAAAAAAAACTTGAAGGAGTTATATGGTACAGTTAGTTGGTCTGGTTAGTCATCTGGTAACACTTTGTTAACACTCATTTTTGCGTGTATGAAAACCTAAGCGCGAGACACTCTACCACAGAGTCGTGCTTAACCTGAGATCTAATAAAAGAGACTAAAGCTACAGAATGTACTGTCACAGGGCTTACAGACTCGCGGCTGCCGCTTGTGCGAGCGAGTGACTCCTAGATACCAAACGATGTGACATAACCAATATTTTTGTTGTTTATTTATTGTCCCCCTTTTGTCCCTCGCGTAACCAGTGCAACGACTTTTACTTTTTTCACGGTCGACACACAGATAACTTTCGAAATTCCACATAAAATTCCACATCACACATACCATAACTCCCTTACTCTTGTTAGTACTAAACATGTTGTCAGTTAAATCACTTTTTTACCAGTTACGTCGTAAATTGATACTTTATAAGCGATCCAAACATTGATAAATTTATTAATTACTAAATTTCCTAAAGGAAATTAATATTACATGTCAACTCGTCTTTTATATGATGGCTAATTTGTGAATCTACGGGTTCGAGCGGGTTTTAGAAAGTAGAAATACATAAATATAATTTACAACCAATTATTAGTTTGGTTCTGAATTTCAAACGACATACTTAACAAAGTTTTATATATATCACAATCTAATCTTTTTATGTTTAGCTTGAATAAAATTAAAATTAAATAGATACTTATAAACAAAAAAAAACTGATTATAGAAAAGTAGAATTTTCAGATCTAAAATCCAAGTTTTCTGCTAAGAAATATTAATATCATCACACTCTTTAACCTCTATTTTCATCCAAAGGTGGACAACAGATAATATAATTAACGTTAGTTAGTGAGAGTCTGGCATGGACAGAAATGCTAATCACAAGAGCCTTTGGAAGCTCCAGAGGCGAAACATACATAAAGTACCCAACAAATCTTGAATCACTGCTCAAGTTACACAATCAAATTAAGAAAGTAATCAAAATGGTAAAATACATAAGTAAAATACCAATAAGATGGCAAATGACTTTCTGTAGGCCAGAAGTAGATCACATCGATATTATAGTACTTAAACATGGCGATTACGATACAAAAACACATATACACACATATATACACTGTTATAATTATAAAAATAAACTACAAGATTAATTGATATCTTGTAAAAAAAAAACAAAATGACTGAATAATATCAGCGTAAAGAGAAATGAGCAATTGAGAAAGCTTTGCTAGTTACACCACTGTTTTCAATTGCTTCAACGTCGGTTTCTATTGCAACAGAAACCGTTAATCAAACAGCAAACCACTATTCGTATAAGGCAATTTTAAGTTCACTTTCATTTCTTTAATCCAACATCACTTTCTTCAAAAATGCCATATACGTACTTCTGAACGTGATAGCCCGCATACAGACGAACAATGATTAAATTCTCCATTGTGTTGTCATTTCGATTTGACTAAAGCTTTCGATACGATATAGCATTATGTAACTTAATTAACTCTGACTGTTTTCCTTTCACGTATCTCAGTAGGGACTACTACTACCTTGAATTGTAATACTCACTATAAGAAACTTCCTTATTTAGATTAAGTGGCGTTCCTTTTTTTGTGTGAGAATTTATTAAGAAAATAAACACATACGAAAAATACAATGAAATGTCGAACCTTTGTTGCGTTGAAGAATTTTTTTATGTAGATTCTTTGGATAAGGTAGTCTAGTTTACAAATACATAATATTTTTATCTAGTAGAACTACATTTTAAACTCGTTTACGATCCGGCTGTCGTTTGTGTGTCCAGTACTATTTACGGACGTGTTCTGTATCCCTAGTTTAAAAATTGAAGATAAATAAGTTAGGTACTTTATCCCCTTAGCGTACTTTTAAAGCACTGCTAAAGTAGTTAATATATTTAAGTTATGTATACGTATCAGGTTAATAGCTAGAGCTCAAATTAAAATGTACTGTAGGTAATTAACCAAGTTTAGAATCTTAGAATTATGATGTAGGTGCAAGACATGGTATTAAGTGTGGTAGATTTCACTTGCTTGTGCAAAGATTTTTATTGGAATGATGACTCATGAATATACGTACATAATACATAATGTATATGTATTAAGGTATGTTGTTCCTATACTAGCATAATAGGTAAGTCAGTAAGTAACTGCTAGTCCGAATTGATAAATTCGTTTTGCGTTTAACGCAAAGTCACCTTGTGATTTGTAGTGCTTTGATGACCGGATTACAATTTTGACCATTGCCCGTCCGTATCGGGTAGAAACTTTTTGATTTTGGTATAAATTGTAAAACTTCTACTCTTACATCTAAATATTCACATATTACTTCGTCAAGCCATTGTTCTAATGTTAAATTTCAACCTATCACCGTCCACTGCTGGACGAATGCCTCCCCCAAGGAGCGCCAGCTATCCAGATCTAGGGCAGCCCGCAATTATCTGCAATATTTGTGTTTCTTTCAAATCATATATGAATCTCCTTAAGTCATAAACCAGTCAAAATTGTCAAAAACCATGATCATAGTTAAAGAGGGGTATCTAGCCACTCTTTAACTTTGCGAAACGAGACATGCCAACATTATCATTTCCCGAGTTTTACTAGGTTTAAGAATTTACACATAAACCTCAATGGTAACAAGTAGGTATGTCATTACACTGATATTTACGACTAGGAAATTCACAAGTGACGTTACTTGATAAACACAGACAAGCTAAATACTAATTGTTTATATTTGCACTTACATACTGTGATGTTATTTCACAATTATCTAACTTACTGTTGAGATAAAGTGGACAAACTATGTGTATTATTTATGCATAACACAACGAAAAAAAAACAAACAATAAAAGGCAAAGAGGAATTCTTACAAGTAAGGAAGAACAACTTTTAACAGCGAACTTGGCTGAGCAGTAAAGGACTGGAATAAAGAAAGTAAGACAAGAGAACGAGCGAGAAAGTGAGCGAATGTAAGAGATTGTAATTAGGCTACAGTTTAGACAAAGGGTCACGCGCCAAATCAGAGCAGTCTAAAGTGTATGCCACTTAGTAAGGAGAGGGTTATGCACCGAAGTAGACATAGGGTTTTGCGCTGATGTAATAAAGTAGTATAAAGGGCAGTATAAAGGGTCACTTAGCCGCAATCTCTACATTCAAATGAGAAACAGCGAAAAGAAAAATATCTCTATCTTGATCCTTTTAGAGTGAAAACCATTACCCTAACCGGAAAAGGTTTAGAACGGTGGCTTCTTAAGGCTGCGATGAAGAAGCGAAGAAGCTTCGCAGTCTCGCATAATACTAACATGAAAATAATGTATTTCTCCAATGGATGGCATTCAAAAAATAAAACCTTTACCAAAATCTGTTATCATATTTTATTCACATCACAAATTATCTTCTTGAGATTTTTTTTTGTAAATTTTTACGCTTATTAACATGACGAGATATTTCTACATATACATTGAAACCGCTAGTTGCATTAGATATGTATAAGATTGTAATGTACCTCAATTCCCAAATTGGCGATGAATATAATTTTCGGCTAATCAAATACAAACGAACTAAAAGAAAAAGTGTTTGCAATATAAATTCCAAATCTTTCATTAGAGACTAATAAAATAAATTCCGTAGCTGTTTTCCCTCGAGCTATTTTCCTTCTTATTGGATAATTAATGAGTACTGTAATAAAGTAAGATTAAAAATATATTACGTTCCTATCAAGCTGGCTTTTTCCCCGTGAAGTAAAGTATAATAAAAATATAAATGAATGAAATATCTAATTTGATTTCTTATGTTTAATTTTGATTTTTTGTTTTTGATTTCAACTTTGGCGGTGATTGAATGAATTTCATTGACTAGGTGATATTCAGAATTTAAACCAAAACCTGGATTCAGGTTATCACTCAGTTACGAGATATTTCTTCTCGGTACTGACTATAATACCGAGAGTTGAGACTGAAGATATTTTTTTTTTTATTTGTAACCTTGGAAAAAATTTGCTTTTTTTATAATGGTGCATGCTACTTTGTAAGTATGCAGATTTTTATGTGATTGTGATTGAACAATGGAATAAATCCTTACCGTCGGACTACGAGCAGTAAAAAACATAAACACAAAGTTCAAGCAGTTATTTTTCAGAGCATGTCAGCCATAGATAATTCATTTACAAACAATTTGCCTTGAAAATAATATGCTAATGAAATAAAACAATGTGTTAAAACGTCGGTGAATCAGTAAAAACACGAGTGACATACGCACACGAATTGTTTTGATCGTCCATTACTCTGCTGTTGCACAGGCGAGCGGCAAATTTTGTGACACACAATTGAATGATGTTTAAGCTCACAGTCATTTTATATACTTTATGACGTATATAAAAACTACTGTGAAATATTTATTTATGAGTTCGTTTATAACATAAGGCAAATGGCACGGTTTAGGGTTCCGTGGATCTGACAGTAAACGGAAACCCTATGGGATTATTGTTTTTCTTTCTATCTGGTTAGTTGTCTATTAGTGTTTATTTCTTTAAATATTTATTTTGAAAAAAGTTGATAATTGGCCGAAATACAGAGTTTGATTTCTGATTTTCAAAGATAAAACAAAATTGCTGAACAAATAGCAGTTAAGTGTGATAGTACAAGTCACGTAAGATATAGTTTAAATGTACTAGGGCGCTATTACTTTTTTCGAAAATCGTCTTTTAAATAAAAATTTAACTCCGCAAAAGTTAACAAGCACGAAAAGCTTTCTAAAAATACGGAATATACGGTCTTACCTACAATTTACAGGGAACCCAAAACAAAGTCGGTTAACGCGAATACGGAATTCATGTTCACACAAATTGGTCTCGCAGTTGACCTCTCTTTTTTATTTTGGACCTCATTATCTCGCGCTATTTTCAGTGATATAAAACGTGTCAAGCAGAAACGTTAATAATTTTTATATTTTATATTTAATGCTATCTTTAAGTCCAGGTTTGATTCTCATTATAAAAAAAACCTAGCTGTGGGCTGCTGTTACCCGCATCAAATTTGGATTATTCAGATCACCTCATTTTAAGTTTATCAGATTCTATGACGTTTTCGATTACCGCTGCGCTCCCAGGGGTCGGTTTGTAACGATAACAGTATATTTAACGTTAAAAAAACGAGGCGCAGCTAGTAAGTAATACGTTTTGTTTTTGGTCACCGCGTTGAGTGATCTTCATTACAAACCAACAGAAGACCGAATAATGTTTTGTAACTGTTTGTAGAACACAAATTGTCTCTTGCTTCTATCGCGCAATCATTAACATTGTGTAAAATATCGCAATAAGATAAGAGCTATTTCTTCAAGTGGGTTCTAGTAACTGATTAACCACTGGTAATCAGGACAAACACGAAGCTATTCATTAAAATCAGCAAAACAATCACCAAAAAGGAATCACGAATTCTAACCCGTGTAATTGTAATTGCACTTGCACAACCGACGGTAAGCACAAAAAAGAGTTTCACAATGTTTTCGCATGTGTCACGTTTAGCGGTATTACCACAGGTAAATAATAGAGGGGATGCTATCATTGTGACATCAACAAATTGCTCTTTAGTATGCCGAGACAGGAATAAAATGGCGTCTGTGAAAAATAAAAGCCTTGTACCGATTGATATAAACGTGGATAGCGTTTGACAAAACCAATCACTCGTTCACTTGATACGGTACTTTGTTTGTCGACCCAGTTCAGTAGCCGTCATGAATCTTGAGCACAAATGTCAATGCTTAGTTTGGTAAGTTTTTGATTTGATAACGGTTACATCTGATTAGTATTTTGCAGCTTCAGAGAACTGAAAGATGGAGATGAACAGTAAATGGGATGGGAAGCGTGTTGCTTTTGACTCCTTTACTCCGTCCATTGGAAGCGGAGACCATACCATACATACAGAAAACTGCTGTAGGAAACAACCCAAGCATATTGAAATAATAAAAAATCAATGTTATATTATGGGATACGATTAGCAAGAGCAAGAGACGTTGAGAGTTTTTGTAACCCCGCGTAAGTAGCGATGCCGTGGGAATATCGGGATAAAAAGTAGCCTATATAGTATATGTTAATCCAGGTCTCCAGCTATCTACATACCAAGTTTCACCGCAATCGGTTCAGCAGTTTTAGCGTGAAAGAGCAACAAACATCCATACATCCTCACAAACTTTCACGTTTATAATATTAGTAGGATATTACTGACGGTGTCTGTTTAAACGCATGTATGCCTTAGGCCTTATTTAGAAGTATTTTGTGTGTAATGTTGGTAATGTTTGGAATGAACTTTCCCAAAGATCCATCGCTTATTTTGAATAAAAGGAAGTGTTTCTTACTACCTTTGTGCGATAAATATTGTGTAAAGATACAAAGTGTTCTTTCTCCTTGAGGCGCGTGGGTGACTGCTTCCTTTATGATAAATGAGTCACCGATGACTGAGTAATTGCCTGATTCATTTTATCGCATTTAACTTCAAACGATGTAGATGTATTGTCCTCGATTTCGTTTTGTTTTACAGTGTATTTAAATATAATGAAATAATATTTTTTTTTACTTTTTATATAAAACTTTTTATTCCAATATTCCCACGGCACCGCGACTTACGCGGATGAAACAGGCGAAGCTAGTTTAATTTATAAATGTACGCATTTTCAAAAAATAATAACTAACTTTGGCAAAAGATATCAAGCGGATACATCGTGAGATTAGCCAGTTTATTAACGAGAAACGGAGGTTTCCTGTAGTCGTAAGATCAAATCTAACAGCTCCCCCACATTCCGAAACCACAATCTATATTTCTACCTATATCTGTATTTGGTTGATACAGAATACGGAGAGATGAAAATGCACGCTAGGTGAAATGTAACGTAGTGTCTTCGACTTTATGACTAAGATCAATATCGTCGCGTCTTTTAGTTCGCGTTCTTTAAGTTCGTGTATATTTACTTTCGCATTGCGTTTCTACTCTTGCGGCATAACATTTGTATATAATGATATGAGTATTGTTAACCTAAGTTAACAGTTAAGTTAGTTTAGGAACATATGGAAATAACTATCGAAATATAAATCGAACAGTTTCAAGCTCACTTTAGATATGACCCGTAGTCGTCAGCGTTAGTTTTAACCTCAAATTCGGCTCGTAATCATAAGCGCTAATTCTAACAAGAATTGACAGGTCTGCTCTTTATGTTTTTAATTGATTTGATTTGATTAAAGAAAGGCAAATTTATAATACAGTAATCCGGTAGTCCTTACATTTCACAAAGTTTTTAATTGTATGAAAAATTATTAATTGTTACATCCAGTGTTTTAATACATTTTTGTTTATTGTTTATTTAAAAAGACAACTCCCCGCATTAGGAGTTACTCCTGTGTCGCGGGGGACTTTACAAACATACAAACAACGGACACAAAGAACACCCAGACTCAGGTGGGAATCGAACCCACGACCTCTGGCTCAGCAGTCAGGGTCACTAACCACTAGACTAACAGGCCAGTCGACCAGTTTTAGTTGTAACAATCACATTACGACCCTTAAACAA
The DNA here is from genome assembly GCA_949752705.1 of Callimorpha dominula. NCBI lineage: Eukaryota > Metazoa > Arthropoda > Insecta > Lepidoptera > Erebidae > Callimorpha > Callimorpha dominula. The sequence goes on along the minus strand of OX457008.1, from coordinate 4,080,065 downwards.
AGCAGTTACCAATGCCTAAAAACACTATCAGCACCGGTGATGCCAACTCTATGACATGGAGTCTTTGCACCCTACTCACCAGCAGGGCTCTTAGCAGAGAGTAGAGCGCGATCCTCTGTATGGAGAAGGGGCTTTCGCAGTCGAGTGCTGTATGGGGAAAGGGCTTTCGCAGTCGAGTGTCTCCATTCGAGTAAAAGTCTGTTGTTATACACAACAAGCACAGCAGACTTAAAATAATCAGATAACTCGAATTGGAGGCGCCACCGGTAAAGCAAATATCTACAGGGTTACAGTTACAGCGTCGATGGTGATTTTTCAGCTCAAAACAGCTCTTGACAAAAACGCAGCATTTCTACTGGCTTAGCAAATTATATTTATAAATAAAACACTTAGGTAGACAAGCACGTATTTTAAGTATTAAAATAAATAAATAATTTTATGGACAATTTGATAGAACATAATTTAACATTGTATAGGGTCTCTTGAATAAAAGCAGTATGGTAATGTATTGAGGCCATTACATCACATATCATGGTTGTTTGATAGTATGGGGCAAGAAAAGGCACAATGAGTGAGTGCCAAAGTACTACTTGCATTTGGCCTAAATACGAACGAATGTTGTAACTACGTTTGGCATAATTGTGTTGGGTTAATGTCGACATTGCATTATGTAGGGACGGTTTGATAGCATTCGTCTTGTACAGCTAAAATCGAGATTCCTGCCAAATGTTAGTTTCTATGAAATTCATACTCCATTTCTAAAACTAGTTTTTTCTAAACCTATTCTATGTAAAAATATTAGTGCTTTACAATTGAAAATTTAAGAAGAGCCCAAGAGTAACTTGCTGGCTATACATATATGCTAAAAATAATGTCTGTTGGCAATATAAAGATTATTATTATAGTCCTCTCAGGAATCTTCGTTATTACATTTATTATGAAATTGAAATGGGATATCCACGGCGGCTAATTTACATCTGTTTTATATTAGATCAGCTATGGATTACCAGCGGTAGCCGTAGGGCTGTCACGTCGTTTCGTTGTTATTGTACAATTAAGTGAAATGTTTAGTGTACTGGTAAATAAAAACTATTAAAAAATCCTCCATCTGTTTTTAATAAATACAAAAATTGTAAGCATGCATCTGCATCAGACAGTAACAGTGATTTGACAAAATATTGGGAGGAAATTATAGGTCCCTAAGGAGGAGGCAACACTCAAAATGTTATATTTATATTATGTATTTATCATTATGAAATACGTAGCTTTTAAGTAGAGTAACGATTAAAATATAGAAATATAAAGTAATTATACAAAGACCAAGGTACAATAAAAGATATTGTGTTTAATGCAATAACAATAAACTTTCTTGCAAATAGATTAGATAATTATAGATATTTTATCGATAAAAATCATTTCATTATATTAAAGAGAATTCTTTGCAAAGTTGGATTAGTTGAAAACAAAATCACTTAACGATATCACGATTATGAAAATAATCAAAAGATTTTTTTATTTATTTATAATATATATATATATTACAACGTGGAGCAAGTTTTTTGTACAAATTTCACTACGAAGGAACATTTAATTTGGACTAAAATTTTTAAACAATATGTTAGAAGTTTAAAAATCAAGTAGCACAGCCACATACAAACGTCCAGTATATATGTTGACCTGTCACAGTACGTAAGTCAATTCTATTGTTGCAATGCAAAACGTTGACAATGGAAGCTCTGACTTCGGACATACAGGAGGAGGCATCTTGGTGTTGATCATTGTGTTGGGTTGGACGGGTGCGAAGTCTAGAGCCGGCTGGAAAAATGGCATCAAAGACTGGAGAATGTTGGTTTGAAAATCAGCAATAACCAAAACTCTGAAAAACATGTTCTGTTTCTGTGATATCGGCGGTCTCTAAAAGGTTGAAACCATTTCGCAAATGGAAGAGCGATACCAGTCCGCTCCGATTTCAAGTACCTTGGCTCGTTCCTACAAAGCGATGGCGAAATAGACCGGACTGTACACCATCGAACCAATACACGGCGGATGAAGTAGCAACGAGTAACAGGTACATTAGGTGATCCCAGGTTTCCTGTTACACTGAAAGGAGAGATCTATAAGACAATCATCAGACCCGCCGTCCTGTATGGATCTGAAATGAATAAATACATTAGAGGAAGCGTGAAAGTAGCACTAGTAGATGAAAAGTTGAGAAACAATAGATTATCGTGCTATAGACACGTGATACATAGCGATGAGCAAAAGGTGATGAAGAGAGTTTTATGTATGGAAATTGAGAAGTAGTGAAGAGGGTTTTATGTATGGAAGTTGACGAGTACAAAAGTAGAGGACGACAAAAGAAAAGATGGCTGGACTGCTTGAAGTATATATATTGACAGTAAAGGCAGTAAAGGGAAGTAGCAGTAAAATTACGAAAGATAGAGTAGAATGGAAGAAAACAACACATTGCACCGACCCGAAATAAATTTGGGAAAAGGGTTAGAAGATGATGATTTAAAAACAGTTCTTTAGTTCAAGGTCATAATAACTACTTTCGTATGATTTATTACATACCTATGTCTAGTTAACTTACGGCTTTATATTTATCCTACCGTAAATGTAACTGTAAACGAATATGTAGTTACATTGATAAATGAACTGTGACATTGTCCATTCAGAAACGATAACACACCAAGAAAAGCTAGTAAACAACTACATTTTTAATGTGTGAGTCAACGACCATTCACTATCGTCCTAAATGTACAGAAATTATCTGTGCCAATTAAGCGCTTCCTAACCTAAAGTTGAATGTAAGTTATTTAGACTTCATTCTAAATAAGGAAATAGCGAAGCAAAAAAGATAGTAGCATCGTGGACCAATTAAATGACCTTCTAAGGTTAATTATTCTTACTGAACAAGTGACCGCCTTTTTACTGTGTCATTGCTTTAGTAACTTGAATCACTATCCACATTATTGGCATAAAATCAGTCGTGTTCTTAGATTTCGACGGGCCTGTTGGTCTGGTGCCTTAGTGATCCCGACTGCTGAGCCAGAGGATGTGGTTTGATTAACACCCAGGACAAATATTTTTTTCTGTGTCTGGGTGTAATTTATTTATGATATGTATATATTTAGTAATACATAGGTATGTATATCAGCATTTTGGTAACCATAGTACAGGTTCTAACTAGTTTGGAATCAGACAGTCGTGTGTGAGGTGTCCCAAATAAAAAAAAACAGTTCGATAACACTATTAAGTTAATTCGCCTTCTTAAAGGTAATAAAATAATAATTTTAATTGCAAAAGCATCAGAAGACATTTGCAATGCAATTTGAAAAGTATCTACCATTGTCTAACAAAAGACCTTGAAGGTTTTTTCAATACCCGTAAACCAAAGAGGAAATAATCTCGTCTTTAATTGGACACTTCTTATCAATGCAGCATGAATAAAAAGCTCCGAAAATGTTTAGAGAGCTGTCCGAATTTAAATGAAAAGGAGTAAAGCTCTTCTCTTGTGTGATATATGATGAACGATTTGTTCCAAGAAAATAAGATTACACGCAGATCTGCGCATCATCAGACGCCGCTGCATTTAAACATGTCGAAACTAGAGCATTATTAAAACATATTTGGATAAACATCCGAACTAAATTTAGAAAGGGTGTGCGGGTATACTTTAAATTGTTTAAATAAATCCACATCAAAGCATTCTTATAAAAAAGAAAGCCTTCACGATTTGATGAAGCATAAAGCAGTTCGTCGACCAGTACACAAAAAGTGTACTGATTAGTGATGTTCACGTTGCAACTAACGGTTTAGACGTGGAGGCAGACACGCGAAACTACTCTAGATATACCGAAGCAATTGTAGGTGAGTAATTTTGTGTAACAAGTATCGGTTTCAGATATAAAATTTTAACATGTAAGAAAGTTGATTAAGTAGCTTAGCAATGTATCACCGCCCGTTTCCAAATGGTTGAGCCTTGTGAGAAGAAATTAGCCAAACAAACATATCATTATGTTGACAATATGTAGACATTTGTACTGCAAACATTTTAAGCGTCTACCTATTAAGATCGAACTAAAATAAAATACGTTTCGGTTTGCTTTTGAACTTTTTTTATTATTATTATTTGTTGTTGTTGTAGAGACTATTAATACTCACGATGTCAAATATCTACCTATTACAATTCTAAAGACAACATTCAACAGGCAATTACAACAATGGTACAGCACAGAAACCTGTTTGAAAGTCTTATTATTTAAAAAATTTTAAACATTGTTCAAAGAATCGTTAAGCCTCTTTGTTGGGATTACTAAAAAAGCAATGTTGAAAAGACAAAGGAAGTCTGTCAATCAGTATTGTAGAGCGATAGAACATGAGGTCAACATCTGGGGGATCTAAATATGATTTCGCCACGAGACAATCGGCAAATATTTGTTGGCCCAATATTAGCTAAAGGGACTGATTTTAGTTGAAGGAATTTTTGATATATTTGTTCATAAAAACGAAGCTTGAGGGTTAGGCGACAAATGTCTTGGCACAAATATTTGTACGATTGTAATTTTTTTTTCTGTGGTTTTAATAGTCCTTCAAGGTACAAAATTACATAAAATTTTAGTGTTATATCAACCTATAGTTGTACAGTCTTCAGTGTAACATTACACATCTTTTGCTAGAAAAATACGAATGGAAACGCTGAAAAATTCATGTTACACAAAAATTAGTAGCTGTGGAAAGCAAACTTACTGAGAATACAATATGTAGATGCTGTCGAACAAGAACTCATAAATACTATGATAACGAGTTTGAGACAAAAATCGGGTTACACATTGGCCTAGAATAAGAAAATGAACTTAATCAAGCTCCGTTCAACCCACGGCTGCAAGAGTTTAGATGACACGGAACCGCTGAGGCAATTGTCGTTTGTCATCTATTGCAAGTATTTCTAGGGACGCCACATTCGGGTCGTGGCGGCGAGGCCCATTAAGGAGGATTGTTTTGAGAGAACCGTCATGGCGACTCTCCTACCGGCTGTCATAGTTACTTACCGGACATGGATACTTTGGAAAGTACCTGTGTCTTATAGGAACGTCCGCATGCCGTCACGGTAAGAGTTAACTCGAGGACATCATTGAAAACTTTAGTTGAGTCCAAGATTCGGATTTTGGTTGGATGATTCTAAGGGAGGATGTGTAGTATTCCACCACCTCAATTTGCGGAGACGTAATGTGTGTGTCAGAGATAGAAACAGAAGAATACGTCAAAACAAAAATATATAAATCGAAAGAGGTTTACCGTGATTTCTTTCTTAACGTATACTATACTACGGCACCAGCCATGAAAACGGAACAAATTTTGTTTTAAGTCAGTTCAATTCCGCGTGCGCGGAAGCGAATGGAGTTACCTCTGGGGATTTTAAACTTAATAAGAGGATTTGCTGAATAAAAAATTTTGCTAAACCCAGTATTTTTACTTATTAGTATTGATACTAATAAGTAAAAATACTGGGTTTGATGGAATAGCACGAATCTACTCCTTAAATATATTTTTATGAAATTTATAGAATAATTGATATTTATTTTCGGGAGGAATTTGACTTCTAAAAAACCCAGTGCCGTCCGAGCCACCAGCAAGCACTCCCCAACAACAAATACACAAAATTAATATTCGAAATATTAGTCTAGATAAAGTTTGTATCATATTAGTAACTGTCTTCGTAAATAATAGTTGTCATTTTAAATGATTAGCTTGTAAAGATCGACCAGTTGAACGCGGTTAGTATGAAGGTGGAATTTAGGGAAAAGCGTCATTGTGAATACAAGGTTCATATAGATATGCTCAAGAATAATTTATTGTGCAGGCTCACGACCCCGTTCAGAAATAAATTTCATTGTTAATTAAGTACATTTAGTAAAAATAACGCATTTACAGTCCCTATACGGTCAGTATCTTATAGTTTATAAAATGAAATAAGAACATTGCTTATTACATTAATCTAGTCTTGGGACAATCCTTTGAGTCCCTAGGGATTCTTTAAGGCGAGGCCCCCCTCCGAGTACATAAATAAGATTACCTTATATATCCGTAATGAATGCGTTGACACATTGCCCCGATTAGTGATGGCAGATGTCACATCCGGCTAAATATTTACGTGCCCAGTCCGGCTTCGATAGGCTTTTTGTTGGTATAAAAAATCTTCATAAAGGTTATATGTCGCTATTTATAAACCGACTATATATCTGTCTAGTCGATCCTTGTCCTGTTGAACTATTCTGACCCAGGAGCCAGTCAGCGGCCAAGAGCAGGGCCAAGCATAGCTGTCCTAGATTCCTTTTTGACAACTTCATTACCGTGTGCACCGCTGAAAATCATATTATTTACAAAATGGAAAATGTATAGTAGGCTGTATGATTGGCATCCTTTGCTTTACTGACAATATTACAGTTTCATTGTTTTACGTTTGCAACTTCAATTACCTATTTATCTTTTTCTCCCCTTGCTGAATTTCACGGATTTAAAATAATAAATCTATATACGTTATTTGTTTGTGTATGTGTATTTATATAAGACATTTATACATGTCTATATACAAAATGCTATGTCTATATACAAAAAGTTGATGTAACATTTATTTCCTTGTCTAATCCAAGTAAGTATATTGGACTGATGGCGATTTGTCTAAACAACCACAAACCCTACATAACAAACCTTGATTCAACCGTGGCGGTGCCTACCGTAAACCAAGGTAGCGATCAAGCTTGCGGCCTAAGTGACAACCATTCATTATCACATTTGCAAAGAAGAGGTAAAACCATCATAAAAGTGGTCAATAAACATAATGTCACGTTTTAAACTGCCAAAAATAATAATGTTTGGGCTGCCAATTGTCATTTAAGGACATAGTTAATGCGTAGAATCATATTTTCTTGAAATGCTAATGGTACAGTCAAGGTTAAATCCCAATCGTCTACAAGACAAATTTAAATATATTATTTCAATAAGAAGATAAACAATACAAATAAGTAGGTACAAGACTATAATACGAGCCACGGTCACATCCATAGTTGGTAACCAATGACCAAAAGTACCGCCTATACCCATCTCGGGAAGTAGGCAATAATAACTACTTAATAATTACATACTACATCGCCGTGAAGTTATTTATCACGGTTATTTATCAGTAGGTGAATAAGATGAATTAATCACGATCAGTTCTAATTCAATAATTAGTGTAACTTTGCAGTTAGTAGAATCCGCACTGAAATTATATTGTGTACTTATATCAGGACATGCGGACTTATATAATATAAATGAATTATATTCAGAGTAATATAAAAAATACGAATGTGAGTTTGTTTGTTCGTTCGTTATGCTTTCACGCCTTAACTACCGATCATAATGAAATTTTGCATACACTCTGGTCAGGGGTATAGAAAACGACTCGGGGTTTCATCTGGAAACAAATACTGTCCCCAACAAATACTTTTACGAGCGAATCTGCAGCCAACACTTAGTAATTTATAAGTCATTTTCACATTATGCAGATTTACATAAACCACTTCAACCAACCTCATTAAATAAAGAAAATACAAATTACTTGGCGTTACTTCGATACTTGTTTTAAAACTTTAGCGACTATACATATTGGATGTCTAAACCGGGACTTAATCGCGGTAAATTGGAAGGTGGTCACGGGTAATCTACCTATGACCACGAACGGTGCAATTCGATCGATACGTCGGGTAACCATAAAAATTATTGTACCTTCTAATTATTACCGCGATTAAGTCCCTATTTACTTCGATACCTTATTCACACCCGTATCTCTGTATCTTTGCTATAACGCGACGGATTATTGTTATTAACTGTTGTGTCACACTATATAAAACTAACCAAGTAACCAAGTTCACAAAGACCCGAGGCAATATGAGGTTTCAGTACCCACTGATGCATTAATAACATGTCTCACAATTATAACATAACGATATTGTTATCGTTATCGAATGCATCGTTATTGTTAATCAGTTGCGTGATTCAGGTAGAAGTTAATTTATAAAAATTGACAATCAGCTATAACTGGACAGACCAAAAATCTACTTAAATATATTTAAGAATAATAAAGTTAGGAAGGAAATACAAAAGCCATTAGAAGAATTCAGAAGATGTAACGTTTTTTGATGCAGATGTACCTAAAAAGGCAAAGTAGTTTTGGGCGACTCCGAAAAACTTCCTATTCCTAAACTTAAGTTTTTGAGCTCTTTATAATTCACATCTGCCCTATTAAACCTTTGTTGGATAGAGTTTTAGTAACACGTATCCTGGGCAACAACAAAAATAAAACTCGCAAACCGCCACGCAACAAATAACGAGTTCTTGAAATAATAACTATTAAATTAGTTTACTTTCAAACGTGTTCATTCAATGTATTAAAAAAATTAAATAAACTGTAAATAACAAGATAATAGTTATTGTCCTGAATATCATCAAAATAATACGAATATATCCAATGTTATTTCACAGACAGTTGTGGGACTTGTGGGTCGGAAACCGTAATATGCCGTTATTATAATATTGGGCATATCAACATTAGTTATAATCTGGAAAGGAATCCAGAAGTGTTAAATGACATTGATGTCGCGTCTATGTATAAACACGTGTCTACAAATGTATAACAGACCTATTTACACGATGTCCTTTTAAAAGGACATAGTGTTCAAACAAAGTCTGTTGTTCTTAGTGCTGTCAAATTCAAATTAGTAACTGATAGAATTATTTTTTTAAATAAACAAAACAATGAGTAGTAGAGAGTATAATCTTGCTTTACTAACTTTTAAACTTTCGCGTTCCATGATATAATATTATCTACGTATTAACGGGAATTAACGCGATCACGAAAAGGTATTACATACCTCTGAATTGCCTGACGTTTCGACCAGGTTGCACTGGCCGTGGTCTCAGCCTGTGACCACGGCCAGTGCAACCTGGTCGAAACAAAGGCAATTCAGAGGTATGTAATACCTGTTCGTGATCGCGTTAATTCCCGTTAATACGTAGATAATATTATATAATCTTGCTTGTTGGAAGTTCTAAGACTTCTTGAAAAAAGACTCGTTATAACAAATGTTTTAAAACATCAACTTTTTTGTTAAGCCTTCAAGCAAGTTCTTCACTAAAATTCATCAAAAAAAAGCATGGTCTTACGTCTTATGTGTATAGTTCTTAGACAAAAACTCTAATTAAAACCTTTTATATCATTTACATCATGTTAATGAGCTTTAATTACACAGCCGTACAAGTCTTACCAATATTAAATAAACAATACGTATATTATATAGAAGCAAATGCATTTGCCGTTAAAACTGTGACCTTGCTACTAAGCAATAAGCATTATACTATGTGTTAATTATGTAGATTAAACATTCAGCACCATGACCTTGATGCTTTCGGCAAATAAAACGCTATTCAAATGTGTAACATTAGTTTTATCAAATGAAATTTTACTACACTTCAGGGTTACTAACAATTTGGCACCGCAAACAAGTTCATTGAAAAGTATTTTATTATTTGTATAATTAAAATAATATTAATTTATTGTATAATTTTGCACGTGTGTTGGATGTTTTACTGTAATTTTAAAACTGCATCAACTTACTCGAAATTTGAAATAGTAAATTAAAAAATTACATGGTAGCTGTGCTAATAAAGCAGCAAAAAATATTTGAAAAAAGTAAACACTAAGCATTCATATGAAACCGCTATGCACGCTAATTTATTAACAAAACATTGCACAAAAGAGTACATTAACTGTAAACATGTTTTTGTTCGTAGAAGAAATGAGTTTAACTATTTATTGCCGTGTGAAGCCGGTACTGTCCTTTCTAGAGGACAGACAGTGTTTTTTGTTATAACAGTTTTTATGAGAAAAAAATGTAGGTCGGGTCGCTAATAATATAATTTATTCGTTGTTAAATCGCTATCAACACCAGCTAACTTTTTTAAGATTTACTCAGGCCAATGGTCCTTTTTGGAGGGCAATTACTTTTGGGATCTTTTCATGAATGATATTGATAATGTTGGCACACATTATTTTTTTTTTTTGTAATCCCTAAACGAAAGAGAAGCAACGAGGTGTGATACTTCCCGTAACAACCGTTGTGATGGGAGTAGACCCTTATCTTTCTGTGATCCCGCTGCTGAAAAATATTGCCGGCTGCTTGAACGTTAGTAATACATTTGTGAATCTCCCAAATTTAAATAAGTAGACTATTAGTGATTTGAGGACCCTCTATCCTTCATACATATCTATGGTATATAACTATATAGGGAGCCTACATAATAAAGACAGTAACAATATTAATGAAAGATCGATTCTGCATAAACAATCGTGGAATATGAGAATACCGTAAGGTCTTAAGTGTCGGTAAGATGATGCTTAAGTGGGGTACAAACCACAATGACTCAACCGTTGTCACCCACTCGTGTGTCACCCCTCAAGGCGACCTTGCGGTCACCCCACATTGGCCGCGCCGACGCATCAATTACCTACCTATAGATATCATTTTGCGATTCAAAGACGCATGCGCAATGAACAGTGTTCCAAATGCCAATATGTCTTAACGTTAGTATGTATATTATACTAGTTTTAATTATAACTTTATCGGTTTTATCTGGGTGATATCTTATCGTAAAATGTTATACTTACTATACAACATTATGTAAGTAAATATATTTATATAAATACATATCTTACGTATGTATTACTTATTCATATTAATTCTACGGTATTAACTAGGTATTATGTAAGTAGTTCATTTAAAATAGTTTGTAAATTTTTTTACGCATCTAGGGTGCCAATTTTATTACACTTGGTGCAAGAAATATAAAGAAAATGAATAAATAATGAAATTTAGTTTTAGGAGGAAATTAGTTATTTAATTTTTTCTTGAAGATTCCTGACGTCTGCTTCGACTTGAACTTAACGTAAGACAATAAATAATGATATTAAAAATGTGACCATCAAACTATCTTTAGTTTGCGCCATACAGGCGGTGGCAGCCGTTTCCTTACAACTTCAACCTACCACTCCTAGTAAGATATCTCTTTACTGTTTTACCATCCATTTCTATTAATTGAGGATTATCTTTGGTAGTCCCCATCGTGGAGGTTATGAGGCCCACAGAGTGAGTGGGGGTGCTCGCAATAAGGTCACACACACTATGAGTGCTTTCTGTGCGTCTTATTGTTATTGCTGCATGTAGTCGCTGCAACAAGACGCACGGTTCGCGGGATCCTTTGTAGTTTACAATAGGGATCCGATATATAGGGATATACGAGTATCGCCTGATTTAATTAATCTTTTCGTACGAAAAATTTTTATAAGTAATGACGATAGTAGTTTAATTTAAATTATTTGCTACACTAAATTAATTATTAATTAATTATGAGTACGAATATAACACTAACCCATTATCTCCAAATACAAATATGATGTTAACTAGCCGCGACCCGCGGTTTCACCCGCGTAAGCCCCGGTGCCGTAGGAATATCGGGATAAAAAGTAGCCTATGTGTTAATCCAGGTCTCAAGCTATCTACATACCAAGTTTCATCGCAATCGGTTCGGTAGTTTCGGCGTGAAAGAGTAACAAACATCCATCCATACATCTATACATCCTCACAAACTTTCACGTTTATAATATTAATAGGATTCAGAACGGTATCGCTGGTATCTGCTGTATGGCATTTGTTTACGTCTCCGTATCGCTGACAAAACAACTGCTAAGGAACAATGGAAATATATACTTTTAATTTATGACTTACATCTGAAATTTGTTTGCTGCATCTAATTTAAGATATGCATAAACACATCTAGCTGCGGAGTAGATACTTTGGCATTTCCGGGACATCAAAATACTGGACCGTACTACAATTCGTTTGAATATGACTAATATCGTTTTACTAATAAATGTCGTAAAAACTTTTGTAGTAATTTAAGCTACGAAGGGAAGGACACCGATTTTTACGGTCGGCCTACGTCTTTTCTTCTATTTCCTTTTTAAACAAACAGACAAATATGGCAAACGACACGAAGTACGTCCAGAGCCAGAAAATCAAAAAAAAAAATCGAATAAATGTCAAAATAATTTAATCCTACTATAATCCCACTATCCCAGTAATATTATAAACGTGAAAGTTTAGATGGATGGATGGATGTTTGTTACTCTTTCAAGCAAAAACCACTGAACCGATTGCCATCAAACTTGGTATGTAGATAGCTGGAGACCTGGATTAACACATAGGCTACTTTTTATCCCGATATTCAAACGGGATCGGGACTTACGTGGGTGAAACCGCGGGGCGCTGCTAGTAATATTATAAACGTGAAAGTTTGTTAGGATGTACGGATGTTTGTAAGTCTTTCACGCGAAAACAACTGAGCCGATTGCGATAAAACTTGGTATGTAGATAGTTGGAGACCTAGATTAACACATAGGCAACTTTTTATCCCGATATTCCCACGGCGTGGCAACGGGACTTATGCGCAGCTAGTTTGCATGACTAGTTGAACAAGCACAAAGCAGAAAGAAATAATGAAACGAAACAAAAAACAATATAACGTTAAAAACACTTATGTTAGTAATATATTATACCCTACGTCTCTCCCACAACTAACAGGAATCTAATGACAGGTCATATATAAAAATCAGTCAAACGATAAGGCTGTAATAATACACACATGCATATTTGACATACATACATGCGCTAGAAAAACATTACCCTCATTGGGCAGTCAAGTAAAACAGTCGCCACTATTGGGTCAAAATTACGCGTTGTCTTCTTATTGGTTAATTAAAAAAGTGCTTTTGTCGTTTTCTTCCTTATTTTATATCCACTCACCGTTTCATCAGAATATGGTAATGTAATACTAGACGTTCATTGCGGCGTTTGTTACGCTACCGTATATGTAACTATGTTTGTTTATAAGTGGGTATAAGCGAGACGATACCACACTGCGTCCAGCATTATACAGAATATTTGCATAACTCGTGTTTGCACATGAGCATGACTCACATGCCGTAATCTTTTGGAAAATTCTTGGCGTATTGTTGTTACTACTGCGTGCTGACTGATGTTATCTCTAGTGATGTACCAATATCGATGCTCAGTAAGCAAACTATATCGATTTTTATCTAACAGTATTATTCTACTAATATTAAAAACGTGAAAGTTTGTGAGGATGTATGGATGTGTGGATGTAGATATGGATGTATGAATGTTTGATACTCTTTCAAAAACTACTGAACCGATTGCGCCGACACTATGTAGATAACTGGAGACCTGGATTAACACATAGGCTAATTTTTCTGTCTGTTCGCGATATACTCAATAACTACAAAACGGATTGTCATACGGTTTTCACCAATAGACGGAATGATTCATGAGGAAGGTTTAAGTGTATAATTCATTAATGTTTTATGTAAAATGGCTGAAATATGACGACGATTGTTAAGATGTCGGAAAAAAATCAAGATAATATTATATGCTTTGCTTCCAGTGCGAAGCCGGGGCGGCTTACTAGTAATTTTATAAACATAACAAACAAGAAAAGAAGGAGGACAAAGGGCAATTCAACAGCACCACTACTCTGGCCTTGTGTCCCTCCTGGTAAGTAGGGTCGCCAGAACTAGATCGGTTAACCACCATAGTAACAGAAAAAAAAGCAATACATTTTCTACGTCACTACTAGATTAGATATTTTAGTGTTCAGTGTCGCATTGAGAGACGTCATTGAATTATAGACTGCATTACCAAATAGCCCTAAAAATAATTATATGAATATTACTTCTTTAAGCTTTTTCGCTTTTACGATATCCGTCTAAAATGTCGGTTTTCATAAAAACGCGGAAGCAGAATCTGCCGTCATAGTTTTCCGAACAGCCCTACTGTGAGATGGCAAATGGTAATGGATAGTCCCATTACAGTTTGCCATGATAAAGCTTTAAAGTTGTTTAAAGAGAACCGTCGTTTTTAGACTTCAATACTTCATTATGTTAAAGGCCGTGTCAACTTTTCAACCAGCGGATAAATTTTTAAACAATTAAGTAAATTAACAAGTTATAACTTAAAATACTGCCAGCCAGCCCTGGCGTAGAGTGAGTGGAGCAAGTAACAAGCCAAATGCGAAAAAGCAATTACTAGCAAAAAAATTACTTTTGATGGCGCCTTTTGAGAGATGTTGGGGCCTTTTGAGAGGCGCTGGGGTGGGCGCCTTTAATTAGTTATAACAATACCTACATAGCATAGATATAATTTAATTATATAGGGACTGATAGAAATCAACGACAATAGCGGTAGAAACTGAGAAGCAGGAGTATAGTAATTAGAGCTTCTAAATTCAATTTCAATCCAATAAGTGTTGACATTTGTTTAGTGTAATATTTAAGTAATTGACATGCAACTTAAATACAATTTAAGTACGTGAAGTAAAAAAAAAGAAGACGATCTCGCTCTACTGTGATCAAGATCTAGGGCCCGGCACTGAGAATCAGACTGCCAATCGGAAACTCGCCCTTCTCGTATGTAACTGCAATAGTTACTTTTGACAGAATAATCGCCACAGTATCGATAAGAACATCAAAGATCGTAGCGCTTCTTATTTAATGCTGCCTAAAAATAAAGTATCAAGGCGTATTGCGTGGGTATATTAAGTAAATAATGTATCAAAGATCCGGGTTAGATGCTTCTAATATTAGTCGATATTATCTAGATCTGGCCCTTATGGAAAACTATCACATTTTTTTGTTACTGGCGAGCTTATTTACGTCACGTACTTTACGAACAGGAAGAGAACAAGAAATAAGTGTAAATTGTTTTGTTTGTTCTGTTTTCTTTAAAGGTGTGTCCTTCTTCTCGTTAATGTTTTTCTTTCCTCTATCTATGCTATCTAAGAAAATAAGGATGTAATGGCAGGAATGTCGTTATATGTATTTATAATAGTATAACATGTATTATATAGCTATGTATGTGTGTATATATGAATATTTATATTAGACTAAAGTTACGAGTATTTGTGTATATACATACATATATGTGTGTATATATTCGTATCAAATTTTAGTATGTATCCATTTTATTTTACAAGTTTTTAACATAATTTTTTAGTGCACCTACTTCTTTTCTCTGCATCACCCAAAGGTTGACTGGTAGAGAATGCCTTAGGCATTAAGTCCGCATAAGTACTTATGTGCAAAAAGAAAAAAAAAATAATTATAAAATTGCTATTCTTTGCTAAAGAACGAAGTGAATTTATTATTCCTTCTCAAATTTCTTAACAGTTCGTGGTCAGTTTCGAAACATTTTCACTTTTGAGACTCGTCAAGTCTTACGCAAATCATCGCTCACTACCTACGAGCTTGAAGTAAACACAGCAGCGGGATTGTTAATAACCTCTTTACAATCAATTTTATTACTTAATGTATTAGCAACATATTTGACAAAAACTTAACTGCAATGTTTGTTAGCAATGCTAAAAAAAAAAAGTAGCACCCTCACACATGCGCACTAACGATCTAACATACCCGGTAATTACTCTCTGGTATGCCGTATCTATGTATGTCCCGACAGGGCCGCTACCAGCTGTGCGCTCAATTGTTATATAAACAACTAACTCATTAATATTAATAAACAATACACATACGGATTTTGTTATAAGCACACGAAGTGAAGATTTATGTAATAGCAAAGAAAAATATTTCAATTACATACGTTTTGTTACGGTGCCAAGGCAAGGGTGTAAGGATGAGGACATTTTTAATAACACTCGCGTGAGCGATAGGTTAAGGGTATACAATATAATATTATAAAACAGAAGTTTTATTTCTTGGAGTCGAATCACCACATATTATAAAACAGTCCCCTGTCTGTCTATTCCCGAGAAACTCAATAACTATCGATCGGTTTTTTTTACGGTTTTCACGAATAGACGCAGTGATTCATGAGGAAGGTTTAGGTGTAAAATTTATTAAGGTTTAGTATAAATATCTAAAATATGACGATGATTGTTGAAGATGTCGGGAAAAAAACAATATATGTGAAGCAGGGGCAGTTTGCTAGTTTAAAATAGATATTTGATAATTCAATTTTCTAGGAGGGTATAGGCTTTTTATCATCACACCTAAAAGTCGTAGCGTGATGGTAAATCGCAGCAGTGACCATAAATGCGGGTAAAGGCTGGGTATATAATTATAGTTAAAGGCATCAACAAAAGGCAATTCCTCTTTTCCCTTTAAAAAATAAAAGAAGGTTTTGGTTAGAGCGCTCGGACTTGCAACAGCCAGTTCAGGTTACAAGTATGCGATCCTAACCGGCTCGAGCAATAAGCAATAGCTTACACTCCCCAAGCCATCTGCCTAAGCAATTTCCCATTACTTTTCCTTTTTACCTACCTTTCCCTATCAATATACTTTTCCCATTTCATACTAACTTTTAAACTTTTACGTTCCATGATATAATTATGTAACGTGATCACGAAATACCTATTTCGTGATCGCGTTAATTCATGTGTAAGTACATAATTATTGCCCATTTCATTCCCGAAGTGCCCGGTTGACGGCAATAAGCTTACCCCCTAATACGCAAGTTGGACTAACTTATAGTCAGCGAAATGTAGGCGTTAAATAAGCCTGGCCTACCCCGTTCGGGGATAGAGGCGTGTGTATATGTATGTATGTATGTATGTTTTAAAGAAGGAAAAACAAAGGTTTACAATTTTTCTTCATTCTTGTTTGTACCATACCGTACTCATAAAGACACGATATTAATTGTATTCCAAATGTGTCGAGTGGTAGGCTAATAAAGTACACGTATCGACGTTTAACAAGAATGCACATTTATACCACTAAGTTGGCAAACAAGCATATGACTAGCCTGATTTTAAAAGGTCTCTCTCAGTCAGCCTGTGACCACGGACAGTGCAATCTGGTCGAAACGTCAGGTAAGTCAGAGGTATGTAATACCTAATTTGTGATTGCGTTAATTCCCGTATATATACATAAATAAGCATAACACCAAAAAAAAATTACATAGCATATCCCTGGCACGTTTTTGCAAAGTACGACCGTAACTTGCCAAATTCGACAGTGTTGCCAATTTCGGTGATGTTTAGGGTTTTTTTTTTGTGGTTTTTCAAAGTGTTCTCTACAAGGATGACCTCAAGAGTAGGGAACACTGGAACAGAATATTTATTCTGGACTAAAAAGACTTATTCTAAAGATTGTCACTATAAAATTTGCAAAACACTTGCACAGCACAAAGAATTCTTCATACTTGTATGCAATCCCTCAATTTTAGGAAGACTTCAATGACGTAATCGACTTTAAATATAGTAATATATTCCTATAAGATACGCCAATTAGGTACATCACTAGTACAGGAAAAAAATTCAATTGAATAATACCATTGGCCTTGTGTTAAAAAAAGGTAATCAAACTGTGACAATTTATTGTGAACCAACAACATCCTGACAACACCTACATGCCAATCATTCATATGAAATATTTGTTTGTGTTGCCGAGTTACTAACTTTTCTGACCTATAATATGTGATTTAGATAGGATAGACGCGGCAAAGACATAAAGAAGAAATGGTTGTCTGAAAGCCTTTAACTTAAAATGCTTTAATCTTTTTTTAGACAAGACAAAATACAGTCTAATATATATAACCCTGAAGGTTTAGGCAGTGGCATATTAAATATCCACATTTTGCCCACTCATGACCCACTCACGTAATATGGGCAAACCTATTGCCGCTAACCTGGCACTTTGGGAGATAAAGATGGGAAAATTTAGTGTATATTTTAAGGGAAAGATATGGCAAAAACGGAAAGCAATAGAAGGAAAAATATTGCTTGACGTTCAGGGTCTCATACCTGTAAATAGAACTGGCTATTGGCGGATAGTTGGAGACCTCTAACTTATAATATGGTATAACGTGTTTAATGCCCGGTTCCTATAATCAAGAAACGACTTGTTTTGCTTACAGACAGTAAAATTGTTCTTGAAAATTCAACTAAATTTTACCGTCCGTAAGCGAAACAAATCGTTTCTTGATTATAAGGAACCTGGGATTCATTATTAAGGGTAATGTGGATACTAAATACTCAGTCAGAAGTCTAGAAATCAGTTGGTAACAGGTGGCAAATTCTGCATGCATATGATGTCATGCAGTGTGTCTTCTAATGAATGGCAAAATTATTATAGAGTAGACTCATTTTTATAGTTTTAATTAGTGTTCAACAACCGAATGCAAATAAAGCTATCTATAGATACAGTAATGATAAATTGTTAGAAGATAACTACATTATAGCTTGGTTTAATTAAGTGTAATTAGCAGACAAGGAAAAAATTTTATAGAAAACAGTAGGCAACTCATTTGGAATATAATCCTTTGTTTATACATCAATTGGTTTACAGGACATCATTAACTAATAGACGGTGAATATAGATAGAGGTATTAGATGTGTAAATTGAAACTTAATAGTGCTAGGGTTCTAGCTTTTTACTGTGGCTTTGCTTGTGTAAAAGTATTTTTTTTTATATTTTGGGAACAGTACTTTCAGTATGGACAACATGTACCCTATGTCCTTCTTTGTATCCCTGGCAATGTGTATGCTAATTTTCATGATGATCTGATGAATAACAGTACCATTCAACCAATCATCATGAAATTGTTATAAAATAGCAGCACATAAAATGAGGACAAACATACATTGATATACAGTTTTAGATGATTTATTTTATATGGAAAACAAACAGTTCTCTATATATTTGTCATAGTTATATGAACATAACAGGAACCCATTTATGCAGCGTTACAATAATCAAGAAATGATTCGTTTTGCTAAGGGATGGTAAAATTTCATTGAATTTTCAACTTTTTTTTTGTTGTTTTTGTTTTGTTTCTTGATTATAGAAATGTGGCATTAATAGTTTGTACATTAAAATATCCCTTTTTGTTTACTCTATGTTTCATTCAGATTGCACAAATCATGGGTTGATTTGGGGAAAAAAGACATGCATTGTGCAATTAAATCCTAAATCAAAATTGTACTTTATTTTTTCTGTATTAGTTTTTTTAAGCATGAGCATTTTTGAGCATGTATGTGTTGTCAGTCAGAATATAAACAAAAAGCTTTATGTACAGTAATTAGGTGTTGATAGTAGATAATATATTTTTTGCTTAGCTTGAAGTGTAATGAGCAAGTAAATAGGCAGTTAATGTGTTAGTAGGCAGCAACTCATTTTGATTATAATCCTTTGTATAAACATCTATTAGTAAAAAGACATACATTGTCTTGGGAACATCATTAACTAATAGACAACAAATATAATAATTACAAAATTTTCAAATACCATTTCAACCAACTTGAAACAAAAATAAAATGAAGCAGGTAATTAATAAGGTAAACAGAGAAAAAAATGCATAATAAAGTTAAAAAAAAATATTTCAGTACTGATTCTAAACTTAATTGGCTGTAATTTTTTTATTATGACCTTTTGATATGATAAAAAAGCTTTAGTTTGACACTTAATATTAGCAAAGGTGCAGTGCAAATCTACTAAGTAAAAAGTCTGTTGATTCAAGTAAAATACTATCCAATCTAGACTAACTGCCTTTACGTAAGAATGACGTATGAAAATTAGGGGTTTAGTTTCATAAACCAAAAATAAACAGATTTTCTTTCGGTCAGTAACAATGTTAAAATTGTTTTTTTTTTTTCTTCAATAGCAACATTTTGTATTTTTACCTATGGATGCATGGCATAGGATTGTCAAGAGTGAAGGACATCACTTGTGTTCTGCATTTAAAAAGCTAAATATCAGGCAAACTTACTTTGAAAAAAAAAAATAAGGAAGAAATTAATAAAATTGGTTTAGAAACTATGAATAAAGTATCAAAATCGGATGTATAGGAATTCCCAATTCCTGATTGTATATGTTCTGTCTAGGGTGTGTTAATAAAACCAATCAGAAGCTAGAGAGGTGGTTTGAAGGATAAAATTACATCTTACAGCCTTGGTACAATAAATAGATACGACTATCATGATTCTGTTATGATTTCTGAAGTTTAAAATTCTAGTTAGAATATTCCAGTTGGACAAATAAATAGATTTGCAATAAATAAAATGATTATGAGTGGCTTAGTTTATCATCTCAACAACTAGTAGTGCTAAATTCAGTAGGGTCAAGATATTACTTTCAAGCTAAGTGTTTACCTTCTCAATTTTGAACTTTCGGAAGTTATTACATGAACTCAAAACAACATATATTACTAAAAGTATGGGCAACAAACATGTTTACCAAAACGACGATAAGCCGGTCGACCGATTACAAACGACGCCCCTCATAACTTCTACATAAACATCATAATACTACAGACACACGTCAAATGTAACACAAATACATGCTCATCGTAATCTTTATAGGAATGTGAAACACGAAACCTAACATAAACATAACACTTTTTCTACATTAACAACAACAATAATACCTGGGAATGCAGTTGGAAGGCGTCCTGTCCACTTCCCAGGCTGCAAAAAGTTTCATGGGAACAGGTTTCGATGCATTAGTCATCTTTTCCGATTTATTTTTCTCGGTCATCTTAGACACCACCAAACAATATTTTCACTGCACAACACTAGTTATATTACCATCAGCATTGTTATTTAACCACTAAACACGACACTGCATACATTTTTGAAGCACAGTTCATACACGAAGCCGATGCCGACGGCTAGCACAACAATACACAGTAAATTTTATAGTACAGTTGACTGGCGAATCGCGGCGAATGAACCAAGGGCGTTCGATACGTTTGACAGCCAGCTGCCAAGTGTTGCCATAACACTCTATTAATCTACACCTATTAATTTTTTTATGTAAAGTGCTTATTATCGTCTAATCTTTAGACGATAACAGAAGGAAGTTAGATTAAATTTTTACGGAACCTTAAACTTCAAAGTAAACAGAACAGAACAGAAGGTGGTTTCAACCAAGAGGCAGTTATCAATTTTATCAGTCTGACATAACTCAATGGTTTAAAGTTGGGTTGGGTTTAAAATGGGTTAAAGTACCTTAAGTCAGCACCTAGCATCTGTTTAATAGATTTTAATCTATTAAACAGATGTTCTAGTTTTAAAACATCATACAATCAATCACACACTAAATGTTTTCAATACATAAATCACCTAACCAAGCAGACCTATAAATCCCTGCGGTCAATCACTTAGTGATACTATCATAAAAAACAATTTATCAAAACCCATTATTGCATGTGGCGAAGTCTGATTTAAATCATAGATTATACGTACAACATACGTCCAATACTTTATTTTTTTTTAACCCTTAAAAATGGATCAAACATATTCCTATATTTGTAGGTAAAATTTTAGTCATGCAACATTCATTTTATTCCGTTAAGTCACTACTAGATGTCACTTTAAAGAAGCGTTCATCAATTTTAGATGTGTGTCTTGTGTTGCATTCCGTTATAATTATAATTTGGTTTTTTCAAGATAAATTGCCAGTAGTATAAAAGATTATATTAGTATACAAAGTATACTTTTTTGTATAGCTTTTTGTGATGATAATTCTCCGATGAAAGAATCCGAAACTCACGTATTTTACACTTCCTAAGGATATCGAAAGGTAAATAAATAAATGCACCCCATAAGTCGTCAAAAGAGATAAGAGTTCGGTCGCTCGGCGATAGAAAAAAAGGCAATTTTTAGCTTAATATAGCCAATATAGGTATACCTGTATATAAGTGATTAGCGCTGTGTGACGTAAATGCCACTTTATTGTGTCAAATCAAAATCGCTATTTTAATGATTTTGCGGAGTAGGACTTCTGTGTAATATATATATTCAGTACTTGGGTGCAACATTAGGTTTGTGACTTAAAAATACATCATACGTTCATACATCACAAGCATCATACGTCCGCTCTCGACGCAATCAACAGTGGAATGGTCTCGTTTCAAGGCGCTTATCAGTTTTATACCGTGCTGTACCGTTTTATTATATAGTCACGCACACAGCAAGCGATAACTTTCGTAAGCAACCACGCAATTTGATTGGTTGCCTAATGAAGAACATTGTAAATATAGTTTAAGTTGTTTGATTGGTCAACCTACGTATTATACGGAATATTATGTATACAACTTGTATGACCAAAATTGTAATATAACTAGCGTAGGTTTTAGCAAATATAAGTTCGATTTCAACCTTTTCCTGATGTTTCACTTCACTCTGGCTTGTACCGTACAAGAGCTTATACTCGTCCGACCTAAGTGTTAGAAACCTCTACTTGCTCCTAGGAATACCTTCTTTGCTACGGTACGAAGGCTGATATCAGCCGGGCCGCCGAACATTGGCGTATTTAGGAATTTTGTCCAAGGGGGCCTGGCCCCTAACCTGAGATACGACGAATTCAGTCTGTTAGCACGATTAGCACCATAATTCATAAATAGCATTACACTTCTTATGAAATTTGTCGCTCTAACGTAACATTATATTTCGCATGTTTGAATAGCTATATGAGTTTAAAAGTGTTACAGTCACAAAGTATACAGGGTGTATCTGACAATGGATCACTTAGTTAAATTACTGAAAGGGCATGACTCTAGCATGCAGTCAAAAAATAATTTAAAAAAAAAACTCTCCGTTTACAAGTTATGACCGTTTGAATTTCCAGGTACCTCCGTTTCTTATTAAAGCAGGAGGAATTTATAAAGTTAAAGATTTTAAATCGTACTCTACTTTTTAATATAATATTTACAGACATATTTACTTAGTTATTGAGAAATACCAATAAAAACTAACTTAAAAAGTTTTCGAAATTAGTTTTTATCGATTATCTTAGTAACAGAATAAAAAATTCCAAAATAAACAAATATGTACGATTTAAAATCATTTACTTTACACATTCCACCTGCTTTTTGAGAAACGGAGGTAAATATAAGTAGAATATAAATGCAAACGGTCATAACTTGTAAGCGGAGCTTGCTGCTTGCTAGAGTCTAACCCTTTTGTGATTTAACCTCAAACGAACGCATTAAAGTCATTTTACTTGACTTTTATTAAGCATCATTGACTAAGACCAGCGTAATATAAGCTATGTTTTTATTTAAATTTTTTTCAATTAAAATGAAAGTTTTTAATTTACGTTTCTTCTAAGTAAAAATATTAAAAACTTTTTCTGATGTGACGTTTTCCTTGACGTACTTATTTTCTATGTGAAAAAGGGTAGAACTTGAGAACCCCTCTTCTCCCTTAGTAGATCTCAGCCACGTCTTAATTCTTCATTGTTGAAAAGCTCCGCTCGCATCCTGCTGAGCTGACTGGAATGACTATTGCAGCTTGGATCAATGTAAAGAGATTTGGACACAATTATTGTTTTACGTTCTACAATACTTCTAATGTAATCTCCTTTTCTTTCAGCACATTTTTCATTATTAAACATCTGCTCTTAAAAGAGTCTCATTCATTTGGAGAATATGCTTATAATTATCA
This sequence comes from Callimorpha dominula, assembly GCA_949752705.1. Lineage (NCBI taxonomy): Eukaryota > Metazoa > Arthropoda > Insecta > Lepidoptera > Erebidae > Callimorpha > Callimorpha dominula. The sequence goes on along the minus strand of OX457008.1, from coordinate 4,056,491 downwards.
ACAAAAAGCTTTCTACCTTAAGATTCAAAATCACATCGATCGATTGGGCTAAAGGTATACTTTGAAACCTGTTATTCATACTAACTATTAAATGATCAATTTCCAATATTCACTGCCCCGTGAATTAGGCGGCAAATCAATCCAATTTTCTTTACCAAGTGTAGATTAAATATAAAAGTCTCTATCTCAGCTTCCTCCACCGGCTCGATTATGTTTTCTTTTGCTCACTTGTTGTAGGTTCCAGACAAAGTTTATGCTTTTCTGCAAACTCTTCTATCTCCTTGCAACGGTCATCATAATTATTCCAATTTTGTTCGAAGCTAGTAATAAAGCCAGTTGTCATGGTGTCTACTTGTCCGAAAGGTGCAATTTTTTCTAGAAGTATTTACATGGATTACTAATAATAACGAATCTAATACGTATAAACAAACAATGAATTGTGGTTTTGAGATCGAAGTTAATAAACCTATGGCTTCCGCCACATTTTTGTCTTTATTTTGACTTATTTCTTCTTCCACTGCCGTTTTAAATGCATAATAATTATGTATTACAGCGGTACAATTTTCATCCCGACAGTTCCATCTCGTGGTGCTTAAACTGCCCATTTCACGACTAGTTTTTATATTAAGAGAATCTTAATTTTTTTTGTAAAGTACAGCGAGACAGCCAGGCTTTGTAAAATGGATATACAGTCAATCAATCAATCAATTAGCCTATTCTATTCTTCACTGCTGGACATATCCAGCAGTGGACTAAAATAGGCTAATTGATTGATTGATTGACTGTATATCCATTTTACAAAGCCTGGCTGTCTCGCCCAATGTTCCTCCGCCTTCCGCATCCAGTTCCTTCCAGCTACCTTCCTCAGGTCGTCGGTCCATCTGGCTGCAGGGCGTCCTACCTTCCGTTTACCGATTCGCGGTCTCCACTCTAAGATCCGCTTGCTCCAACGGCCATCGGTCCTTCGGCATACGTGACTAGCCCATTGCCATTTTAAGCATGCTTATTCTGAGAGCTATGTCGGTAACTTTAGTTCTTTGTCGGATGACCTCATTTCGAATTTTATCCTGCAAAGAGACTCCAATCATTGCTCGCTGCATGGCCCTCTGCACGACTTTTAGTTTGTGGACTAGCCCCACCGTTAGTGTCCACGTCTCGGCACCATAGGTCATTACAGGTAGGACGCACTGAAAGACCTTCGTTTTTAGGTTTAATTTGCCAAATGTTGCCCAACCTAACTGTGGACTCTTCTGGTCACTTCTTTCTCAAAGTTATTTCTGCCGAGCTGAATAACCTAAGCCCAAGATACATATTTATGAACAACTTGGAGCGTCGACCCTTCGACGTTTATCGGTCTGGGTGTGACGTGTTCATTGAACATAACTTTGGTTTTGTAAAAGGTCAGTTCGGTCAGTCGGTTCATTTAGGCTGTGCAGCATCTCACCCAGCTGCTCCAGCGACTCTGCTACTAAGACGATGTCATCGGCAAACCGAAGGTACGAGATATGCTGCCCGTTTACATTAATTCCCCGACGAGTCTAATCCAGTGTCTTGAATACGTCCTCAAGCGCGTTGGTGAATATTTTGGGAGATATAACATCCCCCTGTCTAATGCCTCGCTGCAAACTTATGGGATTGGTCCTCTGGTCTTGAAGCTGTACGGTCATCGTGGCGGTGTTATATAAACTTCTCAGTACCACGATATATCGCCAGTCGACACGACATCGTTGCAGAGCATTCAGAACTGCCCAGGTCTCGATGGAGTCGAAGGCTTTCTCGTAGTCCCCAAAAGTCATAAAGAGCGGCTGATTGTACTCCGCACAATCTGCCGAACAGTATGAATGTGGTCGTACGGTGCTGTAGCCTTTTCCAAACCCGGCTGGAATTCGTCAAGCTTTCTCGCGAGACGATTTGTGACGACTCTCGAGAACAAATTGTAGATATGGCTCAGGAGTGAGATGGGTTTGTAGTTCTTCAACAAGATCTTGTCGCCTTTTTTGAAGAACAGTACCACCGCACTCCCGCTCCATGCCCTAGGTGTTAAACCCTGCTCGATGATAGAATTAAACAGTGTCGCTAACTCTTTCAGGATCGGGATCCCCGCTTTATTGGTATTGGTATTGGTATAGGGCTCTGTTTCCGCATTTAGACTCATAAGCGGTCCATTATGCGTACAGGTGGGCTGACTAGTTGAGCCAGCCTTGCTCCTTCCAGAAGCAGAAGAAGCGCAGAAGCCTCCTGGGGCATTCACAGGCTTCTAGGAGCGACCTCGCTCCCTCCCTCCCTCGATCCCTGCTTTTAGGAGTTCAGTAGTAATTCTGTCATCTCCAGGAGCGCAGTTGTTCTTCAGCTGTTTGAGAGCCGCCGTCTATCTCGTATTGGTCAATCTCGGGTATCTCCTCAGTGTAATGGTGCATTAATGGGGCCCTGTGGTCATCGTCCCCGAGTCTCGTTGGTTCTGACGGATTCTATCGATCGAATTCTGGAATCTTATCTGAGCGATAGAATTTTTCAAGTAAATGAGGCTGAATATACGTCACGGTTCTGTGACATACTTGCTGGGGTACCACAAGACTCAGAACTTGGCCCAGTTTTGAACACCATATTTACAGGAGATTTACCGCAAACACCTGGAGTTACTATTGCAACCTACGCAGATGATCCTGGGGCTATATTGGCTTCTAGGAAGAAATACAAAACTGTCCACCGACATCAAACTGCTGTTTTTTAAGTCTATCATAAAACCAGTCTGGACCTATGGCATTCGATTGTGGGGAGCCTGTATGATTCCAATATAAATAAAATACAAAGTATATTCTAAAACAAATCAGCAACGCGCCCTGGTTCATAAGAAACTCGGAAGTTCATGCTCATCTAAATATGGCCCCTGTAAAGGAGGAAGTAAAAGCCTCTCTTAAAAAAAAAACTAGATTGGATAATCATCCAAACCAACTAGCTGTCCAGTTCACACTACCCAACTGCATAACTTGCTTGAAAAGGCGTAGGATCCCGGAACTCGGCAGTAATAAATAAGCGGCTTTATCCATATAGAAGATGTTTCTAATGAGAGACTTCCCAACCAGAAAATATCAAACACCACATCTGCAGTCGGAAGGACTGATGGCATGATAAAACTAAGAAAAAAAAAAGATTTTTGCGTTAAATGCCCGCAGTTTTTCTCCGAATTTTGTACGGAGTAAGTCAATTCTGGGCTGACATGGTCTAGTCTGAAGCGTACCTAAGTCACATATGATCTTTGCAAAACTTGTTCATTCAAACTTGAGTTAAAATACGTACTTGGTACTAGGACTGGGGCTGCTGGCCCCTCTGCATTATCCAGAGATTGCTGATCGATATACGGAGTTTTATTAAAGAAAGATCGAAGGTCCCTAATTTTCTTAATTTAATTATATCAAATCTCAATGACAATTACCAAGAAAAAAAACAGTGTAATTCAAATCTAATTCGCCGATATTATAAATAATAAAGGTAGGTATGGTTTATTTTTTTTTTTTATCAAGGAGGTTTTCCTAATTGTCATAAATGATATATGCTAATAAAATTACGCGATCCCGTATTTAAAAGGTACCTTTGATTCGCCTGACCTTTCGATCAGGTTGCACTGGTTAAGGTCACAGGCTGACTACTGTTGCAAGTCACGTTGATTCTCGCCAACATAATTTTATTATCTTCAAAGGTATCATTAGTATTATCATCGGTCTTCGTGAGCGTTTCTCTAACACCCGGTATGTATCCAGTATATAATTTCGAATCAGTCCCCAAACATCCTGGGGTGGGCACGGATCTATATATACTTCCGAGTTGTTTCGGCAGCGTTAGTGCCACGGCGGAACTCGTACTCGTAAATAGGGCAATGTTTGAAATTTTCAATATTGGGAACAAAACGATGTCAAAGAAAAATCAAAGGTGCGAAAACAAACGAATCACTACATTCGAAACATAAATACACAAGCGTAAATTTGAAATTAATTTGAATTTGGAATTCCTAACCAAACGCCAAAGATATGAGATCGAAGTGGCCAGTTCGATAAAACGCCAGAAACAAACAAATAAAAATCGTGATGAAACAAAAAATATTTTACTTATTATAACATAAACCAACAAAGATATAATAATTGTCCAAAACCATATCCTTAAAATAATTGTTACATATTTAAACCCACCTGTACGGTTTTACGATATACATTTACAGAGTGGAAACATTAAGTGTGTCCAGACGATTATTTTGTTAATTTTAAAGATATTGCAAAACTTTAAAGTGGTTTAAAATCTGCATCGCTTAATGCATAAAATGACATAAAAATATTTAAAATAAGAACTCGTAAATTAAGACACGCATAAAACTGTAATTGATAATCATACTCGTACACACTCGTACATATTATACGTTCTTAGAAAAATGTATGAGCATCTTAAAAGTACAAATACTGAACATATAGCAATATATTATTTTTATGTCGGTATGCATTAGTTATGCGATGCAGATTCCATTTCATTTTAAGCATATCTTTAAAAGTGACGAAATAGTTGTTATGACACACTTAATGTATCCTCTATATAACTCAAATGCCATAACAAAATAATAAATTGATTTTTTGATTATATTACGCATACCTATATATACAGGTTGTTACAGAAAAATGTGCGTTATGTGTAGCGAACAAATACTTAATTTTGCTTTAAAGAAATTCAAAAGTGTAGGTGCACATTTCTAAGCAACATACATATTATGAATTGTGTCATATCAATTTCAATGATTTTGTTTTTTTTATGCAGACATTTTCAGAAAAATCTGGAAATTTCATCCAAATTTACGAAATATTAGGTTTATCGGTAGTTAAATTTTTCAGTTTCAAAATAAGATTTCTATATTAAAAACCGCGTTTTTCTTTTAGCGTTTTAAACTATTTACGGGGTCTACTATACGACCGTAAAATATGACCACACCTTTATGTATCAACCTGTATATACTGCATCAATAATAAATACAATAATCTATTTCGATATTATCCTAATACCCAAAAACCTTATAAAACGCTTAAAATTAATTATATTATCAGACTAGATTTAATTTCGAAGCTTATCATTATTTTTAGGTAATAAACAAGCAACTTCGGTATAAAAATGCAAAATTCTTGAAAAAATCCCTATTTGGCGCCATTTCAAAAGTACATAGACTCAAAATCATATTTTAATGTTCAATATGGCTATTCAAATTAAAAAAAAACCAATATTTGGACAACATTACTGTAGGAATGTAGTTGGTGCTCTACGACCGACCTAATTTAAAAATGGAATGCTGATTTTATATAATATTCTGGATTTTCATGGAGCTATATTCTAATTGTAATTAAATGTGAAAAAGATGTGTGTAACCAGTATGGATGTGGCATTCATAAATTTATAACTATTTGGCAACTTCAGGCGGGCAGTCGGGCTGTGCTGAGGGGTGAGCGGCGCGGAACGCTGGGTGATTCTCCAACTCGCGATCTATACGAAGAATAATAGGGAAGGGGCGGAGGTCCACATGGAATCTGGAAATAAACCATTAATTCAGGTCAAAAAAAAAATTTACATACAAAGATGTCCCTAAGGTGTTCATTGTGTAATTACTTATTTTAGTTGGTACAAAATATAATTATCATTAAATTTCTGTATGACGCGTCTTCCTGGCGGCGATAGGAATACGTCTGATGGGTTGGGATGTCTAATGACAAGAAAATTTTCAAAAATAAATCATTCAGGTCAAAACTGATTTCTCTGCTAATACTTGTACTTCAGACCTTCACATATAGATAGGAGAGAACCCTTTTTATTTTCGCGTAGTTATCAGGGACAATAATATAGTTTTCGAATTGTACATATATATTAAACATATGACACATTATCTATTTACCTTCTTGCATTAAACACTTGGGGTACAAGGCAGCAATCGGCAAGTGTAATCTCATCTCCCACACAGTATTTTCCGGCAGAAGCTGAGAGCAGTTTTTCCACGGCGCGAAATCCTCTTGTAATCCAATGCTGCGCCCATTCTTTCTTCTTCTCTTCCCCAACATAGATGAGAACTATCAAGTTCTGGAGAGGTTGGATACCCGATGAAATGACCTGGTATTTTAGCAATGTTACGTTATGCTTCAATTAGTTTAATACGAATAGGAGTAGGTACAGAAAAGTAAGGAATACTTTGTATTATGGGTTCTAGACCACAGTTAAACATACTTAAATACATTTTTTATAAATGTACAGGGTGTATTTGGAAAAGGAATACTTATTTAAATCACTGAATGACTAAATGACTCTTTTTTTTTCTTTTTTTTTTCGTGTGGAAATCCCCACGGGTCATCACCTCACCATGGCTATCAGTGAAGTGGTATGTCGGAATCGAACCGACTAAAACCACACGGTATTCCGTCACAAGTGAGTCTATCGCAAGGGACTCGGGTATACCCTAAGAAGGAAGTCCCCGAGAAATCACTAATTGACTCTAGCATGCAGTTACAAAAATATTTATTGAAAAAAAAAACTATCTGTTTACAAGTTATGACCGTTTGAATTTAGAGGTATTTTTGCCTCTGTTTTTCATAAAAGTAGGTGGAATGTGTACAGCTAAAGATTTTAAGAATCATGGCCTTTCAGTGATTTACATAAGTGTTCTTTTTTCAAATACACCCTGTATATAATCCAAAGAAAAATGCGAATACACGTATCATGCATACAAATATGTGCACTGAGCAGGAATCGAACCTGGGAACTCTAACGTGGCAGCCAAATGCAATACCGCTGCGACATCGAGGTAGCCAAAGAATGACCAGGAATTCTGAAGACTGTAAGCTAGAGTGGAAGAGACCAGTCTGACAAGTGTGTACATAGTGAAGAATATGCTGAAATATCGCTAAGACCAGTTAAAGTAACTAGCAGTAGGCTCACCTCACATATTTCGCGAACTTTGGCCCGTTTGAAGCAGTCTTGCGGCATCAGGGGCCTCTGTGGTCTGGTCTCTTCCAAGTAATGCATTATGTTCAACGATTCCACCAACGTGTGGCCATCTAAGATGTGAATAAATCTATATAAATATTGCTATACATAACAGCAACAAATTGTTATCAGCAAGAGTGATGTTATTGAGTGGACGTCACAGTTTGAGAGACAAATCCGAGACCTTTGTTCGCCAAATGCTTGTCTGATTTAAGGACTATATTATGGGTCTCTACATCTACATACTTTTGATTAGGAGCAATGAGAAATACATTTATACATATAAAGCTAGACTTGTTTTCTAAACGCACGACAATCTATTAAATACATGGAATAATAGAAAATAAATAAATATGCTTTTTTGTCATTAGGGGCTGAACATTGTAAAATTACTTACTGCAAAATGCCAACTACTTCCAAGCCGAGATCCTGCTTCTAAGCCCTGACCTGGTTGTTGGATACACTCAGTAATTCAAAGAAGATAATAATACTAAGTATCAAAACGTTGCGGTATTTCCAATTTCTTGAATAAACCAAGAAGGAAGAAAATTGGAGGACCAAATGATTAATTGCAGTATTTATAATGCCCGGGTAATATGAATAATGACAAAATCGGTCAATGTGATTAATACTTATATAAACCTCATTATTTATCACATAGTTTGGCCATTATGACCGTTGATACATAACTATTTGGTAATGGGATAATAAAGTATAAGTTAGTTAGTAGTTATAAATTCGTAAAAAATCACGAAATAGTACAATGGGGTTTAGTGAGATATCAATTGTATTTATTTTTTCGTTGAACGCGCGATTTCTAAACCGAAAAGCGTCCGTGACTCGCAGTTGCCAGGCAATGATTTCCCCGTCCCCCGCTTGTCAGTCGCCAGTAAATCTGTGATTTTCACCTGATTACAAGTTTCCTTCATTATTTTTATGCCAGTCAGAAACAATCTTCAACGGTAATGTCTGTCTGGACAATTATATCACGGTGCTTAATTTTTCAGCATTAAATTATATCTTTATTAACTTTATTTAAAGATAATATTCTGAATTTTTTCAAGATACTGTCTAATAAAATACGGTATGGTCACGCTACCACAGAGCGCAGTTGTTTTCTATACAGATTAGAATTAAAAGCTCACTAAAATGAAGATTCAAACAAAAAAATTATCTTGCAAATCACAGAGCATACATACATAATATAACAGAAAAATGTGAGAATCTCCATTCTTTAAGTTACCAAAAATTACTTCATTCTTCTTAAGCTGTTATTTCATTCTTACAATAAATTTTAAAAATAATTACCAATACAAAGAGATGGGACTTGTTCCATAGGATTCACCTCTCGGAACTCATTGCAGTGCTGTTCACCTCCCCCTTTAATGAGACTGACCGCCTTGATGTCATATGGTATCTCCTTCAGATTGAGTGCAATTCTGACTCGCCAAGAGCATGAGCTTCGCCAGTACGAATACAATACTGGCTAAAATAAAATAGATACAGATCATTAGAGAAAAAGTGTTCACTGGAGCAAGTTATTAATATTTTTATGTGAAAAATGTTTATGAATAAGCCTTTTCCCAAAGTAGTTTAGTAAATTCAACAAAAGTCATGAAAAGAACTTGGATAAATGTTTAATCATCATATTGGTTACATGTCTCTTAAGAGAGCTACCACCACCAAGAATTAAGACTGCACCCTTTTTCGAGAACACACGGTCGCACATAGATGCACATCTAAATGTAACTGCAATACTCTTATGTAATTGTTTCATTTTATCATTCTGAGATGGTTGAACATTTATTGTCCCTGTGTGATAATGAGAATGGACTATGCCATAGTCCATCATGCTTCTCAAGTGCAGATTAATCTAATTCACATACCGTTTGAGAACCTTATGGAGAACTCTTAGGCATGCAGGTTTGGTGACGGTGTTTACCTTCACCGTTAAACAAGTGATAAATTGTTAATACGCACATGATTTCGAAAAGACAGAGGCGCATGCCGTGAATGTGAACCTGAGACCTCTGACTTTGTAGCCCAACGGTCTCCCACTAGGCAACCACTGCTGGACTTTAGTATGAAAATAAAAGAATTAAGTAGTTACATTTACAATGAAAAATTAATAGCACATTTGTTAAGTCATTTTAGATGAATGGCAAAATATTAGTTTAAGTACTTAGTGAAACAAGCAAGCAAGCATGTTTTATGAATTCCAAGTGACATCCCTATTATGGTCAATACCTATGAGACTTTTATGGTTTTAATAATAAAAAAATTACCTTTTCAGTAACTGACATGACTGGATGTAAAGAATTAAGTACAACAGTAACTCGAGACTATCAGATAGAATGTGGTATTTAATTGGCAGAGCAAAACAAGTTTGAGCTACTAGTTAAACTTGTTCTATCCTACCACAGCAACTACTCACTTCACTATATAGGAAATGTCACTAGCAAATTAAACCAGTTTGAGTTCACTATATTAAGCTAACAAGTCAGAATTTTTTTTTAAATCATGAACCAAGATTTTTGATAAATTTAATCTTTATTCTAGATTTAAAATTTTTTCTTAGAAAGCCTAATATTTGTAGAGATGTATATTATCTATTCATTTATTAGATACATATTTGTGTAATGACTTATTTTATTTTAAGTATATCTGAAGTAATATAGAAAATATATTTAAAACTAAAATGTGTGAACTCATATCAAATCGCGTATTTCATTTAATAGTATCGAATATCGATATAATTATGTCTATGGTATCGATGTGTTAAAATAAAATCCTAGCAGAAACGATATATATAATAAGACAAAGATATTTATAATGAGACAAAAGCATTTAGTTAAGATATTAACAACATTTTCACATTCACCAAAAGACAATTTTATTAATAACTTATCAATAAAAAAAAAATATTCAAAACTAGCGCAAAAACTACTGAAGGGTTATAAGATGAAATATCGAGGTGGAAAAAAATATTTTGCTACGCGACTGGAGTCGCAAGCAAGGACTAGGGAATAATATATGCAATAACAATACCTTAGCCATAGTGGAAGAGGTTCCGTTGTATTTCGAGTAGTAATTAATTTTGGCGGCGTATATTGTACGATTTGCCAAAATAGTACTTCAAATAGCTGTGTAATATTAATACATTCAATTCAATTTATCAGCACAAGCGATGACAAGCCCACATAGCTGTATGATAACATGAACTACATGGATAATACCTATATTATAAATAGAGAAATGTACTAAAACCTAATAAAATGTACTCTGTATACATTATTTTATAGGGGATGCAGTGTTAAGTGTGAACACCCGTTTTGTAGGGATTCTACCGCAAGGTATAGTATTTTTTAATTTAAATCTACCAGACCTTCAGTGAAAAGATGTTATAAATCTATCGACAGAACATCGGTCAAGATTTATTTAAGAGGAAACTACAGAAGTTTGGAACTCCGGATAAAAAATTGAATGCTCACGGAATAAAAAATAATTAAAAATATTTTGAATATGTACCCCGAACGCAGAAGTTTATTATTAGAAGGTTCATACAATGTCAGGGCAAATACCAGGATCTACTTATTTAATAATGCAATTAAAATAAGCCCGGCCAATAAGTTTGGGGATTGCTGTAAAATTGTTCATAGTCTATTAAATAATGTTTCGGATTTTTTCTTTGATCATAAAATTCTGCTTACATTATGAGATGGTGGAAGAGAGTATTAAGCCAAGAAGAACTTCATTTCTAGTCTTATCACAAAAAATATTCTGATCTGGTAATGTCTTTAAAAGGATTTTAGGGAGAAAATGAGCTGGAGAACTAGCAGCACTGATCAAGTGTCAGTGTAAGAACCATAGAGTTAAGAGGCTGTCTTAAGTTGGCGGGGAGAAGTCGTTTTTCGTGGGAGAAGTTCTCTATTTAAAAAAAAACTAAAAATCAAACAAATAAAAATTTTGATCGAACAGTTACGAACAGTTAAAATAGTAAAAAAAAATGTAAAAAACCGACTTCTCCCCGCCAACTTGAGGATAATTTCTTATTTTATTTAAAAAAAAAAATAAGATCGAACAAATAATAATTTTGATCGAACAATGACGAACAGTTAACGAACAGTTGAAATTGCAAAAAAGTAATGTAAAAATACGACTTCTCCCCGCCAACTTATGGGTAATTTTTTATTTTATTTAAAAAAAAAACTAAGATCAAACAAATAAAAATTTTGATCGAACAGTTACGAACAGTTAACGAACAATTAAAATAGCAAAAAAAAATGTAAAAAAACGACTTCGCCCCGCGAACTTAAGACAGCCGAGGTAAGAATACAATACTTTGAACCTACGAATCTACTCTCAACATATTATCTCTACCCATCCGTGGTGAACGATGTGGATGTCACAATTATATATTTGTAAGCTTATACTTAAGTAATTTGTTATTGTGATGTTGTTAGTTTACCCAATAAAGAGAACAAAAAAAAAAAAACTTGAGGGTAATTTTTTATTTTATTTTTAATAAAAAAACTAAGATTGAACAAATAAAAATTTTGATCGAACAGTTACGAACAGTTAACGAACAGTTGAAAGAGCAAAAAAAAAAGTGTAAAAAACGACTTCTCCCCGCCAACTTAAGACAGCCGAGGTAAGAATACAATATAAATAGTTTATGTCAGGGATGGGCCAGTGAAAAATATATATCAATATTTATTGTCTCAATCGAAATTTTCAGCATCTATAATTATATATCGACCGATAGATATATACATACATCGGTTCTTGTTTTTCTTTTTGACTTGATGCTCAAGTTTCATGTTTTGTGCTATTCTCAGTGTCTCATGAGTCATGATTCCCAGAAGGTTTATAATTCAAGAAATAATTATTAACTTGACGCAGATAGTATTTTTGACTCGAAACTTCTTTAGAATCGTTGTGATTTGAAATTCGATAAAATGAAAAAGAGACAAAAATATTCATAAATAGGATTTAGCCTGCAAGAGAATGAAATAGAATACAAGTTTACAGTGTTTCCTATAATCTTTGAAAAGAGACAAACATGAGATAGAATACAAGTATCAATGTTTCCTATAGTCTTTGTCTATGCGCCTGCGTACTACGAAGCCTTCAGAAATAGCATCAATGTCAACGTCGTGTAATTTTTGTGCATTTGCATATTAAAATTCGTTGATTAATTAATTTATGTTAATAATTTAATACATCTGTGTTAATTTGACCAATAATTTTATCTAAATTATCTAAAATTAAATTTATTACCATTAGTAAATTATTTGTGTTGATTTTACTTTTTATTTCTCATTCTCTCGTACGCTACTTTTCTGAAGTTTCACTTCTGCCAAGTGTGATTTGCAAACATACACGCTTTGTTTATTTAAATAATCACTTCAAGCAGCCAATTTTTTTAAAGATTTTGGTGGACTCTTCCTCTTTACCATTTGTAAATAAGTAGTTTAAATTTGTAATTAAGTTGCATTTAAAAATATATTGAAATAAAATCGTTACGCTAATTATAAGAAAATAGGCAGTCAATGGACTGCCAACAGAAACAAAAACTTAAAACGTTACATTAGCAGGTCGATGACATTAATTAATAAGGAGCTGACAGAACTCAATGTTTAGATTAGCGCTCTCTAGTGGATATATATATATATATATATATATGTATTATTAACGTGAAGGTCACGAATTCCGTGCTTTTTTCTCATAGCAAAAGTTTTCACTTCAAAAATATTGAATATCGGAATGAAAAATGTTGCGTTTATTTATCGACTTTTTGGGGAAAAAATATCGATATTATATTGTTGGGCCAAGCCTATGTGTCATGTCAATTAGACATGCGCAAACCATGTCCGACATGGGATTGAACCTAGAACGGTTCCTTTCCTTGTCGGAACTAGTTCCAGGAAACATGTTCGAGGAACTAGGTATCTAGTTCCTCAGTTTTATCCGGACATTGTAGTTAACAGTTTTATGTCGGTTCAGACAGTTCCTCGGACATACATGGTTGTAAACAATGATATTGTTTATTTAGACTTAAAATATTTTAAATTAATGTATTGGCTTGACCTTTAAAAATGTATTGATAGTATTACATAATTAAGTAATATTTAAATTTGTACATCATAACATAATACATAATGTATGATATATAGGTATTTTATTTATAATTGCTAACATAAAAAGTAGCTCAGGCACCTTTGATGCTTTCAATCGTTGCCTTCTGTCCATAAAAGTAAGTCCTGCTTTTCAAAATACACCCTTGCACGGAATAGAATTAGGGGATGACGGCCCAGAGCGCAACGCTTGCAGCATACGTCACACGGACAGTTCGTTATTCGTTCCACCATTCAATACCGCTCCGGCCGCTCCTTCAATCCGCGTGATCGTTCCGAAGAACTGTGGAACTGAAACTATTAGGTTGATTATGTCGGAAAGAACTGACATAGTTCCGACTGCAGACATAGTTCCAGGAACTATTACGCTCCGGAACTAATGTCAATGTGTCATGTGTTACGTACGTCGCCGTCGATAAAGTGTAAGAAGTTACTTAAATATTTTTGAAAGTTTGTGAATTAAATTTAATTATGGGCAAAAATAATAAAAAGGGCTCAAAGGCCAATGTATTTAAAGTTGCTGGAGCAAAAAGCCTAAAGAAAAGCAAAGCCAAAGCGGTCAATTTAGGTCTTAAAAATGTAAGGTTAAATTTGTATTAATAATATTGAGGTTTTTCATTTATTGTGGATTATTATATTATTAGTATATCTTACTTTTAAATCGTGTTGTTATGCTTATTTCTTATTCTTGTTGTAATGTCATTTTTGTTGTTGTTATCAATGGATAAACTTGAACCAATTGGTGTGGTTTAAGCACTTACTATATTTTTAAGAATGCAATGGGATATGGCAGCACCAATTGAAGACTTTGACTTTTTTCGTGCTTTATTTTAATATTTATTTAATTATATTTAGTTAAAATATTTTCAGTACAAAAAAAATCTATAGGAAGTTTAGGGCTTTTCACCCCTGTGATTAGAAGCAAGAGTGAGGATCATATGTACATACATATGGAAAGCACAATGCATGCATGCATGTCAGTGTCTGCTTTCGAGCCCTGCCTACTGCAACCATGACTTCAATCCAGTCATTGTAGATTTTGGCATAAAGCGGACATGGCATTTATTATTTGGCGCCAACTCAAAATAATTTATATAAAATTTGATAGTTTATGTAAATAAACTCAATACTTAAGGTTTATTTATTTTTTGCTTTTTAGTTCTTTTCATCGGTTTAATTTTTTGTTAAAAAAAAAATTATTTTATGATTTTTTTTCATCATCAGCTCAGCTACATGATGTGATGATATCTAAACGCAAATACCTGATAAAGTAATGAAAAGTAAACAGAAACACTATTCGTTCCTTTAATTTTTGAGGGCTCCTCTCAATTTTATCAAGATTCCATCATCAGATCCTGACTACCTTGACATGGGACCACCCTTGAGGTATACCCTATCTAACAAAAAAAAAAAATCAAAATCGGTTCATAAATAACGGAGTGAGGGCTGAACAGACATAAAAAAAAAATATATTAAACGGTCGAATTGAGAACCTCCTTTTGTTTTCGTCGGTTAAAAAAGGAATAAAATTTTCCACTCATGTTGTATTTTGTCATAGTCAATTATTATCTTTCTCGTTTGTGTTTTAGTCTAATTAAAAAAACAAGAATCACTAAATATTAAATAATGTGTTTTTAGTACAGGTCTCAACATATAATTTTTTTTTCATTAAAAAATTTGTCTAAATAATCCTAAAGTCATGTGTTGTAAATAGGAATGACCATATTCTGATCAGAAATTTCTATCTAAAGAATTTAGTATGACTGTTTCTGTTAATGGTAATGTGGCAGACACCGGAAATGGAATGGGAATTTAAGGGTTAAGCAGGACTAGTCCTCGATCACTATAGATCTAAATATTTGGGAATGGAAGGAGAGGCCTGTGTCTAGCACTCGGATGGGCCTTCTAATTTCCATTGTGTTGTTAAGTTAGCTAAGTCAGCAGCATTTAGCTTGAAGGTAGAAACCTTCAAGCTAAAAGGCAAACTATCTGTTATTGTTGTTGACTAGTTGTAGTTGTCATTAAGATATCTTTTAGCTTGGGGACAGCTTGTAACTTAGCCGCATTTTAGCTTGAAAATGGCTGATATCACTTAGTGCAGTAGGTGATTAAATTATTGCAACAAACCTTTCTATGCAATGGCATAGATAAATTTTACCTCAAACTGGAATAGTACTGCACAAAGCTCTTTTCATTTGGCTAGATATTTTTACAAATTCTTAGTAATGTTACGAATAACCTGCCATCTATTGGCGACTGGGGAAGTCGTTTAGAGTTACAAAATAAAGATACACGCCATCTGTTGAGGCAACACGGAACTAAGTAGTTAGTAACCCATTAATAGAAAATACTAGTTCGTTTTAGAGGCTTCTATTTGTTATGTAGAATTTACAAGAGGTGTCGCGATGTTTCTAGAAATACCGTTTTCCTATATAAAGCGTGGCATTGCGGAGTAGTGAGTTAGTTTTCAAGTGAGTGTCAAGTGAGTTAGTTTTCAAGTGAGTGTCAAGTGAGTTAGTTTTCAAGTGAGTGTCAAGTGAGTTAGTTTTCAAGTGAGTGTCAAGTGAAATAACAGTGACTAAAGTGTAAGTGAATTAAGAAGTTTAGTGATATTAAATTATTGTAATTGTGTTGGTACTAGTCTCCCTGTGTATTTTGTGATCTATTAAAATAAAGTGTGTCTATTTCGGAAACAATCTGGTTTAATTCTCTAATCCTGAACCTCAGCTCGTAACAGTAATATAATATAAATAAATGTACTTCTTTGCTTATTGTATAATAAAACAATGTATTCATACTGCATAAAGTTGCATTCATTGCCTAAAATCCCAGTGAATTTTAGCAACCAGAAGTCGTCTCGGGAAACATTTATGAGATTAGGTCTATTTAAATCCTGTAATCATTATAAATATTTAATGAATCAAGAGGCTTAAAATTAAATAAGTCCATAAACAAGTCTCAATGCAACCTACTGAAGTATTGTTTATACTGTTTTTAGTTTTCTTTGTGTAATCAATGTATTGACGATGAATTTTAGAAGTACGGCTGATATCAGTATAATACCATCTCATTCTCAGTAGACACAGATCAGAAGACTTACTTTGGTAAGATATTATAATACAAAGCAACTGAGCGAAAACTGTTTTTATTGAATATCATGCTATATTGAGTGCATGCCAACTGCCACCAATATAAATACAAAGTAAATTTACCTACATCAGTACGTCTGGCGACGCACTAGGGCTGTTATTGCTTTACTCACAGTGTAGGCGTGCCGCATGTTACACCAAACGCGCGCATGTGGTCCTACTATTTACTTGTTTGTTTAAATGCCTTGTTAAAGTGAGCCAACTGTTATCTTTAAGCTGTTGTGATGACAAGCAATAACCTTTTAAGTCAGATTTTTGAGGTTTCTAAAATAGCCCCCTTGATAAATACCAACAAATGAAATTATGAACGAAGTTCAGATTTACAGCGCCCTTTGATTATGTTTTTGTCTAGATACCCACCCCCTTAAATTTATCTCAATAAAAGTAGTCTGAATTTGAATAGTCGGTTTACATGATAGGAAAAGTGCAGAAATAAAAAAGAAGTTTTAACCCAACGTGAAAAAAACAGCTTTACTAACTTTTAAACATTTGCGTTTCATGATATATAATTATGTAATGTGTTCCTGCATATTTTCGGTGGACAATACCAGTGTTGAACCTAGCTGTATACCAAATTGGCCTACCTCATACCTACACCATTTTCTGTTGTCTGACGCTGGCTACTTCATCTAGACAATAATATAATCAAAGTAAGTGCCTATATTATTTGTTGACTGAAAATATTACAAAGAAGTTATTACACTTCTAGCCTAGTACTTAAGTTTTGTGACTTGTGATCATTATATTGGATTGTACAACATTTTAAAGTTAAACTTAGTGTTTCTTTATTTTTAGGCTGATATCAGAACAACATCAACCTCAAAATATTACCGCAAACCCGGTATTCGTCGCTCATATATTGATTACACGAAGACTCAACTAGAGGAATGTTTAGCTGCAATTCGGGCAAAAGAGCTCACTCAGCAGGATGCTTCAGACTATTACAAAATACCTTGCAGTACTATAAAATATAAATTAGCTAATAAGTCTAACAAAAACCCAGGCAGACAACCAACCTTCACTGATCAGGAAGAAGCATTGTTTGTTGAACACATATCTACATTATCTGAATGTGGTTTTTCATTTACTAATTTAGACATAAAAGTGGTTATAAGAGATTATCTTAATTCAAAAAATAGAAGAGTCCCGCTCTTTCGAAACAATGTTCCAGGCAAAGACTGGCTAAAATCTTTCCTTGAGAGACACGAGTCATTATATCGACGACGAGTAAATGACAGAGCTCACGTTACTGAAGCTAGTGTTACAGATTTTCTTGTACATGTTAGCAAAGAAATAGAAAATGTAGAACCAGGAAATATTTATAGCTACGACGAGATTAGTTTTGGCGATGATCCTCTCAAAAATACCAATGTGTGGAGGCGGGAAACTAAATATCCAGACATCAAAACTAATGCAATTGAGGCGGGTTTCACAGCCATGTTTTGTGGTAATGCTGAGGGAGAAGTTATTCCACCGTTCATCATTTCTAAATCAGAACATCGCTGCTCAACTTGGGCTGAAAATGGTCCCGATGGTGCATCCTACAATAGCACAAAATATGGGTGGGTCGATGTAATAACTTTTGAAAATTGGTTTCTTAGTCATTTACTTCCAATCTTTAAGAAAAAAAAAGGCCGGAAAGTTTTAATTGGAGACAGTCTTTCATCACACATTAGCTTAAAGGTGTTATCTGCAAGTGAAAAGAACGACGTTAGGTTTATGTGCTTACCGCCTAATGCGATTCATATCCTCCAACCTCTGGAAAATGCTTACTATCAACCATTACAACAAATTTGGTTTGAATTATTACTGAGCTGGAAAATATTTAAAATTAAAGGCAACGCGGCCACAACAATGAAGGCAGATTTCCCATGTTTATTGCGTGCAGCTTTAGATTTATTACCAGATATAAAGGAAAACTTGATTAAAGGTTTTAAAGAAACTGGAATACATCCCTTAAACATACAAGAGCCTTTAAGTAGATTAAATAAAATTCGGATTGCTAATGTAAAAAAGAAAAAACTGGAGAGACGACAATATTACTCCGAGCAATCTGGGTATGTCTCTGACCCTCTTGAAAAAGGGTCATACAGTTGGCATATTGAGGCTCAAAAGCCCAAAAAAGGGCTTTCTCTGGATTATGAGGACAATTTTTCATCGTCTACGAGTTGTAAGGATTGGGAAGCTGGCACTGAACCTACGAACGATGTGTGTCTTGTTGTTGTTAATGGGGACGATATTCTCTTAGTTCAGTTCCAACAAAGTCATTCACCAAAGAATCTCCTCAATGTAATGATTGGCGATCACGTAATAGTTACTCGTGAGTCATGTAACTGTCCGGGCAGAGTTCTTGGTACGGGTGAAGAAGGAGCCTTTGTTCATTGCATGAAGAGAAGAAATTTTTTCTGGTGCTGGCCTTCCGTCACGAACACACAATTTTACGATTGGGAACAAATTCTTTGTAAGATCGATGCTCCGAAAGTTATTAAAAAAGGATACTTCTCTGTTCCAGAACTTGTATAGTCGTGTTAACATTTCTCAATTAAAAGACTGAAATTTATTGTTTAAAAACGTCTTTGATTTCATTGTATAACAGATAAATGCGAACGTTAAATATCATAGGTACCTATATGCTGCAGCAAAAGTGATAGAATAATTAATAAATAACATGGGCAATTGGAGATGAGAAAAAAAAATGGTAATTAATTTTTTATGAAATATATCAATACTTATAACATAAACATACAAATAAATAAAAATTGAAGTGTCTATTTGTAATGTAAAAATAATAGTTTTTTTAAATTCATAGATACAGTTATTTGCATGATACCTATACCTAAAAATCAGTTTTAATTTTTTTTCTGTCTGTCTGTTTGTTGCGGCTAATCTACGGAGCGGGTGAACCGATTTCTACGGGACTTTCACTGGCAAATAGCTTGTGTTATAAGGAGTAACTTAAGTCACTTTTCAAAATATTAATATATACAAGCGAGCGAAGCCGCCCGGGTATTGCTAGTTTGTTAAAATAATGCTCTAATATTAGTTAATACAACACTATTTTAGGCAACACCATTATGGTGTTGCCTAAAGTAGTATTACAAGCCGGGGTTCGGGATTAGATAGGTTTACCAATTTATAACGAAATAGACACAATTTATTAGCAATTCATACAATTACCAAGTCACTGTTACAATTCTCACTATTTCCACTCGCTATTCACTTGTACTATTCGCTAGACTTTACACTTGTTACTAGCAGTATCGCCGAACTTTTAGAACTCAGTAGAACATTCTTATTGATATACTATTAGTTCCGTTATTCGTCAAAAGATGGCGTGCGTCTCAATTTAGGCAATGTATGCCGATCTCTAGGTACTCTGAAGAGTAGATGGCACCTACCGGGTCAATTTAGGCTTCCGTACCAACCGTATACCACAAAAAATACTGATTTAGATTGTAAAAGTCCATTAAATTTCTTTATTCGAAATTTTAATCCCCATTATATACATATTAGGTATACAAACTGGAGATCAGGTCTCTATAAGTGCATGAATGCATTTTTAAACCTTACCTGAAAAAAAGAGTGAGAATAAAAGATATTACTAACAAGAAAATACATAAATGGTTGACAAAACTAAAATCGGGGCGGGATAAGTATATGTCACTTCTTGCCTGGTTGAAACGGTATTTGGAGTAGTAGGTAATTACTTATCTACAAAACAAAAGCTTTATAATATAAGAATGTATTACCAGTTGAGCAATACTGTAACTGTGCAAAACTTTAACTAAAATGGCTTAGTGATATTAGAAGCACAGTTGACACTAATATCTGTCTTTCTAATATCTCAAAGATCAAATACCTAAATCAGAAAAAAAATACCAAGTAGGTAACCTAACATTACAAAATATTTATCTTTACAGATCAAGCAGAAAGTACAAGACATAGACAAGGAATTCGTGGAAATAAATAAAAAACCTAAATCCAATCCAACTGTACCAAAAGATAAAGCTCCGAGGAAAAAGATTGACAAACCAAAACCAATAACTAAGGAAGAAGTAGCAAAAGTAGCAGAAGCAGTGGTCGGAATGGACTTATAATGTTTATATGTATAAAAAGTTGTTTTAGGAACATATTGTGGCGGCGCTCGATACGTCGGAATATTCTCGAATTACTTGTAGTACCTATTTAATTCTAGAAAATTCTGACGAGTGTGTACTTCCGTAGCTTTTAAGCTTCTTTAGAAAGTACTTGATTACTTTTTAATGTCTAAAAGTTAACTATTTTCTAGCAATATGTTATAACTTTAAATATAAACAAATAGATGTACCTACATATAATAGTACGTACTAGAACAATATTTTTTAAACTGCTGTCAGTAAAATCTGTTATTCAACGAGTGAACGACAGCATATAATACATTTCGCTTAACAATACCGCTAAAGATGGGTGTTTCAATTATTTATAAGTACCTACATATTGTTAAATAAAGATTTTTAGTTTATTAGACTTGGCTTTTATATTTCTTTACTAGCAATCCGCCCCGGCTTCGCACGGGTGCAAATTATACACCAAAACCTTCCTTATGGACCACTGTCTATTAGTGAAAACCTCATGATAATCCGTTTAGTAGTTTTTCAGTTTATCGCGAACAAACAGACAGACGCGGCGAGGGACTTTGTTTTATAATACCTATGTAGTGATTGGCGTATTTGATCGGAGGGGACACTCCCTAGTCCTTTTACCAGACGGGTTATCGTTATCCGCTTTGTATTACGAACCGGATGAGAACCTGGAACACTATGCGTGCTTTAAAAACTTTATACCCAAACCAAACGGCCGCTACTCGCTTACTCGCTAAATAAAATTATAAAAACGTTACTTTGCATAATTTCGAAATGACGTAAATGTTTCCCATTTATTTTACCTAAGTATGTGCAGACTTACTGACTAAAATCTTTATAATTAGTTCTGCTCGAATTAGACTGAGAAACTATCTCCACTCAATAGAAGGCGCTATATCTGCGGTATGTCTGCTTGTCGTTTACAAGTTTAAAGGTTGATAACTATGAGATTGTTGAGATGGGGCTGCCAAATGGCGATGTATTAAAGAACCGGACAAGTGCGAGTCTGACTCGCGCACTGAGGGTTCCGTAAGCAAACAAACTTTGCATGTAGACGTATAGACAGATCCATCTCGGGAAACAATTCTCGAAGATTTTTGCGGTTGCGATGTACGACAAAAACAACTTTCCAGCAGCAAAAAATAAGTTTGTAATCACAAAAACTATTTCTTAATTTGATTATATAAAATAAACGACTTTCAAATTTTTTCCTTTAGTTGTGCTGGGAGACTTTGCTTCTAACCAAATTTCATGATTCTAGGTCAATGGGAAGTACCTTATAGGTTTTGATTTACCTGCGAAATGTTAAAATTTGGTCAAATCTAAGGCTTAATTGTCCATATATTTTGATTGAGTTGACTTAGAAGCTTGAATTTTTTACAGCTTCAAGGGATCGCAGACTTATGTATTTGGTATTAATTTTAAGGATATAAGGGTTCCTTTTTTTCCTTTTGAATAATGCTAAAAATACTAAAGTTTAAATTTAGAACTGTCCCAATGTTCAAGGACCTTTAAGGACACTATAAAGAGCTGCAAGTAGAACTCACTCGATGCTGCATGTAGCGTTGCTGAGAAAGAGATCGATAGGTACGCTTATGATCAAGAACAAACGCACGTACGAGTGACACACTAAGTGAGGTTTTACGAGTGTTTATATTATAAGCACTAGCAATCACTTACCATTAGACGGGACGGGAGCTTTTTTCTCTTTTTTTAGGGTTCTAGGGTTCCGTACCTCAAAAGGTAAAAAAAGGAACCCTTATGAGATCACTCTCTTGTCCGTCTGTCTGTCTGGCTGTCTGTCCGTGTGTCACCACCGATTTTCTCAGGAACGGGTGGACCTAGCAAGTTGAAATTTATACTAGATACTGAGGTCTATAGTCCCTATTAGGTGTATAAAAATCAAGGTCCTGAGTCAGCACGACAAAAAGATATGGGCAAATTTAGATTGTCGCGAAATTCCCGAGATGAACGTATACAACTTTGTTTGCTTACGGAACCCTCGGTGCGCGAGTCAGTCTCGCCATTCTCCGGTTTTTTTAGAAACAGGTTTCCTCCGATCGGCAAGCCGGATTTCCGTTATCCAATATGTAATGTGTGTCTCAGAATGTTAGCAGATAATGGCCTTCTTCTGCTCATAATTTTCCAGTTTGTGATAGATAATTATATTTTTAGTAATAATGTTGTTAGTAGGAGAGTCAAGAATCAGTGAAAACAACTTGTTAATTTGTCTTTTATTGTTAAAATTTAACAAAATATAACATCATTAAACACTTAATAAGCTAGTAACATTTAGGGTTAAGGTTTTTGGTTAACGGTGGTAAAGATTTTCCTAACAGTTTGCAAAAGGAAAAAATACTTTCATCGTTGCGTAATTTAATTATGCAAAAGAAAGCGGGGTCGCAGACATAACCACCTTATGGCTATCACATCATTCATGTCTACCCTAGCAAGAAAATGCGCACGAATGATATTTAGCACAACAAATAACGCTTAAACTATAAATAAAATTAATTATGTTTATTCTTCATCGGTAAGATCCGGTTCTGCTTTTTCATCTTCGCTGATGTCAGCGGCCTGTTCGGCCTCTGCTGTGGGCGCTTCAGGTACTTCGGCTTCAGGGGATTCCGGCTCCTCTACAATAGGCTCTGGTTCATCTGCGGCGAATTCACTGAAAGGTATTGATAAATATACTGTTATTGCAAAATTTATTTCTATACATAGATACAGTTGTGCAATGCATTAAACCTAAACTACCATAGATGAACGGGAACAGGAGAGGAAAAGCACTCTCCCATCCCGCAGAAGATGCACCAGGTGCCGGAGAGCGCAGAGTGATCTCCGACCTCCATGAACGCTAGCCTGGGGTAGCGGGTCAGACGGTGAGGCGACGTGTGTTCTGTAGGGCCCGTAAGGGCCCCCGTACTCTACGGTATGATCGCCTGCTGCCAGACGGCCAGAGTCTGCAGGGGTTCCCGGAGGCTTCCTTCTTAGGGTATGGAACACCGTATAGTTTTAGTCGGTTCGATTCCTACATACCGCTTCACCGTTAGCTCTGGTGAGGTTATGACCTGTGGGGGTTTCCACACGATAAAAAAAATGTGATATTCATCTGAACATAGATTTTCCAAAAATATTAATAATTTATTTTATAATAAATAATGTGTTTTTTGTTATCTCCGTATCATGATCCATCATTAGAAACTACACTCCATCCGATTTATTTGTGGTGGATACAAGCCTATAAAATTTCTGTAAGTGACATATTACCTACATTAATTTACTTGGAAGATGAGGAGTAAAACGTAATTTTAACTATTACTTTTAGCTTACGTCATAAGTAGTCATAACATACGCTACATAAACTATACTATCCTGCTTAAATTTACCTGGCTTCGGTCTCGGGAACATCAACAGCTGAACCACTGCGTGAGAGCTCCTCCAGACGGGCAGCGGCTAGCTCCGATTCTTGTCTCGCGATCTCTGCTAATTCGGCAGCCTGGAATTACAGCATTATAAAAATTAAATTTACCCATTAATTTAAAGATGACACCAGTCGGTTCTATAATGTTTTTTTAAGACTGTCATGATTGATGATGACTTTTCTTGGACAACTTAAGTAAGAAAATGTCCCGTACCTGTCGTGCAAGTTCGGCTTCACGTTCTTCCTGTGCTTGTTTCTCCAATTCCTCTAACCTTGCAAGTTCCTCTTGTCTCCTCTGCTCTGCCTGTCTTTCCTCCTCAAGCTTAGCCTCTTCTACCAATCTGGTTTCTTCTGCTAGCCTTGCCTCTTCAGCTAATCTGGCTTCTTCTGCTAGCCTCGCCTCTTCAGCCAAGCGAGCTTCTTCCGCGAGTCTGGTTTCTTCTGCAATTCTGGCTTCTTCAGCCAAGCGAGCTTCTTGGGCTGTTTTGGCTTCTTCGGCTAACCTCTGTTCCTCAGCCTTGCGAGCCTCTTCGATAAGCCTAGCCTCTTCAGCCAAACGCGCCTCTTCGGCCTTTCGTGCTTCTTCTTCGGCTCTCTTTTTTTCAGCAGCTTCGCGCTCAGCCTGAAATTCATACAGTGATATATCTATTGGAATCTCAGTTGTAAAAATAATAAAAACTATTAATTACATACCTGAGCCTTGCGTTCAGCTTCGCGCTTAGCTTCTTCTTTTAGAGCTCTGTAATCAAAAAATATGCTGGTTTTACATTGGCTGTCTATTATTTTACTTTTGTTAATTATTTATTAAAAAAGATCATACTTTTCTTCGGCGGCACGGGCTTCTTCTTGCCTCTTCCTCTTAATTTCTGCTAAATCAGCAGCTGAAGTCATAACCGGTTCAACAGTGACCGCTCGGAATCTGGCTTCGCGGTCGGCTTTAGCTGCTTTCAGTTCAAGCTCTGGGTCCTCCATCATTGACGGGGCCTGGAACTTGCGGCTCGGCCTCCATGGGAGCAGTTTGACTGCACCGAGGCCAATGTTACACGGGCTCCATGAACAATGACCAATGATGAAACAATCAGCTCCCTTTTATTGGCGGTTTCTGATTATTTCACAGCACGATAATAAATATCAAAGATCATCGTAAACGAAGTGATGACGGACGATAAGCGACGCAGCACAATGATCATGATGCTGCCTATTCGAAGCTGTTAGACCCCAGCACCAAGCTCGATGGCAAGCCGTAATGGCATGAATTTGCTATGATGTTGTATATTCATTTCAGTGCTGCTTCATGCTATAATGCGAGTGGTAGTGCAGTTGTCTCGTGTGCCTTCTACATTGTAATTATACATATTCAACCAAATATAAACGTGTTCCAACAAGCTAGTGGTAGTCATTACCAAATACTGTTTGTTTGTTCGTTGATCATAACTAAAGTCATCCTGAAGTACTTAAAGGGAGATTGTTTTTTATTTAAATTTTAGTCTATAGGTAGATTTATTATGTATATTAATTGACCTGTTAAAAGTTTTAGTGAAGAAGCGAAGCGTTATCAGAAGCTCGGATTTAGAAGCATGACATCGGGAATAACGAACGTGCAAACGATTAAAACAACTACAATTCCAGTAAAAATTCTTTATTGTTAAGTAAATCAGTCGAGTTAAGTGAAAACGGGACGTCTCGGTCACCGACAAAATTTCGGCGCAGAACACCGCGCTATCACAACGATGACTAAGATAATAGAAATAAGAATGTTTCGTTCGTCGAAACTCACGAACACAGTAACAAAAATATAATCTGTAAGATGAATAAAAAAATAGATGATCTTGGTTAGTTCTAGCGTGTTATACCGAGATCAGAGAGCGCGAAGGGCGAGCGCGGCGCGGGCGCGAGTCGGCCGCGCCCGCGCCGCGCCGCGAGGAGCTACGCGCACTGCGCCGCCGTCGGCTGTTCCGGCGCGCCGCCCGCTGCAAGAGACACCACACGCAGGGTTAGACACGGACTTTATACCTCGGTTTAATGCTCATTTAGGGCCCCGACCGCGTCGAGGCGCACCTTTTCACTTTTAGACCGGTTTATCGATTTATGTAAAGAATTAAGCGAGGGTATTTAAGCGAGCGCTAGCTTTGCGACTGTGATGTGGTACCTGCGGCCTTCTCGACGGCCAGGCCGGCGGCTGCGAGCCTGTTCTTGGCATAGAAAGAGAGCAGATTCACGTCGTCCCTGATGCTAAGTTCCTTGTAGAGAGGCCTGCGGTTGGAGAAGGCCTTTTTACCGGAGTAGTGCACGCATGCGAGGTTTCCGCGTCCTGGTGAGAACACCTCACTGTTACCACGGGGGCACACTGGAATTTTAACTGTTAGTCGGTTGTCAAACGGACGGAACAGACAGCGGAATTGGAAGTTTTTAATTCGTTAAAGTAGTTAATAGTCGGGGGTATTCTAGTTTTATAAAGCGTACCTGAAGTGTATCTCGGAACCGCAATGGTATCATTCTTACCGGTGAACTTCTTGGCAGGCTCGTTGTAGAAAGAAATGTTATGGATATTATCATAGACGTTGCGAAGTGGGACCAACAATTTAGCGAGGTAAGCGTCATTGCTGAACCGGTACGGCACAGGCTCCCCGTATGAATATCTGTAGACATTATAGTTAGATGTTATTATCATAATGTAAATAGACCAACCGCCATTTACGACTTCGCTGACATAATGCGGATGTTAACGATCCAAATGAAAATAAATATCCAATCCAATGATATACTGGGACGCAAGATAGCAAACATTAGCTGACATTTAACGAGGCTATAATTAAAACGACTCTGTAGTCATGTGGGACATCATATTTAAGAACGTGATGTATTATTGTTCTTAGTGATAAGCAGTCACATGGAATTTGACAGTTGAAATCTATACAATAACTGGAACACTATAAGCTCCCATTGACAGGTAATTTCGTTATACTTTGGCAGTCGGTCGAGTAATTTATAACGTGTGCCACAGCAAGTACATGATTGCCAAATGACAAGCTACGTACTTACTGTCTGTTGCGTTGTCAATGTCACTGCCAGGGCAGTCGTTTGATCGTTTGATCAATAGGTCGTTTATTTTTGTATCATCCCACTGGGCCAAGAACAACTTGACCTAGAATCTGAACTGATGTAGCTACCGCAAGGTCTTTTAGACGTTCTTGAAGCCAAGGGTAAAAGTGAAGATATTTTCGTGGCCAATTCCAAGAGCAGAAACAACACAGGGCACTGTTACTAGTTTCGAAATTTGCCAGTTCTTAATTCACTTATTCTTTATTAGAAACCAAAATTGCATTATGAAATTATTACTTACGAGTATATTGTGTCAAGGGGTGCTACGGACTTAGCACGGGGGACAACAGAACGTGCACGAGTAAGAAGGGCAGCAGTGTCAGCGCGGATGCGGCTAGTCTCATCTTCGAAGGCCTGGAATTATTAGTAGTAGGTGTACGAATCTTCAAGAAGTTATAAGACACAACTTTACTTGATACATCTATTAAAAAAGATTGTCTACCACGACTTAGTGAGACATTATTAAGAGGACCCTTCCTCTCAATAATGTCTCACCAAGCGATTATTTGTTCCAGCTAAACACGGTAGATAGGGAAATCAACACTAACATTGCAGGGCCCGGTGGAATAACGGTCCCACTCTGTAAACGTAGGATCTTCTACAGCAACGGCCTCTTACCATTCCTTATTAGAAAACGCGCTCGATATCTGGTTTTGCAAGTATCTACGGGTTACAGGTTATAGAATAGGCCACAGAGAACGTAACGTCACTCTTCAGCGTAAAGAATTCCTGTGTAGCTACGGTAACGCTTGATATAAGATGAGCCGTCTGTGGTATGGAAAGAAAGAAATGAAGCAAGAATTTTACCTTGGTAGACTCCGAACGGTAAAAGTCGTCGAGAGCTGAGATGGCTAAAGCGGGGCGGCGGCGGTACGCGATGCGGTCCAATTCACGGAGAACTACTGATGGTCGCACGCGTACTCGCAGGATGTGGTGGGGCGCCTCAGGGTAAGTAACGAGTCGGGTAACAGTGCGAGAAGTCGGTCTGTATATCAGTTCAGCCTGAAATATTTATAACATTGCATTGGTCAAGTACGACTGAAATTAATCTTTTAAGTAGCCGTAATAAAGCACATTATTGCGTGATTAACGTCAGCGGTGACTAGTAACTAAATAACGTGACATCTAACAATTAGAGCGAGCGAGCTAATAATTAGACGTGGACAAGCAAGGTGGCATATTCAATTTCAAAACTCAAGGAACCCCTTAAATGCTGTATTTGTTAGCAGTTTACGCATTGCTCTTGGATAAAAACTACTGACATACTCGTATATATTATGTTCAGCCACGGTACGGACCCGACAAAGGACTTAGTTTGACAGGAATATATTTGATGGTCACAATAGACGGCTGGATCTGATAGTCTGTAGGTACTCTTGTACAGTGCGTGGAGACGACAACAACGGCAACTTTTAGCTCGGAAGATAAGAATTAGAAATAATTGAGTCAGAAGACTATTTTCTCTTTAGCCGGACAGATTTGTTAGAGAGTAGACAAAGTCTGTAGTCCAGTCCGTACTACGGTCAAAGGAATCTGTAAGCAATTTAATAGCAAAGTATGTAGGTATAAAAGCTCATTCTATGAAAAATAATATATTTTGATTTTACTAGTAGAACTAACAGTAATGATAGACAAATGAAATGGCACTCAAAACCAGTGAGGATACTATTTTACTAAACAACACAACGTGCAAAAGTGGTAATGGAAAAGAAAACATGCAAGCAATTTAAAGAACTTATTTTTAAACATGAATAATTTAAAAAAATCTGACTGAAAAGCTGTCTTCAAATACGTATGTGTATTTTATTTACATATATTAAAGATGTTTTCATCTTTGTATGTGGTTGATGTAACAGGATATGAGTGCATTGCATTTACGTAAATTCACATGAAATTGTGTGCGCAAAACATGGAATTAAACACAGTTGAGATTGTTTATAATACAGTAAAACATAGGGTTATTTCGGTATTGGACCTTACTGTACGTCTCAATGGCGGAATGAATCATCCGCGCGCTGTTGTAAAATTAGATTATTTTGCTGCGCACACGCTGCGATACGATGGCGGTGATTGCAACGTTATTATTATACAAGCCTTTCCCCGCGTTTATAATCACTACTCCGCTCCTAATTATCTTCAGCTTTATTATATTACTTAGTATATATTTCTTCGTATAGTTAGTATACATTAAACTGGATATAATATAATAATTTATGTTGAAACTAAAGCATAACGGTAGAAGATAGATTCAGTGAGTCCAATAATACCCAGCTGCTACATGATATTTTCTAATAGTACATTTTCATTCAATGCACGTTTTCCCACAGTCGCTAATCTGTGTACAGTTGTGTAATTGTGTATATGCCAAATTTCTGTCAACAAGAAAGTGTCAATCAGTCTAAAATCTGAAGAAGCTATCAAGTTACAGTTTCTACACCTATCTTTGTCTGTCTTACCATCGTTCCGGCTTGGAAACAATCCATTGCGTCGTTGGTACTGTTTCATTTACCCAGCTTATTAGGAAACGTGAGTTGGATGGCTTTTAGAACAAATATTGTCTTAGATTTCTTGTAATAATATGGGCGTTTTAATAGTATTTTTGGCGTCTGTCCTGTTGCCAAAATTCTACTCGCTCGATCCAACTTCAGCTTTGTTTCCACATGCTTATGTATATTACATCCGGCGGGTAAAATACTAAATATTAATTATCCATCTATTTACATTCAAGGTCTTCACCGTTTGAAGACTAGAATTGTATTTTTTAAAACAAACTCTTTCGGTTAATGGAATAAACACGTCTTAAGTGTTGAGAGTCTTGCTAATTTTTCTTAAGCCTGACAATTATTTGACTGCACGAAAGGCGCAGCGGTTGAAGTGGTCGCCTCGCCTCTACGCCGAATGTTGTGTGTTCGATTCCCGAATAGTTTTCCTGAGTCTGGGTGTACTTTGTGTCCGTTGTTTTAATGTTTGTAAAATCGCAATACAGGAATCATTTCTAATGCAAAACAAAAAATAACTAAATTGTGCACTAGATGCATAAAAATTACCAGAAAATCCAAATTTTTGGTAATTTTTATGCTAGTGCAAAACATGTCTTTGTGCAAAAAGTCGAAGGATGATTTTTGTGTGATTGCCGATTGGATTTGCTCGAAGGAGGTCTTTGCTCCAAAACAAAAAAGGGTCCCGTGTATTGGACCTAGATATGTTATATCTATCTAGGTACCTACCGTCAATACACCGAACCATGATTTGTTTAAGCTCTTATACATATCTAAATACTATAAAGTGTAGACGTTTCATGTAAGTAGGTACTTACCTTTAAAATAGTGTAGAAGTAACAATCAATAAACAGTTACATCTAGTTTCTTGATCACATTTATCAGGATTGAGTTTTGCCGGTGTTTATGCAGAGTTAGAAAATGTTGTAGAATTATTTGTTTTTCCACAGAGCGTTTTATTGCGAGGAAAAATGTTTCATTTACGTTTTAATTACGGCAAGACGACTATGGCCGAATGCCAGCTCTGTTGCGTACAGAACTGCAGGTAATTATAATCTTAATCTATTAAGTACTAAGCATATTATAAACTACCAGCGCCTCGCGGTTTCGGAATATCGGGTATAATATAAAAAGTAGCCTATATGTTAATCCAGGTCTCCAGCTATCTACATACCAAGTTTCATCGCAATCGATTCAGTAGTTTTGGCGTGAAAGAG
This sequence comes from Callimorpha dominula, assembly GCA_949752705.1. NCBI lineage: Eukaryota > Metazoa > Arthropoda > Insecta > Lepidoptera > Erebidae > Callimorpha > Callimorpha dominula. Next base: position 4,025,844 of record OX457008.1, on the reverse strand, counting down.
TAATAAACATCCATACATACATCCATCCTCACAAACTTTCACGTTTACCAACAATTTTACAGTATTTAAAACAATGTTGGGCATATTGTTTTATGGTGCGTTCAGACGCACGTCGCATATCGTGTAGCCTGGCAAGCAACCCGGCACTTCCCGATCCCGATCCCTTTAATAAATTTACTATCCTTACTAACTTTTAAATAGATTTTTTTATTATTTCTAACAAACATGCCAATTTCCATAATATATAGAGACACCAATGTCGACACCCTTATTTTTTTAAATATAGCTCTACAACTTGCTAAAGAAGATACACCAGTTATCACTTTCAAGCATTTTTTTTGTACAATAAAAGCTTTTGTTACTTATATGGGTTGAGCTATCCCAAAACAGTACCTCAAAGTTCAAGGCAGCTGCTTCATTAGCTGTGTTTCGTAACTGTTTTAAGGCATACACAAATCTATTGAATTTACAGCATATCGTATTGATATTGATATACGATTACATTTACTATCTAACTGTAATCCTAAGAATTTGATATTATTTTGTTTCATAATTTCCTGGCCCTGGTAAACAATATTAAATTTTACTAAAAGAAGATTCAGAAAGGAAACGAAGAAACACCTTTTATTTTAAAAGGTTCAGACGATTCTGATATATTTGTTCGTTTGTTGTGGTCACAAATAAATTTTGGTCGTCGCGTCGTCCATACGCCAAGAAGATACAAACTACACTAACGCTGCCTAGCGCGTGTGAACAGGCACATGCACATTCACCATTTGATGTGTGTCAAAAAACCGACAGTCGTGAGTCGTACCGATCGGCGGCAAGCGCGAACACAAACACGCAAGCATGGATAAACAACCTATTCACATGCTTGTTCCCGTGTTTGCGCCCGTTGAATGTCAGTTTGAACGCAAGTCTGAACGCACCATTGAAATAATATATATATATAATATAAACATTTCTCGACCTATGCTGCGGGGAAGCAACGGAAACTACGGAATGAGCCTAGCTACCTATTCGCAGATTAGGTAATTTTTATTTGTGTGTTGTCTATTTAAATTATGTAAAAAGTATGTACCTATACAGCTAATTACTTACAACCCTAGTCTCAAGGCGGTCAGTAGGTAAGTAAACATTTTCAGGCATTCACACAATCCGTAGCATTCCTTACTGACTATTTTTCTTGTAAATCTATTAAGTAGTTGTGATTATTAATCGTATTTAAAATTAAATAATGTAGGTAGGTACGACATTGAACAATAAAATTCTGTTGTTCAGAAAGCTTTGCCAACACATAAACATTCTTGAAGGCGACAGGTTCAGACAAAGTAGTATCTTATAATACTCGACCTTATATACCTCAGCAAGTAGGCACTTACTTTATTATTTTATATTTAAACTTTGTGTTATTTAGACTATTAATCATCAAATTGGCGACTTGGATTGCCTTTTGAATTAGAAATATTTTATATAAACACATAAGTACACACTTTACACACTTCTTAAAACTAAGGAAGTGTGTAAAGATTTAGGGAACACATATTTTTTGTTTACAACAATGTTGAGAGACTTTCGACTCAATCCAGTGCTTGCAATTTTCCAAATTAGGTAATTTAATACCAGTGAAGGTGAATTTATATATAAAGATTGTTTGTTCTATGAGCCAATAGTTTTGTTTTGGCCTTTATAAATAACATCCAAGGGCAGACAGTTGGTTCATTGATCCCTCTCCAAAAGAAAACTCACTACACTTCTAAATGCCGGCTATTCAAAGAGTGTTATCTAAATTGTTATGCCAAGACTAATGAAAATGTTGGCTACTATCAAACTATTCATCCGCTGCAGTGTGTTATGAGTATTTATTTAGTAATGAATAGTCCTTAAAAGCTGCCAAAATTCTTGCAGAAATCCTAGCAGTTCTTCATGATTCGAGTTCTTCGTAGCACCTAAAAGTAGATTTAACGTATGGATCAATCATAGAAATATTTATCCAAGTCGATATTAACTATTGTTTTAAATCAAGACAACTACCGTACTAGGTATAGATATATTGCATTTTACAAACATGCAATTAATGAATACAAGGTTGTGTACAGATTCTAAATCACACCATAGGTCTCAAACTATCCATTGGTGCAATTAAAATTTTGATTGCCTTCTTGTACTTATTTGAAATTTTAATACGAAAAAGCTGTGTGTGTATGTCTTAATTGTTAGATAAATGCTTTTATCGTCAAGCGGTACCTACGAGTATATTTATCTTTCAGTGCTGCTCTTTAAATACGCTTTGTTCTCAGGACTAATTAGGAATAGGCTGATCGACGCATTTTCGATACAATCAATTCTTTAGCTTCTCGCACCCTCGAAATTATCTTATATTTATCCTAGCCTAGGTTCCTATATATATGTATATAATGTATTCTAGTATAATAAAGTTTGAAGAAACTTTGAAGTCTAGAATAACTAATCTATAAGTAGGTAGGTACATATATTTACTCTGCGTGATAAGTAGAGTCTTAATATCAACATTTATCATTGCGTCCACAGTCGCAACGGTGGGAATATCTAACAGTATTTTTGATACTATTAACCTATTTCTGTAATTTTCTAAAGAATTCTCTAAAATAAACGACCTGTGACTCATGCAATGTATAATTTAAAGCCACTGAAATACCTAATGTTCTTAGGTGTAAACCCTTTGCTTCCAATGAGTTGACAAACATGAGGACGCACAACAATGCTCGAATATTTTATTTTACGACTTGTTGAACGTTCGAATTAGGTCGAGGCAAACTAAAAAGAGTTTGATCGATTGTAGAATTTCAGAACAAGCCCGCAGATATTCAACGCCAGGCAGGCCTATTATTTTTTAAATGAAACAAGTATCTACTTGTAAAGTGTTTCGCACATTACCTACCAGTATTCTTGATAGTCTCTCTAACTAAGCAAAATAGATAGATTTCTGTGTTTAGAGTACTGTTTGGGATCCTTAGCGTTCGAACAATACTCAAATTTATTTAACAAAACACATGAAACAAGCTACAGATATTGATGGTTAAGTGCAGCTTTATATTACCTATATCGTTAGAATGAGTACCTATTATGTAAAAAAAAAATCACCGGTCCGAATATTGAGGAAATGCATAATGTAGGATTTCATGGCGGACAAACGTGACACGAATTTTTTTATATAGGTATAACCGTATAAAAAGAGTGTATATATTGTATACACATGATTGTAATATACATGATTAGCTATTATAGGAACTATTTTTCATTGCATTTTAGAAGTAATTTACATATTTAAGAAATGCACGAGTTTGCTGATAAGAAATGGATTATAAGAGACAGCTAAGTATGGCATTAAAATGGATCGTACCGTTATGAAATTTAATAAAGATTAACTGATAGGCCGATGATAAACTGATTTGACTTGACAGTCAACTGCCATTGGCCCCAATTCTGTTACTTCACTCGCTAAATTAAAATTCACTAAATTTTCTTCATATAAGAAGTAAACCTTGTACACTTCAAAACAAGGTCTTATTCCAAATTGAAACAAGTAGGTAACATATGTTGCTATCGAAATAAGCAATTTATTTGTCGACTAAAGTCTGATACGCTTAAATAAACTTTAATACCACGTAGCGAGAGCCGCTATCCGTCGAATGCCATCTCTTTTGCTCTGTGTTTTTAGTAAGCGTCTTCGTAGGTATAGATTAAAAACACGTCATCCTTGTTCGTTTTGAACAAGTTTTTACACGGCAATTATACAGCGTTTGAATAAATGAAGACTCTCGCTGCGTGGAAATAAAGTTGAGTATACGTTGACAGGTTTTATTGAAATTTAGAGGCGCTGAGAAATAGATGCTAGTAACAAATAGACCTTATTACGAAGAACACTAGGTTGATTTCATATGAAGAAATTAAGTCAGGTTTTAGTTTAGTCGAGTGTACAATAGAATCGGCACCATTGTCTGTAATTTTTGGTCATTTTCACAATGTCTTCTTGAAAAATTGTGTTTAAAATCCATCGCTGTAAATTTATTGTAATGGTGTTTATTCTTTTAAATATCTTTTTTCTTTAAGATAAGTTTTATATTTTTTTATTAATTTAATGAGCAATACACCCAAGTGTCGAAGGCGTATTTTTATAGCCCAAATCACTGTTTGAATGTACTCACTTTTACAAGAATATTAAAAAACAAGTCGAATGCTCATATTGCTTATATTATAAGACTCTCTCAGACTCCCGATCAACAGAGCTATCTACACGACTACCTATATAATCTAAACCTAAGTAAAAAATGTTAAAGTGACAATAATGTGCATTTATTTTGTTATACTTTTTAAATATGCTTTGGATTGTCTTTTCATTTGAGTACATATAGTTTCAAATGTTTTTTTCAAGGTACCTAGGTCCAAATAAAGGAAATATATAAAAAAAGCAATAAGTAAGTAATATGCATAACTAATAAAGTTGTGTGAATATTTACAATATATCATTTTGAATATAGGTAAATTAGTTGACAATACAGGTTTTATTTACATTTTAGGAGCTGCTCATGAAGTTTTAATATCTTATTTACATTAAAGGAATGAAAAATGTTTATTTAGCAGTGCCTTCGTGATATTTATGGTGTGCAGAATGCTTGACGATATTGCAGCGGTGTATACCCGGCAGCCAAGAATGCACTACTTACTAAATGCTTTCTATGAGATTCTCCAACTTACCTGAGAGAGCTTGGGTATGTACGTTATGTACGGCACATGATAGTAGGGCAGTAGTGACGACAGGTAGTACAGTGACGACAACGGCTGCCATGGACAATGGAAGAGGCACTATAGTTAAACTTATCCACTTTCAAACTGTTTTCCTTTTTTGGGCAACTAACGCGTTATTACATTAATTATGTGCTCATTACTGTTGGCAAAAGTTTATTTTTCTTCGTCGTTTAGTAGCGAGCACTCTGTCTGTATATACATTTTCATTGCATGTCAGTAAACAATGTTGTCTTGCTGATTGAAACCAGTGTTGTATAGGAATAAAATTGAGAATTAGGTATCTATGATGTTATGTTCTGTTTGCTACTACATAGTGTTGCATTCCTAACAGAAGTTATTTTTAAACTGTTATTTTCATAGAACGTAACAAGCGTAATATCTCGTCATAACTCGGAAACTGTTGTTGTAACTACTTCGTACTTTTTATTACCATTTTTTAATGATTATTTACTGCTTGAAAGAAAAATATAACAGACTTTTAGAGAAAACCAACATACAACAAGGTAAGACGAACAAGAAAAGAGATAGTTAGTAAGAGATAAACAAAGTCGAGCTCATCATCGACTTGAGTCCCAGGTTGTTGTGTAAACACGACACAAAGAAAATAGATCTATTACAAAACGCAAGCTTTATTAAAAATTCAGTCTAAATCACATTGAGTTTATTAGATAAATAATTTTCAATAACATTAAAAAGCGCTATACAGATCGATTGCCACTTGTGAATTAATAAAGTGGAGCGATCTCTCAGTTACTGCCAATACTGATTAGGTAGTTACATGGTTTCGGGAAGCGGAAGGAATTTAGGAGCGGGCCGGGGCGGGAGCCGGGGCGCTACACGCGGTACGAATAGTTGCGGTAGGTGGTGCCGTAGGGCAGGCGGCCGGACGACGTCGACGAGTACGAGTAGCCGCCGGGGCCGCCCAGGCTGCTGCTGCGCTCGCTGCTGTAGGAGTAGCCGCCAGGGCCGCTGCCGGTGCGGCGCTCCACCGTGCTGTTGTAAGAACTGCGCTGTGGCAACCTGTCACCGTCGCGCGACCTCTCCGTCGTGCTCTTGTACGAATAAGAGTACTGCTCCTCGGCGCGTCTCGGCAGCGTGTCGCGGTCCACCACCACGTAGTGACGCGGCGTCTGCAACAACCCTGCCCTGTAGCCACCACCGCTGTACTAACGCACCCCCTCGCACCGTCCCGACCACCTAGCGACTAGCGAAAGCGACACACGACAATGAATGACTACGTCTCCGTCAGTAGGTGGCGTAGTTGCTGTAATAGACGTGCCGGTGAGGGCTGCGCTCGGGCCTGCCGTGCGACTGCGCCAAAACAAGATCCATATGGTCGCGCGGCGTACCCAGCGGGTCCGCCTCGTAGGCTCGCTCGCGATATCCCACAGCCGCAAGCACGCGTTCGCGCGTCTTGTCGCGCGGGGACACGTAGGGGGCGAGCGGCGCCAACTTATATTCCGGCTTGGGCGCGATGTTCTGGCTCGTCACCGGGTCGAGGATGGAGGGCCGAGCGCCAGGCTTGGAACGTCTGCCGAATGCTGTCACCGGATCCGGCACGAGACTCGGCCGCGGCACGAACGGGACCTGCTCCCAGTCGCCGGCGGATCGTCGCTGCAAGCGGAGAAGTCGCCGTTAGTCGGGCGGGCGCGACTCCAGCCGCGGCTATATTTGGCGCGCCGGGTAGCTCCGCTATCCGACTCCGTTTCTCGATACGAAATGACCCACTTGCGGAACACTCTTCTACCAATACTATGCTTTGCTATCGAGCCCTAAAACCGCAGTGAGAGACACGGCGGTATCGAACTTATCGTAAGCAATGATGTTTACAAGCAGACTATAACGGGAATAAGTTATCACTTAGGTAGACAGCAAGACATTTGTCATTAGATTTAATGGGGACTCATTCACTGAACAAAATTATCTACTACGTACATTCATCGATTGTGTGAGCCGTCAAGGGCTGTATTATGAGGAACGCGAGAGACAGGGGTCGAGCTGGTGCGAGGGGCGTCCGGCTCCCGGGAGAGAGTGGAGCGAGGTGCGATGCACACTCAATATAGTAGATGTTAGAAGGGCGGCGGCGGCACTTACCGTGACCGAGCTATAGCTGGTGCTGGGCCTGTAGGGGCGACGGGTCGTATAGAAGTCACTCTCGTACACCATGGCTGCTGATTTTATATTCGTTCGACTGTAACTCGCGACGGTTGGACCTCGACTGAAGTGAGCGCGCGAACATCGGCGCGACGCTGTCGACCTTATTTATAGATCACTGTCATTGCAATTTTCACGTCATTCCCAAACCTCGTTCAGATTTTACACAAATGTTTAGAGTGGTTGTTGTGTTACTTTTGTGATGTCGAATATGTAGGATAAGGATAAACGGAATGAGCGGACTGCTGAGGTTACAAGCAGAGGTTAATCAAATTTAAATATGAAGTAACGCGTCAAATATGTATCATGTACCAAAATTGTGAAATTCTTCCATTCCCCAGAGGCTGCGGGCCGAGGACATTAAAGGGAAGTTTCTTGAATGTTGTTTTGTTTATTTTTTTACGTAGGATGTTTTGAATCATAATGTTATTTTGTATCGCAAAGGCGATTTTTAATTAAGTTTCTTGGCAGTGATATAGGTAATCGTAAAGTGAGGCATTCATCATCATACTAAAATAAATCGTAGTCGTAGCTGATCATCCTATAGGGGGTATCCGAATAACCAATAGGTAAGTACTTATATCTGCCTACAATCATATAGAATCACAATAGGTATGCATTCCCCTTATCCGTTATAAGTGTTCCGCACATTGACAGCGGTTGCGGGTTCAATACCTGGGTTATACAAGATTTGATTAGGGAGGATTGTCGAAAATTCTGTTAGACCAAATAAAGGCTGATATATGATTATGTACCTACCTATTTTATTTCAATATACCTATCTACTATTTACTACTATCTACATCAAATTTGTAACTGAAAGCTGTTCAGACGGAGTCAAGTGACTGTGTTCATGAATATGATTCTTTTATGGGATTAATGTTGGGAACTGGTCGTTCATTATTAGGTTTTAGGTGACCATTAATGGTGATTTCTGACTTCTTCTCTTCTTCTGATTTCTTTCGGACACAAAGTACACCCAGACTCGGGACAACTAGGTATTTGTGGATCACAAAAAATTTTGTCCCGTGTGGGATTTGAACCCACAACACTCGGCGCGGCGTAGTGGCGAGGTGACTTTAAGCATTGCGCCATCCGTGCAGTCATTAATTTGAGGCCTACATTACTTTTTATGTCTTGTTCTGGGGTATCGACTTAGATAGACCGGCCGGTAGGGGCGGCAAAATTTTAATAGCCTACTGGCGGCAAATGTGTAACTCCGACGCTGATCCAACTATTAAATTTGACTTGATTCATCCTCTCGTATTATTCGTAATATCATTTAGTGGTAAATGAAATACGGAATTTTTAAACATAAAAACATGAATGTTATTCTATAAAACGTAAAAAGACGTTCTTAAGATGTCCATTATTGGTGCCATCACTCTAGATGGTTCAAATCGGCCCAACTGTGTAGTTATTTTCAGTTTTTAGGAGTTCATAAAGTTGTCCGCTAAAGCTATCAATCAATAAAGAGTCAAATATTAGATATCGTAACGGAAGCTTTATAGGTATATATCTCCCGAGGCTATAGTCTCATCATGAGATAAAACTGTCGTAAGTCCATGCTACAAAATTTCGGCATTTACTTTTCTTTACATACCATTTTTAGGGTTCCCTTTCTCAAAAGGAACCTTATAGAATAACTTTGTTGTCCGTCTCTGTCACCCTTTTTTTTTATTTACCCGTGGACGCATCAAATTAAAATTAATACCAATTACTTGTCTGCGGTGAAGCTGTTGTACAATCAAGCTTCTAATGCTGCGTCCATATATTTAAGAAAAGATTCCTTTTGCTTACGGACGGTAAAGTTTCGTTGAATTTTTAACGAACCGTTTACTGTCCGTAAGCAAAACGAATCGTTTCTTGATTATAGGAACGCGGCATAAGTACTAGTACTATTATGTATTCTGTGGCATAAGTCAACGCAATCGATACCGATTCGACCAAAAAGGCTTAAATTTAAATGGCTATAGGTATCTATTGATTGCGTTGACATAGAAACTTGATTTTTTACTTCTTAAAGGGACCGCAGACATAAGTATTTAATGTTAATATAATCTTGATGCCTGCACTGGTGCCTGAGGAAAAGGGTCTTGACAGACACACAGACAGACAAATATAACAACATATTAACTACTTTCGGATTTATTCCTTTACTTGTGCTGTGGGACCTTGCTTCTTACCAAATTTCATGATTTTAGGTCAATGGGAAGTACCCTATAGGTTTTCATTTACCTGCAAATGTTCAAATTTGGTCAAATCTAAGGCTTAAATGGCCATATCTTTTGATTACATTGACTTAGAACTGTTTACATACGTATATGCATATGTAAGAATCTTGTTTAATTTATAAGGACTCTAGATAGTGGGTAATAAAATGCGATTATAACCGATTATTACATCCACTCGACTTATAATGTATTCACTCATCGCGGTTCGCGAATAGTTCAAAAAGTACAAGTATTGTACGTAACCACTGACCTCTATATTATACAAGTACTTGTACAATAGAGGTCAGTGTACGTAACACATAATATGGATGACAGCGTCAGTATTCTTCCAGCCAGCATTTGAAAAAAACTATAAACTCATATTCTTAAATTTGTCCAAACATATAAAATATATATATTTAGGTAAGTACCTACACTGTTTTATCACACGTCATAAACAAACTTGAAGTACGGTACCTACCTGCCTGTAGCCTCCAAAAAATTAACAAGTCGATAAAAACTCAGATAATACTTTTAGTTTCGTACTTTAGTAGACAGTAAAAGGACATCTATACCAGAAGGGAAGTTAGAAAGTAAACACGCTTGGGACTAATTTGTTGTAGATTCACAATTTTGAATACCTACCTACTTCATAGAAATGTAATGTGAGCTAATGACATTTTTCGTATTTTATGTTTTTCGTTTCTGTCTTTTTTTAAATAATTTTTTTCTCAGTGTTCAGTATCCCTATTTTTGAAGTGAAAACTTCTTTAGACACGTTTGTGCACTTTTGCTACTGGGAAAAAAGCAGTGAACTCGACCGTCACGCAAGTAATACATAATAGCTATATCTATAATCTAAACATTGAGTTCTGTCAGCTCCTTATTAATTAATGTTTTTTTTATTTATTAATTAATGTTACCTGCTAATGTGACATTTTAAGGTCGTAATTTCGTTTGTTTCCACTTCTGTCGGCAGTCCCATGACTGGATATATTTTTTTATAGCTTAGTTTTAGTTTATGTAACTATTTACTTTTAACCTTGCTGTACAAACAATGCTGTAATTATAAACTATCTCGTGATTTTAAACAGTGGCGGTGAGTTTGTTTGACCGATTTCCTTTTACAAGTCTAAACCATTTGGAAACGGGCTGTTATAGATCGACACAGGAAGATACGGTAGGTATATTAATTGGTAGGTATCCATTGTTTTCATTATTTTACTTTTGACAAAGCAACCTATTGTTCAAAGTTAAAAAAAAGAGTTTTTAAAATAATTGTTGAGCGGCTTTATTTGCAATCAAAATAATTAAATTTGAATTTGCCCTGCTATTGCATCTCCCCCACCTGATCCTATCTTATATGACATTCAAAACGTACTAATGCAAAGCGCCTTATTGAATAATAAAGCCAATTATTATATCCGCTAAATGGTGAGCTTGATTTAACAAGTAAATATTGCTTGTAAACTAAAATATTAATCCATATAATAATATATGAGAGGCCGCAACGCTCAATCTCATTAGCAGTCGCATTGGAAGAACTAGGTTCGCTAAATCTGCTGGGTACGACAGTGACAACTAAGATGATGTTAAGGTCTGGTAACGGATTGGTGGTAGGACAGCTGCCCCACCTTTCTAACCTTTCTTCGAGACAAGGCCAAATGACTGGGGTTGGAAAACTGTATGCCAAGATTTTAATTGATAGGGATTAGTTTCTGCCAAAGTTAGCTTTCAACCACATAGCCTTTAAAATAATATCACTAATAATTAAATTTTATTTAATCGTAAAAGTCTAAAATTTTATTAGTGGCTTCTGTTAGAAATCATAAACTTTTTTCTCTCTTATAAAAGGGAATATGCAAGGAATTTTTTTTATCTTTTTTTGACTTGTTCTATCATTCTACCCTAATAAAAAATATAAATAACCTTGGCAATGTTCAAATTCATTTTTAAAATAACATTGAAAATATCGATAAAATTTGATCTGTTTGAACGCCGCCATATTTCGCGGGCCTTGGATGACGTCACGTTCCACGCTTAGTGTTTGTTTCTTAGACTTGCTTGAAGTGTTACAGTAATTTTATACCGATTTCCAGTTGTAATTACTATTTATTGTAATTAATAGACTATGGATAAAGTTTAAAAACCATTTTATAGATATTGCCTTGTCCCTAAGTGTAAAAACACTATATGAAGTACACCCAATACAGTATTTTTTCCTGTACAAAATAATAATGTAAAATACGAAAACATGGTGTATATTAATGAGAAGAGATGAAGTATCTTTAATATCGTGTTTATATTGTTGTGAAGATCACTTTAATATAAGCATATTACAATTTAATTGCTAGTATAGTGTGAATTAGTCAGACTCAGCAGTAATTTATGTTTGTTTTAAATATCAAGCAGAAGGCAGTTGCCTTGCTTGCTTGTTTACTTAAACTAGGTAACAAAAGTCCAATAAAAACTTCATGAATAGAACTAACTATAAATATCTTACCTATCCTTTAGATTATAATATAACAAGTATTATAATAATTACCTTACGGCTTTCACTCCTTTAACCTCAGCGGACGTAAAATCTGGATTTGATGCAAAATATATAGTCATGATGAATGCACCTATTTTCGGTAGATTGTCCGATTGTGCTTTGACAAAACTACATTCAGTCATTGTCCTAGACGATTTCTAATATCACTAGAATGCTTAAATTGCACTAGCTAAGAGCTAAAACCACAAGAACACCCATCTTTCTCCGTAACACTACGAATATAGGCGCCGATAAATGACAGAACGTGGAATGTCACGTCATGTTTTGTTTCGACCAATGGTGAAGCGTTTTGCAAAGATAAATTTCGCGCCCTTATTTTGCGTATTTTAATTAATATTTTTTGCAATTAAACACGAACTAAATAAGAAAATAATTGTTTAGGCATAATATCTGGACAATAAAAATTGAAGGGAAAATTAATCAAGTAAATTTAAACAACATGCATATTCCCTATTCTTTGCAATAAACAAAGAATCTCTGATTTTAGAAATGTCTTAACTAAATTATCAGTAATTGTTCTTGTAATCAGTTCTCGGCTCCTCCATGTTACGGTGAATAGATACGAGAACTCCGAGACCGTTGTAAGATAAGCGCGGGTCTTCAATAGCTACCCGTGTCAAAACACCGGGGTTGCATTTCTTAAAGTAGGTACCTACTATGAATAGCAGAAAATTGCTGTAGGCAACACATCCTTACATGCTACACCGGGCCATTATTTATGCCCTTGTGATGAACCCAATTTCAATCACATACTTTACTTTTTAGGCGACATTTTAGTAGATTGATAGATAATATTGGTCAACACTAGTGGTATGTGCCTTGAACTTATAAAGCTAAATGAAAGTGAACAGAAGTACAATAAAGCCGAGCTAACGCTCCCAATTTTTTTGATATTTGGCTAATGTTGATATCAGCAGACATATTATCAGAGATAATTATTTCCACGTAGCTTTCGCAGCGTCTGCGGGTCATGCCCTCAAGAATTGGAAGTTCAGGATTTTTAAACCCTAATTAAATGTGTTCAGCTTTATAAATTACAGATTACGAAAAGCTTCAGGAATTACAAAAAAAAAAACTGCAATAAGCTTCATAAGTTTGAGGATTTCCGTAACTGGAATTATGAAGTACTACCTTACTACATTTAGCACATTTTATGTTCAGTATAGAGTATCCTCCCCCTGGCTACTTAATTGCAAGCGAACTTATTTAAGAACAGTCTTAACAGTTTTAAAGTTTCAAGATGGTTATCGGTTAGTGATCTATTTCAAGACAAGGAAGTTACTTTGGAGTTACGGAATTTAATTAATAAATTAGTCTTGTCTTGTAAAACTAACGTGTTCCAGTCTAATTTTGTATGATTCTCTCATACGTACTTCTTTAAAGCGAAAATAATTTATATTGTACGTTCCTAGGACGTATTAGTATGTTAATGTTTTAGTTCCCAATGCCGTGTATTGGAATGAACTTTCATTACACTCGCTTGCCGCGGAAATTCTGTTTTCCGTACGTAACTGTTCACAAAAGGGTTTATGTAAGAGATCGACGCCGCTAATAATACAACAATCAAAAGTAATTGTAAACTTAAACTATTTATTTTTATCCTTTTACAAAATTTTACCTTTTCATTATGAATTTACAATATTTTTTTTAATCATCACGTCATTAGAACGTTTGCTGTACTCGATCACAAAACGGACCTAGCAGTCGACTCATATAAACATTTGGACCCAGAAACAAACATAATACAGTTATTGTAATAAATCTAGACGACAAATCAAACACCCTTGTCCCAGACCCACAGCTTTATTGACTCACCAGTGTTTCCATACAATAAATCATAACAATTCAGGTCAAACAAAACAACATGTGCCCAACTTAATATAAATAGGTCAAAACTGTCTGGCGCGTCGTGTGAGGAGTCTCGGGAACATCGTCAGTCTGCCATCAATAAATATCAACGTATGTACACGAGCCCACTCGCGACAATACTCCCCCTATATATTTATAACTTTCATTAAAAATTTATAATTTATTTCGTTAAGTCCTATCTATGTAGGTCGACTAACACCGTTGCGCCACGATGTCTCGCGAACTAACTAGATGGCGCCGGTCAACACTCGGGAATTTAGTGGGCACCGGCTGACGGGCGGCGGGGTCCGAGGCGGGCCCGGCCCGGGCCTGGGGTCACGGGGACCGGCCCCAGACCCCGCTCGCTCACCACTCGAACATCAGTCGACGGTATCGCTTCCAACATTTTGTACACTGTTTGACTGCCAACGGCGACACGTCGAGACACGTCCGCCCGCACTCGACGTCGGGTCCCATCGATCGACAGCTCGAGCCGCAAACAACCGCGACGACAACATCGTCGGTGTGGAATCGGAATATTTTATTGAGGTTTCTGCACATCACAGGCGTACACACCCCCGGACGGGTGTCGGGTAGACTCGAAGAAACATAATTTGAACGGAGAAAACTAGCCACGAGGTAACGGCTTCACGATGGAGTTGAGGCTTTGCGGATGGCTGGTCGGGGGCGCGGGGCGCGGGGGCGGCGGTTACTGCGACGGGTACTGCGCCGACGGCATCGGCGACGCGTACATCAGCGGCGCCGGGCCCCCGCCCCACCCGCCCGCGCCGCCCGCGTTGCCCCCACCCGGCATGCTCATGCGGTACCCCGCTGCAACATACAACACACGTTATAGCGTCATTTACGTCGACGTCGAGAATGCGTGGAGTCTTTCCACTATATCTATTTAATTTGTTTTCACATACAGAAGTAATATATTCTCGCCTATAATATTAGGTTAAATAATATTCTTTACGAATCCGAGAGAGAGGTGGAAAAATCACTATTCTGTTTACACTTTAATCATACACAGTGATTTAACCAATCATGAGCCTTATTTTAGAGTAAGTAGTCCCACGAGTTTAGTAACCTCTACCGCTATGTTTAGCTTCTGCAACTAATTACATCAGGAAAAGAGAAGACCTGGTCGTAGATAGAAGTCAGGGTTGCGAAATATCCGTAAATGGGCGGGTATATAAAGAGTGCGGCCGAACTTTTCACCTCGCTAAAGATGAGGCCAAATATGTAGAGCTGACTGCCAAAGCTCAGAATAGGATAAAGTATGTATATTGTTAATAAGTAGCTTGTATACAGAGCAAGGAGTGGACATCAGACATGTCTGCGGGGAAGGAGGAATTGACAATGCGCGAGTAATACCACCGGTGTGTTTTGGCAATGTTTTTAGGCAACTGTTTACGCGAATCATGTGCTTGTTTGCCAACATAAACAATGAATTTATTTACAGAAGGGAAACTCTTCTTTGGCTGAAATTAAATTACAAGAGAATGGAAGAGGAACATTACGTATAATTAGAAAACCGAAAAGGCTAACATTAATAGAAAAGATGTCTGAATATATATTTTACGGTAACTGCAACATGCTGATTGAACAATTTTATAAGGATTGCTGGATTGCGTAAAAATCAGCAGGATTACCTTAATAACCGGGATTTCAATGTAGTGACGTTTTGTTATTAGACACACGTGTTTTGACGATGAACGATGCTTGAGAGATCGTAAGCTCGACAAAGCTTGACTTACGATCTCTCAAGCATCAATTGGCATGCTCTGCATATAGCTGACACACTATTGTCGATCTTGGCTTTTACAAGAATCGTTGTAGGAGTAAAAGTGCTACTATCAAGCTAGGAATAATCATTTCCGATGTTAGGGGATAATTTTTCAGTAGTACACGGACACCCAACGGGAGCTAATGCACATAAAATAAATTTTAAATTACCATTAGGGGAGAAGTAAGTTTGTAATGGCGCGTCGAGATAGTACTGAGGCCACAGGGCTCGTTAAAACGTAGATAACAATAGAATTGAAGTGCGGATAGCGGCACTGATAACGTTTGTTAGACAACATCGGTTACAGTTTTACATTTGGTTTGATTTGATTGCAGCTCTAATCACACAACAACAACTTTCAAATCATTTTTAATACACTTTGTCATCATTTCAGTTTTTAAAATCATATATATATGTATGGCTAAACATTAATCCACTTGTGATCAAACAAGCGCGTCGTATTAAACAAAGTCCTAGTGATCTCTTTATAGTTGAAGAAGTAAGAAAGGTATCCTTTTAATGACAAACCTATACAAACGATTATGCAAAATATTAATATATAAATAAACTGAGCAGTAGTTTGATCTTCCCCTTTAAAAAGAAAACATATTTTTTTATTAGTGTTTATGAAAATAATTATGTATAATTACACGGGAATAATAAATACATAATTATATCATGGAACGCGAAAGTTTAAAAGTTAGTATAGCAAACTGTTCATGAACGTACCTGCTGCTGCAGCCTGCGGATTGCTATACGCGGCGGCGTATTGCTGGTAATAGCCTGGTGCCATATAACCTTGTAACGCCGGATAACCCTGAAAGAGAATGACCATTCTTTATAATGTTATTTTCTTGCCAAACTTTTTAACGGGATTTACAAACTATTTTATGTTTACACTAGCCAGTTCGCAACGGCTAAACGTGAAATAACAAGAGTCACTTTAGAAAATAACCGTAACCGCGATTATAGAAGATTTTCTACCACTACAAGTATATCCATGAAACTTATTCAGCAAGACTTACACGAAGTATAGAGTTGCAAGCAAAACATATTAAAGAAAATTAACGGTAGTTGTTTAAACATTCGTTCTCGGTAACAGCCAAGGAATAGCGTTCTCTCAGAATGGTCGTTGCAGGAGGACACACGAATCGCCGCAGCGAGAGTTGTCGTTTGTGATCGTAAAACAGATTTCATCGAATGGTGGTAAATAAAAACGAAACGGTCTTCGTTGGTAAAGCCACCACTTAAGAGCGGTTGGACATATTATCCTTATTCCCATTTTAAGGAAAATTTCGTACACGGAACAATGTGAAATTTGGAATAAAGGGTAAGGTGATAAATTCTTGGTCTGACAATAAAAGACTACGATTTGCAGTTTTTTTTTTACATAATCTGCCTTGACTTCGACACACTTGATCCAGCTTCCTATTGAATTAGTCCTAATATTGCTTCGCGCATGTGCTCTTGATCAAGCTTCAGCAATCGGCACCCTGCTTGCAAGATGCTTCACATCCTTTCTTCCCCACGGCCTCAGCCAACTGCACCTTTTTGGTGGTTTCCAGTGTGGTTGCGGTTTTCGGCCGTTCAATACTTCAGGGGACTTGCGACCATGTTTAAATTCAGCCCCTCTTTTTTTACGGTTGAGATTGAAGTGTGTCCCCGAATTTTTGTCAATTTCTGGTGAATTTCTTTAGGTGTTATCCATCCAAAACAAAGAATTTCATGATGCACGATATTCAAGTTTATCCATTTTAGCGGAAAAACTGCAAAAGAAATCGTGTAAATAAACTACTTGCGATAACAAGTTGAAACTTGTCATACGAACTAATGACACGTGCACCTTGCCTAGGTGCGCGTGTAATCAATCTTTCGCTGATTTGAACGCCATCTCTGTGTCAGGCCGAGAACTTTTCACTTTAACCTAGTAGAAAGTGTAGAAAGTTATAATTTTTAAACAATAAAAACATACATTTACAATTTTTGTTATAACGGCTGCAAAACTCTGCTAGTGCAAAATGTATATTATGTATGTTGACCTGTCTTGTTACAAAAAGTATAAAATTACAGTTCAACTTACACTGAAAATGAATAAGGTTGATTGGTGTTACACAGGTCAATGAAATAAAACAAAGAATTCCAAATTTAATGAACCACCGGGCTATCTCTGGTATAGCTCATTAATTCTTTTAAAGAAAAAATTGCCCAGGCAGTCAGGATTTGGAAAATACTGAAAGGCCGTGTCGGGTCAACTAGTTTTATAAATAAAATTAAATAACTTTGTAATAAGTAAATATTCTGATTCTAAATATTCTTAGTGATTTCGCGTTTTTAAAGGAAAATTCAATGGGGTTTTGAAGATTATTATAAGATCTTTAATTTGATTGTTTTAGTGTAGTAGCAAAACTCTTTAGCTAATTACACATTCTTTGGTTTCTGTAACACAAACAGTAAACAATTGTTTTCCGTGTTCAATTTAGATCAGGAATGGACAATAGTTTATATAGTCGCTCTAGTCGTAGTTAAGCGAAGGTGATACTTTTACACTGATATGACTAGCCTTGAGAAGAAGCGCCGAAACAAACTCAATGATCCAAGTCTACATAAACTCAAATGTGCCATGTAGGCGGTCCGGGGTGGTCTTTATATGAAAGAAATATTTTAGTTTTGAGCTGACCTGTCACAACATCCAGTGGACTAGATAAGTCAATAATCATTTAATCACATCTTAGGGAGCTTCAGGACTCCAACCAGTCCGCCACCGCAGTCTGACATTTGCGTGGACCGATGCCAGACTGTAGTGAAGCTTGCGCTAGAAATTACTATCCTAAATGGCACTTTTATTCACAAACATAAATTCTATGAAAATATTTAGAAAATAAAATAGCATATCACAGAATAACAACAAAAGAATATAAAATACGTCACATGTAAAAAAAAACGATAATTTGAGACTGCATACATACTGTCAAAAATAAACCTCTGCGCAGAAATAAGAGCAACTTAATCCCAAGCATTTACCTCATGCATATAGTCTACAGCAGTGTATGCCTTACAACAATGTTTCCGTTTGTCTAGATCTAGTTTTTGAATTTGTTCATGCTTAGGTTTTGTATATGGCTTGGAATTTTGTTTTTTGTACAAGCGTATACTTTGGAATCTAAATGAACTAGAATTTTTGGAGCCTAGTCATTGGTAGCAAAAACGTATCCTTATTTCTAGTATAAATGCTATGAACGTCACTATTTTTTATTCTTTCGTACATATATAAGGTTTTCATAAATATATTGGGATGCTACCTTCATACCAATTTGTTTAAATTTGTCCCTCAGTGAATATCTAGACTTAAGTTATAAATTGCTCGGGAGCATTTCCTCACAACAAAATACCGTACGACATAACAATATGCAAATAACTATAATACACAAAATGGGCTGTTTCAATGTCCGTTAATCGAAGAATCTTGTATACTGCGTATGTTGCTGAGATGAATCTATTCGATAACTTATCTATATGTGGGTCCTATTGCAACCTGAATTTCGTGGTATCTACAAGGTCCAACTCTATCATTTATTAGCACACTGGTCTCAACTTGTCAAACACTGGTGGTAACGAATCTAATACAGTTGGTCTTTGCCTCGTATATAATATCGTAATAACATATTGCTAACAATGTAGAAAAGCACTATTTTAGAAAAAAAATATTCACATTGTTAGTGACAGGTTGAGATATGAATATAGTAACTCGGCGATACGATATTGATACATGGATTCATATTTGGGAGTTTTTTTTTTCAGACACGAAATGTCCTTTAGCTTGGTTGAAAGTGCTCTGGTCCACAAGTCGAACTCATCAATGGGAGTGGCAATATGTTTACTATCTTAACTCGACCCAGATTGCAGTGATGGGCATAATAAATAACAAGTTATGGTAAATCCAAGAACCTGTACATATAGACTTGTTCATGCTATTTTGACAAATTTGCGAAGATATGTCTGTCGCCTAACAAATAAATCGTTTAAAGATTATTTTATTTGTGATACTATGAGGCAGGAAATGTCGAGTTTTACATTCGACATTAAGATAAGTGTAATCTATTACTGGAACCGAGTAGACATTTTTGATACTGTGCACAATTAAATTATAAACATCGCCTTCGTAATGAAGCTCCTTCATACGGAGCATTTAACTACTGGATATTTGCCTCGAGCCCTACATGAGCCGGAACATGATAAGCTTTCGATTTGTAAAGGACATATAAGCAAATCGCACCGCGGGCAATAAAGCAAGAAAGTCACCCATTAAAATATTCTCTTAGAGAAACGATAACCAGACCCAATCACATACCATTAATTTTATATCGTAGGTTTCTGGATTTAAAGACTATACCACAGTTTTGGAAGTATTTTTAACCTACTATCAAAATAAAAAAAGAGTAAATAGTATTCGGGAATCAATGATACAAAAGCATACAAACCTTCAAGCGGGGTTGTGCTGGTATAATAGAAATTGAATTGATTCACACTTCCATTCTCTAAAATTTTACATATATACAGTGAAACCTTAATATAACAAAACCTCAATATGACGATTTCCTTGACTTGCCTAAAGAATTTTTTGAAATCCCTTAGAACTGCTAATAAGAGTTAATGCAAAATATACTTTTTGTCTAAAACGAATAACTTTATAATTAATTGCTTAAAATTTACCAATGCTTAAATTCAATTATTTCATCAATTCAGGCAATAAAATAACTTAAAATACTGTGAAAATTGTGGTCCAATTTTAGTTTAACGTTTTTAATTTATTTGGTGGTGACATCATGCCTTAGTATTTTATAACATCCTGACGTATTTAAAAGACACTGATTTGATTTGACAGTCATCTACACAATTTTCGAAACGAGAAATGAAAAATCATTGTTATACTTTACTAGTAAAAATTGTTCGCTATAACAGGGTAATTTGAAAAGATCGTAATGTTAAAAGTAATAAACAGTTATCTCACCTTGTTAAATCTTAGACTAACCCAACCTCTATACAAAAAAAAACCTCATTGCAACAAAGTACTTGACATAACGAATATTTTGTAATGCACTTCAGATTTGTTATATTGAAGTTCTACTGTAATATAAATAATATAACCCAAAAAGCAGTGCGAGCGACAGAAATCTGCGTGTTTCGCTAACAAATACCAACTAACTCAACGCCAAACTCTTAATGGATGCATTTGTTTATTTCACGGTTATAAATCGTGATCGCAATTATGGAAAAATAGTGACATGCATAGCTATAATATGTATATCATATGACCAAAAACAATTCATTGACACAATAACAAGATAAAGACGTCTTCACTAAGCTCACTTGAGTTCTGATTTCAATTCTTAATATGAGGCCAAATCAACTCGTGCACAGCATTGGGCTAGCGCCTTTAATCCTATGCAGTTATTCCGGTGAAAGTAACGGAATAAATGCAAGATAATTTGGAAAGTTATCATCATCATAGTTATAAATTCCAGTTTATATTTATTAAACCGTTAATAACAGAGTGTGGCTAGACGACGATACCAACAACATAAATCATGCAAACATGTTTAAACATTAATAAAAATTACGACCTCCTTGGTCCTGTGTAAGTTTGCGCTTATGCTTCTGTGGGATCGTGAGGTCCTAGGTTCGATTGTCGGAACGCGGGTCTGCGAACGTCCCTGGTAAACCGAGAACAGGTTCGCCATTATTACATGGAACCAAAATATAATGGACAATAGGTTTAATATACATACCTCTGCCTACCCTTTATAGGATGTATAGGCGTAAGCAAAAAAATAAATATTTCTGCATTATTAAGTCTTTGCAACATTTATGTAGTTTGACCTTCATAGGTAAATCGGTCATTAACACGTCACGGAACTAATGATATATTCTAAGTCACTGTTGTACCATACCGTTAAAACTGTTTATAGCATTTTAATTTACGGTATACCCGATAAACGTTTTAATACTAGAACATACTATCAATCTAAGAAACACCTATTTTTCAGTGTTTACATTAAACAACCGCTAATTAATTCGTGTTTAAAAAATAATGTGGTAATAAGTAGCAGTGCTTTAGCAACAATACGGACAATGATAAAAATAGAATCTTTTTTTTTATAGTGGGTAATTTAAAAAAATAATCTGTTTAATTGCTTAAGTAGAGCAGCAGTGTAGTACGGACACCACCGTTACCATGTCTCCGAGAATGGACTGTAATATTTAGTTTTTCTTTCAACAGGACGAAAAAGAAAGATGTTGCTAGAATATCGGTATAATCTGCTCACGGCACTTTCTTCTTGCTGGTCAACCATTTAGAAAAGGTAAATAATATAATTATGCAAATAATAATTGTTGTAGTATAAGTACGACCACCACGATGATTCCAGTGGCTATCTTATCGTGAATGGTATTTAATCGTGTTTTGAGCTATTAATAACTTAATTACGGGGTGAAAACAGAAAGGTGTCGCTGTAATTTTAAAACATCGCTTTAGTATCTAAGGAATTTTGTTTATATAAATATGTTGGTGAAGGAACCCCTGGCCCGAGAACGGTAGTGCGCAGCACCATTAACTGGCGAATAGAATTGGCAACACTCCAGTATGGGCATTGCGCATGGCCCTCTGGGGACCCCATTTTACCACCAGAAAAACTAAACAACTATACTCTGTCCGTTCATTTATTTTCTTTTTGACAGTTCGATAAGTGACCAATTAGTGATAACTTAGCTTGTTGCCGATTCGATTAAAAATAACAATCGGTTTTATTTAAGAGGAAGTTTTGAGCGATTAAAACATAGTTAAAGTTAATTTTAGCTAAAAAAATACTGAACTCTATTACTAATATTACCCACGTTTAATATATTGTTCATGAGAATTGATTATTACAGTTACTTAGAACTCAAAGAAGTAGAAACATACTCGAAGAAATTATGTACATGACAATACAATGTACAAAATCTCAAATTTTTGTCAAAAACTCTAGTCATAAAACGAAAAATAGTTACTTTTACAATTTCATTATAGAGGTAATATAGATTAACACCTAACGTTGTAGGCTATAGCTCCATCTGAAGCAATAATTTCTCCCTGACAATGATTGAAGCAGATATGTTATCATAAAACCTGTTATAATTTCAGAGTACAAACAATGCGACGGCAGCACCGCCCACGATGAGTGGATGGCACTTTTTTTATTGCGTAAAACGAGCTCATTCTGAAAAAAAAACTACTTAATTATACAGTATCATAATGTCTACGAATGTTAATATATAGTACAATCAAATAAAAATATCCGTAGTTTTTTCTAACTGCGCCTTTTAAAGTTTAATTGTACAAACTGGCACAGTTACATCCTCAAGCAACTGTCAAAAAGAAAATACCTAAACAAATGGAGAGTTTATGGTAGCAGAGCACTGTCTACTGCAGTCTCATGTAATAGTTATTCCCTAGTCGGATGGTCCTAATCTGTGAAGAAATATACTGTGCCTTTCTTTTAAGCTATTAAGAATGGTTAAATAAGAATTACTTAAGCTTATTTTCTAGAAAAACATAATAAAACTTTTTTGTTGGGTCCTAGAGTTTTAGAAGTCTAATAGCAAGTTATTAAAATTCTAGTCAGGAATGCGGAATTATTTAAGTAAATATATTTTTATTAATTTACATAACAGATGCCTAAAGATTTATGAATTTTGTGTTAAACACTTTTCTGCTAAATGGTAAATATAATAAATAATGTATTCTGTAGTTCAAGAACAAATTTAAAGACAACTCCCGCTCCGGGTTAATTATTTGCGCAGGGACGATCGCGATATTCAGAAAATGGTGGATGCTAAAACTGTTGTAACACTCAATGTTTTGAGAGATAGCGAGTATTTTAGATGCGATCCCGACGTTAATAGTTATTTGTGTGATTCACAGAGATTCGTGTGTATTTTGAATATTAATTAAAAATTTCTGCCCCCCACCCCACACCAATATCGCAAGAACAAAAGCAAGATAAAGAGCACTCTTTAAAATAATATAAAGATGGTCCAATTATAATAGTCCATTAGTAAGTATTCTCTACTACCTGGATGGCGGTTATCAGCTTGTTTGCTTAAACTTTAATAATTAGGAAATACTGTGGGTGGAAGTATCGTATTTCAGAAAATTCTGGTTGACCAGTACTGACATAAGACAGGTAGGTATAATAAAAATATATTCCTTTGGAGGGTAGATATTAATATTAATAGCAACGTCTTGCTCTAATACCAGCCAGAATAGTAGCTTTATTTATATTTAAACTAACCAAAACATTAAAATCTGATATCTACCAACCTCATTCGGTAATCCGAAGGGAGAAAAGCGTAAGAAACCACAGAGCATGATTAGTCTTATGATTATCTTTTTTATTAATAACATTTCGAATAATTCAAAAGAACTTTTGGTCCCAAATTTGTGAATATTCAAAACATAATTAGACCATAAATATAATTTTATTTTTATTCCCATATTAAGACATCTGTATGTAGTGTAAATCAGGCGAGCCAATGACAAACTGACACTTGATGTAAATACTTTTATAGTTAAAAAAACTGGATTGGTTATGCTTGTCTATATAATCTATATATTAAGCAGTCTGAATACTGATATTCTATATTTGAAATATTTAAAACATATATTTACCTGAGCATACCAGTAGCCCATTCCTTGTTGATAGGGATAGGGGTACTGCGTCTGCGCACCCATCGAGGGTGGTGCTGCCGTCGCATTGTTCGTACTCTGAAATTATAAAAGTTTTATGATAAACATATCTGTTTCAATCATTGTCAGCCTACTACATAAGTTGCTTATCTATACTACACCTTTATATTGATATTGTAAAAGTAACTTTTTTGTTTGATAAATAGTTTTTAACACAAATTACAGATGTTGTACATTGTATTGTCATGTATATATATATATATATTTTCACAAAGTTAGAAATCAATATAATTATCATATCCAGTCCATAGATTAATTGCTAAGAGCCTCGACGAATACCCTCAGAGGCTCATGCTAGATGGCTGGATTAAATGCCTAATGCAGAAGGCAGTCCTCCTTGATATGGCATGTATTGTGAAGAAGCTTGTCTCTGGAATCCTACCCACCAGTAGCTTGGGCCCTGTATCCGATACCAGTCTGACACTATTTTTAAATGTTTTATATATCAATGTATTTAAAATTTAATTTATATGTTCAATAGGAAAATAAATAGATAATAATAATCTAATATAGTTTCAAAAGGCATACATACCTCTATAAAACATAGGAATTTTGTTAGTTTCATGCAGAATTTTATTAAATTTATTTTTATTAGAAACTCAATAAATTTTAGTATAGTAATTTATGAGGCTAATCCCACAATAACTCATTCTATTATGATTTAAAAATTAATACACCCAGCATTACACTTGGTGGGTCCCAAATAAATGTAAACTGTGTTAAAACCTACAATGAATTATTATTAAATATCCGATATACGATATAACCTGCAAGAAATATTAAAAATCCACTTCCCTTCTTAGGAAATCAGGAAACAAAAGAGCAATAATCTATAAGTTCTAAGTGAGTGTTTAATTGTAATGATAAGTGTATAAATATAAGTTCACCCTAGCTTCAGATTAATATACTTCAGATTATAACTTTGTATTACACAATTTTTTCCAAAGAATACATACACTATAAGAAATTATAATAGGCAGTTTATTCATAGGTTCTGATTCTTTAATTTGCTTTGTTTAGAATCACTGGTATACCACTGGTTACAGCACTGGTAGAATAATGATTTAATTATATTAAACAAATGCAACTTGTTCCTAAAGTTACCACAACCAGTAAGAAATCAAGTGACACATCAAGCTAAGTTATCTCCAGCCATTCATGAGTCGTTTTGCAAAAACTAGTTAAGAACATACAAACATAAATTTAAATAATTAAATAAGGTTCGAGACAGTTTTATGATTATGTGAAAGTGGGTTTTGTTTAATCATCAACTGTTACTATGGTAACCTGTAATTTATTTTAATGCTTCATAATTGGACATTGTTTAACGAAAAGAATGCAACCAACAATATTGTCGAAAATGAGTTATCTATACCAAAGTACTCTTTGTAGTTGATACTATCATACCACAAAAACATTGTTGCAAGTTAATTAACTTGCAACATGATAATTGTGATATACTGTACCAACCTACATGATTTAAAGGACTTAATTTTTTTCATCAATATGGCTTCAAGTTACTTGTTAGTTAATAAGAAAAACAAAGAAAATCCAAATAAATGTGTGTGTCAGCTCCGACGCACGACTCCCTCCCTCCTTCCCTTTAATTTTTAGCAGATTTTTTTTTGCAGAATTTAATGACAATCGTTTGAGTAGTTAAGACATGAAACTTTGTAATAATATAGTTGATAAACACTATTGAATACATTAAATGCTTGCCCTCTATCCAATTCCAATGAACAACTCCAATGAGCCCAAACATTACAAGGCCAAGTTGTGTAGTTAAAGGGTTAGTAGGGCAACTTCCAGCTCTTTTGTCAGAGCATTTCAGTGACTGAAATAGTATGGTACCTAATTAGTACCATATTATATTCAATAAGTTATACCTATGAGTCAAATTTTACCTTATTTCAATAGGGTTCCGAATTGGAAAGAAAATAAGAACAGAATTAAATAAATGTGGGTTTGTTCACCCTATAAAGCCCGATTCGCTCTGAAGTGCTTTTTGCCAAGTTTTTTGTTTATTTGAAAAAAATTATTTATTTTTTTATTTAGAATAAACACAATATGAATTTGATTTAGAAGTATTGAGTCCTATTAATTATACAGGTTCCTCTGCTGACTTAAAACTGCTGTTAAGGAATGAATTTATCCAATGCAATAAATTAACTTGTTAACAACCCTTTTAAGTGTCCTGGTTGCAACTTTACTGCAGGCCCTAAGTGTTAAGGACAACATTGAATACACATACACAATAGAAAGCTTTGTTGCAATTTGAACAAGTGTAGGTCTTCAACCTCAGCCAATGTTTGGTTAGTATAAATTTATTCCAATTAAATATTTTCAGATGTAAAAAACTTTACAAAGGAAATACAATCCAATTCCTACAATTATAAAGATGATTTTGATATGTTGTTTTAATACAAATGAGTATGACATTGCAATTTTGTAGGTTATGAGAATATTTAACTTACACAGCACTTAAAAGTTTTTCATCCTATAAACAAATTTACCAATAATATAATAGTTTGTAAACAAGCTAAGGCTTATCAATAAACATTACACTAACATAAAAAGTTTGAAATATTAAAATAACAATCCAATCAACAGGTTGGATGAAATAATTCTTTAGCCTATAAAATGTATGATTGTTTGTAGCATATCCAGTGTGTATTAAAAAAAGACTTTATTTAACATGTATTCTACACATTTTGATTCCCACACCATAACTACCCATTAAATTATTTTATTACTGGTCATTATTTTTCCATCCCAAGGTTGCCTGGAAGAAATTGCTTTTAACGATAAGGCCGCCCTTTGTACATATCAATATTGTAAAGTAACCTTAAGCAATATGTACTGTTGTACAATAAAGATTATTCTATTCTATTCTATGAGTAACTAACTGTAAGGAAATTTATTGTTCTGAAATGAAATTGTTTTATCAGCAATAGAAGAATGACTCAAATGAAGCAACGCAAGTTGCTGTCGCTAATCTTATCAGTGACGTTTGAGAGCAGTAAGGAAATCTAAATATTTAGTAAAATTTTGTAAACTTAAATAACTAAACCATGAAGGTTTTGTGTTTGGTAGCCTCAGAATCAGATATAAGTTATTTTTCATTATCAATAGAAATCATATTTTGTAGTAATTTTGGTACAATAATTTGATTGATTGAAGTAATCATTGTCAGATGAATTTAATTTTAATAGAAAATCTTAAACTTGGTATTATTTTATAATTTGTTTTGATTATTTTACATTTTAAACAATTCAATTAGTAAAATTGTAATGGAGTTCACTGACTGTATTTTCAGGAGTTAAATGACCAATGATTCAAAGGCTAGAAGTCATTACAATGTTCTCTACTTACCAATGATGTATGACAGCACTAAATTGCATGACAACACATTCCAATATACAAGTTTCTTCATGTAGGTTAGTTGTTAGAATATAGCAATCTATATTCACAAAGTACAACTGAAAATACTACTATTTACCTTGTAATAAAATACAAACCTGATTGTCTCCACCTCCATTTTCTTTTCCCCAGAAACATTTGACTATATGACCGCTAATTTCTGTGTTATGTGTTGCTTCAATGGCATGTGCTGCCGCTTCTTTAGTTGTAAACCTAATGAAAGCATAGCCTTTATCCCTGAACACTCTGATGTCTTGTATCTGACCAAATTGTGAGAATGTGTTCTGCATTAATTCTTCAGTAATTACATTGCTAGTGAAGCCGCCGCAGTACACTGTCGTGTTCGTCGGAGAGCTCTGGTTGTAAACTTCATCGAATGTAGGCTGTTTAGCTCGCTTGCTGCTTGGTGTGCCTTCGTTTGGCTTTGACGGAGGCTTGCGTGTGGACCAGTTCGTGCGTATGGAACGAGAACCTAACCATTGCCCATTCATTGCCTGAATAGCGGCCTCCGCATCGGCCTTCTTTACGAAAGAAACAAAAGCATACCCTTTAGATTTGAGCGTTTGTGGGTCGCGAACTATCCGACAATTCGAAATTTCGCCAAAAGGCGCAAACGCTTCCCGCAATATGTGCGTTTCTATCTCCGGAGATAAATCACCGACAAATATGTGATGATGGTTGCTGGTATCAGTCTTCGGCTGATTGCCAGGACTCGTAGCCCAGTTAACCTTCATTTCCTTGTCGAGGACCACTCGCTTGTTCATGGCGGCCAGAGCTGTAGCTGCCGCGGTGTGACTTGTAAACTCAAGGAAGGCATATGGATCATTGCCAGGTTCGCGAATTATCTTACAGCCTTTTACTTCGCCAATTTGTCCGAACAACGTACATATGAATACTTCTGTAACACTTGCGTCCAAATTACCGACG
Source organism: Callimorpha dominula (assembly GCA_949752705.1). NCBI lineage: Eukaryota > Metazoa > Arthropoda > Insecta > Lepidoptera > Erebidae > Callimorpha > Callimorpha dominula. The sequence goes on along the minus strand of OX457008.1, from coordinate 3,997,369 downwards.
TAGAGAGTTTTAGGATGGCTTTCGTCGCCCATATTAGCTTATATCGTAATCTAGCGATTACTTAATTACGACTATGAACACTAATAACGAAAATAAGCGTAAATCAACGTGTTATTTCATCACATAAAACATTGGATGACGGATAAAAGAAGGGAAAATGTCGCAAACAGCGCTTACAACTTCTCGAAAGACGTTGCTGTTGACTCGTGAAACGTTCACTTTTCGGAAACAAACGCATCTATAGACGAATTTCCGGTAGAACTGTTTGAAAAGTTGGCGGGAAAAAAGTAGAAGTAAGAAATAAAAACAGTAATCTGCATAACATTTTTGGTTATTACATTATCGTGCAGTTTCTAGTAATAAATTATGTAGACTTTTTCAATTAGATAAATAATATGTTTATTGGAAATCAATGTATCCAAGTCATAAACAATATAAACTAATGTTCATAGATTTTATGCAAAACTTTTCCGGAAACGAGTGTCAATTGAAAGTCTATGACTCATCGTTAAAGTGCTCTTTCGATTACAAATCATTGACGTCAGTCCTCTTTTTCTATTGGATAACAAGAATAAAATGTCAAAAGCCACCAATAGCAGATTGTTCAGTGTTTTTAAATTGTTGAAATTTTACAAATACATAGACAAGTAACAATTTCAAAAATAAATTTATTTATTCAAGGTAATAATAAGAAGTTACATAATTCCATGTTGTCCTTTGGAAAACCAGATATTAGTTAAAGTAATAAAAATAAGGTTATTTTCTTTTCTTTTAGTTATGCAATAGTAAGACCTAGTAAAAGGTATCACAATAAACTAATGCAAAATATATATTTTAAAGTAATAATTAATAGTATTTTTACTAAGAAATCATTCTTATCTAGTAAAGTATTATAATAAATATGTTTTACTTTTAGGCATAAATAGAAGCTATTTTCGAATTGGTAAATTCAGCTAGTGACGATTAAACCGACCTACGAACTTGAGTTGCGCTTATCTCGATTTAACTCGAGGTGGATGCTCCTTAACTCGCGTTTGGGTTTGATGTACACAAACAAACTTTTAAGAGAGATTATTAGTAATTTTTAAACAACCTAAAAAATATTTTAATATTAATTTTCTAGTTGTTACTATTGCAACGCATCGATTGAGATAAAAAAATATAGAAAATATACAATATATACAAAAAGCATTGTAGTGGAACCGTTTGTCGTGGTACCTTGTGTTCAGCTATAATTAAATAAAAAATGATGGTTGATATATTGGAAGTGTTTCTTAAATCTTTCTTCTTTTTTTTTTTAAGTTTTTGAAGTTTAGTAATTGTAATGTTTTATAGTTTTGATGATTTGGGTTGGGTTTTACACTATGTCGTTTTGTGTTGTTTATAATGATTGTGCGCATGTAATTTTATAATGTTTCTTTTTTGTCTATCCAAAGGGGCCAGCTGAAAATCAGTGCTGTGCACTAGCGTAGCGATAACTGAGCTGGATCCTTTGTTGCACACACATATATGTATATATATTAATTTTCTTTATTGTATATTCTGTGTGTAACAAAAATAAATGATTTAAATGGTTTAAAATGGTTTAAATATATTATGACATATACAGAACAATTCTGTCCTAACACTATGTTAGGACAAAATTGTTCAATTTAATTGTTGTAGATGTAAGAAATATAAAATTTTAAAAAGGCATTTGTCACAAATAATTTTATTTAGTTAGCATCATCCTGCGAACTCAAGTTGCGTATGCAATAACTCGAGTTCAATTCGAGTTTCGTGAATTCCAATGAGAGCTAACTCGAGTTGTGTTTTTTTTCGAGTTGGTACATACATCTATAGCTTCGGTGATTTTTTTGACAGTTCAATTACGACAGATTGAGTTGTCGTATAATGTATAGTTTATAGTGTATTTTAGAAATCATAGTTAAAGTTTTTGTAAATGGAATAGGTTCCGACACTAGCCGGTAATCTGTGTTGGGTATAGCTAGTGCCCTATAAAATTTTGTAGGTGCCCATAAGTTCTTATCTTGCGAGGTTAGAACTGCTTGTCAAGTACACGTATGCAGCTATGTTACTTCTGTTCAGCTTTTGTGGTTATTGAGTGAATTAAACTGAAATGACGTGAGGTGGACCCTAGAAAATTCATTAACTACAATGTTGCCGCTAACCCAAAAGGACACTCGAATTTACCGCGGCCCCCTGGGTGGTATACGAGAAAAGTTTCAAAATTGGTTTAGACTAATTTATTCTGATAAGAATTCACGGAATTTGTTTCTGTTCCTAATACTTAACCTGTCTTTTGCATTTGTTGAATTATTTTATGGCGTGTGGACAAATAGTTTAGGTGAGTTGATTAAAAAGATCTAGTTGGTCTTTAAGTTTTATGAACTGAATGTTAAGCATCATGTACGCTGCCACAGCAAAATTTTGAATGTTTCTCATGTTTTTAGGTCTAATTTCGGATGCATTCCATATGTTCTTTGATTGCACTGGTCTGGTGGCTGGTCTAGCGGCATCCCTAGTGTCGAAATGGCGTGCGAACGAACGATTCACATATGGTTATGCTAGAGCAGAAGTGCTTGCTGGATTCGTCAATGGATTGTTTTTGCTTTTCATTGCATTTTTCATCATGAGTGAAGCTGTGGAGAGAGCCATAGAGCCACCAGAGGTAAAATACTTTTAAGTACTTATAAGTTAATAAAATAATACAACTACCTTTATTAGATGGTAATCATCTCAGCCTTTATGGTTACTGATGGCATAACACAACATTGGCTTAAGCCAACCTCAGAGTGATCTTACTCCCTTGCAGAAAAGCTGCATGTCATCCATAGGCTCTACCATACTTTTTGAGCTATTCCATACACCGTACTTTCTTTTAAACTTAAAACAATAATAGTGGGGCTCTTTAAAATATTACTCATATCTATTATAAAATTAATTAACTCCCAACCATAGACTAATTTGAACTATTAGAGGCCTTCTTACACTAGGCATATTTTTATCGCTAAAGTATAAAAACAACCAGGCATATTATTGATATTTAATTAGAAATATTTATTAGCCATGTGATTATCACCTTATTTGGTACTATTAATTACTCCTAGAACATTGAGTCAGTCATTTATCTCTTTCAGTTAAAAATAAAGCTCTTCTAAGGGGAGTACAAACCATAATGGCCTGTTGGTCTAGTGGTTAGTGATCCTGACTGCTGAGCCAGAGGTCATGGGTTCAATTCCCACCCAGGACAAATAATTAAGTGATGAGCTCGATTTGTTCTGTGTCTGGGTGTAATTTATCTATAATATGTATGTATTTAGAAATATATAAGTATATTTATCAGCAGTCTGGTTACCATAGTACAGGCTTTGCCTAATTTGGGATCAGACGGCTGTGTGTTGTGGGAGTATAGTTAAATGCATTTATTAATCCTTGTGTCCTATCTGAGCTTGAAAGACTTATATTAATAAAAATACATGTGTATGTACTTTACAGAATTTTTTGTCTAAACATATATAACATTCTTGATGAGCTACATTAAAATTAAGGAATCAAGTATGAATTCACCCTAGGTACTCAAACCTATAACAACACCTTATCAATAATTTTATTTCTGAACAAGTAATTCAAGTGAGGTTATTTCAAATCCATGAAATATGTAATAATTTTCAATAAATATTAATTCACTATTGACTCTGTGTAATATACAACCTTAACACTTTAGGTATAGGGTCTATTAATGGTGTGTAAAAACATGTTTTAACACTATCAGCAGAGCTAATTACCTTAATGGTTTAAAGGCTAGTGTTAAACAATTAAACTTCAGTTATGGTTTAACATTAAGTTTTCAGCAGTTTGCTAGATTTATCAGTAACTAATCATACAATTGAGTAAGTAATATTGCAGTAATTATGAGCTATTCAGTACTAAGAAATGGGAGTAGTGAGCGAATAGGTTTTGTCTGTAATAGAAGAGAGCCAGAGACACTTAATCCATAACCTTTTATGGATTAAGTGTCTCTTTTTAATACTAAAGTGATACTTATTCCATAGGTCACCATAGCCAAATTAATCCTGTATGGTTCTCAGTAGGATGTAATGAATTTTCATTTCATTTTAAGAATTTTTTTTTTTATAAATTTTTTAAGGAAAGTCATGTTCCATATTAGTAGTCCCCGAAAAGAAGTCTCGCATTCCCATCTTTACCCTCATACATGACGGTACACTTGTTTAAATAGCTTGCCACTAGCTGCGTCAGGCACTCTGGTGCCGAGTGACAGTGTAGTGTCTCCTTAATGCAGTTGAATTGCGGTATATTGAATCCTAGGTTAGGTTAGGTGTACAGGGGCAGTGGCAGTGGAGGGGCACTATGGGTTCAGGGCCCATAACGCACATCACCAATGCCCTCCTGGCCAATTTGTGTGCTGCATTGCCTCTACAGCCGCTGTGACCCTTTATCCATTGAATAAATAAATAAATACTTTAACTTTAATTAAGACGTTGGTAGCACTTGTAGATTAGGCAGGATTTTTTTTTTTTAGTTAGCCTTACACGTGTCCCACTGCTGGGCAAAAGCCTCCTCTTACGCTTCCACTCCTCTCGGTCCTCGCCCACCCTAGGCCACATGTTTATAAAGGTGTCGAGATCGTCCCTCCATCTCCTCCTCGCCGTCGCCGACCACCTGCAGGTATCCACTCCGTGGCTATTTTCGCCCATCGGAATGGCTCCATTCGACAGACGTGTCCCGCCCAGGATTAGGTAGGATATTTAATACTATCAAAAACATTACATATAGAAACAACACAGTTCGTCTACTGCAAGAAGTTGTGACTCTCATAACAATATCTACTATTTTCTTAGTCCTAATAATTGATCTCATTTCTTTTTGTAGGTAGGTATATTAATTTAATAATAAATACAAATAAATAAAATTTAATTGTCTGTTTGTAATGTCAAAATAATAGTTTTTTTAAGCTCATACAGTTATTTGCATGATGCCTAAAAATCAGTTGTAAATTTTTTTGTATGTCTGTCTGTCTGTTTGTTTCCTCTAATCTCCGGAACAGGTTTACGGATTTCCACGGGACTTTCACTGGCAGATAGCTGGTGTTATAAGGAGTAACTTAGGCTACTTTTATTTTATAAAAATAATTGGGTGCCGCGCAATATCTATAAATATGTACACGCAAGCGAAGCCGCGCGGGGAATAGGTAGTACCATAATAAAAATTGATAGTTGCTTGTCGTCCCGTCCATCTTCATAAGTTCTAGACATCCTAGAAGAATACATAATAGGTTACTTTGGCGGCAGTCTTCTGCAGGATTCCTCTGTATACTACTTTGCGTCACCTTTAGCAGGTCTACATCACTCGCTCGAGGTGGCGTTTTATATACCTACCAATTTAGCTTCCCGTCCACGGTACAAGTGTCAGTAGGGGCGACAACGCGTAGCTGGGAGCACGCACGCACGGCAGAACGGTATTCTCCGTAAATAAAAACAAAATGTCAAATCGAACTTATTATGAAGTGGAGATGTTTTGTTATTGCTAAATGTATTTATTATGTTAAATTGCTAGATGTTAGTGATCTGTGAAATCCTTTAAAAATAAGTTGCAAAAATGGTTCTAGCTATTACTCTTTTGTCAATATAATATAAAGATACTTTAGGTGTTTATTCTTTACTCGCCATTGCCGCGTGGCTGTACTAAAATTAAATAATAGTTATCTTCTCAACCAAAAAATAAATGCTACCTATATATATATATATATTCTATACAATGTTGTACTAAGTCAGGTTTTGAGTGATTGGCCAGAGTGATGTTGTGATAAACGTAGTCTATTAAACCGTCAATAATAAACCCATAATTTCTACGAAAGGTGACGAACTTAGTAGGTGTGGACTGCCAGCGTATTCATTGGTTGTAACTTGTAGGCAAGGCGAACTGACGGCTGCTTCTCTCACGCAATATGTAATATAATTAGAAATATAGTGAAAATAATAATAAGAGCTACTGAAATGTAAAATATATTGACAGCGCCACGGATTGAGATTTTTATTTGAGTAGGTAGTTATTTGTTATTTAATACTTTTGTGTAACATAATATGTAATACAAAAGTATTAAATTATAAGAGTATCTTTCTCTAGTCTACGCAACAGCCATTACTAGCAACCCGCCCCAGCTTCGCACGGGTAGCAGAGACATCTTCAACAATCATAATCATATTTCAACCAATTTACACAAAACCTTAACAAATTACATACTTCAACCTTCTTCATAAATAGCTCTATCTATTGATGAAAACCGCATGAAAATCCGTTGAGTAGTTTTTGAGTTTAACGTGAACAGATAGACAGACAAACGCGGCGGTGTAAAATGTAGTGATAGTGATGTATATAGCTACAGCATCAACATTTTATGTTAATATCGAAGGTTTAAGAATATTTTAATTACCTATAAAAATTAAAGATATAAATTTCATAGGGGAAATAATTTTATTTATCATTATATAAAACTCAACACCCATAAATTTTAATATCAAGTGTGTGTTCCGATATGCACTGCGAGCACTATAAGGACTGACGTCAATTTAGTATACTGCAAAGCCGTTCCTTTATAATTAGCTTTACTGGTTACTGTTTAATACGGAACACAGTCCAGTATACTGCCATGTATGTTTTTTGGCGCTGTTTTGACGTGAAAATAATTATCATATATGTATATGTATAAGTTATCTGTTCAACAAGAAAAATTTTTTTTGAATGTAGTTATATTTAAAAACTTAATATTCAAGTCAATTGTCAATTGACAATTACTCGCATAATAAAAGTAAGTTTACTTTTCATTAAAAGAAAATATTGTTTTTTAAGCGAATGCATGATCACTTTATAACCGAATTATTTAAATGGGGCTATGTACGGTAAAAGTGATGAACATATATTTCGACAAATAATCGTTTATTATTTAACTGGAAAAAAAATGTAGTTGATCACATGATCAAAGCACTGAAAACGCCAGTGCTCACAGTACAAAAATGGCGACGATTTATGACGTCATATACTTCCCTAGGATACTGCGGCAGTATACTGTCAGTCCATAACGGAACGAAATTATCCCCAGTAAGAGCACTGAAGTGCTTGCAGTGTATATCGGGACATACCCCAAATAAATAATTTATTTCATTATTTGTGTACTTTGTACAACCCTAGAGTGTCCGGCAGTTCGGCTACACGCACAGACGAAGGTCGCGCGGTGGGCAAGGCGTTCTCAACTTTCGAAAAGCGTAAATAAGATATATTTCTGGTCGCAGCTAACGCCAGGTATTATTGTTTAAATTTTGTAGGCTATTATAACGTAGGTATTTTGAGTTTGGTATGGGAGTGATTAAACTATTATTTTATCTGTGCCTTTAGCCACTTGCAATGTAGGTTCATAGCTAAATATAGGTTTTATTATGTTTTCTACTCTATTATTATCATATTCTATTATACTCGTCTATTTAAACTTTGATAATGTACATACTTAACTTTCACTCAAAGTTTCAAAATAAGTTTAATTGGATACCGAATTTTCAACACCATTACATTGTAATAATGTTGAAATTCAGTTACTTAAACATTTTCATTGCAAGCACGTATTTGAAAAGTGTTTCCAATGATTATTGTCAGTTTAAATAAGCGTAGTATTACAGCATATTATAAACGGCTCGGTATAATGATTCTATTGCCTACAGAAAAAAAGGTTTTGTGTTGCCACATATTACGACTCCACACTCAGGCTCAACTCACACTGATCACAGTGCTGGACCAGTGCAGAGACTTTTAAACGTTCGTGGGCTTCGATAAGTTTGAAAATTTCGTAAATATTTTGAGGCTTCACATCCAAAAGCAATAAACTAATTTAAGAATACCTATTAGTTAGTTCGGCACTGTGCCACGTTTGGTGTGGTCGGCGTCTGACGCGTCATTGCGCGTGAATAACGCACAGCGACGCGCAAAACCGCTCGACTTTAACCAAGCGTCGACGCCCGAAGGCGCGCGATTCTATATTTGTATGACACAAATTTATACCTTAATGTAATCGGAAAATAGAGATGAATATGCTGTAGGCGAAAAACATGACGCTTCGCCTTTGCGCCAACAGACAGATTTTTTTCAACTCCTAAATATAACTTATTAGGCGTCCCCACAGTTCCAGCTGCGTTTATGGTCACTGCTCCGCTCCTATTGGTCGTAGCGTGATGTTATACAGCCTATAACCTTAATCGATATATGGGCTATCCAACCCTAAAATAATTTTCAATTAGAACCAGTAGTTCCTGAGATTAACGCGGTCAACCAAACAAACAAACTCTTCAGCTTTATAGTATTAGTATAGATTTTAAACTTAAAATTAAAAGCTTTAAGAAATTAGGCTGACTTAGGCCTTTCGCAAGAAAGCTTTTAGGAGGTAAGGTACGGCAGGTTTATTCTCGGAATTCGAATCGTTCAACTTGATTAACTCCACACTTCAACACTTTAGCGTTAAACAGCACTTGTGACACGCACACACTATTGATACTTTTTCTACTAGTGTGAAGGATCGCCAGAGCGCTAATTTCGCATGCGTCACCACTGATGTTCCAAGTGTTTTGAGGCACCAGCAGCCATATGAAATTCCTTCTTTTAAATTCTTAATTTTTCTGCGTCATTGTTTTCTTGCAGAATATAATTTATCGTTGGCAATTGTCTTAGAAAAACTATATTATTTAAATCAAGCACGTGACATAGAACGGACAAGGATGAACTTTTTGAGATTTTGATGGATATTTCAAGTTTCTTTTAAGAGAGAGAGAGAGAGTAATCAAATTTCTAAAGATTTTTGACGTGATAACGTCTTTTAAATCGATGAACGATGGCTGTACGCACGAAAAAGCATGACTCATTGTCACGTTCCGCCTGAGCCGAGCGTGCAAGCGAGAGCGCGGAACAAGCGGTAGAGAGGCACGATCGGCCTAATCGTTCGGCTTGTGACGTGTAAGTTTTCTTATGACGTATCACGTAAAATTATCGTCCGTAAACCGACTTTACAATGACCCGAAACGAAATAGAATGAAGAAGCACTCAGCCATATATCCAGCATTACTTGCATTACGTTGGCCTTGTGGTTTTTTGCTAACTTAATTGTGTAAAAAAGGGAGTAACCTTTACTTTATTCACTGCTGATTTCAACAAAGTTTCGTATTTTAGAAGACAACCGCATTAGAACCTAAATGATCGGCGCGGTACGGCTCCAGAGGAATTTGTTGAAAAGTATATTCACAAATATTGTGGCAACATCAACTAAACTATGGTTGAATCCTCCCGCGAACTACACTAGTCACAAAAATTAAGGGAAATTAAAAAAAACTAATTTTCGGGTGATTTTCAACAGGCTGTAAACTCGGAAAAAAATAGTCGCACAGCAAAAAAATAAAACAAATTGTAGTTCCAAATGACTAGTTTTTGGATCTGGCCATAAAACATTTTTACCATCTACGGTTTCGGAGTAATCCTACAAAAAAATTCAAAATTTTTGCTTCTTTTCAAAAAGGTCTACAGGCTTAAAAAAAAAATTTCTACTGCGGCTCTTTTAGGAAATTTAATGCCTTTTAATTTGACGTCCTTAAAAAGTATGTACGATGATTTGCTGCGAAGATATCGTTGATCATAGCAAAAAAGTCCTTTGTAACTTAATAATGATGTTTATCAATGTTTATTATTTATTAATGTTTGTAAAATCAAACATTAAAACAAAAAAAAATATATAATAGTTCTAGCAGCGCCCCGCAGTTTCACCCTAGTCCCGATCCCGTGGGAATATCGGGATAAAAAGTATGTTAGTTAAGCCTATATGTTAATCCGGGTCTCCAGCTATCTACATACCAAGTTTCATCGCAATCGGTTCAGTAGTTTTGGCGTAAAGGAGTAACAAACATCCATACATTCTTATATCCTCACAAACTTTCACGTTTATAATATTAGTAGGATGTCATCTATTTTCATTTGATTATACTATTTATTATTATTTGTTGACATTATGATCCTGTACACATAGTGTTTTTACAAAATAAATGATCTCTTTTACGCAATAAAAAAAGAATAAATTTAAATTAATAAATAATCAATCCTTATGTATAATCTATTAAAAGTAGGTCATATAATTTAATACAAAAGTTCAGTATTTTTAGCTAAAATTAACTTTATACTTTGTTTAAATCGATTAAAACTTCCTCGTAAATAAAATCGATTTATATTTTTAATCAAATCGGCAACGCTTTAGATCGTCACTAATTAACTACATATCGAACCGTCAATAAAGAAAATCAATGAATGGACAGAGAATAATACCAACTTGCTATTCTTATAACAAGTTATTGAACTCAGATATCCATCTTAAAGCAAATGCCACAAGGAAAATAGATTTAAGGAAAAAACCCAATAAACTGCGGGGTTTTTGAGTGGTACTTTCGATTTTTTGTACTACTCACTTCAAACGGAGACATACAATTTGCTTATTAACTTAAAATGAGGGTTACAGTAAATATGTCGTCCATTATTTTTAATATAAATGATGATACGTATAAGATCTAATTGTAAACAGCAAATCTAATTTTTTTTTTTTATATTTTTCTAGTGCCCTAGATCTACCTGATTACCTACCCGAATAATGAGTTAAGTTTTAAAATCTATAGCTTTTTATAGTCTCCGATAGACAAAGCGATGAAGCTCACTTTTAAGTTACTTTCGAATTTTTTGGGATGATATTTAAATGTAGAAAGAGTAGAAGCATTGGTGTAAAAAAAAACGGACAAATGCGAGTCTCACTCGCGCACCGAGGGTTCCGTACATCTTGGGTAGTAATTTTGAAAACATATTATGTTATATATATATGACTACTCCGGCGAAGGCGAATGGCGCCTTCGCCGGAGTAGTCATATCCTTTCACTATTATATACTACACTTTTCAATCCTTACTTTTCATTATCTTAAAGAACGATTTGAATGCTTACACATCACATTCAAAGGTTCTTAGGTCTGCGGAGAACTTAACATTACAAAGCGAGCTTATTCTACGAATTTCATGGACAAGTCTTTTTCAATACAGGCCATCCGTCTGTCTCTGTCACTGCCCATCAGACTTTGAAAATCACTATCCAATTGGAACGAGTAATAAAGGAGCATTACCCGAGTTTTAGACTGGTGAGGCTCTTGATGCCATGCATTTATGTGTGTATATATATATATATGTATATTTTTATGTGTATATGTGTATCTATTAGTATGAGTAATTGCTTTAATTAAATAATATTTTAAATTAATTACCTATACACTGCTATTCCACTTGCCATACATAAAGTCTCTTTCCATCCAATGGTTGCCTGGACGAGATCACAAAACGCGATAGGGCCGCCAATTGTACAAGGTCTCAAATTTCTAAGAATATGTAAAACAGTTTTGTGTGTCTTATGTTTTTGTACAGTAAATAGTTTATCTATTTCTCCGAAGGCAAGAATATGATGAAAACAATGTTAATTACATATTCCTATAACATGCACAACCTTTTATAATGCAGAGATATATTGCGTCAAAAAAATTAAGATTAATTATGTCACTGACCTCCTCCGAGCCTTTTTCCCAACTAAGTTGGGTTCGGCTTTCAGTCTAACTACGAAACGGCCGAACTTCGATATTTAACGTGAAACGACTGCCATCAGACCTCCACAACCCAAGTACTAGGCGATATCGAAGTTCTGTAGTTAGACCAGGTAGTCGGACTTTTTTTAGGACTCCAACTACCCGTAACGAATGCCACATATGTTCGTATGGCAACTGGGACCGGCTGCTTAGCGTGCTCTCTGCGGCACGGAGAGGTATCAATGTGTCAAGAATGGTCACCCATCCTAAGACTGAACTGGCTAGTATTACGTAACCTTGCAATGTGCTATGGTTTCCACTTAGCCAACGAACACTGACATAATTATATAACAGTACAGTGAGTATTTCAGTAAAAAACACACCTAAATAAAGTGTATTATTTTTGTATCGTAATTGCCAAGACGTGCGATCTGGAGGTGTAGTTCGAAACCTACCCAGTACACAACAGACGTGAATAAAAATTCAAGGTTGCAAGAATACTAGTCCGTACCACGTTCCTAGTTGTTTTTACTAAAAACGAAGAACAGCTTAACACAAACATTTAGCTTAGTTGGAGCGATTATCAAAAATACTCAACTTTTGAAGATTAGCTTTTGTCGCGTTAATGTTGATTTCGATAATCAACTCAGGTAAACCTCGGGGACAGTACTCGGCCCTGTAAATTAGGAAAAAAACAAACAAATCAGCACATTCATGATTTTATTAATGAAAACGCTTAACAAAGAATAAACACCATTAAATATTTTTTTTGCGATATTTTTATTAGGACTAAACTTTGTACGTAGGTAATTGTTTCTAGTAAAATGCTGTAAAAAGTGTATAGGCATAGTAGAGTGTATGTATGTATAGGAATTATAAAAAAAAATATATATGTATAGTAGTTAATTTGTTTTTTTTTGTAGGAGTGCATTGCACCAGCGCTCTTTACGACGACCCTCTGCTCTATATGAAGGATAGCTAAATTTTTTAATAGTTTTTAGCTTATACGGGAACGTAGATGTGTGTGTATAGTTATTACTCCGATTTAAATTAATAGGTATGTTACATTGTCCTCGCATTTCATTTACGCCTATAAGCAATGTCACCAGAAATTTGTCAAAAACATTTTGAAAAAGAGTTTCTTGCCTGTTCTTCTCCATATGATCTACATATTGGAACAGGCATCTAGCTTCACGACTGACTTAGTCTGACTGACTCCTAGGAACTCCTGACAATGAAAAAATACCTATTATTGGTTTAATTGAAATAAATGGTTATGATTTGATTTGGTACATTAAATAACTGTGGGATGTGCACGGATCGCGTTGGTATCTTGAAATTTAACGAGCTGAGCAGTTCACTATCAAGTGAGCCATTTGCCATTTTGTGTAGAGTACCACATGTCACTCATCCATCTCCTTATATTAGACCTGCCGCCATTCTTTCTATGTGGGTCCTGTAAATACTCCTGTAAGTACTCTCCGTACACCGATGAACAGTAATCATTAACCTGAAACGTGGGAGAGCCATACTTCTTCACGTTTGGGTCGGCTCGCCCGGAGTATGACCACGACCTCACAGCAATGCTTTCGTTGTATTTCGCCGAGTGAGTGATGTTACCGGAGGCCCTAACCCACCTCACCCCCTTCCCACACTCCCACCTTCCTCAAAGGCCGGCAACGCAATTGTGACTCTTGAGTTGCAGGTGTCTATGAGCGACGGTAGTCACTTACTATCAGGTGACTCGTCTGCTCTGACTTATAGTTAAACATTTTCATTATAAATCTCTGGGGGCCTTTCTTCTGAGCCCGCCAGCCAGCATGTTAGGATGATTGTCGAATCGATTTCGATACGATGACATCGACTGTTCTAGATGAAAGGGGTATATCTCCTGTTTTGTAGTCCTAACAATGTGTATGGAAATTTTCATGATCGGATGAGCAGTTAAGGCGTTAAAGCGTAACAACAAACATACTCACATTTGCATTTATAATATTAATTTAGTATTCTTAAAAAACCTTGTACTTTGCTGTACTTTTACATTTCGAAATACGAACACCGATACTCGTACTCATATCTCGTACGTGACCGGTGAAGTTAACGTCATGATTGTAGCTCTCATTTACCTTTTATTGCATTAGCACGTGTGTACATTTTCGGTTCCTAACATGATATAGATAAGCTGTATTTTATCAGCTAAGCACGTGTTTGTCTGCACCGTTGGGTATTGCGACATTGTCGTGGTATGTGCTGCTCACAAATGTATATGCTCTCACTGGAGTCTTAGTAAAGATAATGAAATAATTAAAATAGAACCGTTTTCAATGCACCTAAAACATCCCATGCAGTTTTTTCACCTTTTCGATGTTTTTTTTTTTAATTTATATGGGACAACCCTTAAAGTACAAGCTTTCTAATAACAAAAAGCTGAAAACGTGGTAAAGAAGATTGAGATTCCTTATTTTTTGCATTTCATTTATTTCATAAACAAAAATACATTTGACACAAATGTAAATAAATTATATAAGAATAAGTACACCATTAACTTTATATTACTATTGTGATTATGATTACACACCAGAAAACAAGGATGCATAAATTTCAGTTTTAATTCATTATTAATACTATAGCGAGAATAGATAAATGACAAATTGTCTTAATTATTACTTGTCAATTTATTATAATTATTATATTATTACAAGATATTATATTATTGGTAAGTATAAGAAATTATTGCAATACATTCTAAAATTAATCATTTACCAATTACATACAATTTTTTTATCCTTACAAAATTCGTCAATATCATAATAACACTTCAGAATCAATCATGTCTTGAGTTTATTTCTAAATAAATTCACGTTCGGAATATTCTTTTATTCTATTGGTAATTTGTTGAATATATTTAGAGACTGCACACTTGATGAGTGTTTTACAACATTAATCTTTGCTTGGAGGATAGTAGGCAGATCTTTTCTCCGAGTTTTTACTCTATATGCTCTCTCAGTGTCGATTTCAAGTTTGTCCAGATTTTTATGTAAATGAGTAAGGAGAATTAAAATATAAAGGCAAGGTACTGTTAAAATACTTAGCTTGATAAATTGCTTGCATCCGGTACTAAAGTAGCCTATATCAATATATCATAATTTTAGTATAAAAGTATATCATAATCTAGAAGCTTACTCAGTGACTAACTGAGCAGCAACTTAAGATGCAAATTTATGGCAAATTCTGGCCAAAGTGCAATGTAAATTGACATCTTTCTTTTTTCCAACCTTTACGCAAGTCTTCTCCGCTTTATAAATAAAATTGGATATTAATATGAGTTCAAGTATATAACCGGAAGGAGGGCAAGGCCCTCCGCTACCAATGATGTGGCTGCCTTCTATTGGAGGGCGGCCAAAGTATGCCAGGGTTGTCGAGGACTTCCTTACTAGGGTATACCCGAGTCCCTTGCGATAGATTATCTTGTGACGGAACACCGTGTCGTTTAAGTCGGTTCGATGCCGACATACCACTTCACCAATAGCCATGGTGAGGTGATGACCCGTGGAGGTTTCCACACCAAAAAAAAAATATTAATAAAAATGTATGAACGTAACAAATAGTCGAACATTATTAACTCCTTTATACATACATGCAAATTGCGAATTGAAGGTAACGATTTTCGCTAACGGAAGAACTCTAAAATTTATTCTAAAATGTCCAACTCGCACCAAAATTTGCAATTGCGTAACTGAAGGTACAAGTAAGGTACAAGGTCATTTAACATAAATGTTGAAGCTGTATAACTTTAACGATAATAACTTCTCACTACTACGTCTGTTGCCAGCGAGTTGAATTGAGGGCATCGATGACGGTGACGAGCGCACAGATGACGTAGTGTTTTGTTGGAAATCTCGCTTATTGCTTAAAAACGAGTAGCGCCGTTTTTAAGCGTTGTACGTTTGACCCTAACCGATTTTAGGGTTAAACGCACATTCTAGTAAGTTTCATCCTAAAATAGGCCGACTATTTGTGTGAATTATAGAAGTGGGTGTACCAGGCGTCCGTAATGGTGTCTTCCGTGAAGAAACTATTACGTCTACTGATTATTACGTCATATTCTTTTGGTACATTCTTGTATTATACCTACATATTCAGAGTAAAATAATAAATTGACTGCTAGCTGCCCGTCTGTTCCGAAAGACAAATTTAACTCTGCAGTTCTCAGAATACGCTCCCATACATAGATTTACGACAAAGTCTACTTTCCAACCGTAAAATACTAGTTTGTAATAACAAACACTATTTTTATGTGATTTAACAACAAATTGACGACTTTCGGAATTTTTCCTTTACTTGTGCTGTCAGACCTTGCTTCTTACCAAATTTCATGATTCTAGGTGAATGGGAAGTACCGTACCGTGCCATACCGTAGTATGAACGAGTTCTCAAGACCCTTTTAAGAATACTAAACCAGTTTCTATAGAAAAAAAAGGGCGTTTTTCGTGCCCACGGGCCTACCTACGTCACTTAAGGATTCCCTGAATAATATGTTTTGTTGTCTACCACCGAGATTATAAGTTTTAAGCGAACAAGCCGCGCCTCGCAGTTTCACAAGCCTTGGTTATGCGCTCATTGTCTAAACTTCATTTTATTTGATACTAGCTGACCCAAAAGACGTTTTCCTGTCGATTTTCAATCAATTTGATTGTAATCGTTTTCAGTCTATAGAAAAAGCACTCCCTGCGTTTCACAAATTTATCCATTTTAGTTTTGTCTAAAAACCTGGTTAGTACTATTACTAGTTATTTTAAAACCGAGTTTAGAAAAGTTCAGCCCTTCTCATGTGCCATGTGCTGCGCTATACAACGAACCGTACTTCATTTTTAAGATGCATTACTGTGGTCACCCTACAGAATCGATTTGCCCAAACATCGGGCAAATCAAGATATCATACTGATATGTATCATGATGTGCCCAGGCAGATCTCGATCGGCCTACGACACGGATACTGACAAAATATATTCTCAGTGTCAAGATCAGGATTTAAACTCAAATAAAGAGGGTTTATCGGTGACAGATGCGATCACAAACTTGGGCAAAAAATCATAGCCGTTGTTTTCCCGGTTTGAATCAACATATGAACAGACCCATTTCATCATATTCTCGTGGCATTCGCATGCTTTACACAACTTAAAAATGATTGAACTTAGATTTAGAAAATGCTTTGTTTTTATAAAGTCCCTGAAAAAAGTAAATTCGCTTCACAATTCATAACAATTCTTCATATTATTTTTCAGGTAAAACACGAACGCCTCCTCCTGGTCTCTATACTCGGCTTCTTAGTCAACATGGTGGGCATTTACGCGTTCCACCACGGCCATGGCCATGGGCATGGCGGACATGGTCACTCACACGGAGGTCACGGCCACTCCCACAACCACCATGGACATTCTCATGACGACGACGGCGAAGCACCCACCGGCGCCGGCTCAGCTATCATGAGAGGCGTATTCCTGCACGTCCTGGCTGACACGCTAGGATCCGTCGGCGTAATCATTTCAGCTATCCTCATGAGAACGTTCGGCTGGATGAGAGCCGATCCTATATGTTCCATGGCTATAGCACTCCTTATAGCCGCTAGTGTAATACCCTTAGTGCGTGACTCCGCTGGTGTGCTTATGCAAAGGACTCCCACATCACTAGAGCGCGCATTACCTAACCTGTTCACACGTGTAGTAGGCTTAGCTGGCGTACACGCAGTTCACGAACCTCATTTCTGGACTTTATGTAGTGATGTCCATGTGGGTGCTCTTAAAATAGAAGTGGCGAAAGAAGTGGACCCCAGGTACATAACAGAACAGACGTCGAGAATCTTCAGAGAAGCGGGCGTCAAACATTTAACTGTACAACTTGACTACTATCCGCTTTGATAATGTCACAATGGTTTACCACGTAGTGGTCTTGTATATAAGAAAAATTAAGTTAAATAAATGTAATGTACAATTATGTTTTCGGGGAATGATTGTAAGTTACAATATTTTTGAATGATTTATTGGTTGTTACGATGTTAGAAATTCCCACGACCTTCTTTTCGCATTTCTATATATAAAGTTTAAATTTAAACAACTAGTATGGCTGTTTGGATTTAATGCACCACAAGAAGTATTGGTTTATGTTATATTATTACAACAAATTTTTCGTTATATTTATATTTTTTTATATATTTTTTATTTTTTCTTTGTATCTCTTTATTTGTATAACATTCCAATTATTGTATTAAACTAGTAATTCCCTCACTCTATTAGTTACTAAAGTAATTGAAATTCGGTTTAGTTTGCTATTTTTATACATCGGAAGGCAAGAGGTATGTGCGTTAGTAAATTGATAGTTGATGAAGCATTAAACATGGTTTTAATCGCCTTTAAAGTTGTATATTTGCTTCATCCATTAGATTTTTTTAATTTATTTAAACACAAATGTACGATTTAAATAAAATCAGATGATGAGCATCGCGACGTGTGAGTATTTCAAACATTATGTAAATAAAATTAAAGCTACCGATTAATTTCAATTGTACTCAATAGGATCAACGAGAATGTTATTTTTTCTATACCGAGTTGTTACAATTAATACTTTATCTAATGGGATATGTTAATATGCTTATTTAAGTAAAAAAAATGTATTTAAAATAAAAACCTGAATTAATACGACCTAACCTGAATGAGAGACCTAGGGCCTATATTGCATCTATAAATTAAGTCCACATGTTCCGGTACTCTAGTGTGTATAAGTAAGAAAGGGTATCTGATACGAAATATCCGAGTCGAGACTCGAATTAAGCAAAATTTATTTTGTAGTCACAAAAATGTTAACAAATCTTTTTTACTTTTAACAAATAACATACACTTGAAACAATAATTAAAATGGTTGCACGGCTCGTCTGAAATTATTTTAATCGTATCTATAGGTATACCTTCACAATAATGCTTTAGTTGTTGAAGATATATGATTGTATTCACGTAAGTACATGTGAGTACAGGTAGGTAGTACTTACGTGAGTACAATCGTATGTCTATAATAACTTTAGAACGTGAAGGTTATTATTCTAATATTGCATGTTAAATGTTCATTATATTGAAGATAGAAAATTACTTTTTAAAATACTACTTCAATAATATGTGCAAGACAGCAATCATAGCACTGAGGCGCGAAATTCAGTGTTGCCAAGTAATGAAATAACTGACTGGTATGTAAGTGATACGGTGATACATAATCAGACATGTCGGAATGAAACATTGTGCATGTTTTTATTTTGACATGTTGCATTACTCATCATTTAAACTCTTCATCTGACATCTAAACTAGCAATATATGATGTATATTAATATTAATGTGTCTATGAATTACTCCTATAAATAGGATTACACAAAATAGAGGAGCACCGGCACCTACATATCGGATGTTCAACTCATTTATTTGGCACGTAATAAGAAATTAAGGTGCAAAATATTTTTTATCTTTGACTTGTACATTAGGTATACATTCGATGTCGGATTAGCTGTTTTTATTCGCAATACAGCTGTATGGTGCAAATAATTGTGTAATATAATTTGTATTTATTATTGCAATGCGTGAGATATGTATTAACCCACAGAACCCGATTAAATCAATTTATACGAGATTAAACTAAGTTACCGAAAGTTTGTCTTTTGATTTACGTAAGAAAATAAGTTCAGAAAAAAGCATTCTCTTTGACAAATGATTAGAAGGATGTGCAAGCGTGTTGATGGCTTAGCGTCGAAGTTTTAAGGTCTATGAAAAGCAATCACTGTGCATTTCACTTGAATACCCTGAATATTTAACGCACTTGCTATTTCAATACTCGTACAATCCTCCATCGACTTTGATAATAGGTAGTCGATAGACAACACTGCTGAAAACATTATTGCTAGAGATCTAAAGTATTAATTACAATACTATCGATAATATAACTTTCCAATACTATCGACAGCATATATTATACATACATACTACGATAGTAACGATCTCTAGCAGTAGTATTTTCTTAATGTTGTCTATCCATACTTTTGAAAATGTCGATATTTTCGATAGCACTTCCTATCGAAAAAATTGCTATTTTTCAGGGTCAACTATCGCTATTGCAACCAGGGTTGCCAACCGTACGAGGTTCCTCGTACAGATACGAGATTTGTGGTCTGCTGTACAATTTATGTACGAGATTTTGATATAGGGAATTTCATAGCATTATTTTTTATTGTGGACAACATTTTAGAGCGTCAATAGGTTTCTACACTTTGGCTACATTGGGTCTGGTAAATGCAAAGTAGATATATAAGGTATTTTCTTAGATTTTTTTCATTTTAATATTAGCTCAGGCGTATTATATAGTTTAATTTTACGTGGAAATTATAAGTGCGCGACAGATTGTTATTGGCAACCCTGATCGCAACAAGAGTAGAGTAATTCCTGTTTAACTATGTCCCTTCTAGGGAATTTTGGTTCCACTGCACTCCTTTCAGAAATAGACTGCACACAGGTACTGTTTGACTCTGTGTTGAGTTGCTTTTTTCTATGAAATTTCATACACTTTCACTTCTTGTTACATTGTCTTCTAAATCTTGGAGCACTTGCTGTATAAGAGTCTCCAGGGGATATCATAACAGTTGCTGTGTCACTCAGTGTGACCAGATTTAAATTGAATGATAATATGATATGCTAACTACTATGCTAAAATCTGCTATTTGTTTTTGTTTTAAATGCCAAAATTCTGCTTTTGTACTGCTAATTACTAATATATTACTACTATATGCCTATAAGATATTGCTTTTAGCGATAAGGTAAAGTTTGGAAGAAACAATTCATATTGAAAAAAAAAACGCAAGTGTAATTGTTACAAATATCTAATATAAGTAAAATAACTATTAATTATGAGTGTATTATATAATTAAACAAACTTGTAACTTTCTGTGGCATCTGTGGTGTCAATATTTTTATACAGAGCTGTCTATCTTTGTGTTAACTTTAACATGTTTTGTAGTGGCGTAAATTGTTACGATGAATGTGGTATTATTGTCATCCGTAGATCGTGACAGCCCAGAGGAAAAATGTGGATCCTTCTCCCACTCGGAACGGTCTCTGCTCATATTTTCTTTTCATTTTAATTATATTAACGCAAAAGACACAACTAACTGACGACGGTAACGCAGGCAACATTGTCTACGTAGAACTCGAAAGATAAGTATACATCTTGAGGGAATTCCCTTAAAATTTATTTAAGGGTTTCCAGTGCAGAAAGCAAATTAGTACAAAATTTAAAAAACGTACAGTTTTATAAACATTGCTAGTGCAACTACTTAACAAAAACTCATATAAATTGTAAATGTTGTGTTTATTAATCAAGTTAATTTTCTGCTGATATGTTATTTGATTCTGCCAAAAACTGCGATCTTTTCAAATCTGTGACACAATCTGCTAAGCCTTAAATTGGGGATCTAATTCTGCTAAAATCGCAGAATTCTGCTAAGTCTGGTCACACTGGTGTCACTGTTTACTAACTACTAACACTTCGGTGTATTCCCGTTGTCCCCATTGCCCTGTCCCCATTAATGGGGACAACGAAAATGAGATTTTTATTTTCCCGTTGCCCGCATTGCCCGGAATAATTTTTTTTTTTTTTGTCACTCCCCATTGCCGAAGCAACGCCATAACAACGTAACCAAAAATCAGTAATAAGTTAATAACAGACGAATTCATTGAGGATTGCCAAATGAAAGTTATCAATTTCGAAATAACTGTGGGACATTTCCTTGAGAAACTCCGTTAATTCGTTACGTTTATCTCGCATTTCATATTACTAAAAATCTTTAAAATTACTGATTAATTATTAATCAAACTTGAATTGTTTCATTTATTACGAAAAATGAAACACTCCTTGGTTCGTTACATTACATACATGCGGTACGCCGCATGCATAAAACTAACAAAAGAAAGTAGTCTCAATGATACAATATCAAGTACACATAAGTCATTTTCTTTTTTGAAGTGAAACTTCTTTAGAATCGTTGTGATTTGAAATTCGATGAAACAAGCATCACGATAAAGTTCCTATAATCTATGTCTTTGTACTATAATTATGTCAATGTCAACTTGATGTAATTTTTGTGCATTTTCTCCATATTTCCCTTAATTATACTTTTGATACTTACTTTACAAATTTACATTGAAATCCAACCTTGAAAATGAAGCATTGTTTGTTTTGAAAGTTGTGTACAGTTGTAACTGGACTTCAGGCTTGCTTACTGTTTATTATTAATGCAATTATTTGTATATCTTGATCTGTTTTTCTGAAGTTACACTTCTGCCGTGTGTGAATTGCACACATACATTTTTTTATTATTTTGTAAGATTAACATAGTATTGAAGCAATAAAAGCCATCAAGTGGATGGCACATGAAAGTAAATAATTTCTTAAACATTTCAAAAGATATGTACATGACAACGGGAATAAAATTGGCGACTTCTCGTTGTCCCCATTTGTAGTTTAGGGTAATGGGGACAACGGGAACAATTTTAAATAATTTTATTCAAATCCCGATGTCCCCCTTAACGAAGGCAGAGCGATGGGGACAACGGGAACAATTTTAAATAATTTTATTCAAATCCCGCTGTCCCCATAGAATATTCTGTCCCCATTTATGGGGACACGGGAGATGAGGACAACGGGCATATACACCGCAACGTACTTTAGTTGGTAGTATCTTTACTTTTATTTCTGTATCCATAGATGACGTAGTAGGCCCTACAATCACATGATGTAATATTAATGTGGAAATCTAAAAAATCAAGAATTTAAACATTGTTTTGCGTACTTAAATTGCTTTATTAAGTAATATATACTTATTTTTCATAACTTTTATAAATTACTATCAGCGCCCCGCGGTTTCACAAGCGTAAGTCCCGACCCTGTGGGAATATCGGAAAAAAAGCCTAATAGCCTATATGTTAATCCAGGTCTCCAGCTATCTACATACCAAGTTTCATCGCAATCGGTTCAGTAGTTTTGGGTGACAAACATCCATACATCCACACATCCTCACAAACTTTCACGTTTATAATATTAGTAGGATGCACGATGTTCCACTTAATACCGTACATACTTGACGAGTATTTGTCCGGTTGCCTATTACCCAATCTTCCTCTTATATGGCGCGAGCCTCCATTAAATCAAAACCTTATCTGTTTTAATAAATACAATAAAGCATTTACTTACGCATGAACTGAAACAATCTTTGTGTTAATAGTAACTGTATAATTCGTGCATTTTCTGTATACACATGAAAGCATGTTTTAGATTCAAAGTTTTGCCTTACTTTTATGTTGCCAATATAGAACTCGGGCAACGCGTCTATGTCTATACAAACATTTTAGGTCAAAAATGAAATTAAAGTTTTTATCTTTTCTTAAGTACTCATGTGCTCTAATGATAAGTTTTCATACATCACTTATAAAAGTACTGGACTCTTACTTTATTAATAGACCGTGTAACATATTATAATTATTCTTTCGTCGATCGACTTTCGGTCATCAGTTCATCACTTTCATTTTCTAAATCATGGCTATTGACGTTTTCAGATTTTGAATATAGGGTTGCAGAACTAGCTGAAGTGCCTGTATCACCGCTATTATTTTTGTTAGTACATCTTCTCTTAGTCTAATGCTTGCATAGAACTCGGACTATCGCATCAGTTACAATTAGGGCGGCCATCCATCCGGGTTTCCCCGGATTTCCTAGTTAGAGGGCGTCATCCGGGCGGGGTTTTCAAAGTGTCCGGGTAAAACCCGGACACTGTGCCAAGAGATTGTCTCTTGGCACAGTGCTATAGGGCGTTTTTTAAGGCTTGCGGCGTCGTCATGGGGCGGGTCATTTCTTTCCCTCTGATATGGCGAAGGAGATGATGGCTGGTCCATGCGTCATACTCGTGAACGGGTGCTGCTTGGGGTGACTGGTCGGCCTAGTCAGCGATGCTTTAGCCTATACTATTATTTTGGTTCGATCAACTGCAACTCTAGCCTCTTAATCCAGTCACGAATTATTTTTAACAGTAGATTTTGCAACTGAATGAAGGTAGATGTGCACCTTTGATTTCTATGTTTAATAGGTTCAAACCTTCAACGGTATCACTGAGTGATTTTTATTTTTTAGTACGTTAGCTTTTGGAGCATTTCAATAAAATGAAATTCAGGTGGCATCAGCTTGCATCCTGTTTACCTCTCGTGTAACACTAACACTATTGTACCTGAAGATCTGACTGTTAAAAAGAGTGGCCATGAGTTTCTTTGCCAGTATTCTTCTCATAAGGCCCTACGCATTTTGGAAACTGGAAGTTATATATCGACACAAACAGGCAGTAGATTTTGGTGTTTTTCACCTAATTTACCTTGACAATCCAGTATATGCTGTGGCGTCTGTTTGTGCCGATCTATGATTTTTAGCTCTAGCTTCAATTTAACGTTCATAAATGTCACTTAGTGTCTTAATTGAATAAATGATTTTGAATTGAATTGAATTGTCCGGGAAAATCTCGATTTCACCCATGTGTCCTGATTTTTTAAAGTTTTTGTCCGGTGTCGGCAATTTATGTGATGGCAGGCCTAGTTACAATATATTATGTCATTAATTGTCATTTTATACTGTATGTATCTCAGAGCAATAATTACTATTGCTCTTAGGTATGTATATATTTTACAGAGGCGACAGCTGTAAGTCTATCAAGAAAGTACCATGAATCGATCCTTTTAAAAGCCTGCTTAGAGGGATTTTCAAAATGATGTTGCTAAGTTCTCACAACTGTTATTCATCACGTGGAGTTTGAGCATCACTAGTCATTTAGTTTGTGGTAAATCGGTTTTATCAAATACACGTGCGTATTGATGGGTTCTCGTACTGGTCGGCCATTAACGTCTTCAGTTCGTTCTGGACATAAACTAAAATGTTCTGGACTTAACATAGATAAAGTAAAGAAATGGTGACTGAAATACATTTACGTCTGAGAGAAACAGTCGCTGAGTTATGTGTCTCACGAATTTATTGTTAGGTACTATTTTAAACTTTTGATTATATACATATATATAATCAAAGTTTTAAACTATAAGTTGCCGCTGGACTGCTGCCGAAAGGCCTGAATTTTCTGCAAAAACTCTATCGCGTCAAAAGTCAATTACAACCCAACATTCACAAATCTCAAATCACCACTTCCAGGCACCCTTTTTCACTGGATGGATGACTTAAGGGCAGCAGGGAAAGTGTTAAAAGTGAATTCGCGGACAGTAAACAAAATGCGTTTCAAAATATTTTGATGATTGAGTTATACATTGAAGTGTATTTTTTTAGTAATATACTTTATAATGGACTTTGAAGGCGACAATTTGGATGAATGCATATTTTGGTACTTTTCTGATAAATGTAGTAAGTATAGGCGAATGCCTATTTCATTGAATACGATGTAAAATGTTATATTTTAGTAACTTGGACATTAAAATTTATATCATTATATCATTCGTAGTATCTGAATAGTAAATTATACAAAGGATGTCGGGATGTATAATTTAGCGGCTTCTTGCGGATAGCAGGCCCTAGTCAACATCAAACATATTACAGTAATTTTGTATGCTTTATGACTTTTCTATTGGTAGCAGCATATCTAAGAGAAAATATATACGACTGGATCTCAAAGTTATAAATAAATTAACAGTAAAATATTTGCGTAGGACATTTATTTACAAGGACACTGTTGTTGTTTTAATAAGCTCTAAAAAGTATAATAAAACAAAATATTCGTTTAAATATATTTTTCACATACGTAAACAGACAAGAACGCAATCATTACAACAAAATTATTTAAATAATAAATCTGTATTAAGTATTCCAAAACTTTTATTTTAAATGTAAAGTAATATAAGATCTATGTACGCGGGTAAAGTAGCCTGCGGGATATTGTGATGAATACTTTATTTATCACTTATATTTGATCGAATTTAGTGTTGCCAGCATACGTTTTAAAATTCGACTATGCGGCTTTCGGGTTGATAAATTAAAAAAATGAATACTTCTAAACACAGTCTCAAATCCCCCACACACTAAACTTCTAAATAGACTAAAAACCTGTAAGCGACTTTCCCCGCGTTAAATATATATGGTGTTATTCAATAAGTTTTTTGGCCTTGAAATACCGGCGAAGGTAGAGGACCTGCCATGTGGCAAGACCCAAGAGACATACCATGGAGAATAAACTGAAGAATAAAACGCGGTTGTTGGTGGACTCTGAAACAGAATAACAAGAGAAACTATCATCAAATTATTATTATCAGCATATTCATTATAAGATAAAGTTAAAAACTGTTTATAAAAAGAGTAGTTTGAAGCACACAGTATTTAATACATTGTTTCCTAGTTCCAAAAACCATAAGAGAAAATTAAAATTCTGTTCCAAATTTAAATTACCATTGGTGTCCCGCATTTCCTCTTCTCTCTTTCTCATTAGTGTAAAGTCTTGGACAATAGCTTCTGACAAATCTTCTAATCTCTTGAGTTCAAGTTCCATAGGCTTGAGTTTTGCAGCCTCACCAATCTGCGAAGAAACACATCTATGGTTTAAAACAGTAAGAAGTTATCTATGGTATAGAAATGTTTTGTCCTAATATTGTTTTAAAGTCAAACTTTTTTTAAGGAGTAACTTATAGCATAGCATAAATACATATTTAGACATGAAGTGGAAGTGAATTAAGATGCTAGAGAAGTATTCTTACTCTTATTTTAGTTAATAGTTTATTAAAAAAATAAAATCAATTTTTAGTCCACAACAACCGGTAGGTACCTACCGTGTACCCTACACGATGCTTTCATTACGCCATGTGTAATTGGATAGCATAGGAAATGTTCAAAATATATCATTTCGATAGGATCAGGCGATGTCATCCTTCGCGCCTTTTCCCAACTAAGTTGAGGTCGGCTTTTAGTCTAACTACGATACGGCCGAACTTCGATACTTAACGAGAAGCGACTGCCACCAGACCTCCACAACAGGCGATATCAAAGTTCTGTAGTTAGACCAGGTTGTCGATTAACGTGCTCTCGGCACGGAGGGGTTATCAATGTGTTAAGAATGGTCACTTGGCTAGTATTACTTAACCTTGTAATGTGCTAACATTCAACATGTGTAACATTTGAAAATACTGCGACCTACCTGCAATTGTCCTCCCGTTTTTAACAGGCTTTTATTGGCTTCATTTGTAACATATCTTGGAAGTAAATTTTAGTCTACTTCTAATAATTTTCGTATAGAAATGAAACTTTGTATGTACATGTTACAGTTTAGATGACAATGATATAATTTGACATCTTGGAACAGATCTGATGATGGAGCCAGGAGGTGGATGGTCCAACTCTTCAGTAGTAAACCCGTCGAGATTGGGTTTGGTAAAGATGGCCAGATGAATCCAGTAGGTCGATAGTGGAACTTTTTTTTAACTTTTTAGTTTGGTTCGCCATTTAAGCATTTTTTAGTTTTACGAAACTTTTATAATTTATTTAATAGTGAATAATTTGATCATTTTGATGTTTAGAATAGAATAAATAAGATACTGACTTGACTTGTCAGTATTCATCCTATCTTATAAATTACAAAGTTGCTCTTATGAATGTCAAAAACAAGAAAAGTGTGAACAGACAGGCGACAAAAATTCACTGCGGCTCATTTTCAATTTTTAAGTCATAGTGTATATATTTTTACAAATGTTAAGTGAGAAAATAATATGGTGAAACCAACCAACTTTTTATTGAAGTCATTATGCAAGTGTCATTATTTCTATCTTCGATAAAAATATAATCAATAGGTATAATGTTACCTACTTATGTTAAGAAGTCAATTTGAATTTCATCACAGCGGTTCTTAGAGGTCGTCCGTAAATCACGTAATGTTTTTAAGCAACTTTTTAACCCCTCTCCCTTTTTAGGTTTAACTACCCCTTGGCAAAATCACGTGTATTTTTTATTTTAAAATATATTTAAAATTTTCAAAATATTATCTTAAAATACAGATTTAATCACGGGTTCTACGAAAAAATAAATACACGTGATATCTCACTACACCTCCCCTTGTGATATTAGGTAATTTTTTCCGAACCTAGGTAGATGATTGACAAGTCAAATCATTTTTAATAAACCTCAAATTTGAACGTACGATACATTTTTGTATGAACTACTACGACATGACGTCATATAATGCAACTTTGATAGGACTATAAAGGCAAATACTTTAAATTATCTTTCATCCTTGCCAACTGCTAACTTTCCACAATTCGTGTTTAATCAATTATCGGCTTGTGATGTTAAGAAGAGTATACTATCGATTACTTCTAACGCTGTCGGAAGTGACTTCATCAGCCGCAAAATGATCATCCCCACCCTTGACGAAATCCTTCCTACTATCACTTTTATCATAAACTACTCCCTCTCTAGTGGCACCTTTCCATCAACATGGAAGGAAGCCCAAATAATTCCTTTACCCAAAAAACCCAATCCCTCATCCTTTTCTGATTATAGACCAATATCAATCCTACCGTTCCTATCCAAAGTCGGGGAGCGTCTTGTTCATACCCAGCTTCACTCTTTCCTGTGCAAACACGACCTCCTCAACCCATATCAATCTGGCTTTCGACCTGGCCATAGTACAGTAACAGCCTTAGTCAACATTACAGATGATACCAGATTTGAAATGGAAAGTGGCAATCTCACTGTGCTCGCGCTTTTGGATTTTTCGAATGCGTTCAACACAGTGGATTACGATGTTCTGCTTAGTATACTTACCTCACTTAACATATCTCCAACGGTGATTGATTGGCTTCGTAATTACTTGTGTGGCCGCCAACAACGTATTTGCATCGACAATTCTCTATCTACTTGGTGTAATACATTTGCTGGTGTGCCCCAGGGTGGCGTTTTGTCTCCTTTACTTTTCGCAATTTTTATCAATTCTATCTCAAATCAATTACTTTCTTCCTACCACCTCTATGCTGATGATCTGCAGATATATACTCATGCACCACTGGTAAATTTATCTAAAGCTGTTGACATCATCAACAAAGATTTGGACCAGATTAGTTACTGGAGTAGGTCACACGGTCTTCAGGTAAACCCATCAAAGACCCAAATTATTATTGTCGGTAGCTCGAGAAAGATCGCACAGATTGAGTGGTCACTACTTCCACCGGTTCTATTCGAAGGCACCGTCATACCTTTCAGTAAAGTCGTAAAAAACCTGGGTATACATATAGACACTGACTTATCTTGGGCCCCACAGATGCAGGAAATAAGTCGCAGAATGTTCGCCTCTGCAGGATCTTTAAAACGTTTACGGAACTTTCTACCAACTGCTACCAAAATTGCCCTTGCTAACTCCCTTCTACTTCCAATCCTCGATTATGCAGATGCCAGCTATCCTGATCTCACCGAGAACCAACTAGACAAACTTGAGCGACTTAAAATTTTTGCATCAGATTCATATTTGGTTTGCGTAAATACGATCATATCTCTGAATTTCGGAAACAACTCAAGTGGTTACCTATACGCCTTCGCCGGAATACTCACATTCTTTTCCTTCTATACAATATACTGTTCAACCCTTCACTACCTTCCTATCTCAAGGAACGATTCGAGTTCCTACATTGTACACATCCGCGATCTCTAAGGTCATCAGAAAATTTGCAACTGAAAATGCCTGCACACTCCACGGCATTTTATGATAAATCCTTTACAGTAACTGCAATCCGTTTATGGAATGCATTACCTGTAAAAATTAGACAAGCTCAAACCTTGACTTCTTTTAAAGCTCTTGTAAAAGAACACTACCTAACACTTTAAGTGGTGTACAACTCTCTCACGTTGTGCAATTGACTCCATAATAAGTAACTCCACTAAAATGTCTTACTAATTATTATAGTTATTTCGCTATGTCTGTGTATGTATATGTATGTATGTGTATATAATATATGTATGTGTAGATACTTCACGTATTCCTATTCACCCCATTCTTACCTCTCAGATAATATCAATCGCTTTACATAAATACTATATTTATTATTTCATTGTTCCCGTTCTAAATATTTTTGGTACGCCACCAGCTACCGATTACTTTCCTCTGTTGTTTCCATATAAAGGTTGTCTGGAAGACATCGCTATTAGCGATAAGACCGCCCATTGTACTTGCCGCTTAGTATAAACTAACTAATTATGTCTAATTTCTGTTCAACTGTGGTGTACAATAAAGAATGTTCTATCTATCTATCTATAATGCACTTTAATGTTGACTGACTTAGACGAAATATTTTATTTTTAGAATTTGCTTTGAATAGATCCCGTCACCCTCACTAGAATATAGCAAATGCATAGGGTCATACAGATAATCCGCTATCGAAGTTGTCGAGGATTCTATTACGTCGCCTCTACTACAGAGGTTTCGAGAGATTGCGTCTCGTTGGGAGCTTCCTGCCATTAAATGAGGTATGTGGTCTAAGCTGGTTGCCGTGGAGGCACTTCAGCCGACAATTCGCGGTAAGGGAAATACTTTTATAATCTCCATAATCTGATCCATTTACGGCGAAGGTCGGCACTCGGGTGGTTCACTTAAAAAAAAACTGCACAACACACTGCAGGTTATTTATCTGATTTTAGCAAAACATAATCGTGTGATTGATATAAGAATGACAGCTTTACGGTATGATATTGGCTGTTGTTGAAAAATGTTAATGTTTCTGTGGTATTAGGAAGCCTGAGTTGTTGTAGTTAGTATGTTATTGACAAACATGCTGAAAATACACTTTAGCTTGTTTAGTTCAATAAAAGCACACATTATTACCCAAGAATTCTGGTACATTGTAGATCGTCATGGTAGAGTCACCGATAATAAAGAAAATATATTAGGACAATAAATAAAGCCTATTAATATCTGTAGCCGGATAGTGCTGTTGGTTAATCTTTACTTGGATCTCTTAAAAAGTTTTATATTTTAAAACAACCGGGGAAAGACATTTGCTGCTCAACCTACTACCTCTCCTTCGTGTTCTAAAAACTCTATAGAAAAGAATTAGCTATCTGTAATTAATTATAACTTTTGAGCAAGTCATAGTTTCGTTCTTTAGGAACTCTACTATTTTAGTTAAACACCTATGCATTTAAACAATCTGACTAAATGGTCTTCTGATAGATAGGAAGAAATTACGCGAATTTAAAATTTGAAATTCACCATGTACATCAAAAAGTTTTCTTAAAAGGAAAGGAAACATATATATTTTACCAATTGTATCTACCAACAAATTACAGAAAATATTAAGTGAAATCTGTGGTGTAAATAGTGATTAGTATATAATAAATTGTTGCCAGCTTTAAAATCATTTCTACAACAGTAGTTTCTTCTACTGTTTATATAGTATAATTTAGTTAGTAGAGACAATTGATATTTGTATCTAATATTTGTCAAATTGTACTTACACCTTCATAATTCTTAGCTTCTATTCCGATTTTGATGTCCAACATCACATCTTGACTAACTCCACGGCGCTCTAATAAAAAATAAATTAAAAGAGTTTAGATTCTGTGTAACAATGTAGCGAATCACATGAAGTCCCTTATTATATAGCTAGCTATAAAAATTATAATGATGGCTGGCTATTATTATGTGATTATTATTATGGTTAATATATTTTTTATAGTTATTTAAACATTATAATACAAAAAATTGTGAGTTTATGACGTGACAACGTCTTATAAATTGATGAACACCGACTGCACGCAAGAAAAGGCATGACTCAGCGCGGAACAAGCGATAGAGGCACGATCGGCTTAAGCGTTCGGCTTGTGACGCATCTATCTCTCTTCCACTGTTTTGTTATGACGTTATCACGTAAAATTATCGTCCGTAAACCGACTTTACAGACAACCAATTTTTTTTGTTTAGGGATATCTCCGGTATAACTGAAGGACAGCTCACATAATTATATAGTTCAACTGGGGCTAGCAAGCATTTAGTATCTTAGATGTCTCGCAGTTTGAAGTCCTTCCCTGGCATGTTATCAGTGCTTCAGTTTGTTGACGTCAATGTTTTTTATTTAAAATATAAGGAATAATGCTATCACTTCACCATAGAAGAGGTATAATAAGATATCTATAGGTACCAATAATATAAAGGTAAAGACATTTTTTTGTTTGATTGTTTGTTTGTTTAAATGCGCTAATCACAGATTCCATAAAATCTTTTTGTATTGGATAGAGTATTAATTGAGGAAGGTTATAGGCTATGTAATATCCCACTACGACCCTTAGGAGAGGAGCAGTTACCCAAAACGCGGGTGAAACTGCGGGGAACGGCTAATTATTAGAAATAAAAAAGATATTTGAAAATATTCGATTGTGAAATGAGCAAAGGCAACACGTAAATGATGGTTTATGTAACATGGCACTATTGTTTCAATGATTATCATGAAAGTTGTTTGAAACACGAGTCCATTTTAAGAATGCAAATCAAGTACTGAGTTTTTCCTTTACAAGCTCTTTCAAGAGAGTGGAGAGACCATTTTAGTAGTAATATGTATGTTTATTGAGATATAAATGGGGTATATATTAAGTACTAGCTGTTGCCTGCAACTTCATACGCGTAGGAATTCTGCTCCAAACCGATTTTCTGCTCAATTTTCCGTTCCATAAGAACCTTCTACAAAGTATTAAATGACATTAAAAAAACAATTAATGAAATTGCTTAAGCCATTCTCAAGTTATGGCATGACCAATGGAAAAATAGGGATTAATTTTTAGGGTTCCGTACCCAAAGGGTAAAACGGGACCCTGTTACTAAGACTCTGCTGTCCGTCCGTCTGTCACCAGGCTGTATCTCATGAACCGTGATAGTTAGACAGTTGAAACTTTCACAGATACAATATTATAAAGCTGAAGAGTTTATTTGTTTGGTTAAATGTGCTAATCTCAGGAACTACTGGTTTGAATTGAAAAATTCTTTTAATGTTGGCTAACTCATTTATCGAGGAAGGCTATATAACACCAAGCTATGACGAATAGGAGTGGAGTGGTGATCATAAACGCAGGTGAAACTGAGGGGACGGCTAGTTCATTAATATAATTACATTATCAATAAATGCTATTTACGAAATGCCAACATACTTGCCTTTGATTAGGCAACATCATTAATTATTTATACCTACTTACCATGAGGTACTTTTGATATAAAACACACTTCAAATGTGTCATATGTTTCTGTTACAAATGTGAATTTCCCTTTAGTTATACTGTCTCTCTGTGACAATATGTGGTCTTTTGAATCACGAATCTGAAATAAATACAAATATTCAGCAAGCTATAAGGTAAAAATAGCTACAAAAAGTTACACACGGCCAATACATAATGTTGACTTGTCATGGTATAATAGGGGGCAAGCCTATTAAAGAGGGGAAAATTTACAATAATTCAATTATAATAATTGACATAAATTCAAAATAATTCACATTTGCGGTTTATTAAAAATATTTAATGCATGCTGTATTCACCTATAATTTTTTTTTTTGGCACATACACGACATATAGTATTTACGATGAACTCTGGCACCCAGAATAAGATTTAACTTGTGTTTAGGGTACCAGCGTCCTCACGCACACTTTAAACATATTGACGAACACAGTGTTAATTAAGAAAACATATAACATAAAAGAATAGACAAACAAAAAGTTATGCAATTAGTTATGTGCTGTGTTCAACTAAATGTGGATTTCATTATCATTATCTCACCTAGTTCTCACAGAACATTGCAGCTGTATTAAATTTGCTTATATATAAATAATGAAATTGCTATTTAAACAACATCACATTGCATTTGGATTACAATTTAAACAATCATATAAACACCTACATTTACACAACTGTATGCACTTTTACAAGTGCAGAACTCACCATAATTCTAGGTATCTGACATCACACAACTTGTTTGCTCTTTTGTTTTCTGCCAATTTCACATTTTTATGAACTAATAAAACTTTGGTATAAAAATTTCATGAATGGTATTTTAATAAAAAATAATATGATTTTACTCACATGCTACTATTTAGGGCCTGATAAGAGAACTTGATCAAGGGGAAACCAACTCAAATACATGGGTGCATAAATCCATGTATCTTTAATTTATATTACAAAGTTTTTAAACATATTGCAATTTTAGCAAAAACCTATAAAGTGACAATTGTTATAAGACCCACAATGGTGTATACTTGTTTAATAAGTGATTTGTAATAGTTGTCCCTTTGAGAGGTAGGGAGCTCTTTGATATAGGTATAATAATTGTATACATCCTGGTACAACTATGATAATACAGATATTACAGACTGTACGCAAGTAGAGATAACAAGTTCATTGAAACCTGATGAGATGTTGAGTGCTTAGATTATGAAAAGTGTTGGCATATACAGTTACAAATTTGCATCTGGAATAGGCAGTGGTAACCTGCAAAAAAAAATCTTACTTACAATATAGTCGACCCTCTGTCCAGCAACTTCTGGGACCTCATATTCTCCAGCAACGAGCACGTTAGCATGCAGTTCCTCCTTCAAACATTTCTGTGTGTTAGGCGCGAGGGTCCACATGATAGCGTCCGTGCCGTGCCATAATACACTTAGAATCAACGCAAGATAATGCACCTCCATGTTATTAATTGTTATATTTAATCTAACATGTAATAATTAAGTTACAATTCATAACATAAAGAACTGAAAACAAACATATTCTATGTCAAAAAGACCGATGAGTTGGCCCGAAATGAGAGACGTCGTCGGCTTTTTGGTAAGAAGTTGCCATGTTATAATGATAACACGTCACGTCAATAACACTCACGGAAACCTCAAATATTTTATTATGTATTAATTTAGTATACAGTCACAAATATTGAACAATTTGTTTATTATTTATTTTAACACTTGCACTACTATCTTTAGTTGAAACAAATGATAGATTTAAATTAAAGTCAGATTTAAATAAAATAGCTCATCTATTTATCACAAACTGCGTAGAATGAACTGAACTTGAACTGATTGGTTGTGTTGTGTGAGTGTGACTTGTGTCACTTGTATGTGATACACTGTGATACAAATAAAACTAAGATCAAACAAATATAAATTTTGATCGAATAATGAAGAACAGTTAACAACGAGCAAAAAAAATTAATAAAATACGACTTCTCCCCGCCAACTTGAGGGTTATTTTTCATTTTATATAAAAAAAAACTAAGATCGAACAAATAATTTTTTATAACGAACAATGACGAACAGTTAACGAACAATTGAAATAGCAAAAAATCAATGTAACAAACTAACTTCTCCCCGCCAACTTGAGGGTAATTTTTTATGTTATTTAAAAAAAAAATAAGATCGAATAAATACAAATTTTGATCGAATAATGACGAACAGTTGTCGCACAATAGGGAATATGCATGTATTTTTTTTTATATTTTATTGACTTGTTCCATCATTCTATCCTAATAAAAAAAAAAATAACCTTGGCAATGTTCAAATTAATTTTTAAAATAACATTGAAAACATATTTCGCGGGCTTTGGATGACGTCACGTTCCACGCTTATTGTTTGTTTCATAAACTTACTTGAATTGTTACAGTAATTTTATACCGATTTCCAGTTGTAATTACTATTTATTGTAATTAATAGACGACGGATAAAGTTAAAAAACCATTTTATAGGTATTGTCTTGTCCCTAAGTGTAATAACACTATATGAAGTACACTTAATACAGTATTTTTTCCTATACAAAATAATAATGTAAAATACGAAAACAATGGTGTACATTAATGAGAACAGATGAAGTATCTTCGATATCGTGTTTATATTGTTGTGAAGATCACTTTAATGTAAGCATATTACAATTTAATTGCTAGTATAGTGTGAATTAGTCAGCAGTAATTTATGTTTGTTTTAAATATCAAGCAGAAGGCAACTTGCTTGTCTACTTAAACTAGGTAACAAAAGTCCAATAAAACTTCATGAATATAACTAACTATACATATCTTACCTATCCTTTAGATTATAATATAACAAGTATTATAATAATTACCTTGCGGCGTTCACTCCTTTAACCTCAGCGGACGTAAAATCTGGTTTTGATGCAAAATATATAGTCATCATGATGCACCTATTTTCGGTAGATTGTCCGATTGGTCTTTGACAAAACTACATTCAGTCATTGTCCTAGATCAGTGTTACCCAATTAGTGGTACGCGTACCCCCAGGGGTACGCAAGGTTGCATCAAGGGGTACGTGGAGTAATTACTCGACTAAGAAAATTAGTAAAAAAAATTAAGCAAACAGCAATTGTCAAAATATATTTTAAATCGATCAATGTACAAGTCACTTTCCTCTGATTTTAAACATTTTTGTTGAGGGGACCAGAAATAGCTCTATAATTTGAAGATTGAGAACAAATATTAAACACAAACAATTTTTTTATATTTAATAAGGGGTAAATTTATTATTATTAAATTGCACTAGCTAAAAGCAAAAACCACAGGAACACCTATCTTTCTCCGTAACACTACGAATATCGGCGCCGATAAATGACAGAACGTGGAATGTCACGTCATGTTTTGTATCGACCAATGGTGAATCGTTTTGCAAAGTTGAATTTCGCGCCCTTATTTTGCATATTTTAATTAATATTTTATGGAATTAAACACGAACTAAATAATAAAATAATTGTTTAGGCATTATATCTGGACAATAAAGATTAAGGGAAAATTAATCAAGTAAATTTAAACAACATGCATTCCCTATTGAATTAGCAAAAAACAAAATGTAAAAAAACCACTTCTCCCCGCCAACTTGAGGGTATTTTATTATTTAAAAAAAAAAACTAAGATCGAACAAATAAAAATTTTGATCGAACAGTTAAGAACAGTTAACGAACAGTTGAAAGAGCAAAAAAAAAATTCAAAAAAAAACACTTTTAACCGCCAACTTATGACAGCCTAAAAATACGATGAAATGGGGAAACTTGGAGTATATATCAATAGTACGTGTGGGTCGTTACGTGAATTTCACGAAACGTAACGTGTCTAGTTACTTTAAAGGCGTCACTAGTTACAAGTACGCGTGATTTTTGTAACTAGTCTTATCTCAGTGTGCCGCTACTTACTTAGTACGGCTACGCTACGCACGGAACGTAGTCATGTCGTAACTAGTAACGTCTCAAGTCAAAGCTACGGTTTTGTGGTTATAGTTACATCAGTAAACGTCTACCGCAAATGGACTTCCCTTCCTAATTTATGTTGATCCTCAAAAATAATAAAATAACTTTTGTACACAATATAAGCAATAAAGTTTATTCTATTTATTCAGGCTAAAGACTGACTGCATTAAATGAACCATAAATATTAACCATGATTTAAAATATTTATATATTTTGTCTTTTTTTTAATTATCAGATTTTTTTTGTTGTTTTTATTTTTTTGGGATCTATTTATACTATGAAAGTATTTATATGAAAACATATATTGGTTTACCGCTAAGATTTTTTTTCAAAATATATAAATAAAACCATCGTATACTAATATCTCAAAAAAGAAAGATCTTAATATTATTAATATAATTCGTCATTGAGCCAAAACAAATATTTGTGTTTGACTCAAGCCATCTAACGTAACCACTGAGATTAAAAAATAAAATAAAGTCTAAATAAAACGAGGTCATACTAATCTCTAAAATCATAGACATATGCAACAAAATTACATGCATTGTAGTAGTATCACTTACGCTGTTTTCGCTGATGTTCTGTCGGCACAGTGTGTAAAAGTGATGTGTATACTAATTATACCTGAGTGTGAAAAAAGCAGCATACGTATCGCGCAACGAATTCTCATTGTAACGTACCTACGTTAACTTGAAACTCCGTTTGTATGACACGTTAACAAAACGAGGTCTCAGCTTGTATTAGTTACTGTGTCGTGTGCGTTGTAGTGAAAATAACCTGTATACAAAAATCACTAGTGTGTTACTTGGCTTGATACTAGTTACGCGGTTACATGTTACGTACGTAGTTACTGTATCTAGTGACGTGAAATAACGCCCACACCTAATCAATAGAGTTACCAGAGTGGCCATATCATCATATGAGGATGCAGGAGCCACCTGAAAAAACGGGATGAATCTGGTTAAAACAATAAACTGATTGTTGGCTCACTTGGCTTGGGACATTTCATATTTTACTTCTTATTCTAGCAGTTTACGTGTTATTGTTCCTTGATACTCTACGGAAGGTACATAATATTATATATAAGGATACAGAGGTTGAGGAAATTAATTGGTATAATTTAAGAAATAATAAATATATTATGAATTCAAATCATGCAATTCATTAAAATGATTGTGATTTAAATTTCGAAACTAATAAATATTATTTATTGACAACTCTAAACTGACGTTCCAAGTACAGCATACATAAGTACTCTAGCTGTTTTGACGAAACAGTGAAATGACTCTAGCATATGAGAGACAAAGACAAACGACTGCATTTTGCATTGCTATAAAACTATTTTTTCTCATCGGAGTGAAATGCAGGTTTCAGTCAAAACTCGGAAAGTGCAAGTGAATAAATAACAGCATTATAACCTAATTTGTTAGATTTTCAGTAGGTTTTTCTGTTCAATATTGCATATCGATTATACTTCAGTTAAGATTTTTTATATGTGCTAAGTTACTGTGATTCTAATAATACGAGCAAAGTTTGTGGATTCCGAAGTTGCAGCCTTGGCACTTTGACAGTTCTATAGATTGCTATTTTTCTAGAAATAATTAATTTAATTATCAGATTAGAAGTTTTACTGATTTGATTTATCAGGAATCTACATCATTATATCTTAATCAACATCTTTATTACAATAATTTACCGTAAGTACTTTAAATACTGGTATGTGTTTACATAATAGTATAGTTTCAATTGATGTGTTGAATGCACTTTATGAAGATCAATAATCAATCAAAATGTAGATGTTTTCTATCATGTTAAAAGGGTGGTGTTGTAATACTTGCTCAAAAGTCCGATTTTCTACTGCAAGTAGTTTAAAATTAAAAATTGATATTAAAAAGCAAGAAAACAAGGTGTGTAGACTGGTGGTTGTTGTTGATTTAAACACTTGAAACATTGTTTAAAAGATTGAAAGTGTTTGAAAGATTTATTATAATATATATTATACTTATACATTCTGTGGTTTTACTGAAAAAAATATCTTAAATACTTAAAAACTGACAAAACAATTGTAAAGGACTGTTAGCATTAAAAAATAACAGTTGTTTCAGTTATTACACGATTATTTTTGTGACTTACAAAAACTACTTGTTCTAAGGTAAAATAATGCTATAAAGGGACATCTATTACTTTTAAAAGAGCAATTCTTTTATATAAATATCTACATATATTCTGAATCTCGGAAACGGCTCCAATGATTTTCTTGAAATTTAGTACTTGGTGGGTTTGGGCTCGATAAATCGATCTAGCTAGGTTTCATTTTTAGAAAACCTAAAAGAAAACATTTCATCCAGGTACATATAATTATTGCTTAATAAAAAAGAAGTTGCATAAGAATCATTATCCTGTTGCTATTTATTATTTGCAAATTAAATCAAAACTTTAGATTATTACATAATTATTGTAAAAAAATATGCAGTTTTTATTTGTTGTTATATTCTTAAAAAATAAAGTGACAGTAAAAAGTACATATCAATGAGATTAACACGACTTACACGATAACACTAGTTTCCCTGTGTTCTTCAGCCAATCTTCTAATGGTGGTTGGGCCATATTCACATTTTTTATTTTAATATAAATTTGAAATACTTTTACAGGGATAGCTTGGCTATGTCTTCTCGCTACAGGCCTGTGTTTGATGGTGCTATAAACTCAGGACAGATATGTGAAAGGCAACCACTACTGTGTATTCTTGATAATTAAGGTAAGCAATATGAGAAGTTTTAAATAATAACTAATATCTCTCAATCTCTTTGCTACTTTGATCATATAAGATTATGATGATATAGTCATATAAGAATATGGTACATGTATGTCACAAGCATTTGAATACGGGCAGTTATAGATTGACACGAGCAGATACTGTATCTGTTATAATTTCTTTTTTATTTTATACTAGCAGAGCCTCGCGGTTTCACCCGCGTAAGTTCCGATCCCGTGGGAATATTGGAATAAAAAGTAGCTTATGTGTTAATCCAGGTCTCCAGCTATCTATATACCAATTTTCATCGCAATCGGTTCAGTAGTTTTTGCGTGAAAGAGTAACAAACACATACATCCACACATCCATACATCCATACATCCTCACAAACTTTCACGTTTATAATATTAGTAGGAAGTTTACATTTGACAAAGCAACCTATTATTGTGGTAACTTTGTGTGTTGATCTATAATTTTTAATTATAATTATATTTTTAAATTGATGATTTGGGCTTGTATTTTAATAACGTGAGGCTCAAAAGGTTTCAAAAGGGGTTCAGAAAAAATCACTAAATAATATAAAAAATCACTATCACAAGGGGGGCGAGATGTATTGAGATATCACTAGATTTTTTCATAGAATGTCCTATTATATCTGTTTTAAAGATAATATTTCGAAAATTGTTACATGATTTTGGCTAGTAGGGGGGAGGGGGGGTTAAAAAGTTGCTAAAAAACTTCACATGATTAATGGACAACCCCTTTCAAATAATTGATAACCAATTTTATGAAACAAAGATATATTGAATTTGAATGATATTCTTGGACATAATATTATTATGTCCTAGAATATCACTTTACTTTCGGACGGCACTTTCTAGACCCAAACTTAGCATAGCTTGTACTATCGGTTCTAGAACACAGATAAAGTTACTTCAATACTATAAAGTTACTTCAATACTGTTTGCTTTTTTAATGTTTAGTAATACTAGTCAGGTCAGTCTTAGGATGGGTGACCATTCTCAACACATTGAGACCATTCCATGCCTCAGAGAGCTGGTTAAACTGTCAGTCCAGGTTGCCATGCGAACATCTGTGGCTTTCATTAGGGGTAGTTGGAAACCTAAAAAGTCTGACAACCTGGTCTTACTACAGAATTTCGTTTTCGCTTAGTACTTGGGTTGTGGAGGTCTGATGGCAGCGCTTCACGTAAAATATCGAAGTTCGGCTGTTTAGTACTTACTTGGGAAAAAGGCTCGGAGGATAATAAACTTCTTTTAATTATTTTAATTGGTGAATATTGAAATATGATATAACAAAGTGACATTTGTTTTCATATACCATTAGACAGAGACTAGTATATTATTTTTTTTTTATTGGTATAATATGCAATGTGGGGCAAATATACAAGTGGTTTAAATCTAGCCCCGCCTAACACTACTGGTGTAAATCTTCATCCAACACTTTTAGTTGGTTATTCAAAATACTGGTAATGTGGGACTAACATTTCAAATATTTTAAAATATACTAACTTTTAAACTTTCCATTATATACGTAATTATGTATTTATACGGGCATTAACGCGATCAGTCAGCCAGTGACCACGTCAGGCAATTCAGAGGTATGCAATACCTATTCGTGATTCCCTTGATTCCCGTATAATTAATTCTGGAAGGTATATTTTGCATGGCCCTGATAATATCCAATAAAGTACCTAAACCCATACAAAAATGAATTAA
The DNA here is from genome assembly GCA_949752705.1 of Callimorpha dominula. Taxonomy (NCBI): domain Eukaryota; kingdom Metazoa; phylum Arthropoda; class Insecta; order Lepidoptera; family Erebidae; genus Callimorpha; species Callimorpha dominula. The sequence continues at coordinate 3,955,907 of OX457008.1, read as the reverse complement.
TATGATAAATATTTAACAAAAAAGTATCTTATCTTCATCTTATCAGCAATATGTGTGATTCTATAATATAGTCTCAAGTAATATAAAAAAATAAGATTTCATAAATATAAAAAGTATAAAGTAAAAGATATAAAAAGTTCCGAAACTAACTAACAAATGGTAGTTCGTCTACATGTAAGTAAGAAATCAACTAAACAAGTTGCTTTGATTTATTTATAAATGTGATCTACTACAATTTAATACTTCTCATTTTCTTAATTACATATTACATACTACATACTAATTAGTTCTATTAATGTGTAGCATGAGCCATTAAAATTTTAATCAATTACAAATTTGATAAAGTGTTCTATGGGTTTCTTGCTGGCTTCTCATGAGAGCTCAACATCTTGGCACCAATGCTAACTTTATAACTTTTTGACGTGTCTAAAACAACATTTAACTGACGTTTACAGAAATAAAATAAGTGAATTGGCATTTCCATCAGTGTTGCTTTCCACTACTAGATGGCGTGAGTTTCTGTTTTGTTTTGATGTAATTCAGAATCGGGTGTTTTGTTTTTACTTCTGAATCTCTTTTAGATAAATGTAACAATTGCAATTGATAAAGTTAAAATTTTATGGATAAGTTTAAAGATATTTACTTTATGTCTGCAATCAGTGTCTAAACGTTAGGTTTCGCGTACATCATTTTCAGCAGTGTAATATTTAGAATTTTGGTTCTAAGACTTCCTTCCTGCCTTTCTTCTCTTTCTCCCAACTTGGGGATCCTGGGATGAGTAAATTATTTTGTTTGTCATTAGCACACAACGGAGTTTCTATATACTACCGCCAATTCTTACCTCTGGTTTACCGAATTTTTTTTGGTGTCTTCAGATGGAAACTCTTAAAAGGCACTTATATGGCTTCTTCTCAATTATACAAAGTGATAATGTCGGAGTTAAACCGACTAACTAAAAGGTATCTCAGGCTTTAGGTAGGTGTTTTTTTTTATAGAGGCAGAAAAGCTGAAAGTTGCAGACGGGTAGCTCTCATTCAATTCAATACTCTCAGCACGTGTGACACACTTTATAAAAATAGTTTACCTTTTCTGTGTTTTTTATGAATAAGACTTCTATCGTGGCCTTAATTACGGGTTCTTAATTACGCAAAAAAAACACCAAAGTTTTTAACTTTTGTAAATAAATGGGGCATTTATTACCTGTGAGAGTCAGCAGAGACTTAAACACTTCAAGGGGTGAAGGTTATTAAAGATGTTTCTAAAAATTTTAGATTCGTAAGTTGGGCATGCCTTTTATTGAGGTAGGACTTGGGACAAATGACACCTGTCACATTTTACTCACTAATCATCCCCTCTTCACCTAAGTGTTGTTGTAGTTGTTTTAGAAGTGGGTTCACGTCATCGGTAATGTGTACTTTTAAATCAGGCTTGTGACCCAGTTATTCGATTTGTTCCTATATATTATATTCATTACCATGAGCTTGTTTGATAGCGAATGTCGTCGAATTGTGTCATGTGTTGTTACGGAAGCACGTTCTTAATCCTTTTAATAGTTTATTTCATTTGGTTAATGCTATTGATATTTTATGTTTAAAATAATATTAATCTTAACTATTATTACCTTTAAATGACGCAGGTAAAATCGAAGGTCGAGTTGAACTACAATATAAGTTGTAGTATTGCTACAAGGGCCTGTGTCTGATCTGCATTTATGATTTTTTGGGTTGCTGTTTAGCGGTCCCGCGAAACTGAAAATTGAAAATTATGCAGTTCTTAGATTATACAATATATTAATAGCCGAGTCTGTTTTGCCTTTTATCCCCCACGGTCCATCACTTTACGGGAGCTAACGGTAAAGTGTTATATCGGCATCGAACCAACTAAAACCACACGGTGTTTCGCCACAAGTGGGTGAGGGGACCAGGGTATGAACGGCCTTAGGGAATGAGAGTTTGGGCCGTTTGGTCTAGTGGTTAGTGAACCTGACTGCTAAGCCAGAGGTCGTGGGTTCGATTCCCACCCAAGTTGTGTGATGAGCACGATAATTTGTTCTGTGTCTGGGTGTAATTTATCTATAATATGTATGTATTTAGAAATATATAAGTATGTTTATCAGCAGTCTGGTTACCATAGTACAGGCTCTGCCTAGTTTAGGATCAGACAGCCATGTGTAAGATGTCTGGAGTTATTATTATTATTATGTCCGTTTTATGTGTTTCTTCACTTTTTTGTTTTCCGGGTACCTATAAAGTTCGGCAACAATCGGTTTTATTATCGAAGCGTCGAACTCGGTAATGTACCCACCACCTTACTATGACATTTGCATTCATATGACACAACAGGATTGACAACCCTAGGGGCAGGCGAAGTTTGGCAACAAGATGCCACTATTATAACCCCGATAACATTTTATTAAATTCCGAGTTCCAAACGTAAGTAAGATAAAAAAGAATAACGTCATATAAAAGGTAATTAGTTGTATAATATAATCCAATAAAAAGTTTAGCCTTACCTGATATGTAGCACTTTTTAAAACTAAGTTTATACACAAACAAAAAAAAGAGTAGTTTGTCCTACGTCAAAAATGCACTGGTCACTAACAACGTGACGTTAGCCACAATTAATCCTCAAATTCTTGCCATATATGAAAAATACTTGTTATTTAACAGTTTTATGCGCGGCTTGTCCAAAACAAATCGTGGAAATTTTCAATTATGTGAAATTAGGCGAAGATAGGAAACACAGGCGATGTTACGAGCCTCGACGGTACATATACCAGGTACAGACGATTGAAAGGAAAATTACGTTTGTGTATTAAAATTATCTGAGACTTTGGCTCATTTAATTATATTATTTATAAAAAAAAATAGATCAACTATCGTACCTTGCATTTAATTCGTAAGAACTTTCTTTAGCCTGCTATCGTTCGCGCACAAACGTGTCCGAGATAATCCAGCGGTGTAACGTGCAGCGTGACGTAATATAGGTACAGTGAAAACGAGAGTGATCGTTGCTTCTGCCATACGAATATGTTCCTTATACAGTCTTAGATTCATTGAGGTGGCTCGGCCGTGACAATGCGCGCGACTGCCGCCCGGCGGGGTGAGGCATTGAAGACGGGGGAGGGGCGACGCAAAAGTGGGTCGTTTGCGTCGTGGTAGTCAAGTTCAAGGCCACACACGGGCGCCGATCGTCCATAGATGGCGTTGCGTTGCGCGATTCGAAGTTTGAAAATTTTGCGAATCAGGGGTGCGGTGCGGGGCGCGGGTCTAGTGCGGGAACGAATTTTCGGTGCAACACATACTACACGACGCTGCACTCGTGTACTGATCGTCGCGACGCGCAGTACTTTCGTGCAACACTAGACTCATTCAGACTTCTAAGCTAACCTAGACATACAATAACAAGCCGAAATGGACTGGATGGAGATGGAGGATGTGGTGAGTACATTACAACATTACCTACTTTAAATATCTAAACAATTTACCTCGATTGTTTGTTTTGATCTTTTCATTTTTTATACATTTTGTCTTGACCTAGGTTAACATTTTATCAACAACGGCTTTTTTATACTGGCACTCCGAATAATTATCGCAATACCATTACGTTTCCACGTTGTTAATAGATTCTGTAAGTAAGAATGGGTCCCTGTTATTTACGTGTTTATTGAAATACGATTAGAATATCTATTTAAAGCCTGCAGCTTCTAATGTTTAGGTTGCAAATGAGCTATACTAGCAATATAATTCAAATCAAATATTTTAAAATTGCCTTCATCGCATAATTTAATTTCATATCAATATAGCAACGTGATCAAAATTTACAAATCACAGATAATATAATTAATTAGATTCATTTTACATCAAAGAGATAATTTACACAATTTATAAAATTTAACTAAGTTAATATTAAACCATTCCATTCCATAACAGTTTAGTAAATATGGTTGGTACGTTGAGGCTCCGGTCCAAAACAGCTCGACACGTGACACCGTTCAGCGTGCCCGACCTGCCCCAACTCGTGATCGATCGCGCCGCCTACCATTGCCCGCCTCTAAATGTAAGCCGTTTCTTATTCCATAGCGAGAACACGACAACGACGCGACGCCACAAGCAAATAAATAAATTATGTAAAACTTAAATTTCTTACCTACCTTAGACCAACTTGACTTCACTTTACATAAGCCTTTGATTGATTGGACACCAAGATATTTCCTTAAGAACGTTGGTATTAACACAATATTATGCACTTTTCAAGACATCATTTTGCAGTTTATGTATTATCGACTCTACTATAAAAGTTCTTTTTTTAACCGCCGACGCAAAAAGAGGGGTGTTATAAGTTTAACATGTCTGTGTATAGATGGGTAATCACCCGGGTTTTTACCCAGCCGTGGGTTTTAACCCAGGTGATTACCCATCTCTATGTCTGTGTGTAGCATCGTAGCTCCCAAACGGATGAACCGATTTCAGTGCAATTTTCTTTGTTTGAAAGGTGACTGGATCTAGAGTGTTCTTAGATATAATTCAAGAAAATCTGTTCATCCGTTCGAAGATCATCAGCACTTTTGTAATCATTAAAGGATTTTTTTATTTCTGTTATTATCAATTTAATGCCCACAAGTCACGTAAATTGTCACAAAACTTATAGTTTACTAGCAGCGCCTCGTGGTTTCACCCGCGTAAGTCCCGATCCCGTGGGAATATCGGGATAAAAAATAGCCTATATGTTAATCCAGGTCTCCCGCTATCTACATACCAAGTTTTATCGCAATCGGTTCAGTAGTTTTGGCGTGAAAGAGTAACGAACATCTATACATCCATCCATCCAAACTTTCACATGTATAATATTGGTGGGATTTAAACTGTCAGGCTTTCGCAAATCCTTAAAACCACTTTTTGTATAATAGATAAGGTTTTCGGAATTCATCATCCGCTTTGATTTTTTATGTATTCGTAGCTCAATTTAATTATGACTATTTTTTCTCATGTTGTATAACCCTGTTCGATTAAATGCAGTGGTCCGTTTTTTATCTCCGAAGCATTATAATAACTTCCTTGATATGTTTTGCATTATTGGCAGACAGTTTTAAAATACGTGAATAAGATTCTTTGTATCGGAGTTCCTCTTGGTCTTTCTCGTTTTATTTAAGTAGATTTAATAAGGTATAATATCGAGCTATATTTGTAAGAAAGTGGGTCTGTGTTGGTATGTTGAATTTTATCTAATCTTTTAGTAGCTTGCAACGTGATGCATACGTTTATGTTTATAAGTCGACCTTGACTTTACTTATCGCCCCCAATCTTTCCATACAGAGACACACATATTAATGCAATTCTTAAGACATTCTTTTTTTTTGAGTTTTTTGTTATATTTTTATTCATATACTAGCAACCCGCCCCGGCTTCGCACGGGTAGCAGAAATATCTTTAACAATCATCATCATATTTCAACCAATTTACACAAAACCTTAATAAATTAAATACCTAAACCGTTCTCATGAATCGCTCTAGCTATTGGTGAAAACCGCATAAAAATCCGTTCAGTAGTTTGGTGGGGGACTTTGTTTTATAATATGTAGTGATTTTGCATTTAGTTAAACACCGCGCAGTTAATACTTACTTCCCTTACAGGGTACTTACGTAACATAACATAAACACGATGCAATATGTGCGATAACAGACTGTAATATTTTTTATGATGAACATTGAGTGTACAATTGAATGAAAATATTTTCATAGCAATTTCTTTCTATTGCCCCGTTTTAACGAAAAAAAATTAACACCAGCACACTTATTCACATTACACACTATATTCTTATATATTAGATCCAAAAGAACAAGCCTTACAAAAATAATAAGCTATTACAGTACTACTAAATAGCATTTAAACTCTGGACTTTATTGGTTACTTACTGTCTTTGTGTAGATAGAGAACACAAAATAGTCGCATTAATTATTATCTTAAGTAAGTGCAGATGCTTGTTTGATAGCAGATCGACCTTAGGTTACAAGACTGGTCTGGTCATGGCCAAGAGCATCTTTCACAGATAATGGAATAATATAATTAGACTGTGTTAACACTTCTGCGACCTATATGTATTAATTTTAACTATATATCTAATTCGAATTGCACAAGCCATATATTAAATGTAAAAACAAACAATTCCAGTTTCTTTACACAATTCGCATATATCTGTCTATCCTTAATTTGAGCTACAACTAAATTGACGGATTTTCTTGCTGTTTTCACCAATAGACAGAGTGATTCATGAGGAAGGTTTAGGTGTATAATTTGTTAACGTTTCGTGTAAATTGGTTGTAATATGATGATGATTTTTGAAGATGTTCTACTACCCGTGCGAAGCCGGGGCGGGTTGATAGTGATAAAAAGAATACGCTGTCTTCATTTTTTGGAGATGTTTTAGCGTCTAGTCTAGACCAATAGGCGCAAGATAGTACTGTTTTTATTGTATAAAGAATTCACTCAAACATTGTGCCGCACCGTATATAAAAAACAAGCGGAATGCGATATGCAACGTTAAAAATACTCGATTGTCGCATCTGCGGCAAGCACGGACCCTGTACTAAATTTTTAGAAGTAATGACGCTATCCCAAATTTTATTTTGTTTTGTACGCTAACTATTGCTGCTCCGCTTAGAACTAAAAATCTAAAGGCTTCAGTGCCTAAGCAATATGTGTGTGGCAATCCAATGTTTTCGACCAATTCAAATTATAGACTGGGTGGACTGCGGCGGGAGTGAGGGGGGCTCGAGCAGGAGATTTGGCTGTTGGCCTTGACAATGAACCGGCGGCGCACACAAGTGTGATTTTATTTGTATTTGAAATACACGCACACACAGGCAGAAGTTTGTTCCACGAATTACCTCCTCCCACACAAGCAGATTAGGGTTGTCTTAGACACATTGTGATTGAAACCTTAAAATATATTCAAAGCAAATTCAGTAGTTTTAACTTTAAAACTATTTATTACGTTTATTGTGAAGTACATCAGCAAAAGAATGTTGTTGGAAGATATTACCAGATACTGGTTTCACACTGACGCTGCTTTCATAATCTGTTTCAAAAATTCCCATACCTTCGATGTTCTGCCAGGAAAGCGTTATTGTGATAAATCTTGAAACCTGACTCACAATTTTATGAACTTTTTATTTAGACGACCTATTAAATATACTTGTGCGTACGCGTGCTAACCCTACCTCCAAAAAAGATAACGAATTAAGTCGAACTGGCGCGCCGACGTCGTCAGCGAGGCCGCGTGCCTGCCCTAAGACAACCTATACATAGACAGCCTAGGGCTCGATGGGATGTTTATCGATATTGCCTAAAAATTCCCAACTAACGAGCCCCTCGTCTGCCTTGTATTGCTTCACTATACTCGAACATATTGCCTTATGTTTGATATTTAATTCGGGATTATCGAGGCTGTTAATCAGTCTCTGGATTTATCACTTCAGCCTTGATGTTTCTGAAGTTATCTTAATATTTTCTTCTTGCGGTGGTAGGTATTATTCTTAAGTTTTGTGTATTGTTCATAATGTCAGGGTAACAGTTAATTGGATTTTTTACTTTGTTAAAAAGTCTGTAAACTTGGCAGCGTACCTCAAGGCCGTTGTCTAGTATTGAGCTAGTCGGTAATATTAATAAATCCTACAGGTATGCGTTAATGTGACGGATCCTATATGGTTACGTTTTTGTCCGTCTACCTTTGTATGACATCATAACTACAATGCGTTAACTGTTTATTTTGTTTGAGGTTTAACTGATCTAGGTCTATAGCTTTTTGTTCATTTAGACATCCGAGTTGTGTCTACGTGTTATTGTTTTTTTAGATCGTATTGTTTCGTTTTTATACTTTATGAGCAGTTTCAGATTCAGTTGTTGATGATCGCCTATTGCGGCGTAGGTATGTATTTTTCAATTAACGGTCATTTGAGTAAAAGTCATACATATTATAGTAAGTACAGTTAGTTGTTGGTCACACGGCAAAAAATACCTTAAGACTTTTGCATACTTCGTTTTTGTAGGACAGACTTCAACACGATATAATTATATAAGTCTTCACTTTTGAGAGGGGTTATACCACAGCCACCACGATGCCTTAATGGCGTTTAACAGACTTCACAGACGTTTGAGTACATTACGAAGGTTGCTCCAATCGGTTTACCGTTAGAGAAAGTGATAAATCTTTTAATTTGTATTACGCAAATCGACTTTGAAAATTAAGAGACCGAATGCGAAGGCGATCAGGGATCGAAATCAAACTCCCACCGTGCAAAGCACGTGGTTAGGCCACTTGTTATTACCAGTTTTTTTTGCAGATAAAAAATAATACCTAGTGTGATAGTGACAGTTCAAAAAGTATGTTAATAATACAATTAGTACTATCTGTAATAACATTTAAGTGGCTTATATTTGCCTATTTCTGACTACTGATAGCTTTTAGTGAGTCACTAATTAGTGAAGCCATTTTCTAGGGTTCTGACATAACTTTACAAAATAAATTAAACTGTAGGCAAGGCTTATCTTTGCCTCCATCTAATCCAATATAGTTTAATATATTGTAATATTGTGAAATTAGAACGATACTAATCTTTTACTTTAATAAATGAAAATCAAGAATTTCGGTTTGACTGGAGAGAAATACAGACAATGATGGTGGAGAAAGAAACCAAAGTACCCACCTGAAGAACTGGCTGCATTGGCTTCCTAAACTTAACGCAGCAAGCTTCTTACTTCAATCCTTTTTTTCACCACCATAATCCGAGAATTATTATTTATTAGCTTTCTTCGATCAAATATACGCAGGTAGGTATATGATCGAAGGCTTTCGCCCACATCTCCGCCCACGTGGATCTCGCTTTTTTTTTTAATTCATTTGTATACCTAGATAGGTAGGTACGGCAAATTTTGTACGAATCCTATTAATTGTTAGATTTTGTGCGTTTGAGAATATATATATAATCCAAATATCTACTTATTACTTCAAATCACAATTTATATATAAATTATATATATGGCTTCGCCTATTGATTGATAGGAGAAATCTTAGGTATATCTAGTGATACAAATATCTATCAAACGTTCAATTATTGTTAAATTACTTTTTGCTAGGTATAGTGTACTCGGTACCTACCGGTCGTTCAGTTTAGCAGGAGTATTATAGCACGTATCTATTAACATACTGAATGTAGGTTAATTAGATGCATCTTTAAAAATCTTTAAAATTATTTCGTTAATTGTGTGCCAGATGAATCGGGCGTAAACACCGTTGAATAAAGTTACGACTTGTTAAAGTCATACAAACAACGATGTTTTTAACATTAACTAAAAAAAACCGTTTGTTTTTTATTCCAAATGTGTCGTACAATTTTCGTTTGCATTCGTAATATAACGAGTCGGCGGTTGACCAATGGCAGACGCAGTCCCTTGGCAGCGCTTCAGGAAAATTAACGTTTGCCTTTATTCGCTACGTTGTGTTTAAAGGGACCAATCTGAAAGGCGGCGAGCACGTGCTGGGCCGCTGGGCGGTGCATGCGTAGTTTACACTCTGGTGGGGGAAGGCGTGGCTTGCGTACACGCATTGCGTGTATACAGTGCGTGCGAGTCGCTCAACGGGCGTCGAGCTTTTCCTCATTGCGCTCTTCGAAAATACATGCAATTTTAAACCAAACATGTAGTACATTGACCTTTGATTTTTGTGCACAAGTGCTGTGATTTGTTTTATTTACACATTAAAATGTGTGCGGTAGATAGCGCCTGGTTATTTTCGAAAATAGCTACCACGTTGGACATGATCGAATCTTTGAGTAGTGTGAGTATGGTTCAATTTCTTTAGTTTGAGTGTTATACATAATATACATTAAATCACTGTAACTTTCCATGCCTAATATATTAAAGTAAGTGAGCTCGATGTTATATAACGCTGTACCGACACATCATTTACTTTTTGTTTATAAAAAAATATATTTTGTTCGATTCTCCTTGACCCGAAACTTTATTAGATTTACATTGTAGAAATTCTCTACCTACACGTGCTGTTTGGATCGATGATAACATTTGTTGATACTTAGTAGCTGATATCTATTAGTTACAATATACCCTAAGTTACTTACGTATACTAAACTCAACTAGGTATTGGCGGATAAATACTATTTAATATCAGTAGGTACAACGTGTCTTATTGTCTTTTTACACGCGTTTATTAGGTACAGAACTGTCTAGTTATGAATGTCACAAATTTCATGTTCAGTCAATCTTTAATGAACCTAAATCAAAACTATTTTTGTGTTAAGAAAAAAACTTTTGTCTTTAATAGTTTTGATTAAAAAAAAACGCTAATACCATAAACCAAATAAAAAATAAAGGAAAACTCCCGTTTTAAAGAGTAAAACAATAAAATGACGGTAACAATTTTATATAATATATTTTTTGTTAACGATACATGTATATAATACGTGAAGAGAATTCTTTGTACCCCTTTTTAAGAAAATTTCGCGAACGTAGTAACGTGAATTTTGGAATATTTACAGTTTATATACAGAAGAAGTGCAGAAAGGTAAATTTTTTAAACAATATGTCTTGCAACTTTAAAAATTACGTGCAAACGGCCTAATGAAATTACACGCGTCCAGTATATGCATTGACCTGTCATGGTAAGTCTAAACAGTGACAGCAAAAGTTATACTGGCCAATGAAAAAACCATTACTGAAATTCGACCACCACGCGATCTCTAGTATTTATTTATTGTGCTTAGTAGCAAACAAGACTGCGATGTCAGTGCTAGGGATACAGCCAATACGTGGTTTACTGCACAGTAAAAGTACTAAAAAGGCGGCAGATTCCTCCATTTTTTAAATAACAAAAGGTCCCCATGCTGAACCTAAATTTCATGCTGGCAATATGCGCTAGCAAAGCCAAGTCGAGAAGAAAAGAAATTATATTGTTTTACAAAGAAAACTTTATCGGCCTGCCGGAAAAACCGCAGCTGGTTAATTCCTTCCTGGAAGTGATAGCTCACAGTGTGTTGAATCTACTGCATAACTATCATCTGTCATTCTTCGGGTGGCATACTTTTAACAATGTGCTAGTACAAAATAATTTCCATAGGGCTATGGAAACTATTTTGTATCAGCACAAACCAAATATAATTACAAATAACAATCAATAAATAAAATATTTGTGTGTGAGAACTGATTGTTTCTTCGTAGAAGTAGGTAAGGTAAATGTCAAAACGAAATTAGACGGCTATGAAAAACTACCTATAGGAACTATAAGGTTTGGGTACGTAATAAAATGTAAAGGAACCATTAAAACAAGCGGACAAGTGCGAGTCCGACTCGCCCCGCAAGGGTTCTTTCGTAAGCATACAAAGTTGTATGTGTAGATATTACATCCATCTGGAGAATCGATTCTCGAAGATTTTGTTCGTATTTCGGAAGACAAACTTAACTTTGCAGTGACATACGACAAAGTCAATTTTCCCCGCAAAATATAAGTTTGTAATATAATCACAAATAATATTTTTTTTAGGGGAAAATTACATAAAATTAATGAATTTCGCATTTTTTAAATTTTACTTGTGCTGTGGACCATATTTGTTAAAATCTAAGGCTTAGACGGCCGTATCTTTTGATTGCGTTGACTTAGAAGCGTGATGATTTTTAGGATCTTGACAGATAGACAGAAGGGCAACAAAGTGATCATATAAGAGTTCCCTTTTCCATTTCAGAAACGGTACCCTAAAAGTACGTTTTACCAAGTTAAATTGTACTAATATTATAAACGTGAAAGTTTGTGAGGATGTATGTATGTATGGATGTTTGTTTGTTACTTTTTCACGCCAAAACTACTAAAGCGATTGTGATGAAACTTGGAATGTAGATAGCTGGAGACCTGGATTAACATATAGGCTACTTTTTATCCCGATATTCCCACGGGATCGGTATTGATATATGCACTACTATGATACCTAATAAAAAATTGTGTACTTTGACAACAAAGCAAATATTTGTTCTCAATCTCTGTAAAAATAATGATTACAATACGTAAATGGATTGTAAACTACAAAATCATGAAAGCTACAAGACAAATACAGACGTAATTTTTTATATTTACAGTAGAAAAATATTTTTTAACTTTAGAAAAGAAATACAGAACGATTGATAATGGCTACACATAAAGTATAAGTCTATGTCACGTCATCTAACTTCTTTTGAAAGAAACTAAAATGCTTAGGTATATACCTAGACAAAAAGAGCTACAAATATCAAAAAGGTTCAACGCCCATTTGACATTGAGAAGGTAAACAAAATAACAACTGCACCGTATTTATTAGCATCTAGTGATACCATAACACATATTTTTTAAAGAAATATTTCCGAAGCGTGTAAATACAGTAGTTCAACGATTTTACATACCATTATAAAAAGGTCATGATTGACGGATGTTTGTTGGTGATTGATGAAATAATATCGAAATTAAAATCTCATCATGCAACCGTCAATCACTGCACTAGACGATAGGTTATACGTCAAATCACTTCAATCAAAACCTATCGTGCAATGGGCGCCTAAACCTTTTGCAACACAATGTATCTGTCTGTCATCAAATACAATTTTAAAATTACAGAGCCTATCTTGTATGTAAACTTAATGTCTTTTAAAATTTTTATTTTTTATAATTTATACATTACAGAGGCATAGAGCAACACGGGCCACCGGCGGACCTGAGTTCCGTGTTGCTCTATGTACAGAAGGGTTTACATACTACTCTTCTCTGTGGTGAAAAAAAAAGAAACTAACCTACAATACAGAACTCTCAATTCACATCTTATTTAATAAAATGAAAATAGGTATTTACTTGACAAGTGAATTATTGTTAAACATATGTTGTTGATGTAATAAATAATTTATGTGATTAGTATTTTGCAACATAATGCTATGTTATGGTGCGGGTTTCGGCAACTACCCGCTCTTGGTCTTCATTATTTTCTGTTTGTTAGTACTGTCGCTTCCCAGATGTTCACAAGCGGTATTCATCTGCTCGATTGAAATTTTAAATTATATTTTTTTATTTTGACTGCTTCACGTATACTGTTCGTGACTAATAGTGATGATCGGTCGTGGTGGAGAGGACCTGTGGTTAGTATAGTTTGTTTCTAGGAACTATAGTATGGGGTTCTTCGCGCGCATGAGAGTCCCCTGGAATTGTTTAAGCGTCCATAGGCTACGGTAACCGCTTAACTTCAGACGGGCCGTAAGCTTGTTTGCCATCGTTAATCTTCATACCACTATATACGGTATGAAGTTTTATAAAAAGTGTTCCGCGAAGTTTTTTTATATACAACTTTAGAGTTGTTAAGTGCGTTGGACTCTTTGTCCTACGAACACAAAACTGGCACGTGCGATTAAATCCATGTTTTGACTGTTGGTTAGTCAGACAAGCTGCTTATTTTGGTAATCAATAATGTATCTACAATATTATCCAATGTTAACTCCGATCAGACTTTTTGTGTTTGTTCTTGTCGTTTTCTAAATAAATCAGATTCATTGCCCTACATAATTAATCATGTTAATTCATATCAAGTCGTTCAAAACAATTTAAAACATGTAATCCTTTTGCAAAATAACAGTTTTAAATTTCGTTATCATCGTCTCAGTCGATATTGTAGGTGATCTGAATTTAGTTCGATGCTTAGATATTCAGGTGTTATTTGTTTCCATCAAAAGATTGCTTATTCATTACATTTCTTAATTTCACTTTGTTAAATTTTTAACCCCTGACACAAAAAGAGGGATGTTATTAATTTAACGTGTCAGACGTGTCTCCCAAAACGAATGAACCGATTTAAGTGCATTTTTTTTGTTTGAAAGGTGACCTCATCGAGAGTGTTCTTAGATATAATTCAAGAAAACCTGTTCAGCCGTTCGAAGATCATCAGCTCTTTTCTGTTCGTCGGATTTTAACCACGATAGGTATTGTTGGACGCTATCAGATATCAGTCACAAAGCCCTGGAGTTTAATTAGGTGTTCGTTGCACTTTTGTGATCAACTCATTAGCATAAAACAATTGAAGAACTAGATATCAGTATAAAATGATTATCTATTTTTTACATAGTCTTTCACATTTACACACTATTATTTACATGCGAATTATCATCGCACTTTATTGGTCGACGTAATTTTAGGATGCTTTTAGTTTATTAATAGACTAATATGCTAGTTATTCTCAATTTTATTGATGAGTCTAAAATTAGATAAACCATTTTTTAAAGCCACCTTAAAAAAATTGTCTCCAGGTTAAATTCCACGCTAATTGTTCTATTAAATAAATAAGATACTGTCCCACTTTCTAAAAAAATGCAGTGTTTAATGTTCTAAATTCTATGTAGATGTTGTAACTATGATAGAATTATGTACCTGCCTATTTTAAAAAGTTTTCTCCGCAGTATTTTAACAAGTAAAAAAGCGTAAAAAAATCTTGTACTGTTACAAATGTTGAGCTTAAAAAACAAAACACCTAATATTGTTTATCTTCAGTCAATTTAGAAATGTTATATCTTGAAAACGCATTGCGTCATTTATGTAACAGTGCGACGAGCCTTGAATAATTATACATATACGCATATTTTATCGGCCCCCGTATGCAGCATTGTCAGTTTTCTGTGCAAATTAATGGCTGCACTATGAACAAAGCTTGTTTATAATGTTTAATAAGTGACTGGGCTAGTGAAACGTGTACATTAGAGCTATTGGTGCGTATGAGGCGTTGTGTTCTTCGGGCGCGTCGAGGCGCGGGCGGGTGTGCGCTGCGCCGGTGCCGCCATGCCGCCTTGCCGTAGGTCGGGCATAGTGTCGATGGCCGCGCAATGTCACCCCGCGCGCCGAGATATTCGGCCCCCACCCCGCCTCACCGCACCGTCCGCTCCCTCCCCCTTCCCTTCAGAAGTAATACCATCATTTCCGATTCGCGATTTTGGGGTCCTCTCTACGTTTGTGGATTTTTTTTACAAGGTTTCCAGCACACCAACATGCGTCAGAATTCGTCTGGATGTTGCGTAGGTGGTTTTTTATTTACAATAGTCTCACAACATTGTGTAATGAGAATTTCACACTCATCAAATTTTGCACGGAAATTTATATACAACATCGACAGTGTTAGGATAGGTCGGCTCTTAGCCGTTGTTGCTTGAGCGTTGTAGCTATATATGAATATAAAGAGTTTTTTGGTTGATTGTTTGTTTGTATTTGGCTTCCTTGTTAGAGTATACCCGGGTCCCTAGCAATAGACCCACTTGTGACGGAACACCGTGTGGTTTTAGTCGGTTTGATTCCAACATAATTCGATACTTTCATGTCGAGGTGCCATTTGTTTTCATCAGTAAGGTGCTTCCAGAGTATTTATTGAGGAAGGTTATATATAGGCTATGTAACATCACGCGATGACCCTTAGGAGAGCAGCAGAGACATTCAATGGGGGAATGGCTAGTTAGTTATATAATGAAGCACAGAGCGTCGGCAGGTGCTAGCTGATCTTGCGATTGTCCGCGCGATGTTGGGCGATATAGGTCATCGACCTCTCGCTATCTGCGTTATTTAGCCCGGTCCAATGTCGGCGCAATGTCGAAACGCACTCGAGTTCACAGACCGAGTCGCGAGACGATACGTTCCTCACTCAACTGTGTTGTTCGACCGAATTTTTATAGACTTTATACCTACTTTGCTAGATAGGTAATATCGATTGGAGATGGTTTATTTTTAATTTTTGTAATCATTTGTTATTCAGTAAACGGTTTTCATGTGTAGGCAACACTAAATTGGGTACCTTACAAAATACAAAATCAAGTTAATCCATCAAAACAAAATTCCTCTGTTTTGAACAAAGATATTCCACTCAACCAAATAACATTCTTTGCTTTTAAGATTCAAGTTGCAAATAGTTACATAAGAAACAACGCAAAAATGTGAACAGTGCAATTACAGAGTTGTATTATGAGATCGGTATGTAAGATCGTGTGACACATGGGTATACCGTTGTTGGGAGCACTCGGTCTCTGGGCTGTGGGTCGCGGCGACCTCGGTCGCGCGGAAACCGTGCGGCGGTCAAGGCCAACGTCTAGACGCACCCCCCGCCCGCGCATCCCCGCCACACCAGCCTTCCCCCCACCCCACTCCACGCCTTACCGCCGCGCCGTACTACCTATTTTTACCTCCACAGCCGCCGAATTCGCCTGGGCAAAGCTTCATCAGCTAGGCTCCAAACGAATCCTGACCTACCCAAACGTACCAAGCGTTTAATTTATTTGTGTTGTGGTTTTTTATAAGGTTGTTTCAGATAAGATACGGAACTAAGACAGGCTTCTGATAAATTTAACCATGTTTACTGTATATGTAATTTTTTTTTAACTGGCAAAGGTCCAGGTGTATTATTGTATCTTGGACATCTGTCTTTTATTTTCTAGAAATAGATTTCGCCTACAATTTTGCATGCATGATGTCCTAAAACGCACCCCTAGGCTTTCACAATGAAGCGTTTTGGGAGCATTGACGTCAACAATGTCATAATCTATATTTGTTTGCTGATTTCTCCTTTCGCCATCGCCGGTGTCGATAAACATTTCAGATAGAGAAACATCGTTATTATTTTGTTACGGCCTCTACTTCCAAAATAGACTGCCAGAGAATATAAAACATTAAATATTTCAATTTAGAGATTTTAGCACAAAGTTTTTACGTGACCTTGTTCTTGGAAAAGTAACAGTGATGCATGGAATGTGCCGCAATACGTTTCCTAAAATTAACGTAGGTATCTGTTTAAAGAAATAAAAGTTAGTTTTATCAATAAAGTATTTATTATTGACGTGCTATCCTTAAATTGTTCGTCTACGCATATTAATTTATTTATGTAATTGGTATTATACAGTAGTGATCTAATGACTTACATTTGAACCCGGTCTGAACTCTCCGGGTGAAGGGTAAGGAAAGACATGGCCCACTTTTTCTGTAGGGCGAATGTGGGACCTTGTTTCGAGAGGTCTGTATCCTTAGATCGATAATGTTCCTTAAATATGAAAGTATATTTTTATCTTTCAGTGGTTTAAAGCTACTCATTTATTATCACCGATAAATATTAAGCTCCATAATATAACTACCTAGGTACAAAAAATGTTTCTACTTTGCACTATAAGAATACCATCTGTACAAACTTTATTTACCCAGTTATTTATTACAGTCACAGCATTATTTATTACATTTCGCGTGTGATAGTGTGTATGTATGTATTCTATCTTACAATAATACAAAAAAAAATGTTTTATCATTTGCATGATTATGATAATGTGATAACGCGTGGAAAAGTACCCAGCGTAGCGGCATCGGCAGCGGCATCAGTTATATTGTGTTGAGGTAGGTCCGGGAATATGCGAAACATTACCGTCCGTTATTTGTTAGATTTTTTTGCTGAAGTCGATACATTACGTCACCGTAAGATAACATGACATGTCATGTTTTGAATGCATACTTCTATTTGCAGTTTATTAATCACTAGCTGCGCCATTTGTTTCACCCGCGTAAGTCCCGGTGCCATGGGAATATTGGGATAAAAAGTAGCCTATGTGTTAATCCAGGTCTCCAGCTATCTACATATCAAGTTTCATCGCAATCGGTTTAGTAGTTTTTGCGTGAAAGAGTAAAAAACATTCATACATCCACACATCCACACATCCATACATCCATACACCCATACATCCTTACAAACTTTCACGTTTATAATATTAGTAGGATATATTTACTCTCCTTTAAAACGCGATCCGTTTTCGCATCGACATGATCAAATGCAATAGGAGTTCAATTGGGTTTCAAGGCTACATCTACATATCAGTTTTTCGAAACTAAAACGAAGTTCTCTTGAACGGTGATTAGAGTAATTATAGTGCATGAGACATCTTAAACGTTCTCATATAAAGATTTGTTGTATTATTTTGCAGCATTTTTTTCATGTGCTCTATGCACATTGTTCTTGTATTTTCAGTAGTATGTATAATGATCTTAGTCTGTTGCTGTATAATCCAAATGTCCCAACGTATTGAAATAAGAGACGGCTCCGAGCCTGCCTCAACGTCGGCGTAGTTACGAGCTCAATGTTTGGCGGTCGCAAGGCCACCACCCGCTCTATTCGAAATGACGTTTATCTATGAAGGTGAGACCACGGACGCGCGGTCGGTGAACTCGACGGCATATTATGAATACCTACGTACCTATTTTCTACTAATATACTGTGTTGTGGCGCACTAAGCAATGAGGTGTTATGCGATAGTCTTATTTTTTCACAATAGTTGTTCAGTATAAATAATTTATGTACGGGTATTAGTAACGATGTGTGACATGTCGCGATGTTTTGCACGATTGTGCGATTACGATCGTTTTATAATAATATCATAATAATATGTAGTTTGGGACATATTGCACAACGACGTCTAGACCCGTCTTGAGCATAATTTGTACTATGCGATTTTAAACACAGATGAACATATCGACGTTGAAGTGCCAATACCTCCTCTTAAATCACTTTCTTTCTAATATTTCAAATATATCTTTTCCACTTTCTGTAAATTCTTGATTTCGTCAGTTACAAGTTACTGGCACTTCGCCATCGATGTAAAGATTCATGGTTTTTGTAAATACTTACCTAGGGTAATGCAAAAAAAGACACAATATATTCTTTCTATATTTTCGGACAACTGACATGCATTTTTTAAAGAAAAGATTAGATTTTTGTAGGTACGTATGTTAAAGGACACAAACATCTTTAGTCTGTGACACCACCTACATACCTACGTATATCCACTGTTTACCTACCAATAAATTCAAAAGTGAGTAAAGTAGTTACCTACTCTCTCATACAGGATTATAAAGTTACTTATGCAGTTTGTATATCCATAGAAAACGGGACTGAAAATGCAGTATTTTGAAGTTTTTCTTTGCTTTGCTTTGCTTAACACTAATTGTCTTCAATATTTGAATCTTGTGTATAGCAAGTACTTTACAATTTTTATGATCGGTGAGTGACAAAATAGGAATTTTGACCTGCAAACGCTTAAACTACAGTTCAAATTAAAAATAACTATCTTTATGCCCCCCCGTGGTCACTGAAAATTCAGGCTTTTAGCTTTATCCACAACAAACTTACAGGGGTCCAACAATCCTTTTGGTCCTTTCAGGGTGAACGCCTTCGAGAAAAGGATGCTACAGGTGTGGCTTGGACTTTTAGCTCGACTTAACGAGGGCACGCGTGTCTCTATACATGTGATAACTATGTACGTTATGGTTTTTAAAATCATATGATCACATTGATTTTATGTTCCTTTTTATAACTGTAGAATTCGCTTTAGGTAAATCCTGAACGAATACAGAATTTTCGATATATTCTTGATTGACGGTGATATCCCTACGCCTACGTATTAAATCCATTACCTTCTTCTATTTTAGTCAAAAATAATGAAGGCGGGGTATTGATTGGCAGAAAGGGCAAGTTATGGTGAATGTATACTAATTATCTTCTTCTATTATAGACAAAGCCAGCTTTACAAAAAGTCGTCTTTTATATACACTTTGACAAACTTGTGTATAAGTCCCGTTATTGTATAATAAAAAAGTGACGTTTGGCGAAGTAACTCCATTATATGAATATTGAACTAATGTTAAAACCACATTATTCAGTGGGTCCTTGGATCGTTTAGAATCACGATAGGACCCGGTAGATAACGCTGCAACCGGGTTCTAGGATTATTTTTAAATTTTTGTTTTTGTGTGTTTGAGTGGATCCGTAGATGTTTTAGATTAACGATAGGTTCCCGCAGGTGGCGCTGCATCCGGGTTCTTAAGATTTTAAGATATTTGTTTTATTGTCAAAATCGTTTATGACAGCATGAAGAAAATCCTTCGTTTAGTAGGACAACATCTGTCAGGTCCGCTAGTCTCTGATAATAATTATTTGCTGTTTTTAAATACTTGGGTGTTACTGTTAAACAAATAAAAAGTGCCTAGAGACAATTAATTGCATATTGTGACGGATGTGACGGTAGACGGTGACTAGTTCTTGTCGATCTGTACCTACATTTCGTTTCATATTAAATACCTTACCTAAAATTTTGCTATATATGCAAATGTTCTCCTAAAATTAATAGAATTACAACCTTATCCTGGGGACCTTTAGTATGTGCAAATTTATTCTAGAAGTCGATACCGACGTAAATTTTTAAACACTTATGTAATTTGACATTATTTCCAAACTCTATGACTTTTTAACAAAAGTTATTCTTGAAATTGTAACTTTGTTCTCAACTAATAATACAATAATTAATTAATATTCCTGTATTCGTGTTTATGTTTTGTAAACATAACTCTACTGCGCAAAAAGGCCTGGCGCTATCATGTTTTTATTAATAAACATTATTTAATCTACAATCGGTCATAATATGTTTCCCCATAATAATAAATAAATGCCGTTTGCAAGAAAATAACCATTTTGAATATACATATAAGTATTTAATCAACATTATTATCACACTATTGGAGATCAACAATTTTAGGTAGGTATATAATTTACCCTAAGTAACTTATCTTGCATTTCTGTTATAGCTGCAGCTAATCTGTCCGATCCAAATAATGACACGCGGTTAGACGCTTCATTACGCTTGTATTAACGGGGCATTACCAATCTAAAACATACATTGAAGCCAGCAGGCATTAAAGTGATGTAGAGATAGATACCCTTAGGGGCGAATATCCCAAAACATCGAGGCATTTATCGCATTTCATAGCCTTCGAAAAATAAATCGTAAGTACGTTTCTTTTATCTTAAAAAAAAAAATTATCATCTACATACTCAATTCTTTATTCAGAAGTAAAATAAAATAAACTTACCTGTTAACTCCCAACGTTATAGACGCGGACGGCCAAAAATAATTCACAAAGTAAAATCACGGTTGTTTGACACGTCACTGTCACACACTAGCGTTACGTAATATCCTTACGTATTATCGCACGCGCAAATGCTTTGTATCAAACCAAAGTAAAGGAGGAGGCCGTTCGTCCTAATGAGGTATTTTTTTTATTTTGCGTTTAGTTTTCACACAAGCGCACTTAGGCGTCTATCCCGCTTATACGTATATCCCGGACTTACCCTGGTATTGCATACTTCTCTAAGCCATGGCGAACGTTCAAAATTCGGCTAGCATAAGGGAAATTGGCTGATTTGAAACTTAGGAGAATAAAAAATAGCGATTCTTGTATTACTATCACAACAACTGCCTCAAAACGTTGTTAGAAATCTTATTTTACAATTTCACCAATTCATTCACAATTACTTCCTAAAGTCTTGTGTTAATATATTTGTACCGATTTTTAAGCAAATTTCGAAGGAAGTGAAAAATAACGAAGGAATCTGAAAACTTGTGACACTTAAAGTTTATATGTAGCTATATGTATGCCAATGTATTTTAGCTTTTTCCACTTCGCCAAATATATTGAAACAGTCACTATTATATGTTGTTAGTTTACAAATTAAGTAACAAGTATGAGTAGATATCATAATTTTTTGCGATAGAAGATGCAGTTCTTGCAACCCGCGAAACTTGGGTTTTTATATGTTATGTTTTTGATGGGATTGGAGGAAGTTACTGGGGGTCGAAAATGTCCTGAATAACTTCGAGAAAAGGATAGTACGTACGGCTTTGTCTTTGTTGGTTTTACTTGGCGGGGGCACTGCTATGTGCCCAGATCTGGAATAATCTGAAGTAATCTGGAATCTACAACGATGTTTCCGCCATGTTCTTACGTTATCGTCTTTTGAAAAGTTGAAATAATTGAGAAATGGTTCCCAGTCCCAGGATATTTAGAGCAATTGAAACAGCTTCTTATCACTTCCATTAACATTAAACATCTTAGTTCAGTAATGTTAATCTCGATTTTATTTCTTTATTAAATGACCATGTCTTTTAAGTCATGTTTTATCAATAGTATGTCTTCATTAACAATGGAGTTGTCATGATTTGCGTTATTTTACAAATCTTGATAATTCACATAATCAATGAAATCGTTTTAGTTAACTATATTTTCTGTTTCTTACTTCAAAACACTAACATATCAAAGCATTCAAACCTGGTTTGGTCAACTCATGACCTACGCATAAGACATGTGTTGACGACAAATGTTAATCGGATATCATTTTGACATATCAGGCGCTGATTGAATGATTTCTTTTGTTTAGTTCAGTAAAATTTTTGTGACGTAGTAGGTACGACAGACAGCAGCGATTGATATTGATATGTTTTGGGTAACATAATACGGAGGATAGTCAATCCTTATGTGAGTTTGTTTCGCTTTCACGCCCCAATTACTCAACCGAGTATGTTGTCGTGGGTATAGAAAAGGATAATGGTATCGTTAATTAAAAAAAAGGAATTGTTTGCGAGAGATACAAAAATTACTTTACCGCGAACGAAGCCTCGGGCAAAAGCGAGTAATCTTAGTTGGTCGTATGTTTCTCTTACAAATCATGCATGATTTGACAAAGTAAAAGATGTCACAAACCTTGACTACCGTTAAAAGCAAAGATAATGAAATTATCCTTAGTTAAAAGTATGATAGTTAGTTACCCAACAATCTTCTAGGAAACATAATATATTTTATTAATAAAAAAGTAATATTACGTAGGTACTTGGGGTACGTACAAATTACGTACGTACTTTAAATACGTATTTTTTTATTTACTATACTTCCTAATGCCAAATAAGGCCTTCTCAGCCAGTCAACCAACCTAGGTGATGCAAAGAAAAGAAGAAGTAGGTGCACTTGAAAATCTTCTCTTTCTTCTTCACACTAAAATAAATGTAGCATAGCAGTAGTGCATTCGATTGCGTCAAAGGTTTAATTCCTTTTCAGTGTAAATATTTGTATACCTACATGACTATGTCTATTTTTCTGGGTGTTTCTTTATATTATAATATGTACCTATGTATTTACAAAACAAAGGTAGCATTTTGTTTGTCCGTACAAGCAAGAGACATGACCATTCGATTTGATTAGGTATTAATAACGCAGCAGGCTGAATAGACGTAGGTACTCGTCTACATAAGTTGCATCACGTACATTATCATATATGTATAATAAATTATATATTGCAATGTCAAGAGTACATTGACCCGGCTGGTTGCATCCTTGAAACTTTTTTCGCGCTTATCTTCAATAGATAATTTTGTTATTTTAATGCAGCTCTGTATAAATAAAGGTAGATGATGTTTTTCACGTGTTGGCGCAATAATAGCAAGAATTCCTGCTTGTGAGTAATGTCACCAGTTGTTTTTTAATTTTAAAACAGAACAGTACAGAAATAAATATATTGGGTGTTGGAAAGTAGGTGTAGTAATATCTCTGTCTTGTTCTTTTGCAACGTGACTTCATAGTGTTTGCGCATTATTACGAATATGACGTCAGTTGATATCATGTTTGAGCATCTGACATGGAAGGAAAGTGAAAGCTTTTAGTTTAGACACATAATAGATAATAGTACTTACGTAGTTTAGTTTGAAATGGTCGTAAAAAGTCGTAACTCCAAAATCAAGATTCCAAACAGGTAGCAAAAACCGAACCTGAAATTTGGTCAGAGGACCTCACTTAATCGGTATAATCTATGAGCTAAAAATCAGCTAGGACGTAATTACATCACAGGAGTAAAATCCACCGTATTTGTTTGTTCCGCCAAGTGCCGCACACAATCGGCGCGCACAGTCTTAGGCACATTCTGTTGCGCTCGATAAATATAAAAAAATACTAAGATTTACTTGCGTCCGTAATATTTGCTACATTTTGTGTTCGCGGGAACTTAGAACGTCGTGTTATGCACTGTTATGGGGCCCACATGGGTGCAAGCCACTTGTGTTTACGCATTGTTGGTCTCAAATTGCGAGCCGGCGCGAATGAGAAGATGTATTTAAAGGAAAATCCGTAAACCAGATTGATTTCCATTTGAAAGAAAGAAAGAGTGACTGATAGAATTAAAGTTGTAAAAGTAGTGTGGAAGAGCTTGAATGAATAAAGAGCGAAGAATGTTATTAGCGTGTGTGCACTTCAAGCTGGATGAAAAATAAAATAAAAGAAATTTTTTGGCAATAGTTTGTGATACAGAGAGAAGATAGACGTTTGTGATAGGTATGTCTGATAGTAAGGCATTTTTAAAGACGTTTTTAATGATCATGAAAGAGTGCATGGAGGATGGGGTTCCCTAAGAGGAACCATAATGGTAAGGCAATATTTCAGTTCATCAGGTGTGTGTATATATATATTACATATACACACACACCTGTATTTATGTATCTATGCGTGACCGTCACGCGAGTTCTGTGCTTCGCCATACCAAAAGTGCCCATCGTGCCTAAAGAAGATTTTACGTCAAAAAAAAACAACTTTTGATAAAAAATAGCAGCTTTTTCAACAAGTCGCAAAAAAAAATCTCAAAACTACCAAAGCGTGGTTACACAACTGACCTACGACACTTTGTTTCTGTTAAACTGAGATAAGCCGTTTTGTAAGTACGCTTATATACATATGAATATCTATCTACGCTGTTGCGTAATTTGCCGACTACGACTACAGTTTTAAACTTAATATATAGAACATTTGGATGGTAGCACACGAATAGTTCTTTTTAGCCATCGTTATGCCTATGTATGTATTATTATCATGAATATCTATCTATACAAATCTTTTTAGTTATAGTTAATTAGTTAGTTATCAGCTTTTTAGTAAAGCTGCTAATCTTCGAAACGGTTTTACCGATTTTCACGTGACTGTCACTGGCTGGTAGCTCTTATTATAAGGAGTAACTTAGGCTACTTTTATTTTGGGAAAAGAATTAGGGTTCCACCACGGAATACATAATAATACAGACATCCCACTCCGCCAAATCATTTAACTAAATAGCGACTCTTTCTCCTACACACTAAAGTCGCAATTCAGGTCGCACAGTGCTAATTACCTACAGTTATATTCACCTAGAAGTTGCCTCTCTTTCTGTCGCGTAACTCTTATCTGTTCTGACAAATCCTTGACGTTAGGTTTTTTTTATGGGATAGGGGAAAACGAGCAGACGGGTCACTTGATGGTAAGTGACTACAGCCGTCCATGGGCACCTGCAACTCAAGAGTCACAAGTGCGTTGCGGGCTTTAAGGTGGAAGTGGGGGAAGGGGGGAAGGAGAGTGCGGGGAGGGGGAAGGGTTAGGGCCTCCGGTAACTTCACTCACTTGGCGAAACACAATGCAAGCATTGCTTAACTACCGGTTTTCTGTGAGGCTGTGGTATCACCCCGGTCGAGACGGCCCATTCATGCCGAAGCCTTCCCACAGTTGAGGGTGGATTGCCTTTTTTTTAAGATTGAGTTAATGTGATTATTACCAGTAAGTTATGTGCCTATCACTCTATTTTGTCGACTGTCGAATATTTTTTGGTGTCATAGACTACCGAGGTCTAAGTCACCCAAAAATATTCGAGGAATAAGTATAATAGCATGGTCTTAATAAAGTCATATGATCGTGATTCTAATCAATGAGTGTTTCATATTGGAACTAAGGTACCTTTACCGGTTACGCTGACGTACGTAGGGTTTATCTTTTTTAATTAGTTCAAAATTAGGTACTTACATTCACATCATCTCCTATTATCTACGCTTAAGGATGGGTTGCTTATTTTTAACTTCAAATGGGGCGAACTTAGAAGTCGACTGCTTTCAAATTGAAATACTCTGCAAAAACATATGCGTGATCATATGTAGTGTAGTCTACCCTACATGCAATGAAATATAAACACCTTCCTCTTTCGTCGGTTAAAAACGACGTGAAGGAAGAAGGTGGTTGTCATTACACGTGGGCCAAATCTCCACAGTCCTGGTCGACAGGAAAGCATTCAAGTACCTATAGAATGATCCTCAATATGTTTTCTTTCACGTTTATATTTCGACCAAGATTCTTATAATAGACGTTCTATTATTAGAATCTTATTTTACGTTCCGCCTCTCTACTTTATTTATAACTACTTCTAACAAAATGAAATCTATCTTTTTTACATCTAAGTAAATAAACCGTGTACCTATTATAGTTTTCAAGGTCTTGTTATGATAGGTCGTATCATAACAAGACCTTGAAAGCTATAATACATTCAAATGATGTCAACTTTAGACAGCGCGCATAAAAAACTGCGCATACTTTGCAATTTCAATATATTTTGGGGGTTTTCCTCTGATTTGTCCTTTTTCAGATGCAATGTGAAATTGTTTCATTCTTTATTAGTAAATTCTCAGTGCCATAAATAACCACGTAATTTGTAAGGTCGTAATTACTTCACGCGTTCTAATTTCTACCTAATCTAATATCTACAATAATCTACATACATATTCGTATTAACTATCACTTCAAAAATATTCTCATTTCAACGGTGAATCCATACTTAATCTATACTAATATTATAAATGGGAAAATTCTGTCTATAACGTTTTTACGCCTAAACCGCTAAACCAATTTCGACGTTTTTTTTAAAGAGATAGATTGGACCTTGGAAAAAGACATAAGTTACTTTTTGTCGCCAAAATAAAACATAAGGGGATGAAATAGGAGCTGAAAGTTTGTATGGGAAAGACTACTCGCAAGAAGTTGCGCGCACCAGCCAAAGTTTGTATGTCTTAAGTACATGTATATAGCACATATATATATACAATGTATGTATATGTTATACATATGTATTTACATCAAAACAAAACCTGAGATATTGCTTCGAATAGTTCTTGGTAGAAGTCTGTGTCATGCATTGGAGAAAAAAATATTTGAGCCTTCTTTCATACATTTAAATCTTCATTCATACATTCAATCACGTTCGATATCTAGTAAATATAGAATTCCATCAATCCCAATAAAATATACTCATATTATGTTAATCATCAATCAACCAATTTACATATATTATATACCTGTGGCGACTTCCACATACAGTAAAAAGAAATATACTCAACATCATCTACAACCTACTAATCCTGCATCGCGCTATGAGAGTTCTCGCGCCGATTAGTATACATACAACTTCCCAACATCAACCGTTGGGCCGCAGCCCGCCAGGCATGATCACCTCGCCTGGTCGGAGGATCCTCCCTTTGTGTTGAAGGAACATGACACCCGTTCCTCCACATACCTACTAGCAACCCGCCCCGGCTTCGCACGGGTAGTAGAGACATCTTCAACAATCAGCATCATATTTCAACCAATTTACGTTAACAAATTATGCACCTAAACCTTCCTCATGGATCTCTCAGTCTGTTGGTAAAAACTGCATGAAAATACGTCTCAATTTATCGTGAACGGACAGACAGACAGACGGCGGGGGACTGGATTTTATTTTATAATATATCTACATATATTATAAAATAAATGATATCAAGGTTAACGTTCATTATAACAGGAAGTAAAAACATACACTTATCAGAAATTGATTACCTACTTTGATAACCACAGTCAAATGAATATTGGAATTATATTTTTTTTAATAATTCATATCTACCTTTGTTTTTTTTTGTGTATGGGATATCAGATTTTCCAAATCATAGTCCACGAATCGTAGTTTCACGAGCAAGCTGCTGGCGAAGGCGTACTCTTTTGTGCTTTGGTCGCTTTACGCAGTTCTCCACTTCGCCCATCCCCAGTAAGGTAATAATGACAAGATCCCTTGAACACGACAGGCCTACACCTCGTAAGCCTGTTGTTGGGGATATACCAAGAACAGATCTACACATCCACGGGCTTACCATGTAATTTTTACCCGACTGCGGCGTAGGATTCTTGACGTAAAATTAATCTCGATCGTCTTTTGTTTCTTGTATCAAACCCCCTACTGGTACCACCTCACAGTGACAATGGTTGGTTATATCGGCTAAAGTAGCAAGATCTTTCGGGGTTTGATGTCACGAGGGTACATTAGTGGTGGAGGCTGGGGTTCAACCCAGAAAGGAACCAAGACATACTGCGGTCGCCTTTCGAAGATTCTGAATTGATGGTGAATCTTACTTATACAACAAGTTCTTTTTTATTATGTACACTATACAAATGAATAAATACAGATAGTCTATTGAAACAACAGACTACGTCATGCGTAATTAATGAGCTTTGCTCGGCCAGATGTTACCGTTACTTAAGCTAGTCTAACTATTGTGGGTGACGTCAACCCGTTAGTTAGCTTCTGCGTTGTAATCTCATTTCACTCAACCTGTCACAGTTTTCTGAAGCGATTATTTGTTGCATTTTAATTTAACTACAGTACGCTTTAATTTAGCGGTGGCAGCGTAGCGTTTGACTTGCGATCAAGTGGTTGCGGGATTGATCCCATTGATCCGAACCCAGTACATGAATGCCATAAATGCATTCCTAACAGTAAGGTGAGAACCCTTATTCCTTGTATCACAGGACCAAGCATGGGAAAATTTTACAATAAGTTTTCACTCATTCATTAATTAAGAATTAGGTGTCAAGGTAAAACTGTTCGAAATATCACATACCCTTGTTATCATCGTGACACCTCTGAAGTCTAATGTTTATAGGCTACGATGACCACCTTCCATACTGGTGGTATACTTTGTTTGCTTCAAAAAGTACTTACTTTATTCAAATTTTCGAATTTAATTTGGAGATTATTAATCCCATACCAAATAGGCTTTTAGACAAGGTTTGTGTGTGAGATGGTATTTTACGATGTTCTGTATTTTTTTTGCTGCCACAGACTTAATATAAATACATCTTTTACTCTTCCACATTTATTTCAATCTTCTATATTATCAACTCTATTTGTGATATGTTGTTCTAGGTGCAAATGATGTCCGCGGTGAGCGGTGAGCCGATGCTAGTACGTCGTGTGAAGCAGGAAACAGAAGCGCCTCCACAGTACTCGCCTCCAGAACCGCAACCTCCTCATCCACAGCCCCTGCACCCTAGGACTATGCCCATGATGCAGCCACCAGAGGTAAAAACTTTGAGTTATGGAACTAGGCTAGGTGTTCTAGTTGTATAGTAGACAATAGACAAACATCTTGCGGTCCCTCTCAAGTGAGTGATCTCTTTTTTTAAATAAGTCTTATCCAACCCCTAATTCTTTCTACACTCTCCTGTACATCAAGATCGATAATGGAGCACGAAAACATTGTGTATGAAGCTCTCCAGTCTCAAGAAAAGTTCTTCGTCCTTTTCCTTATGGATCTGTCTTCAGGTGCTACATTCCTGCGTAAGCGTGCTATACCCAAAATTAGTTTTATCTATTAGCAAAGCTTATATTTTAGTCTTTGACTTCTCTCCATATAAATAAAACAACCAAAACAAGTCATGACATTGGGTCGATGATAAATTGGCTACGTAGACATGTCGTAGACGTCGTCGTAGCAAGCACGTAGATGTCTTTGCAGGAGGTTAATAGTCAATACATCATTACATTCATTGTCTGACTTGTCATCGTTACGTATGTTACGCCATAGTTGGATAGGTTATGAATTTATTTTTATACAAATTTGTACAAAGCAGGGTTTATTTTTGGTAATAGAAACATTTCGCAGTTACGTAGGGTCCTTTAAGTCGTCAGATATAAAAATATATGTCATATAAAAAAATGTTATTAGACGTTAACTGCAATTTGTTAAGTACTAAAAAATTCGTGGTAATTCGTTTAAATTATTCTTGTATACTTATTTAAAATATTCAAAAAGTTTGGACTCCAAATATACAACATCCCAAAGAAATGAATAATGATAATTATAACTCATTAAATTTGTTTGCTGCGTCGGTGAAAAATAAGAATCCTTTTTTGTTGACGGTACTCATTTATCAAATAAAGACGTAGGTATAATTAATGAAGCGTTCCGTATGACGTGTATTTTGACAGTAGTCTCACTTGTCTTTGAGTTTGAAAATTCTTACTCATCGGTTTCCATGCTTCCATTGGTTTCTATTTCTATACAAGTAACAATATAATACTGTCCAAATACATCTTTAATTCAGATATTTATGTGGTAACAATATTGCTACATAGCCAAGGGTACCCAGTAAACACCAATGTCTTCTACCAGTTAACACCTTTATAATTGCAAAGAAAATCCGATGTGTCAATTACAATATGTATTGAAATGTAACACTAAATGTCTCTAATCTGTCATCATCAGTGCCATCTTTCCCGAAAAACTAATTATTAAAACTTGAAAAGTATCATATATTTTACTATATATTTAATTGTAAAATAGGACTGACTTCTTAAAATAAGTTATTATTTTAACGGAATCCTGAATCTGTCCAGTATGAATTATTTCTTTGAGTCTGTAATCTGACCAATATCAGTTCCTAGCAGCGGGCCGCGGTTTCACCCTCGTAAGTCCCGATCCCGTGGTAATGTCGGGATAAAATAGTAGCCTATATGCTAATCCAGGTCTCCAGCTATCTACATACCAAGTTTCATCGCAATCGGTTCAGTAGTTTTGACGTGAAAGAGTAACAAACATCCATCCATCCATCCATCCAAAATTATATCCATATATTAGTGGGATTGCTATTTGAGTCTGGAATGTGGCAAATATAATTTATTTATACCTACCTGGAATCAGACCAAAATGGTAGCTAAAAATCCTTGTAAATAAATATATCAAAAAACCCACATATTTTTTTGTCATAACTAACTTTTTGAACCAGTTGGAACTCGAGACCAAGGAAGAGGTGAAGTTCTGCGTGTCGCCTGGTGACGGAACAATCGTAGGGAACACGAGTCCTGAACAGCAACATTGTTCTTCGACTACCGCAGCTGCTGCAAGCAGTGCAAGAGATGACGAAGCTCCCAAACGCTGGTGTTTGGTGTGTGGTGATACTGCGTCAGGATTCCACTATGGAGTGGCCAGCTGTGAGGCCTGTAAGGCGTTTTTCAAGAGGACTATACAGGTCAGTAGGAAGGTGAAGACATTTCGATTGTTTATTAGACTTAATATAATTCCATTGGGTCTGGTGGTATGCCGGCAACAATTTAATTTTCAGAAGTAGTGTGATTCGAGGTCGGTATTCAATCTCACATCACAAATATGGATCGAGATAAATACATCGATCGATATTTCATAAGGTTTAGATGTGTCTGACAAATAATAATAAAATTGACATTATTTTCAGATGGTAGCTAATAATTTTGTAGATATCAACAACAGTAAAACCATTGTTGATATCTACAAAACAATTGAATTGGCACGTGGGTCTGACACTTTAAAATTAAATAACTTTAATTAAACATTTTATGCCACGGCGCTTCTATGTAATATAAATAATTTTATACAATATCAAAATATTGATATTGTATCGATATTTTCCAACATCACTATCATTAATTATTGTCGTTAATGTATTTTGTATAATTTATTAGCTCTCGAAACTCGACAGCTCTTTAAATAAACGGTGCATCCTGTCTCCTTACTTTTCGGAGAATTTTCTAGAATCTTTGCACATGGTTTCTAAGTGTTTAGGACTCTGGATAATCAATTCCTAACGGATCTGGCTTTTTTATATTCTTATTTCGGGGCAAACTCTAGTCCTATATAAACATAATAAATCTATCTCTTCGAGATTAATCCACTTTATTTCTCGAGCCTAATCTATGTTGTTACTTAACGCCTACAGATCCATCGAGGTTAGAAATGTACGCATGTTTCTTATAAAGTTTCTAAAACTTACGAGTTAGTCCCGAGGAACTAGAGTGAGTTTTTCAGTTTACGTGTAATCACGGTTAGCAATACTCTCCATTAGTTATTTTAGCTATAGCTAATAAATCAACAAGACTAACATCTATCGTAAACTTGAAAAACTTATCCTACAGGTACTAATTTCTGCCCGTGCTTCTTTGTTTAGCCTGTCCAGTAAAAAACAAATTACAAAACATTCAACAAAGGTTTTTAGTAAAAAATTAATCGCCTTTGAAGCACGTCTCAAATGATTAATGGGTTAAAATATAGTTTTGAAAAACGGTTTGCGCTTACATTAACACTAATCTTGTTGAGTTTGTGCTACAACTTTGACTTTATATAATTTCAATTAGGGTGTTTTTGTGTGGTTGAGTCAGGAAAATGTATTTCTTAAAAAAAGCTGTTTTTGGATCCCACCTATTTTAGGCGCAGTACGACATATCGAGTGACTTTAGTCAGTTCGATTCCGACTTCAGGTGATGACCCGAGGGACTTTCAACACGCACAAGAAAAGATATATTTTCTAGAACTTTATACGCCTTTTTTAATCATTAAATCTTACATCATTTTTTAAAATCTTTTTTTCTTGAGACAGATATTTCTGACAAAAATCCCTATCATTGTATAAATAAACGTGCTTGATAATATATACCCATATCAGTTTCATTCATTACTGAATATACAAATCAATATAATTATGTATTTATACGGGAATTAACGCGATCACCTACTCTACTACCTCTGAATTGCCTGAGTCAGCCTGTGACCACGGCCAGCGCAACCTGGTCAAACGTCAGGTAATTTAGAGGTATGTAATACCTATTTCGTGATCGCACATACTTATATCATGGAACGCGAAGTTTAAAAGTTTGTATATAAGTCAATAATTTGAAACTGAAAATGTTAATTGTTTCTTTTTATATATGAAACAGTTAAAAGTTGCGCCAATCGTATCTGATTTAATGTAGACAGTGGTTCCGTCACACTCTACAAAAAATTTATTCTCCAGCAGGGCAACATAGAATATACATGTCCCGCCTCAAATGAGTGCGAGATAAACAAACGTCGCCGAAAGGCGTGCCAAGCTTGTCGTTTCCGCAAGTGTCTGCGCACGGGGATGCTGCGTGAAGGAGTTAGACTGGACAGAGTTAGGGGTGGACGGCAAAAGTACAGGAGAGCTCCTGATGCACCCGCGATGGCACAGCCCAGGCCACAACTTGACGATATCAAGGTATGATATAAACTATATATATACTATCTCCGTGTGTAATCCAACAGAGGCGTAGTTGTAACGCAGAGTTGTAATTACACCCATAGTTTGAAATACAAGAAATATAATCAAATAGCACTACTTTCCACACAACCCAACAAATGTGTATATATATTATTTTCCACACAACCCAACAAATGTGTATATATATTATTTTCCACACAACCCAACAAATGTGTATATATATTATTTTCCACACAACCCAACAAATGTGTATATATATTATTTTCCACACAACCCAACAAATGTGTATATATATTATTTTGCATGCTGTTTTCTTTGATGATTTCTGATTTTTGTGGCGCACTCTTACTTTACACTCCTCAGACTTAGGGCGTTGAGGAACCTCCAGATTTGATGTAAATAATTCTTGTATTTCCTGTGGTTCATACTTTGGAACCACATTAGTGGGCCACAGGAGCATAGAAATCGCATTGCAGTTTCTTCTGCCAATCTGCATGTTGTTTGTGTCTTTGCCCAACTTTAGGTTTTGAACATGTGTTTTTGGCCTGGTACCCATCTTTAGAGGTGTATGCGCGAACCCTCTACAGTAAATCTTATTTCTCAAAAAATGTAAAGGTCTAATGCAATTAAATTATCATTTTTTCGAAACTGAATTACACTTCACACATAAGAAACTGTGAACTAAACTGAAATCATTTTCTTCAAGGTGCTGGAAGCCCTCAACTCGTATGAACCAGATCTTTTCACATGCTCGGCTCCCCCGCCGGGAGTCATCGAGCCGACCGCTAAGACCCTGGCGCTCCTGGCAGATCTGTACGACAGGGAACTGGTCGGTGTCATTGGTTGGGCCAAACAGATACCCGGGTTCACAGAGCTGCAGCTGAATGATCAGGTATGTTGGTGTTTCATGAATTTTAGCACCGACACTATGATCCGTACTTTATTGAATCTGTTAATAAAATATTTGTTTATTAGGTTTTAAAAAAATCATAAACAAAAGACAAATAATCAAAACGGGATAAACACTATTAAAACAAAATAGATAAGAAATTTATACTTATGAAGAAATCGACTGTTTCATCTGGCATAAAAAATACGGGTGATCATAAAGTAAAAAAATAAATGTAATTTTTTTTATTAAACAAGATAATTTCTATCTAGTATGCTTTATTCAGAGTAATTCATTGTCATATCCTCAACATTTATTGTGATAGCAGTGGGACGCCCTATGTAGTACATTAACGCGCCTCTCTCTCTCTCCTTCTCTCTTATTATATAGTATGTGTATGCGTGCAAGAAGGGTCTTCGGTTTTTAGTCCTACGTGTTAAGTCTATTTCCAAAGTTCTATATTCAAACATAAGCACAACATAAAATAGGTTTTAGTTAAAATAATTATTTTACATTAAAAAAATACCGTTCGAATCTAATAAACCATAACAGCATGGCCGTTATGTTTTATTAGCTTGCAGCGGTATATTTAACTATCATTAAAGTTAGTTCAATAAAAAATATTAGCTAGGCTAGTCTATGGACTTTGAGGTAATAATATTTATTTGGATAATCGTTATTTGATTTTTGGCGGCTGTTTGTATAGTTGTGTGTGTTTGTGTGTATTATACTGCAGTTCCAAATACGAAATTTGAGCACATGACATGTTTAATAACGTGAATATTAGTACACAATTATTGTCGCCACATTAATAACTTATCTTATTTATTTTATTAAAAATAGGGACAAACTATAATATATGATAACACAGTTCACTATTTAATAAAAACAAGTTAATAGACATCATTTTGACTGGTTATGCCGGTAACGCAATACTATTGGTCGATTGATAAATATTAACGAATAGTGGGTTTATAAAAGGAGAAAATAGATGAGAACTTGACTTAAGTGCGAACAGAGGTACGAACAACTTGGCAGTTACTGTTAGTTAGTGATTTTCATAGTTTATATCAGTGGTTTCGAGACTGTTTCTTACACAATTTATTAAGGAAAATGCCTGCCCCGTCTTTAATTGTATGTTGGCGCTTAAGGGCGATCTTAAGGTGCTGGGTGTTTGATTCCAGAATCGAAAAAATTAACATTGAGTTGCAATTGTTCAGAAATTCTCAGTTGCAGCACCGCGTCTGGAAACGTGTCCGGTTTACGCCCCGTGCCCGTAGGTCCAGAGATATGTGTGTAATACCCGTGCCGTCAGGGACATATGGACGTGGTTTTCTAAAATAAAACAAAATTGCTTTTACACAGACTTTACCAATATTTAGTTTTTTTGAAGTAAAATGTAATTTGACATGATCCTACTAATGTGAGGATGTATGAATGTTTGTTACTCTTTCACGTAATCATAAAATCTCACAAACTAGTTCATGTTATTGAAATTGTCGTTAAACAACTACAAAATAACTTTAATTTTATTTTAAACGCCTCAAACTCACTCAAAGTTGTAAAGATTAAACGGTGCAGTTATTGTAAGCGCCGAAAACCTTGATAATCCTTTTTTTGCAGTAATTCGAGCTGTTACTTATGAGTCATAATCATAATAAATCATTAGACTATGTTAAGTTTCAATTTAACAGCACAATTGTCGTTAAAGTAAATGTCTAAAAAAAACCGTCGGTAAATTTTGAGTTTTGCCGGTACACTAAATCGGCGGTAATGGCTCTATCCCGGAAGGGGAAGGCAGATGCATATTTTTTTATCTTTTTTTTTTCTCTTAATAAAAGACAACTCCCGCATTAGGAATGACTCCTGTGTCGCGGGGGACTTTACAAACATACAAACAACGGGCACAAAGAACATCCAGACTCGGGTGGGAATCGAACGATTTGTGGTGTAGCAGTCAAGGTCACTAACCACTAGGCCAACAGGGCAGTCATATTAAACATTGTGACAACTATAATAATTGTCGCTTAAGTCTACCTAAATAACTCTACGCCTTCTGTTTATTGTTTTATTAAGTCACTGTTTTTTGGCTTTGCTTGCGTTAATGTAGATTTTGTCAAGGTTATTTTTCTATTCTTTGTGAACTGTAGCTTTTTTTTATTTTTCATGCTATAATTTTTATTTTGTACTCCTGACAATCTGTACGCAAAATTTTACTATGATCAGGTGAGTAGTTACGGCGTAAACGAGTTAAAAACAAATCAACACACAAAACAACACATTATAGTCCACTTGGAGTACCTACAATCGCATTTATAATATTAAGTTAAGATTAGGATTAAAAAATAAACTGTCGTCTAAAACTATAAAATTTTTGATTCACAATAACATGCATAGAATGAAACAATTTTGGACTTCCACAAGACGGACGTGGTTGTCGGTTGTATGCTATATGACCAGACTACATATTACAATATCCGTGTGTGTTCCCGTCAAGGTTTCATCTAAACGTTCACGTTAATGCATATGGATGAGGTATATTTTTATTTCTATTTGATTTATAATGTGTATAGTGTATAATGTACAGTCAAAAACTGACCAAGGCTAGGATTTAAATACAATTGTTCTTAGATCCGATCCAAATAAAAGTATGATCATACTATAAATAACATGTGTGATTTTGACGGTACAAACAATCTAAATGTGTTTTTGGAACGAAGTTCCATCTCGCACGTTACACTCTAGATGCTCGGCGGATGAGAGCTAGACGGAAAAAAAGTGTTAGCGCAATGAAAGAGGCTGACCGCGAGTTGATTTATTTTATTTACGTCGTCTGCGGATTCTGCGCGATACTACTGTATAATAATTATATGTAGATGTTGTTGCATACTAATTATCCATATATTACCGACTAATATATATCCATACATTAGTTCGGGCAATTTTCACAGAAGGCGCAATTTTTAATTTGAGTTATTACAATATTTACTATATTTTCAATCGATTAAATATATTTCTAAATATCGAAAGGATTCCATCGTTCCATCGACAATCCATCGGGAGTCCCAAAGTTCACGCGTTTTTTATGTTGTCTCTATAATTTTTAAATATTCGCAAATCTACTTAGTTGATCCAAAGCTTTTATTCAAACATTTAATTTTTTTAGAAACACCAATACAACGCCGCGATCTCCGACGTGGCAGTCCAACGCTCTACCATTGCGTTACATATGTCATCTTTTATATTTTTCTCTAGAAATTTATATTCAGCAAACGTTACAGTTGTGTACTCTGCGAAATCTACAATTTAGTGAAAATGCAATAACTGATTTTATTACTTTTTGAAGTTATACTTCTTTAGGCGCGTTATGAAAAGATTATGAGAGTGAAATTTTAAGATGCGCGCGCATCACCGTCACACAAAATTTGCAGGTTGAAGCTGTCCGCAAAACCGCTCATTAAGTCTCGAAAAAAAAAGCTAACAAAAAAATAGACATAGAACCTCTTTAGTCGGGTGCTTATATACTTTTTGTTGAAATCGACCTTGTTTCAACTTTAAAAAATATTTTGAAACTACTTTTAAAAGTTTGTGATGAAAGATTTGACATTGGTGAGCTGAAAGTTTCACCAAAGCTTAGAATCATATGATTACTTTTTTACACCGATTTCACGTTATCAGCACTAAATAGAAATCTTTCATTTGAAAAATCTTTATACATGTATGACATATTTGACATTATCCTACTAATATTATAGACGTGAAAGTTTGTGAGGATGTACGGATGTTTGTTACTCTTTCACGCCAAAACTACTGAACCGATAGCGATAAAACTTGGTATGTAAATAGCCCGAGACCTGGATTAACATATAGGCTATTCCCGATGTTCCCACGGGATCGGGACTTTCGCGGGTGAAACCGCGGGGCGCTGCTAGTATGTAAGTATGTTTATCAGCAGTCTGGTCACCATAGTACGGGCTCTCCCTAGTGCGGTATCATACGGCCGTGCGAAAAATGTGTAAATTTATTTTTATTACTATTACTGATGCTGAGTTTATAAAACTAATATATAAAAACTAATCCCTTTTTAACGACTTTAACTCACAAAATGTTGGCCACTTTTAATAGAAGTTTTTCCATACATATTCCAGAACGTAATTACTTCAACCGTCTGAAACTGATTGTCGTAACTTCGCTTAATTAAATTAAAATGAATCCGTCTAGTCGGTGTAAATATGTACATATACGTAAATAGACTAGCGACATTAAACGGTTTTAAAAGCCTGCAAAAATACATTTTTCAACAATAACATTAAGCTTTTAAAATATGTAGCATATAATTTTTTTGGTTTTATTATAAAGAATACCAGTAACGTGGGTCACACCATGAAATATTATGCCTAAAATGTTTATAACATTAAACTAAACAAATAACATTAAAAATACTTTTCCCTTTAATGTGCCCTTCAAACGTTTCCGTCTAGCCATCCAGACAAACAAATAGATTTAAAAATCTAAAAGGATTATGCAACTCCGCGGACTTAAATATCCCTGATCAAGGACATCCAGTCAAAAAAGTTACTAAACCATCGCCCACAACACAGATGCACCGATACAACGAAGAGGGAGACAAAAAAATTGTAGGGAATGTATACCTTAGGGTAGGCGCGCACTATACGTATAGTACGCCATCAACTACTGTTTTTATTAAATAATTTTG
Organism: Callimorpha dominula; assembly: GCA_949752705.1. NCBI lineage: Eukaryota > Metazoa > Arthropoda > Insecta > Lepidoptera > Erebidae > Callimorpha > Callimorpha dominula. Next base: position 3,917,258 of record OX457008.1, on the reverse strand, counting down.
AAATTATCTCCATCCTAAAGGTTGTCTGGTAGAGATTGCTTTTAGCGATAAGATCGCCCATTGTACTCTAGTTTGTAAGATAATTATTTTTCAACTGTAATTTATTCATGGTGTACAATAAAGATTATTCTATCTATCTATCTATCTACAAGTTTTTCTCAGGGATAATGTCGCGTATTAAGTAGGTTTTAATGGTATTATGCGTAATTCGTTGCAAAGTCGTCGTAGCGTTGGTAAGAGTGTAACAAGATATAACCCTTAAGCAACGCGGCGCATAAAACTCGTAGTGCGCGCCTGTCCTTTAGGTAATATTATAAATGCGAATGTGAGTTTGATTGTTACGCTATCACGCCTTAACTACTTGATTGATTTGATAATCTATATAATAACTTTGCTTTAATTGATTATAGCGTAAAGGCTTAAAGCGTCTGAGTTGTGATCAGGTGGTTGCGGATTCGAACCTGACTCAGTACACTACCGACGTGAGACCGCTCCTTAATATAAAGGAGTGGTTAAAAATACTAGTACAGCTGAGAGTTTAGTTGAAGGGGTTGAAAATAATATTAGTACAGTTGAGAGTGTAGGTGAAGGGGTTAAAAAATAATACTAGTACAGTTGAGAGTATCGGTGAAGGGGTTAAAAATAATACTAGTACAGTTGAGAGTGTAGGTGAAGGGGTTAAAAATAATACTAGTACAGTTGAGAGGTTAGTTGAAGGGGTTAAAAATTATACTAGTGTAGTGTGATCCATTTTACGTATGTTACGCAAACACATTTTATGCTTATTTAAATAATTAATAATTAGCATAACATGTGTTTTGGCTGAGAATCGTGAAACTTAGTGAATAAAGCCTTGAAGCTTCTTACGTTTGAGGCTGATTGTCCAATCGTAATGGACTTACACTACACTGTTATTTATTACACGAACCGCCCAAAAAAGAGTGTAATGTTTCCAGGGTCATGTCAGATACAGTTGGTAGTTCTATCTCCTCCTATTTATATTATTTTTTTTCAGATGCGTCTGTTACAAAGCACATGGGCCGAGATGCTGAGCCTCATGCTAGCCTACAGGTCTATGTCTGGAGCAGCTGGCGGTCCTCTACGTCTGCGGTTCGCCACGGATCTCGCGCTGGACGAGCAACAGGCCAGGGAGATTGGAGCGCAAGATTTATTTACACAGGTTTCTAAAATTTACGAATTTCATGAAATTATTTGCTCATACATTTTGTAAAGATAATAATATGATTTACTTGGTAATCGCACTCAATAATAACGGGGGAATCTTTAGCGCTATTTGATGGAAATGTGAATTTGTAGTGTCTCCGGCAGTGAAAGTAATGTTTGTGTTTAAATTTTGAATTATAAACTTCCAAATTTTCTTAAAACTCATTATGTGCTACTGTTTTTATTATTTTTATTATTACATCCAATTCATTAATATGACAACAAATCTGCTACTATAAGATATAAAAATGTGGGCAAGTTGATTTATGCCGCTTTCCAATAAACAAGAAATGATTCGTTTTGCTTACGGACGGTAAAATTTCGTTCAATTTTCAACGAAAATTTTACCGTCCGTAGCAGAATGTAATTATAGAAAAAAAGATATGAATGAAAAATCGAAAAAAACGGACAGTTTAGCTTTGAATTTATGAATGAACAAAAAACTAAAATTGAATATTAATTCTAAAGTTAACGATATATGGCGCTGCTCGAAGACTTTCTTTGATCAAACTTTACTTCAGTATTACTGTTTTAGTCACAGTATATTTTATCTTTGGGTTAGCTATTATATCTTTTTTTTTTTATTCTGCCATTGTGCTCTATTATAAGTATCGTTTCGAGAAGATAACAATCTAGGCGCGGAGTCGATTCGCCATCATAAACATGTAGCAAGGATGCAGGGTCTGTAGACGAGTGACGAGTGACGCGTGGCGTGCGCAGGTGGCGGGCGTGGCGCGGCGCCTGGAGCGCGCGGCGGCGCTGCGCGAGGAGTGCTTCCTGCTGAAGGCGCTGGCGCTGGCCAACTCCGAGGCGCGCATCGACGAGCACGCCGCGCTGCGCCGCTTCCGCGACTCCATCCTCGCCGCGCTCAACGACGCCGTGTCCGCGCTCAGGTCCGTATTGCACAGAACTCACTGTAGTGAGTTACTGTCAGCAGTTACAGTCTCACGCTGTTATGATTTCCTCCAGACGTTTGACAATGTTACTCACGATTTGTTAACGAGGACTCGGTCGGTACACTATATGGTATATACGAAAAAACGCTGTTTTTTCTTCCACTTGAGCAATAGAGTTTTTGAATTATATGTAATAAAGAAATTATGTATACATTTTGTAAATTAAATGGGAGCACCCCAGGGTATTATTCTCGACCCGTTCCTATTTTTTATTTATACAAATAACTTACATTGCACATACCACAACTTTTTTGTACTAAAATGTTTTAAAGTTTACCATTTCTCACAGAATATTTAATTTTGAAAGCCTGCAAGTCGGTAAGAGACGTTACCATGATGCGTGTGACCGTGTCCGCAGACCGTACAACGCCATGGCCGCGCTGCAGCAGCTGCTGCTGGTGCTGCCGGCGCTGCGGCACGCGGACGTGGCGGTGCGGCGCTTCTGGGCCGGCGTGCACCGCGAGCGCCGCGCGCCCATGAACAAGCTGTTCGTGGAGATGCTGGAGGCCTGCTTGCGGTAGACGTCGCGCCGCGACGCCCGCGACGCCCGCCGAACAGATCTTCACGGATAGGTACCGTATGGAGCGTTGAAAGCAGTCATTTTATAAGACTGCATAGCGGTTGTGACGCCGGAGCGAACGGGCTCCTGATATTCTGCCGAGTGAGGACGAACATATACAAAGTGTGGACGATTACGTATATATTGCGGTGGATCTGTGCCGCCACATATCACGGTCGTGCGACGTTGCCGCTCTGAGCGCGGAGCCCGGTCGCCGTTCGCCGATCGCCGAGGTGAGCGAACATGGCTGTGAGGCACTACCGCTGTTCGGGAATATCGTTCTGTCAATTTTTGTTTCTTCACCCTACGGCGGGCGACCCCGCGCCTCTAATGTACAAAACGATGGACGGATCTAGTACAAAACTTGTTACTATTTTTGTATAATATAATAAAAATATATCTAGTTTTACTGTGGAAATGTCGAGATTATTGTATGGTCGAGGAAATAATCCTTTAGGATGGTTACTGTGTACTATGTAGTGTTTTAGTGACCTGAAGTTGTAAAGTCTGTTAAACAGAATTTAAATTTTAATACTTGTAGCTTTAAAAGCTTTTTTTTAATCAAAAAATGTGGAACTGAGCGGCTATCTTCGAAACTCTTTAGTATTGAGTTACGAGGTACTGTTTCCCCGACCGTATGTCATACTTGTCTGTATAGATATATGTCGATAAATGCGGGGCCGTATTCGGCGCATTTATCATTAAAATAAAAACATTATTTTTATTCTGCTTTTTTAAATAAAACAAGGCGTTGCTACATTGCGTTGAAGAAATGGCGCTAGTGGACCTGAGAGTAATCTTGATTTAATGAAGTACAAAGATATAACGGAGAATTGTTACTTTTATTAAAAATTATAATAGAGATGTATAAGGTTACAGGCATATGCAAATTACAGCTAAATTAAAAACTAAGAACTTAACTATGATTTAAATATTTAAAATAATAAAATTCGAACTGGTCAAAATGACTTATGTTTTGAAGGAAGATTTTGGAGACCTCTTCTGTCTTGGTATTCTATTTATAGATCTGCTGGAACGACTTGATCTGTCAGACATCAGAGTGGTGATACCACTTATTGTTGTTAATTATTAATATTATCTTAAAAATTTGGATAGTATTTGTGTAATATATTTAATAGGGTAAACGTAAAAACGGTAGGTTCGGTACATTTTTGCATGACGTCAAGCTTTATTGTTGCCAAATCCTTCACTGTTAATGTTAATTTGACGATTATAAAATAAATCAAAAATGTTAAAATAAAAGTGAATAACAATTTTCACAGTATTTTATATTTTAAGTTATTTTATTGCCCAACTTTGCGAAATAATTTATTTTGCCACAGGCATCTACCCAATTCTTCAGCCTACGTTGTATGAATTAGTTTTTAAAAAAAAGTTTAAAAAAAATTAATGATCAGTTTTACGAAAATAGTTTTTTGAAGTTAGTCTCATTCCGTTTTGGTTTAATACACTTTACAAGACCTCGTATGACAATAAAACATTCGACTCAAATTTACTACTACATAATTAAACTCATTGAGGTTAACGTTGACAGTTTTACTTTTCGTGGTACTCGCTGGATATCTTGGTCGGTGTTTTCTTGATCCTGGTGTACTAGAGCCACAAATCTCGGACCTAATGGCCATGCCCGAGGCGATGGTCTTTCATAGTGAATCATAATCTTTCCGAAACTTTTTTTTTATACTATCCCGGTTCTCTGTCATTCGCATCCAATCTGAAGCGTAAACAAAGAGGCATATGCTTTTCCCAGTTTACATATTGATGGCTCAACAAATATGGACGTTAGTCTGAGTGATTGTTCGCGGCACCGTGAGAACAGACTAGCTTAAAAACTATTTTCGTTTAATCGAACAATCATTTTCAACGCAATGCGGCAATGCGCACTCACATTGTTGTACAATTGTTTTACAAAAAAATGATCATCTAACAAAATAGGATTTTATTTTAAAAATGAAGCAAATTATGTAGCAATATTTACTATAAGAAAGATAATGTATTTTCTAGGCTGTTCCACTAATAAATATATTTGACTGGAGATGTAGTTGGTTGTAATACTTATCGAAATAACTCGCACTGCATAATACCCGGGCAAAGTAGCCGAAATACGGCATTCATTGGGCTGGCAACTGACATGAGCCGGAAGTGACAGTATATCGCTACAACGTACAATACGTACAACAACTAGTAACATAGAATTGGTTTTTTATTCTAAATCGGCAATTAAACGTTCACGACATTTTGTTAGACGTTTTTGACGCGTTCGGACGATTTGTCATGCTTATTAATAACGAAAGAACATTCAAATTCGTTAGAACCATCAAAAACTCAAACTTAAAAATATTGTATATTTTATGTTTAACAACACGCGGTCTCTAATGATGTGCAAGCGGTCGCACGCGCGGCAATTGCTTTGCGTCGGCGCATGTCAGTGGCCATCTTTAGACTTTGCCCGGGCATTGTAACTAGAGGGTAGTTGTATATTAGATGGATGTATTTTTAAAAGCGATTTAAGATAGACCTAATAAAATTGCTGTTTTCCCCCCGATGTTACATCCCTATCCCTAATACCGCAGTTAAAAATATTTTCAACTAATTATTGTTTTATCGATGTTAAATATATTAGGGGTGGCTTCTGTAGTTAGTAATAGATAGAAGTTAAAATAGTTATAAACTTTGTAAAGTAACGGTAATGGAATACATATCTATAGCTTAATAATAATTATTATTATCCTACGTATATCACAATTTTGGATTACACCGCGGTCACCGGTGCCCACGATATCAATTCTAAAAATAAAACTAGAGTTTTTTTGGTGTCTAGAAGTCAGCCAGTCGGATTTGAATATTTTTGTTTGTATGAAAGTTATAGGAAATTTATCATCACACTACAATCCTTGGGAGTAAAGCAGGCTAGTCGAAAATATTTCTCATTCATTCTACAGAAGCACCTCTTAATACTATTAACTGGTCGTGTTATTATACAAATCATCACAGAAATGTATTTATTAAAGTACCTTTTAATTATTATTTTGTAAATATGATGGTGGAACAGTATTGATATCGAATACCTCAATAACTGTTACCAATTATACAATATGATGGATTTCAATGTAAATCTCCTATGTATATAAGAATTAACCTTATAACCATACAATGAGCCTTTGCGTGGAATGTAAACCGTAATTTGAAAACGATCAACAAGTTTTTTTATGTGCTTTAATATATAAGTATGTAAAAATACTGTGTAATTTTTTTTTTTTAATTCCATTTATAGCAAAGGTACTTGTTGTAAGGAGTAGGCGCATACGCAGTTGTATGAATCTATTCGTTGATAAAAATCAACGAAATAAGTTGTATAAAATATAAATCTATACAAAATTGCACCACTAAAGGGTTAATTTTGTAAAATTATAAGTAAAAAGGGTTGTTTGTTATGGTGGTAAGAATTGTGGTATTAAGGTGCATTTTTGTTGTGATTTCGCTCAAAGATGTCGGTGACTATCTCTTGTAGATATTGAAGATGTAATTTTATCCGACGTCAGAGGATATATTGTCTTCACTCATTTAATCACTTGAAGTGAAAATGGCGCCAAAGTTCTGTTCGAGATCTTTCGATGTTATCCTTACGACTTATGCAATTGTACCTTTTGTGAACACGAAGAGAGCATTTGGTGTACAAATGAGTGATGACCCTTATCTACAAACTTGACGTCAGAGACGTTTTATTTTTGATTTGTAGCTTATTGTAGCTGTTGCGTTTAAATACGTCTGAACAAGAAAGAGGTTGTGGCAAGGTGAATTACCAACATGGTAACTTTGATTAAAAGTAGACAACTTTCAATGTCACATTTGAATATAATTGCAAAATATTAAATTTTTTTGACAGTATTTCAAATATTTTTGACAAAATTTAAATATTTTTGAAGTCATTGGAACATTTTTGAAATGTGTTTGAAAGTTGTGAGTGTTACGATTCGAGTATCACGGAATAAATCGTACGTATCTTAAATTCCAAGGGAGTTAATTCTGTTGTAGTTATTCTTATGTTAAGAATATTTACTTTATTTAATAGTTTTAATGCGTAAGTGGTGGTAGTCGGCGAGAGCTGTGAAAGTGTGATTGTGCCAGATTATTTATTAAGTTTTCCAATAATTATTCATCGTTATTGATCTGCGATTACTGATGTTAACATTTAACGTTTGACATTGTAATTGTTGGGAGCGGATTGTGTGGAGACTGATATAGTGAAAATGACATTGGACTGGCCGCTCTAAGCTGTTAGTCCTTGTTTGGACTTCATAACTCTGAAAAATATTGGAGATAGTTAGCTGGGCTTGGCAGCTTTAATGTATGGCCCGTTTCCACATAAGCCGCTTCGTTTTCTGTTAATATTTTAGTCGTATAGAATCATAGTCGGCAATCTTGTTTAGCGGTAACCCGATATTCGCTGTCTTTGATTCCATACGAGCGATTAAAAAAATCAATTTTTAAACGGCTTTTATACATTTTATGTTGACTTTTATGAAAGAACTGATTGAAATGAAATTATCGTAGATAACTTCACAGAGTAGGTGAAGAATTAGTGATTTGTAATCTCAGATCAAAAAATATTAGTGACCCTTAGGTAACACAATATTATACCCGTGTCTTAAATTTTGTATTTAGCGAATTCGTACCTTATTTCTTTACATAATGTTATTAATGTGAACCGGTTCCGGATAAAAAAAAAACAAAATATAAAAGTGGTGACATTTTAATTTAGAGTTTTATTTGATTTCAAATACCCCAAAGCACAAACGGAAGGTCATCTTCTAATCTCTCAATGTTATACGAATGCCCGGAGACGGCCGCTTTACAGTTAGGCGGTTTTGTAAAAAGGTTGAGGTACTCGAGTAAACCACGAGATGTAATATGTCAACATCTTCGCCTAAAAACGTAACATAACCTGTGATTGTGTTTCTGGAACCAGAAAGGTAAACCTCATGCTCTATGGAAAGCTGCCGATTCAAATTCTGCTGGCTTAGAGAGCCAGATAGATGAGCCAGATAGACCAATTTAAACACACGCCACAGAGACAGACTATACCTACCACCATCAAGAATTAAAATGTTAAACCAAAGTCCCTACTACATGGCTATATATAATATATATACAATAAATTACCTATCCACATAAAAACTGAAACTAAAGTTACACTATTTACAAAAAAACTAAAAGCATTCTTAATTGAAAAATGTTTCTATTCAGTTAAAGAATACATTGAAGCAAAACACAAATAACAAATTACATAACTTTTACACAAACAACATAAATTACTATACCTAAACATTTAACTAAGAAAAATACATAAAAATAAGAAAACTGTTTTGATAAGAATATATTTATGTCGATGAAAAATGTCTTATAATAATAATATTATAATAATAATTTATTTTCAGACTAGGTCCATACTTTTGCATACATTATTTATGACATTAGTTTTTATTTAAAATATTAGTAAACAATTCTAATTTAATTTAATAAGACTCGTATGAACCCCTTCATAATTTTGAAGTCATATTTGTCTGCAATAATCTTTAGAATGCTATTAGAGCTGTCTCGCACTCTTCTTAGCAGAGAAGCAACTCTCTTTCGAATGATAGCATGGAAACCATCAACTCTTGCCTCCGTAAACATGCCAGAAGCACTACAAAAACGGGGCAACCCTAATAGCATTCTAAAGGCATTATTGTATTGAACACGCAGCACTTCACGTGACCTCTGGGAACAATTGATCCATAGGCTGCTCGTGTAGAAAGTTTGACAGTATGCTTTAAACAGAGTTATTTTGACTTCTCTACTGCAACGAGCAAACCTACGGGCCAACATGTTCCCCCTGATAGCTATTGCCCTGCGCTCTCTCTCTATATCCACCTGGTCATCAAGACTGTCGGTAACATAGTGTACCAGATATTTAAACTGATTTACCCTCTTCAGCTTAACTCCATTTAACATTATTTGTGGTACATGAGAGGGACATTTACCGAAAGCCTTGAAAACCATGTACTCGCTTTTTGAGCCATTATATACAAGACCCTGCTCACAGGCATATTTTTCACACGTTTTTAACAATTTCCTCACGGCGCCAATAGTTGGACTCATTAAAACCATATCATCAGCGTAGCTGAGATTGTTCATGCAAACGTTGTCAATGGAACACCCGATTCCGGTTCTGCTGAGTTCAACTATTAGATCGTTAATATACAAATTAAACAGCTTGGGAGAACTCAACCCTCCTTGTCTCACCCCACAGTCCTGCCTGTACGTGTCCGAGAGACTTTTAGCCCACCTGACGCTGTTTGTCTGGTTGGCATACCAGTAATGAAACAGCCGCTGCACCTGTGTATGCACGCCAGTTTTCTCAAGCTTCTGCCACAATAAATCATACGACACCAGGTCAAAAGCTTTAGACAGATCAAGAAAGCATGCATACACAGGTGTGCTTCTCTCAGTATAGTATTGCACAGTGTGCGTAAGACTTAATATTGCAGTTTCAGTAGAGAGCCCAGATCGGAAGCCGAACTGAGCATCATGAATATTTAGATGTCTTTCAAGTTCAGATTCAAACAGTTATATGTCTTTGTATTTTGCATAAACTTAGTACACTACGTTGGTATACTAAGTTAATGGTATTTTTGCATAATTAAAAAAAAATTCAATAATCATACTGCATATATTATATTATCGATTCATTAATGTAATTTTCTATAATGCTTACTTTAATAATCTTTTGCCAGTAATGCCCGTAAAAGGCTACTAAGTTGAGACAAATTTTTATAATAAGACCATTTATGTACACTTGGTTGGCAAATAAAGATTGATTTGATTTGATTTGATTAGATGTCGGGACTCTCGATAAGCAAAACTAACACTTCTATTGATGTATCGGGTATCGCAATGATACAATAGGGATGTTGACAAAAAATTCAGAACTGGTTTGATTTTATAGCGAGATCCTTATTTAACGCAAAAAATAATATACTGTTAAAAGAAAACAATTAAAAAAAAAACGAAAAAGTAAAGTTACTTTTAAAATTTCCGTTAAACCACTCGCATCTGCAGTGTTCCGTCACAAAAGAGTCTATGGCAAGGGACTCGGGTATACGGTGTTGCTGAGCCCATCGTTTGGTGCATTACGTAAGTTAATAGGCATTTGTGAGTCATATGCGGCGGCTCATGGTCTCAAGTATAATACCAAGAAGAGCGAGTTTATGATCTTTAAAGCTGGTACCAAATGCTACTCAATCGTACCTCCAGTCACTCTTTGCGGTACTCCTTTATAGAGTAAACAAGTTTAAGTACCTTCGCCATTGGGTCGCCGATGATTTATCAGATGATCTTGATATTGAGAGGGAGCGTAGGGCGCTGTCTGTCTGGTGTAATATGTTGGCTCACAGGTTCGCACGTTGTACTACACCAGTCAAGGTTACTCTTTTCAAAGCATATTGTCAGTCCTACACGTGCAGCCTGTGGACTAACTTTACACAGCGGGCGTACAGCGCATTACGCGTCCAGTACAACAATGCTTTCAGGATGCTGTTGAATCTGCCGAGGTTTTGTAGCGCCTCAAATATGTTTGCGGAGGCACATTGCGACGACTTTTATGCCATCATAAGAAAGCGGAGCGCGTCAACGTCTGCTCGCTGCATGCTAGAGCGCATCCCCACGATTATTTTTGTGATTGTTATTGTTTGTAATGTAGAACTAACATAGTTGTACGATCATTGTTACTAACACATTTATGGATCAATATCCGAAATAAATTTATTATTATTATTATTATTCTACCCGAGGAAGGAAGAGCCTCGGTAGACCTTGGCCGCCTCTTAAAGACGTACGACATAAAAATATAGGGCCTTGCCCTCTTTCTTAGAGAGGCGCGCGCGATACACGACGTGCTACCGTCTCAGGCCTGCTTCTGCTAGGGTAACGGCCGTATCGGGCAGCCTCACCCGTTACCCCAGGCCAGCGGTCCTGGAGCACCTTTTTCGGGACGGGAGAGTATTAGTCCTCTCCCGGCGAGAGGCTTTCCATTCCAATAGCCGCCGCGAGGCAACGGCGCTGTTGCGTTCACGCTGAGCACTCCACTAGCGTTCGGAGTGAAGTATCTGCTACCGACGACACCTCAGTGGAGTGTATAAAATGACAATAGTGGACTGTACTTCAAAGTTGTATAATGATTAAATAGAAATTACAATACTTGAAACTACATAAATGCGTAAATAAATTGTCTGAAAAAACTGATAAGCGCGAGTGTGGCGATACACAGTCGTGTCTGTGGCTCACTGCCGATGCTCACTGCCGGGCGAGCCCCTCGTCTCGAACCGGGCGGCAGGGGGACGGGTTCACTGACGTAGAAACCGGTTAGCACTAGTCAGCTGTGGGTGCGGCAGGCAGATGTCGATTACTCGACAGTATCCTCATTACCGCCTCCGCAGTGATGGCACGCAGACTTTGGCTCCCGGCCTATGCGACACAGCCTTTTTAATCAATTTTATTAAATTTAGTTGTGATTAGTGTCAATAATTATTAATTAGCGACCCGCCTTGGCTTCGCACGGGTGCAATGTAGATACTAATGTGGATCACGGATGTTTATTAGACTTAGTACTAAAATTGGTCTTACACCATAAGTTTGAAATTTCTTTGTAGTAAACAAACGTTTAAAATCATTATAATTATTGTGCAAGTATTGGCATTACACGTTTTGGGCACCTTCTTGTAAATCAACAATAACGAACATTATTTCTTATAAAGATTTTTATTATAAACTAAAGTAATATTTACATGCGTCCTTAGTCAATAAAAAAAACACAAACGAAGGGTTACATCACACAATGGCAAACTGATCGTAGAGAAGTTCTCTGACTTTGTAATACTCTTCCGATAAAACTCCTTCGAGCGCGATGCGACCGTTCTCCAACTGCAAAGAGACAACTGTTTTAGACTGTGTGTAAAGGTTCCCATTGATTGTGTATAAATGTGTTATAAATTAGAAATTATATGAAATCGGCTACAAAAAGCTACACGGGTGAGTTTACTAGTCATGGTGGCAGCTTAACTTTTACTGGAAATGGACAGCTTGATTTATGTTACAAGTAGATCAATTAAATAAAACAAAACATTCAAATTTAATCAATTTTGTTCGAATTTCGAACACCAGGAAATCTTTATTAATTTTATAATTTCTTAATATATTTGGACGTCATTTGGCATACTGTTTAGGTAAGGTTAAGTAAGTATTTGTATGATGATGAATTCTTTAATAGTGATGCGTTCATAACATTATGCTTTACAATGATATGCGATCAATCATTATGCTACCAGTAGTCGTGGTGAACAATTATGCCTAAGGGTTTATGCTGAATTAGGATAAGCAAGGTATGTCACGAATAAGTATGACTCGATGTGGGCTCGTAAGTAATGCGTGTAAGACGTAGTCACCCTGCGTATGGCGAGAGTGCCGTTGCAGCACTCGAGCGCGCCGCCGCTGAACTCGGCGCCGAGCCCCGCGCGCGCCAGCGCCGCGCGCAGCTCCGAGAGGCGCAGCGAGTTCACGAACGACGCCGCGTGAGACGCGCCCGCGCGGCCCTCCAGGCACATCGTCACCTCCGACTGCGCTTCTTCTGCCGAACCACAACAAAGGGACATGAGACGTCTAGCTCTCTAGTACGTGGCGGGCTCGACTAGTCTGCTGTCACGCGCCGCGTCGCGTCTTCCTCTCGAAGCCTAATATATTACCACAGAATACATAATAATAAATATTACCTACTTTACTAAAATGCATTTACATATTGCATCATAAGTGGAGGACATCAAAAGGTAAAGAAATACACGTCTACTTATAGGTAATTAGTAATTAGGTAGGTACCCACCAACCAAATGTTGACTTGTAATCCTAATTTAGGTTTCCCGTATTGATGTGATTAGATTAAGTATTATTATTATTCTTATGGTATAGTTAGATACCTACAATACATATTAACGTATGACGAACACCTATTTTCATAGGCATTTTCTATGCAAACGTTATGAAAGAAAATAGCTTCCTTTAATTTCAATTTAATCTTACGTATGGCTGTCAAACATGGATATATAATAATAACATTAAAAACAAAGTACAAGTATGCCAGAGAGCAATGGAAAGGAGTATACTAAACATACAAAGAAAAAACAGGAAAAGAAACACAGAAATAAGAAAAACAACAAAGGTAATAGATGCTTTAGAACATTCTCAAAAACAAAAATGGAAATGGGCAGGTCATATTGCACGCATGGATAAAGAAAATGGACGAAGAGAGTAACTACTTGGCAAGGACCAACAAACAAAAGGAAAAGAGGTAGACCGAGAGAAAAATATGTTGATGAAATAGTAAGGAAAGCTGGTTCAAACTGGATCACAAAAGCAGAGGACAGACAGACCTGGAGCAAAATGGAGGAGGCCTTCACCCGTTGAGGGGTCCATATTGAATATTTAATATTAACAACGAACCTTGTAAATTGATTAAAAAATTTAATTTATTTATATAGAAATTAAATATAGGATAGTATCGCGAATTAAAAACAAAAAAAACAGTTATTGTATAAGAAATTAAAAACAAAAAAAAAGGTATTGGTGCCGATTCTATTGTACACTCGACTAAACTAAAACCCGACTTAATTTCTTCATATGAAATCAACCTAGCGACCTTCGTAATAAGGTCTATTTGTTACTAACATCTATTTCTCAGCGCCGCTAAATTTCAATAAAACCTGTCAACGTATACTCAACTTTATTTCCACGCAGCGAGAGTCTTCATTTATTCAAATGCTGTATAATTGCCGTATAAAAACTTGTTCAAAACGAACAAGGATGACGTGTTTTTAATCTGCACCTACGAAGACGCTTACTAAAAACAAAGAGCAAAAGAGATGGCATTCAACGGATAGCGGCTCTCGCTACGTGGTATTAATGTATATTTAAGCGTATCAGACTTTAGTCGACAAATATATTGCTTATTTCGATAGCGACATATGTTACTTGTTTCAATTTGAAATAAGACCTTGTTTTAAAGTGTACAAGGTTTACATCTTATATGAAGAAAATTTAGTGAATTTTAATTTAGCGAGTGAAGTAACAGAATTGGGGCCATTGTATAAGAAATTAAAATATGTTTTGCATGCAATGAGACATTATTATATAATAAAATCACAATTAAATTATTATGTTTATAATACAAATTGAAATAGTTAAGTTATGCATGCATGTAATAATCAATTCATTATGGAAATAAAGAAGCCTCTTTATTATTATTATTATAATTTCAATTTAATCTACATAGATACAACTAAGTAAGCCCCTAACCTAGGTTTATTTAAAACACCATTTTTTTATAAAACTAGAGTAATAGGCACATAACTGATAATTAAATATTTGGTTTAATTATTCTAACGTAAGACAAGAGAAGAAGAAGAAGGTTACCTCTCTTTCTATCGCGTAACTGTTGACCACCTAGAGGTGAATATAACTGTAGGTAATTAGCGCTGTGCGATCTGAATTGCGCTTTATTGTGTCGGCGCAAGCGTCGCTTCTTATTAAAATGATTTTGCGGAGCCAGTCTTTTTTGAATCCCTAATAAGGTGTAAGCAAAATTTCGTTATGATCCATTAAGTAGTTAAGACTTGAAAGTGTGACAAACAAACACGTATCCACATTTATAATAGTATATATAATAAATATTAGTAAACTGGTGTCCCATCGATCACGGTACACCGCAGTTCCGGTAGCCCATTTGGGCAAACTATATCACACATGAGTATCGTTAAATCATACCGGTAGTGGCATCCGTCTCTCGCTGATGAGCCCTGGGAGTGACGACAGCAGAGAGCCACGCCAGTTCTGTGTCCCCAGCCATTCGCCAGGCGAGGCCAGACATCAAGCTGTCCGTCAGTTTTACCTGTCAAACAAAATATAATGTGTAGTCCATAAGTACTCAAAATAACAGCAAAAAAAAAAAGGCAGTCATGGGACTGCCAATGCCAACAGAAGTGAAACTTAAACGAAACGACGAACTTAAAACGTCACATTATCCGGTTGGTGACATTAATTAAAAAGGAGCTGACAGAACTCAATGTTTAGATTAGCGCCCTCTACTGGATCTATATATGTACTATTAGCGTGAAGGTCACGAGTTCTGTGCTCTTTTCCCATACCAAAAGTGCACAAACGTGTCTAAAGAAGTTTTCACTTCAAAAATTCTCTTACGCGGCTGGAATCCATGATAGCCTGCAAATCTGGAAAGCATTCCATGTTTGCTACATGTCATGGATTCCAGTCACGTGACGTGAACGTTTTAAGATAGGTGTCAGGTAATGCAGTCTGCATTACCTGACACCTATCTTAAAACGTTTAAATCCTCACATATACGTATCCAAGGCATGGTGGCAAGGTCATAAAGTTACCTACCGGATTGTTTAGGAAATCCAAACAGTAGTTATTCTGATATGTAGATTTTATAGAGATTTTAATGTCTCAGGTGAATATTTTTGATACGATGCCATGTGTTTTATCGATATCCTAATTTTCAAGGTCATGTATTTATATAGCGGCCAAACTAGTTGTAGGATTTTGTTTTTGCTTTTAGTAGTTTTAGTAGCATTCAATGGTTTTGATCACTAACTAATCTATCTATTCGTTGTCCTTCTCTTACAACCCACAAATGTCATAAAAGGCATCTTGCTCACGCTCCGTGAAGTTTTGGCGACTGAAAGATTTACACAACTGACCAATACGCATAATATAAACACGTTGATACGACGCGACTTCGCAAAACTATTTTACGTGAAAATAACCTATCGAGTGTCTACGAACCTACGGATTGTGCAAAGACGCCTGGAATTTTAAAACAAGTGCTTTGACGTTCGCTATTTTTATTAACTGTACCTGTCAGGCGTTACAATTTAACATCATCTACCAATAGCAATATGTTTTACTCATACTGCACAAGGTTTTGGCTGATTATTTTTATGGCAGGTCGCTTGGCTGACGCCAACCCTCCTCGGGAATATTATCGTTTTAAGACGGGAAAAAAGGAACAAGGCATACTGGGACAGGAATAATGGGTAGGGGAAGGAAGCTAGGTTAGGATTTCGAAGTGGCCAGGTTCAAAAAAAAAGAAACCCGTGTGTACAAAATTGTCTGTGGTTGGAGAGGCTACTAGGAGAAGTACACCAATTGGCCCTAGGGTTACAACAAAATTAGGTATCTATCAAGTCAATTCTAAAATTATCAATATATACGGTCCTTCGATCCAGAATATGGGGATATAATCCTACCACTAGTTATGATTTTAGCTTGAGCAATGGGATTTTTCAAATAATTACTTATTCATGGGAAAACTTCATACTAATAAATGACATACCTGGTAAATATGTGACTCGGTGGTAGCGTCAATAACTTCGCCTGGCCCTGGGATATAGATCTTCTCAATACCTTCGGCTTCACAGTGCTTCCTGAAAATCAACGCGTCTATTTTGTTTTATTTGAAATTATTAATTATTATTAAATTTTCGCCGCGTAGCTAGATGTCTATGGATGGACACTGAGAGTCCAAGGTGCGAGGTGGGTAAGGCTGGGCCACGTACTTGAGCGTCTGCAGCGCGTTGTGGTTGGCGCGGAGGCCGACGAGGGCGCGCGGCTTGGCTAGATGTTTGTGGAGGGACACTGAGAGTCCAAGGTGCGAGGTGGGTAAGGCTGGGTCACGTACTTGAGCGTCTGCAGCGCGTTGTGGTTGGCGCGGAGGCCGACGAGGGCGCGCGGCTTGGCTAGATGTTTGTGGAGGGACACTGAGAGTCCAAGGTGCGAGGTGGGTAAGGCTGGGTCACGTACTTGAGCGTCTGCAACGCGTTGTGGTTGGCGCGGAGGCCGACGAGGGCGCGCGGCTTGGCTAGATGTCTGTGGAGGGACACTGAGAGTACAAGGTGCGAGGTGGGTAAGGCTGGGCCACGTACTTGAGCGTCTGCAGCGCGTTGTGGTTGGCGCGGAGGCCGACGAGGGCGCGCGGCTTGGCTAGATGTCTGTGGAGGGACACTGAGAGTCCAAGGTGCGAGGTGGGTAAGGCTGGGCCACGTACTTGAGCGTCTGCAGCGCGTTGTGGTTGGCGCGGAGGCCGACGAGGGCGCGCGGCTTGGTTAGATGTCTGTCGAGGGACACTGAGAGTCCAAGGTGCGAGGTGGGTAAGGCTGGGCCACGTACTTGAGCGTCTGCAGCGCGTTGTGGTTGGCGCGAAGGCCGACGAGGGCGCGCGGCTTGGCCTGCGCGAGGACGCGCAGCAGCGACTCGCCGTCGCAGCGCCCCTCCAGCTCGATGTACTGCACGTTCGCCTTTATTGTCACCTGCCGCATTGACGAGACGCACTTGCTTGGGATTTCTGTCATCTCCTCTGGTTAATATAAATATATTAGTAATGTTAAGATATATAAATATATTAGTAATGTAAGGTTATTTTCAGTATCAGTAGCAAAAAAAGAGGGAAACGTCTATCGTTCACAAAATTGCCAATCCCAAATTCCCTTCTTCCCAGTATGCTTAAACTAGTTTAGTTTTAAATTAATGATGCTAGTAGAATTTCTTCTCTGTTTCTTTTAATAGTTTAAAACACTATATTAATAGTGAAGGCTCACAACTATAAATAGCCCTAGGACACACGTATTACAAAAAGAAGTTAAATAATAATAATAACTTCTCACTGAAGTTAAATGAGTTAATAAGAGAACTCCTAACAATCAACATTGTAATATAGTACACAATTACAGAATGCCAATCTTACCATCAGCTTCCTGCTTCGGTGGAGGGGCGGGAGGAACGTCCCTGATTTCACCTTCTGCATCTACAATTTCAGCTAATCTGTAGTCCTCAGGCTGTAATATAATACATTATTAGACTGATATTAATTGTAGTAAAATATAATTACCAACCAAAAACAAATCTACACATATAATAAAATTTTAACTGTCTGTATCTGTGAATTGGAGATAATTAAGAATATAATTAGAATATGAGGGGTCTTTGTAATACAGGATTCAACATTTTATTTTTTGTCACTTTCCATCGACAGTTGCATGACAAACGCCTATTCCATTTATCAATTTAAAAAAAACAAATTAATATAAGATTATGTTCCATGCATGTGTTTTTATGTGTGTGAGTGTAAGAGTCCGCATAGGTGTAAAAATGAATAGGTGATTGTGAGTGTATTGTCTTGCTACCATTTCAATACATCATCATAACTTGGCAGTATTAATATAGTTCAGTTCGGTTCCGGCTAACAGGAACAATTTTGTGTCACTGCGATATTAGCTGGGTGTAATGTAGACCCAAAACTAGCTTGAGCCAAGAATACACCCCCGAAGAACGCCACATTCAACAGTAGTTTCAGAACTAGTGTAGGAGCAAATTTAACACACTGTGATCGGTCAGTTAGATAGCTTTTAAAAAATAGAGACAACTGTTCTACTCTTATGCTCAACGATTCAAGTCTAGATATCAAGAAGGAAATCGAAACCGTGTCAAACACCTTCGCGAGTTTCAGGAACAGTGCGACGCATTTCTCCTCACTGTCAAGTTACGTGACTTCCTGGTCTACTAGTATCATATTGGTTTAAGGACAGAAGATTATGCTATTCTAAGTACCTAGTAAGTCTAGAATTAAAGATAATCTCTTCAAGTATCTTAGGTAGGACGGGTATAAGCCTGTATTTTCAACACGGCTTTGATCCCCTGACTTCAAAATAGGATATAAAATCGCTCTTTCAACAGAACTAGGAAAGATTCCAGTGTTCAAGCACAAATTACATAATAAATATGCAAGAGGCGGTACACGGCCGGTTCTCCAGGGCGAAGCACCCCAAATGTTGGGATTGTCACTGCCAACAGAGAATGTGATGTTGGCACACCCCCACACATCATAGTTTGTGGTGTGTCATGTCATGTTAAATGATTAGACAACCAACTGCCATAATGGATTATTTGGATTTATTGCTACAGAATATAAAGGTTACTCAAAGATTAACATACATTTTCTTCTTAGTGTTTGTCTTCTTAGTGAAACTAAAGATCCTAATCCTATTTTTTGAGGAACTCGAATGAGATATTATCCAACCCCGAAGCACTTTTGATTTTTAATGACATGCTAAGCGCTAAGCTAAGCTTTTAGGAGTTAACTTTTTTTATAAACATTTAAGAATTTTCTTGCCTTGATGACCTCCCCATAGTCATCTGCCCTGGTCCTCTCCTCATGGAAGGGGTACATTGCGTGGTGTCGCTTGTTGGACTTGAAGCAACCCCCCGCTCTGACGTCATGGCGCACTGGAATATCGTGCTTGCCAGTTACCACCCACATCTCTAGTTCTCCATCGGAATCCGAGTCGGAAGATATACCAGCGGCTTCTTCCCTGATAAAAAAAAACAAAACTTTACGTATTTGACCAAAAAAAACTTGGAAGGCATGTCCCAACAAAGCGGTTGGTTTCGGCGACTTAATTCTAATATGAGGCGCAGAGATTGGCACACGGCAGTTGTTTTTAGTGCAGTGAGAGCCTCTTTCACAGATACCCACAGGGTTATTTCGAGCAGAGCAGTGCTAAAGCAAGCAACATTTTTATCTGTCAAAACGACGAATGTCTAGACAGACAGTCTATAGAGAAGTATAGCTTTGCCGTTCTATATTAATTCATCATTCTATGCATCATCAAACATGCTAAACATTCTACTAAGACACTTACTTGATAGTATTATTGACTTTAATCTTCTGCTGCTGCATGAACTCTTCAAGTTCAGCTCCCTCGAGTCTAACTCGACGTCGTACCATTAGTTCTATCGTCCTGTCCCCGCCCTTTTCAATGAGATCGCGGGCTAAAGTGCCTGGTGATGTTCTGGAATAACAGAAACCATAGATAATCAAACTCATAGTTTATTGAACTTTAAAATAGTTGTGGCCACGGTACTAAGGCCACCTAGGTTCTCACTGCTATGTCTCCTGTAGATCAGGATCAATAACAACCCTGTACAATGCACCAAACATACAAACTGCAGCTTCAGCAATTCCGTACCTGGTAATGACACGGGCTCCGCAGTCATTGTGTCACTTATTTTTTCATTTGTATTCTATACTAGCAGCGCCCCGCTGTTTCACCCGCGTATGGCCCGTGGGCATATCGCGATAAAAAGTAGCATATATGTTAATCCAGGTCTCCAGCTATCTTCATACTAAGTTTCATCGCAGTTGGTTCAGTAGTTTTGGCGTGAAAGAGTAACAAACATCCATACATCCATACATCCTCACAAACTTTCACGTTTATAATATTAGTAGGAAGTAGGATTATAACACTAGACTTTGCTTCCGCCTTCTCTTGCATTCAACTTGTATTTTTTATCAACAATATGTCTTATTCTGTACCTTTAACAACCTGTATCCAAAATCTCATGATGATCCGTTGAACGGTTAGGTTGTGAAAGTGTACAATATCAATCAGGATTTAATTTGTTGACCTCATCCCTGGAGTAACAGCCTACAAAAACTCCAAGCATGACACTCGGCAAAGTCCAAGGAAAATTAAATTGTCTATTTGATCACTATGTACCTTGCAGTCAATACAATAGAGTTCTGTGGATTGGGAGCCCACAGCAGAAACAAATCTCTAGCAAATCCAGTTTCTAGGTCCGGGAAGGAGGCCAGCACGACCTTGGGCCCGGGCGTGCGGCTCACCTCTCCCACGGAGTGGCACAGCTGTAGGTGGCGCAGGGCGAAAGGGTTGCTGCGGGCACCTTCGAAGGCGCGAGTCAGTTTATCACTCATCCATTCTATCTGTGAGAGAAGGCAGGAAGAATATTTTATGAGAAAAAATCAGTGACCACACAATAATAACCAATGAACATTATATATGAATTGTTGATTGCCTATAATTCATTGTTATAGATCTTGCAGAAAGCTATTGCAATCTTCTCAAATATTTTGTGTTCTGTAGTCCTCTTTATATCACTAAATTGGCAAAATAGAACTAAATTGATTGACACATGTAGTTTTTGTCATATATTCCATTGAATATACATCCGATGGGGAAGAAAGATTTCTTTGATGATTAACCACAGACTGTAAAGCAAAGTGTTGAACATCCTCTAGTGGGTAGGTTTAAAAGATATGTTTAGCAGTGCACAGCCCATTACTGCGATAATTATGACTACAACTATTCCCATTTCCACTAGGAGACATTTGTAAGTAACTAACTCCTCGGGCAACATTCCCTTGACAACTGGGTAGTGGGGACAAGGTAAATGTCAAGCAACAATTTCCCATGAAGTAGCAGTGTCGACAAGTTCCATAGAGAATTTAATTCAATTCAATTTTTATTTATTTATTTTTATTTTATTTTATTTTATTAAGGATAACAACAGTCATTTACAAACTCATTTACACATATAGTTACCAGATTATGACCAATTACAGTTATCCACTAATACAAACTTATAAATAGTGCAAAGAACATACTTCCGTTAATAATTATTACAAATTTTAAAGTATTTCATTACTAGTTAAATTGTTTGCAGAACTTATCAAAATAATACAACAACAATTTAGAACTAGCGCGTAAACTACATGTGTTTGTCTATCATTATGGGCGTGCATTGAGCGCTCGGTCATTCGGAACCGGTTTGTAGGTTGCATTTTGGTAAGTAACTGTTAGGTAGACGTCGAGAAAAAGATATATTTATTTTTTATTTTTACTCTCCAATGCAATATTAAGATAGGGAATATAATAATCCTATGGTATACATACTCGTATATTATTATGGTGCACTTCAAAACAATGCATACTGCTAGTAATAATCAGAAGAATGCATTGCTCCGCAGTACACTGAGTCAAACTATTGTGTTTGTACGTACATATTATTTTAATGTTAAGCCATCTTGTGTGATTATGAATCGTATTAAACCTATGAAATATAATAAAAGCATAACAGATTCAAATTTGACATAACTAATTGTTCATTCATTGTTGGTTATAACTTTTGTAATTTTAGACATAAATGTTTTTTTGGATGTTAGAAAAGGGTCTACAGAATTAAATGTGGTGTTATATGAGCGCGCGATTCTGGACATCACGGCATTTTGCCCGTATGATGTAGAATGCTGTGGTACGTCTAGTAACTGTGTATGCCGTGTACGAAAGGCAGGAGTTTTAAATTTTATTTTACTAAGTAGTGCAGGGCAGTCCACGCGACCACGTATTATGTCAAAAAATAGCCCCATATCCATCACAGATCGTCTGTCTTTCAAAGTTAGTAAATTATACATTCGGCAATTCTCAAAGTATTCCACAGTAGGCTTATTAAATTTGTAGTTCAAGTGGTTTATAAATTACTTTTGAATTTGTTCTATTTTATTAGTATGTATTGCATGATATGGTGACCAAGTTTGACAACCATATTCTAGAATGCTTCTGACGTAAGCATAATAAACTAATTTAAGACATAATAAACTTTTGAATGGCTGACAGGCACGCATTACAAATCCAAGATTTTTGTACGACTTGTTAATTATATTATCAAAATGAGCGGTCATTCTCATCTTTGAGTCAAGCGTAATCCCTAGGTCCCGCACCGAATCAACCCTCTCTATTGACACACCATTAAAATTATAGTTATAATTTATAATATTTCTTTTTCGACTAAAGCTTATACATTGGCATTTAGATATATTGACAGTTATTTTATTTATTGTATAGTAATTATAAAGATTATTAAGATCCTTTTGTAAATATACACAGTCGGCATTATCATAAATTGTCATAAATATTTTTTTGTCGTCAGCATATAACAGGTGAGAAGCCTTGTCGATACATCGATAGATCGTTATAGAAAAGCGGACCAAGATTCGAGCCCTGTGGGACGCCTGAAGGAATCTGAATGTAATCTGATTTAAAACCTCCCAGTACAACTGCCTGTGAACGGTTAGAGAGATAGGATTTTATCCATCTCAATAGATCACCGTGGATACCCAAAGATTGCAATTTTTGTAACAGAATGACGTGATCCACACGATCGAAAGCTTTTTCGAAATCAGTGTAAATCACGTCAATCTGCCCTCCCCCTTCCATGTGCTCTAAAACAAAATCCGTAAATACCGCCAAATTAGTCAAGGTAGAACGCCCTCTAAGAAATCCGTGCTGCGATTCGGGAATACCCTTCGATATAACGTGGTACAAGTTTTCATAAACCAGCTTCTCAAAAATTTTAGCAAGTACGTTTAAAATAGAAATTGGCCGATAATTTTCAATCCTTGATTTTGAGCCTTTTTTGTGGATGGGTACAATGAGGGCTCTTTTCCATGGTGTTGGAAATATAGAAAACTCCAGAGAGCGTTTAAAAAGTAGAGTAATCGGAAGAGCTAGACTGCCAGCACAAGATTTTAGAAAAATCGGAGGGACACCATCGCAGCCCGATCCCTTCGAAATATCCAAAGAACGCAATATTTTAAGAACGTGATCTTCAGTAATGCATATATGTGATAGAACTTCAGCGTGTATATTAGTATTTTCAGAAGTACTATCAAGATTCTGTGGTGATGAGCAGTTTGCAAAAACACTCTTAAAAAAGTCGTTGAACGCACAACATATAGAATTGGCATCATTAAATGACTGTTCATTAAATGTGAACTGCTGAGGGTAACTTGAACCGCCCCTTTTTGATTTAACATATGTCCAAAAGTATTTTGGAGTGTGTCTAATGTGACATTCAGCATTTTCTGTAAAGCGCTTAAAACATAGGCTTTGTGTTTTATGTTGACGGTCCCTCAGTAGAGCAAACTCATCATAATCCCTGGGATTATGAAACTTCTTCCACCTTTTATGTACCTTAGACTTTTCTTTTATAATATTGATCAAAGCATTTGAATACCAAACAGGATAAGAATGTCTTTTAATATATAATGGAATATATGAAACAAAACACTTATTTAGTTCGTTATAAAAACATTCAACAGCATCATCGATAGTTTCAGTATTTAAGATATCTATCCAGTTGACTTCCTTAAGATAATTATTTATCATTACATAGTCACATTTGTGAAAATTATAACGTGGCACAATATTTTCTTCAAAATTTTTCATTTGGAGATCAATTATATCCAGTTTTAATGGTGGATGAAAAGGATCAATTTTGGTTAGGGGTTGAGTTTGAGTAACTGATACTGGAAGACTACAAAAACAAAGGTCTAAAACATTCCCACTGCAATTAGTAATATAGCTAAATTGACTAAGACCTAAGAACTGTAGATCATTAACTAGTGTCTGTGCACTATCTTGTAATTCTGTTGTGCCAATATGCTTTAGTGTAAATCCGTTAGTTGTCCATTCTAGGCATGGTAAATTAAAATCACCTACTAACAAGAAGTAATCATTACTGTTCCGATTAAATAAACGATTAAAAGCTGTGAGTAAATTAAGAATATTTCGAGAAAGTGAGAAGCTATCCGGTGGTACGTAAACTAATACAATATGCAGATTAGCAGCTGATTGCAATTCACGGGAAGAAATAGAGATACAGAGCGATTCAATAATATCACAAGACCAATTATAATTAATTTCCGCACTAAGTTCATGACGGATACATACCATTACTCCGCCACCGGACTGTTTACCTGTGGAGCTAATATCACGATCGCATCGAAATATGTCGTACCTACCATCGCATAATTCCGAGTCGAGGATATCATTTTGTAACCAAGTTTCGGTTAAAAGTATAATGTCATACTCCTGTAATAAAATGCTATTGTGTAATGTTAAGCACTTGGTACGTAACCCGCGTACATTTTGATAGAATATATTTAGTTTAGACGAGAATGTGTATTGCATTAAAATTATTTAATTTAAGAATTAGTCCATTCGTATAACGAATATGTTAATCTGCTACACCTGGCGATATAAATAATATATAAACCTACGTAACTGTCACTGCATTTTAAGTTAATTATAGATATACCACAATATTTGTACGTACATATGGAGAGAAAAACAAATGCCCGAAAAATATGGTTTTTATGATAGGACACATGCCGCTCACCGAAATATACTTGTTTATGACTAATAACGACGACCAAACATTTAAAAAAAATTAGTAATAGTAGAAATAGTTCTGCAAACTTAAAAAAACTGTTAGAAATAATATATAAGACAGAAATAGAAGTGGAGTTCAGATAATTTTTTTTAAATCGTCTGAGTCCCTTATAATGATTTTGGGTGATAAGACATCTTTTCTCACGAAAATTTTTCCATCGCGAATCCATGTAAATTGGTAGTTTTTTGCTTTCGATTTCTCACGAGTATTTTTGAATAACATCTTGTTTGTTTGTGTCAAGTGTTCGTTGATGAATATTTTCGTTGCATTACTCGATATCCCGACACTCGCGGTGGTGATTCCTTTTTTGGAGCGTATTCCTGACAATATAGTGTCTCGTTGATGTTTAGATCTAAGTTTCACCACAATCATTTTGGGCCGGCCGGGTATTTTTGTGCGTGGTTGGATTCTTGTTGCATATACTATGTCAGCTGTTGATAGTTGCGTACCCGCATATTGAGCAATGGATGTAATTATTGCAACTAAATTCTCGTTCGCTTTCTCAGGTATACCCGATATCTCTAGATTATCAGAGCGTTCACGCTGTTGAATAATGTTTAATTCGGATGCAAGTTTAGCGTTTTCTTGTTTTAGTAAGGAGCATTCTTGCAAAACTCTGTGTTCGAGATCTTTATGTTCTTTGTCGAGGAAGCTTAAGGTATCTTTCAAATCACATATATCGGCGTAGAATTCTGATTGTTTCGTGTTAATAGTCTGGATATCTGATTTTATATGCTCGAGATCCTTTTTTATTACTGTGTTAATATCTTGCTGAATGTTGTTGATTTTACTGCATAGATCTGTGTTGAAAAGAGTTAGTTGTGATGTAATATCCATCGAAAACTTCTCAAACATCGTTGCAAGGTCATCATCTCTTCCTTTTCTTTTAAGCCGGCGAGGATTGTTGACGTTTGTTGAATCATCCGCAGTGGGTATATCGGGACATGAAGATCCAGCAGTTGCCATTGTAATTATATTGTAGATACCTAATTGTTTACTAGTATACAGCGATGACAGTTCGCGGACAGGAGCAGCGTTGCGAGAAAAAGATCGCTAAGGTGTTGGAGCGAAATGACTTATACACGCACGAGTATCTGTGACACACTAGTTATGCACTTATCACTTATGGAATAAAGAATATTATGCATTACTGCAATACAGAGCGTTAAGAATTTAACCGATAACACGTCTGTTCTCTGCAACGTACTAGGATATGTGCTGCAACGTACTAGGATATGTGCTGCAACATACTAGGATATGATTTGTCTGCATTTCGTCCCTATATGCTACTTTAAAAAACAAATATTAACATACCTGTGACTTGGCAAACTCTACAACATTGTAACTGACATTGGACAGTAGGAGCAAGGAGTAAGCCACCAGCCCTGAATCTTTGTTGCGCCACAATTGGTCCAACATGTGCGCCAGTTCTAGTACTCGGCCGGCTGTATCTGTGCATACTAGTACGCAACCTCCGCCTCGTAGTGTCGTAAGTATAGTCGCTGGAAATAGAAAAAAATTAATAAGCACTGCAGTTTCGGCAATCAATTACAATTTTAAATTAAACTATATGAGCAGGTTGTAATGTATTAGTTAATGAAGAAGATATCACACAGCGCCGTCGCACCCGGCGTTCGGTTAGTGGCCAAATTAACGCTCACGCTGCGTCGCCGTCCCGCCCGGCCCGCTGTCTGACCTAGACTTTAAAGACTGTTAACAGTTCATAATCATGTGTGACATTTTAAAAACCCTTTGTAGAAGCCCCAATAAACGCTTGATAAGTTGCGCTGCTTATATTGATAACAATAGTACAATAACACAAAGTACTCCATTTTTTCTTTTTATTTATTGGTGTTCGAGCCTTGTGACCGTCGAGGCGGAATTCTTAGCAGGACCAAGTGGAAGTTTATTATTTAGACATAATAATTTAAATTCACTATTAAATTGGACATACTCATTAATTTTTCATCTCGTAACCGCCTTCTCTGCTGAACATAATCAGCATTCATGGCCCCCAACAGCATCAGAGATGGTCTCATTAGCCTCTCAATTTCACAGCCATTCAAATGTCTTTCTTTCTTATGGTTAAAATCAGGGGCATACACAATATCTTCCTCTCCAGGAGCTGCGATCCGCCACACTGTGCCCCCTAGAGAATGTCCAGCAGGAAGTGGTGTGATACGGAGGCCTAAGCCTTTGCCTGAAGTAAGAAATTAAAATATAGATTAGAAAAAATATAAGGTATGCCCAGTTGTTCACCTAATTTAAACTATTTTTCTTGTATGGGTCATGCTGGAATGTTATATAGATAGATAAGAGTATACTTTGTTGCACACCAAAACATATACCAGTACAATGGGCGGTCTTATCACAGACTACAATCGCTTAAAGACAATTACTATACCAGGTTTTGGTGAAATGCTCCCGAAAACGAAGACCGACAATAGTGCTAATGATACCTTTGACAATGGGTCAGAAAAAAAATCGATCCTGAATCAATCGACTGATCAAAGATTCGTATTATTGATACATACATAATACATACCTACATACAAGTCAAGCTGATAAAAGTGTGTTAAAAATCTGTAGGTTTACAGTTTTTTATTTTAATACTGTTTTCTACAGCTTTTTTAAAGCACATAAACAGTTCTACTCTAGGCTAGGGTTGGCAACACTGCTCCCAAATATCATCCTTTAATTCCCAAAGTGCCCAGTTGGAGGCAATAGTCATGCCCCCTATTACATAAGTGGGGCCACATTATACTCGCCAAGATGTGGGTATTTCATACGCCTTCGGGTGAGCAGTGAGTGTTTATATGTATGTTTACATATAATAATATCTATATGAATATATAATTCTAAAACATATGGTACATTATATGCTCAGTTAGGATACATTATGTACTGTGTAATCTATACTAATATTATAAAGTTGAAGAGTTTGTTTGTTCGGTTGAATGCACTAATCTCAGAAACATGGGCGGTCCTAGGGCGGTGCGAGCGGTGCGGCTGCCCCGCCGCCGTCGTGCAGGGGGCGCCAAATCAATAGATCAGGGGCGCAACAAAACAACATTAAACACAACATACGGGCCGCTATTGCTCAGGAACTAGTGGTTTGAATTCAAAAATTATTTTATTATTAGATAGCCATTTATTAGGAAGGCTATAGAGTATATAACATTACGCTACAACCAATAGGAGCAGAGCATGAATGAAAAATGTTGCAAAAACTGAGATTTACAAATGCAGACGAAGTTGCACAGGTCAGCTAGTACATAATTAGATTTCCGCCCAGGACAAATAATTGTGTAATGAGCACTATAATTTGTTCTGTGTCCTGGGTGTAATTTATCTATAATATGTATGTATTTAGAAGTATATAAGTATGTTTATCAGCAGTCTGGTTACCATAGTACAGACTCTGAATAGCTTGGGATCCGATGGCCATGTGTAAGATGTGTGGAGTCATTATTATTATAATAATATAAAAATACTTCTAATTTAAATAAAGAATATTATACGAATAAATAGTATTTTAGTAAAAGTTCATATTATAGTTAGTTATTTATATAAAAGAGCTATATATCAGAAATGGATTGAGGACATAAATAAATCATAACTAACTTTAAACCATCTAAGTATTACTCAGCTTCATAATTACCTTTCATGTCCATGCTCTGATTATACTTTAACTGTACAATTCTATCAAATGCAGCATCTACATCATCAAGCGTAAACAGATCAAAGTCTGAGACATTTCTATGAGCTTGGTACAAGTCATACATGAACATCTGTCCCATTTTATACACTGGTAATGTGGCATATATAGGACAATTGAGGCCGAGCTTGCCTACAGCATATGGGAGTGCACCGAGATGAAGGGGATCCGAATGAGATATGAGAACAGCATCAATTGTGTTTATATGTCTGAAAATAATTATAGCTGTTTAAAATTGCCTGAGGAAAAAGCTTCGTTGAATAAAGAACATTAAAACATGAGTAAGATTAGACGTAATTCGACTTTTTTTCACAGGTTTTGGAGTTGTACATCAACAACATAACCTCAAAACAGTACCTCTTCAATTCCCTTATAAAATCCATATCGAACTTTTCATCCCATCCGCAGTCTAACAGGAATTTAAACTCATCTATTTGCAGCACATAGCATGGTGGAGACTCGTTACCAGCTCCCGACAAACAGTGAAACTTAATGATTGAAGTCATGTTGGGCAATAGTGTTTATACCGGTCTAAAACACGCTTTTCATTACTAAATAGGGTTATAAACGACTCTTAAAACTATTAAGAAAGGTACATTTTTAGGAAATTCTGCTATCTAAATCCAGTTTTGATGCTAAGGTAATTTCAGTGGATTTAAGCGCTAACGGTAAGGTAAGCAAAACTTCGAAAAATTGTTGACGATTGACATTGACGTAATGAGTTATTTGAGTTAATGACATACAGGGTATGTTCCGATATACACTGCGAGCACTGTTTAGTACTTGTACTGCGGGGAGAAATTCGTTCCGTTATAGACTGACAGTATGCTGCCGAAGTATCGTAGGGAAGTATATGACGTCTTAAACGTCACCATTTTTGTACTGTGTAAGCACTGGAGTTTTCGAGGTAAGGTCACTGACCTCTATTGTGCGTACTTGTATAATAGAGGTCAGTGGGTAAGGTGCTCTAAGTGCTGTCACACTGTCACTTTTATTTTGCGAATTTCTCCCAAGTACGAGCACTAAACAGTGCTCGCAGTGTATATCGGAACATATTCTTAGTCTACGTTGCGTTCACTCTAAAGAAAAGTTAGGTAGGATTACTTTAGCTAAGATACAGGTGTCGTATAATAAAAAAATATTGTGTTTGTCAAAATTCAGGGCATTATTTCAAGTCCGACGCCTTAACCATTACGCTACCGCCGCTCAAATCCTTAAATTTTTGTTTTTTAATGTAAGTAAATGTAAGTGCTGTATGATTAATGTTCGGACAATTAACGGTATTATCGGTATTACTTATCATTAGTGATTTTACTAGGTACTAACTATCGTTGAGACTTGATTTTAAACAGGGTGTATTTGAAAATAGAACTCTTACTTAAATCACTGAAAGGGCATGACTCTAACATGCCGTTACAATAATAAGAATTTTGGAAAAAAACTATCCGTTTACAAGTTGTGACCGTTTGAATTTCTAGGTATTTTTACCTCAGTTTCTCATAAAAGCAGAAACGTGTAAAGTTAATTTAAGTAATCGTACGTATTTTTGAAGTGAAACTTCTTTAGAATCGTTGTGATTTGAAATTCGATGAAACGAAAAACTTTTGTTTTTCCTCACCCTTACGCTTCCACTCCTCTCGGTCCTCGGCCACCCCAGGCCACATGTTTATAAAGGTGTCGAGATTGTCTCTCCATCTCCTCCTCGGCCTTCCTCGCCGTCGCCGACCACCTCCAGGTATCCACTCCGTGGCTATTTTCGCCCATCGGAATGGCTCCATTCGACAGACGTGTCCCGCCCAGCACGGATAGTTTTATAGAAATCTTATTGTAACTGCATGGTAGAGTCATATCCTTTCAGTGATTTAAGTAAGTGTTCTATTTTCTAATACACCCTGTATACAGTGTGAATTTGTCATCACCAAATTTAAAAAAAATAGCTAGATAAAATTTTCCCGGAAATAAATTCTAGCTGCGTAGTCACTTAGTCAAACTAGGTTGATAACATTTAAAAAAAAAAATATTTTATCCCAAAAAAATTGTCCAGCTTCGTGGTCAACGTAAACGTAAAAAATATTTATTGCGGCAAAGTAGTAAGTTCCGATAGAGCGGTTATGAACACTTAGCACACACGGAGTCATAGACACACTGTAGACAAATGTGTCTGTGACTCCAACAACTCCAGTTTGTAGACACAAGCTGTGAGTTGTTGAGATAACTTAGTTATGTAATATTTTTGTACTAATTGATATCAAAACTAAACAAAAAAACAGGTTTCTCATAACTTTCATCAAAGATTCAAACCTTTTGCGGCCTATTAAACAATAACATTATAATCTTGCCTGTTCTAGCTTTTAGATAAGAGCGCTATTCATAGCGCTCTTATCTATAGGGTCTATAGGGTAGAACAGCTGAATTTACGTTTATTGCCTTGCTACTACAAACAGTAGTACTTAACACGGGTAATTAGTTTTACCAGTCTTACTACCGCCTACGCCTGGTGTAGTACTATTGTTTTTTGCCAGCCTTATTACTACAAAAAATGCTTGAGCGTTTTAGTGACACGAATATAATTTGCACACTGCTAATCAGCAATACTGGAAAACACTGCGATAAATATTATAAGATCATCAGGCAGAAAATTATTAAGCAATTTCACATCTAGTAATTTCTTTTTTTAACCGACGAAAAAAAAGGAGGCTCTCAATTAGACCGTATAATATTTTTTTATGTCTGTTCAGCTCTCACTCCGTTATTTATGATCCGATTTTGATTATTCTTTTTTTGTTAGATAGGGTATACCTTAAGGGTGGTGGTCCCATGTCAAGGAAGTCAGGATCTGATGATGGGATCCTGAGAAAATGGAGAGAAACCCTCGAAAGTTGTAGGAACGAATAGTGTTTCTGTTTACTTTTCATTACTATAGCTGATGATGAAATGAAATCATAAAAAATATTTTTAACAAAACTTAAACCGACGAAAAAGCAAAAAATAAATAAACCTTAAGTTTTAAGTATTGAGTTTATTTATATTTATAAGTTTATATAAAATTTCATAGTTTAATATTGTTACGGAAGCAGAATTTTCTACCGAGTTCTAGAAATTCAAACAGCGGTCGAGTTAAGTAGATTGTACGAGATGTTTCAGGAAAACCACGAACTTTCTATGAGATGTTTTATCTAATATATAAAATTCTCGTGTCGCGGTGTTTGTAATTAAACTCCTCCGAAACGGCTTGACCGATTCTCATGATTTTGTGTGCAATAGGTAGGTATGAGAATAGGACAACATCTATTTTTCATACCCCTAAATGTTAAGGGTAGTCCACCAATATTTTTTTTTTATGATACAGCATTAGAAAATACATTCAACCCTGAACTTTCAACCCTCTACGATCAACCCCTGTTTTTTAATAGCGATATTAGTATTTTTATTTTCATTGGTACAATTTTTTTAAAGTATTTAACCCAGTGAAAATAGAAAGTGCGATTGTTATAATCGATTGCCGTCAAATCGATGTCAAACTTTTTTTTTTATGGAATAGGGGGTTAACGAGCAGGTCACCTGATGGTAAGTGACTATCGCCGACCATGGGCACCTGCAACTCGAGAGTCACAAGTGCCTTGCCGGCCTTTAAGGTGGGAGTAGGAGAGGAGGGGAGATGGAGAGATAGGGGGAAAGATAGAGAGAGGGAAGGGTTAGGGCCACCGGTAAACTCACTCGCTTGGCGAAGTACAACGAAGCATTGCTTCACTGCCGGTTTTCTGTGAGGCCATGATGTCACGATATCAAAATCATGATATCATAATTAATATGGCAAAACAACGTGTGCCGGGTCAGCTAGTGACTATATAAAGACGTTGGAATGCAAGATGGACATTCAGTTCTAGTTAGGCGATACTGCGGTTAACAAGTGTGAAGTATAGGAGTGAATAGTGAGTCGAAATAGTGAGAATTAATTTTAAATGCTAATTTTTTAAATTAATTGTGTCTATTTCATTATAAATTGGTGTACTTATCTAAGAAATAATGAGTCCCAGCTCGAAACAATATGTTATGCACGATTATCAATGACGAAGTAAGAAAAAATATACTCATGTCACTAGTAGTATTTGATGCCACGTTCATAAATCTTCTTTAGTAGTACTCTAGGCGGTAGTAAGACGGGTAAAAGAAATTATCCGCGTTACTGCCTACTAGTAATAAGATTGGAAGAAACACAAGGAAACAAAAAAACGGCTGTAAAGTCGAGTGACTGGAGAAGCACGCTGTAGAAGACCGCAGTTAAATAGTCATTTTGTAATAATAATTTAATTTATCTATGAATTTTTGGACAATGTCTCAATTTTTTAATTATTTTCTTGCCATATTTTACCGCTGTATTAAATAATAATGTCAATACAGACATACATTATATACATTAACAATGTAGTTTCTACTTGTTATATTATAAATAACTGTCGTAAAATTAAACGATATTTTTAGTAAAAAGTGCATGCTAAATAGTACGTCATTAGGATAAAAAGGCGCCACGTTCAGCATTGTCGTTTTCGCTGAATATCATTTTACAACATAGACAATAACTTAATTTATTTTTACTGTACAAACTAAACACTTTACAAAATTAAAAATATATTATGCTCATTATTATTAGGTACAAGTTGAATCCTCACAAATGGAACATACAATACATTTTTAAAGAAAATTCTTATATCGCCGTATGGGGCAACTATCTCTAGGAATATTGGTGTTGTTTCGTGCAGATTATTTGAGCCTTACACATATTAAACTACTGCTAAATATTGTTTAGGCATCTGAAATTTCGGTTCCGTAATCATCCGAGACTCTAGCTACGGCGATGACTTAAAAATATATCCCAAAAACTTTTCAAGTTTCGGGTGTAGTTTGTCTTTGAAGTGTCACCTAATGTGTGGGTTAAAGTTTTTCGTGTTTTCTTTTTCATTTTTGATGTTTGGGGATCAGCGTCAGTTGAAGTGATTTTTACTACTTTTGCAAGAGCACCATTCTTTGTTTTAGAACACTTTATATCTATGTTACTACTTTTCAAAGAAAAAGCTTTTCCTGTTTCCTTGGCAACTGAATTATCAATTGCTATGTTAGTTACTTCTTGTTCATTTTCGTTCGTAAAATCGTTTGTGTTATGAAATAACGAATACCCAACTTTTTGGGTTACATCTAACATTACAAGTCCAATGGTCGTTGAAGGATGATTTCCATCGTTCTTAGAATCGTCCGCCGGTGTACTAT
The DNA here is from genome assembly GCA_949752705.1 of Callimorpha dominula. NCBI lineage: Eukaryota > Metazoa > Arthropoda > Insecta > Lepidoptera > Erebidae > Callimorpha > Callimorpha dominula. The sequence goes on along the minus strand of OX457008.1, from coordinate 3,883,327 downwards.
CTGGGGTGTTAGTAGCTTTTACGCTTGATAAACTTTTAATTAAAGAACTATTGCTTGTTTTCTGTGATAGTGTCTCCACAGCAGCTTGTGATATTTCCGATATTAGAAATTTTGTATTTTTAATTGAAACTTGTGGTAATATTTCTTTTGATAGTAGTGATATATTTGTTTCTTGTGATGGTTCTGGTGATTGAGTGCTGGCTGTTCTAGTGATTTTGTTCTCTGTTTTCTCCCTTTTTGAGGATGCGTCACTGTCTTTTCTAGACAGGAATTCATCTGTTCCTTGTGATATTTCTGGTAATTGAAGATTCTCTTTGTTTGCTTCAATAGGTTGCGTTATCACATCATTATATTTTAAGCTTATGTCTTTCTCAAAGAGGTGGGCTGATTTTGCTGGTTTATCTAGTATTTGCAAATTATGGTTGCTTGATATAGTCATTTGTATACCAACATCATTGTGGCACGATAAAACGCTGGTCTGAATTACTTTTTCTTCAAAATGTTTTCTTAATCCCTCTGTTGACGTTGTTGCCTCTGTTTTTTGTAATATTTCAGAAATTGGAACATTTACTATGTTTGCAAAGGTGTGGTTACTGGCGTTACTGATAGCATTATTTTTTTCCTCAACTTCTGTATTGGTACTTATAGAGGTATGCTTTTCTGGTTTTATGTTAACCGTACATGGTAAAGTATCAGCAGTTTTTTCTGCTACTACTTTTATGTCTTCTAAGCCCTCAGTATTATTTGCTTTTGAAAACATTGCTTCTTGTGTTCTATAACCGTGGTGAATATTTTCATCTTTATCAAACGATAAAAATATTTGTTTTCTGGGTCTGTTCATTGATGGTTTATTTTCTTCAGTTGGTACATTCTCTTTGGCTTGTCCTGACTTCAAACCAAGTTCTTGGTATTGTGTTCCCTGATTAACAGCTTCTCTCTGGGCAAGTCGAGCATATCTTTCTTCTATTCTCGCTTCTGAAACGCACGGTGATAGTAAATTTACTGCTTTAATGGGTGAGCAGGTTATGATTAGATGAGCCATACAATATATATATCTCTATATGATACCTAGTTTTTAGACATTCAACTAATTATGACTACTATTAATTACTCTCATTAATTAGAAATTCAGTTTCAAAATAGTCAACGAAGGTTAGACTTACCGTTAATCTTTTTTATCAAGTAGTTTGTAAAAAGAAATGCCAAAAATACCATTACAGCTACGAAACAAATTTGCCACCACTCCAAATCTAAAAACTGTAAATAAAAATAATTTTAGAGTACCTATAACGTCGTATGATGCATACGTTTGGGGCAGGTTTTATAGGACATCATAAGGATACAGACGCAAGCAATCCTATTCACACACAGGTCACCATTGGTTCTAATGATAGCTGATCCCTGTTACTCTTTTAGTTTCCGTCCACCGGTTGTTTTAAGTAGTGTCTATGGGTTCTTTTCTTAGTCTCCTTAGTTCGAGTTTGATATCAAACCGTTCTGTAGTCCAGTTAATGATGTGGTATCATTCCGATAGTAAGTTTTTGCCTCGGTAACACTACAGATCCGATACTATAATAAAAAGGTTCTATAAAGAAATCCCTTTTTAAATTATACATCACATCTCGTACTTAATCGTCTCTGCGCCAAAAACCAGTGCTTAGCTGATGGCACAGTAATAACGGGGCAGCTTTCGTCACTGGATTCTTTCAGCTTCAACTTCCGCTAGTCACCCTAACCGTAATTCTTACCTTTAAGGTACAGGAACTGGAACTGATCTTACGCATTTACTGTAAGAGTAATACTGTAAATCTGAATAGCGATAGATTCTAATTAATTTTCTATTACGGATGTTCACTTCATACTGTAGTCCTCTTTGGCTGTCGAATGGATTCAATCTCATTCTAGATTGTGATAGTTAAACTTATATATAAACGGAACACCTGCATGTCACTGTATACATAAATGCAAGAGTTTAATATTCGCTCATTATCTTAGTGTATCAAGTTGCAGAAGCTTAATATTATATAGACTAAACCAACTAATTATATTCTAACACACTAATAAGATGAACAACATCTACTAGAAGATAGTTGCGTCGTAGGTGCTGTTGCTTGCGTGAGCTGGTAGCTTTTAAGTATGAATCTACACCAATACCAAGATCTGTCAATGTAATACTACCATGGCCCGGGGCTTAACGTCTCTGTAAACTTCAAAAAAGCTAATGTGTCTGAAGATGAACTATCGGTCATATATATTTGAACTGTTGGTGCCATGTACAGTTGATGTCTGATTTTCTTAGCGTGTGTGAATTAATTTTCTCAAAAAATTATTTTGCATGATTTCTTGTTATAGGAATTGTAACCTTTAAGTCTATAATTCCAATAAATGGCACTCTGATAATTAACCTTTTACACTTAAGCAATGAAATAATACACACCATATTTTCCAACTACAATCAATAATTTATCAACACCATCCAATTTCAGACAAAACCTACAATTTCCTGGTCCAAGCCCTCTTTGCCACATGTTTTAAAAATTAGTTATACAAGAATTCAGTCAAAATCATAGTCCTCTTATTTGACAACTAAATTTTTAGTCTGTCATCTTCTTAAGCTTATTAAGACCTTCTTTATACCAATGAGTGCAATAACTAAGATCGTATATTTTTTGTCATATCTTTATCGGTCATATTTCCGCGCCTAAAACGAAAAGTGGAACCTTACGCTGGCATTTTTCAGTCATAAAATTCCGACCCGTAGTAACTAAAGCTGCTCTCGTAATAATCAATAATAAATATATAATTAATTATGTAAACCAGTGTGTGACCAATTATGTGACCAGGAAAATAAAAAACCTCGTCTAGTTATGGAAAATTTTATAGAAACATGGAAGAGCTGCTGCGAACACATGACAAAATGGCAGAGAATATAATACATGGTATTAGTTTTAATTGTTTTATTTCCTTGATTTGATTGCATGCTTTGACCTGGATAAAATGCTATTTATTATTTTAACAAATTATATACTTGTACATATCTAAGTTTAAAATAACTAAAGCTGCGTTGAATAAGTCCTACAAAAAAATATTTCAATTTGCAATGGTTCACCCCATAGTATTCATTCATAAGGTTATGTTTTAGCATTCATGCTAATTTTTTCATCCCGAAGCAAAAAGGAAGGGTGTTATAAGTTTGACGTGTGTTCTCCTCCTAAACCTTTGCCAATTCACATGGGCATGACTAAACTTAGTATTGCAATAAAAAAAAAGCAGTTGAGGCGCCTCTAGACCAGGTTTTTTATTTTCCTGCAGGTTTTTCTTTGCGTGAAATAAAATTTCTCACGATTCTATGATAACCAAAACGTAAATTTCTCAAAATTGTCACTTAATTCTTGTGGATCAAAACCTTTAGTGCGTGAGACTATAAAATTAATATACCAGTCAGTACCTATACCACAGTACAACACTACTGTGGTATAGGTACTGACTGGTATATTTATTTTATATATGGTATATTAATTACATAACAATGTATTCTGTGCCTATACTAAGTTTACCCCGGCTCGCTCTCGTTCTAAAAGTTCTGATATTTATAAACAAAAATATTTATATATGACAGCTTACTAATTAAATTAATGTTATAAATGATAATAGAAGTATGTTTGTTCGATTGTTACGCTTTACGCCTTACCTTAAGGCAAGAGGAGCCGTGAAGAAATGCTAGTATCATATAAAAAGTGTTCGGAGCTTCTAAGACGACATTATTCCCTTCGCGATCTTTACTTGATTAATTTATTGTTTGGTTAAACATTTCGTGTTCAAGTTATCGCCTATTTTAGTCGATTGCTCGACTATAAACGATTATTGAGCATAAATTCCCTATTAATCGGCTTAAAGGATCATCGTCGAAGGCAAAAACATTTCTCCAAATTTCTTTTTTCAAGGATTTATTTCACGAAAACCCATAATAAATGCGCATTATCAAACTCGATGAAACTGATTATTTACGTAAAATTCTTGTTAGATTATTAAATAAGTATGAACAATTTTACTGTAAATTGAAATAAGAGGTTTACACACCACGGAGCGTTTTGAATATTCATTTAGGTGAAATTGTCGGGAATTGTGGTATAACGAACGCATTTAGTGTACTGGAGTGTGTTAAGAATCGTTAACGAGCAAAAGCTTGTTCTTGAGTACTTACAGTTATGGAAACATACGGAGATACGTATTTGGCATCGGGCACGCTCACCCGGACAAACTGTATAAGAAAAAAGCTAGCTAGCTAGCACCTGAAGTACAATTTAATCGTCTTTAAAATACAGGGTTTTCGGGCACCACGTTACTAGATCAATAGTTGGCTTTGCAAGTGGGAGAGATATTTTTCGGCACGTATCGCACGACCGCAGTGAAACTACGGCCCCTACTCCCACCTTCAAGGCCGGCAATGCAACTGTGACTCTTGAGTTGCAGGTGTCCATCAGTGGTGGTAGCCACTTACAATCAGGTGACCCGTCTGCCCTATCTCATAAAAAAAGTAGCACAAAGTAAAATAAACAGAGTGGGCTGTAGCATTGATAATATCAAAATAGCATAAATTTTTCCAAGGAGGACTGCTGACCAGCTGATAAGTCTATTTATAATATTAGTAAGGATTTACTAACTTTAAAATTTTCGCGTTCCATAATATAATTATATATTTCGTTTCGCCATAAATTAATCGTATTTTATGGCGAAACGAAAATATTAAAAATATCGAAAAAGTGAGGGTGGATAAAGAACTTTCTATCTCACGATCTCGACTCGACGACGAAGAGCGTGCACCGCTGAGCCAGTCAGCCTGTGACTGTGACCACGGCCAGTACAACCTGGTCGAAACGTCAGGCAATTCAGAGGTATGTAATACCTTTTCGTGATCGCGTTAATTTCCGTAAATACATAATTATAGTTAGGATTTAGTCTGCATCAGATTGTATTCACCTACATCGATAGACAGTAGCCACGAGCATTCCGAGATTTTTTTTTCATAGGGTTTCTCATAGTAGTTCTGTTATGACCTAGTTCTTGTTTGTCAACGGCCAGCATACAGCATCTGCACAACGCTTACGTAGTTATTTCAAGAAAAAAAAACACTTTTCAAATATCTAATTTATTTTCTTTTCAAATGTCAAGAATTTGGTTCCAGATGTTTCTGCTTCCTCGAAATTCACAATATCAAGGTTATTACGTTACAAAGAGGTAACACACACCATGTAAAAGCCGTTTGCTACTGTTATAAGTTCGGTTCAGACTGCTAGTTGCAGACATTGAATTGATTAATACTTTCTGGAAGGATTAAACAAGCTGGAGCTTAAGACCTTTGAGGGTTTATTTTCCTAATAATATATTAAATAACATAACGCCTGTAAGGAAACTGTTCTAGGCATGGCATAGTCTACCATTTTGGTCTAGAGCGGGCTATTTCCCTTCGCTTCACTTCGAAATCAGCAAATGTTAACTGATTCCTAATAATTTTGATTCCTAAATTTTCTGTGTTGTATTTTTATAGAGTTAGAAAAACACCGTTCTAGGCGAAAAAAAGCGAAACGTCGGAATTGCTTTATAAAAATGGGCCAATACTTAAAGTTTGTGATAAAAACATATTCAACTCCTTTTTTTATTACCATTTATTTATTTAATCTTAATCAGAACGGCGCCTAGCCACTTGCACTAATTAAGAGAGAAACGTTAATACAAAATAAACTATACTATACAACATTATTATACATACAACACAAAACTACACCTCTCACGCACAGACTTTTTGCAGTACACCAGACATACTAACATCGTCGACCAATCGTCTGCCATTCATCCGAATATATAATCGAATCAAATCCAGATTGTGACAGTCAGGATTTGATTCTAATGATACCATGTGTGTATGTAACTATTATAATATTTGTATTATATTATTATTATTATATTAAAATAAGTACTACTTATATTAAACTTGTGTTTGATATTAAAAGGCGATGTCCAGAACCAGAACCTACCCTAGTGTAGTGGGGGTGTAGTGTAGGCTGTGTACGGCGCGCGCCGTCGTAGTACAGCGATTTGATATGAACCGCATTAATAATTATTGTAGTACTTGGATATAGCTTTCTAATGACATATTATGTATGGTCGTTGTTGGTCTTGTACTCCATTTTGCCGATTCTCCTTTGTCTGTAATTGTATTCATTCCGTAGAAAAAAGCACTTTGGCCGTTCCCCATTAGCTCTAAGTAGTCGTAGTGGGATATAACATATCCTATATCAATTTGGCCGTGAGTTTGTTTGCCCGAAGGCTCAACCATTTGGAAACGGGTGGTTACAGATCGCCACAGGCAAATATAATATTATATTTCTTTTTATAATTATACTTTTGACAATACAGCCTCTTGTTGTGGTGACTCTTTTTGATCTCTGTTGATCTATAATTTAGATTTTTTTTATTGACAATTTCGAATAATCAGTGACCAATTTTTTTAAATAAAGATTTTGAATTTGAAAAATTTTTGAATTTATAACCTTTCTCAATAAATATTCTATCCAATATAACAGTTATTCGAATCTGAATGATAGTCTTAGAGATTAACGTGTTTAAACAAAGAAACAATCAAATAAAAACTTTAGCTTAATAATATTAATATTTGTATACTATATTAGTATATCTACATCAAGGAAGTATTGATTACATAGCTTAAAAGCGATGTTGAGCACGTGGCGTGCTTTGAATTCTAGCACGTGGACGATCGCGTGTTATGCGTCTGTGTTACGTTGCTTACACGGATGTATTTGGTACTGAGTGTCAAAGGTAAATAGCTGGATGAAAATATCTACATAATTAGTATGTATTAGCGACCAATCCCAGCATCGCATATTAATTCTCTTTGACGTAGGTTTTTTTTTTTTATATTTGAGCTGCCAAAATGACTCTGCCCCGCCTGATAGAAAGCACAAGCAGAATCCAAGAGTGGTGGTCACCATCCTCACTGTGAACAAGGACAGTGCAGCATGGTGACCAGCATTATGGCGGCCTAGTGAGATGCTTTTTCACGCCCCGCTTAAAGGACCCGGGATCATAGTGGGACGGAAACACGTGCGCTGGTAGTGAGTATCAGGTTTTAACTGCTCGGCACAGGAAGTAAGACCCGAATCGATGAGTGCGAGACCGTATGTCTATCACTCTGAAGGGGTGACTTCCGAGGCCAGCACGTGTTGTCCTGTAGAGGAAGGGAGAAGGGGGGACCAGTTGGAAGAGCTCTTCACAACACTCCCCATGATAAAGGCGATAGAGGACTGAAATCTGCAGAGGCTCAAGGGACTCGGTGGCTTCAGGACTGCCGACAATGCGGATTGCTCGCCGCTGCAACCGGTCGAGAGCGTCAAACAGATACTGCGCGGCTCCATCGCAAAGGTGAGAACAGTACTCCACGCCGGGTGAACCTGGGTCTTATAAAGAAGACATAGATGTCCAGGCGAGAAGAACCGTCTCACCTTGTTTAGTATACCTAACTTCCGCGAGGCCGCCTTAGTGACGCTCTCAACCTACTCGCGCGGGTTGAGGTCGCGGCAGATATCCATGCCCAGGATATCGAGCCTGCCTTGTAGTGGCAGTTAAGTGCTCTGAAAAGTCGGAAGGGGAAGGAATGGAGACTTTTTGGCAGAGAACGCGCACACCTGTGTTTTCTTGGCGTTAAACTCGACCAGATTCTCGCAGCTCCATTGAGAAATGCGGCCCAGAACATGGTCGAGTTGAGCGACAAGCTCCTGTCGTTTTTCTTCAACAACTGCTGCCTTTGCAGCAGGGTGTCCAAAATATCGCCCATGAACTGTGCTATCGTCTGCATAGCAATGAATGTTGCCAAGGGCTAACATGTCATTGATGTGCAGAAGAAACAGCGTGGGCGACAGGACAGAACCCTGCGGTACACCTGCGTTAATCGACTGAAAGTCGGAGGCTGCACCGTCACAAAGGACTCTGATGCGGCACTGGTGCAGGAATGCGGTAACCCAGTTGCAAAGTTTGGGGGGTAAGCCGAATGCCGGTAGTTTAGAGAGAAGCGAACGGTGCCAAACCCTATCAAAGGCTTTGGCCATGTCTAGGCTGATGGCCAAAGATTCCCCGTGCCTGTCAATGGCCTCACCCCAAAGGTGTGTGACGTACGCTAGAAGATCACCGGTGGATCGGTTCGGTCCAAAACCATACTGCCGATCGTTAAGTAAGGAGTGATCCTCTAGGTAGTGGACCAATTGTTTGTTAATGATTCGTTCAAACACTTTGCAGATAATGGAGGTGACCGTTATCGGGCGGTAATTGGCCGGGTTGGAGCGGTCGCCTTTTTTGGGGATAGGCTGAACATTCGCCACTCTCCAGGCCTCCGGAACAGTTCCCGAGGAGTATGACAATCGATACAGGCGCGTCAATACCGGAGCCAACTCTGGTGCACAGTTCTTAAGAACCACCGCTGAGATACCGTCAGGTCCACTGGCTTTCCGGACGTCGAGTGACTGAAGCTCCGCCCGGACATCACTTTGCCGGATGCGAATATCCCGCATTGTGGCATTGCATGCCGGAATGGTAGGCGGGTGCATGCCGCGGTCATCGATTCGGGAGTTAGCCGCAAAGAGATCAACAAGCAGTTTTGCTTTCTCCTACGGCTGATGGGCAAGTGATCCGTCGGGATATTTCAGCGGTGGTAGCGAGAGTTGGCAGAAGTTGGACTGCACAGCTTTAGCCAATCGCCAGAACTTTCGGCTACCCGTAGGGTATGCGACGAGTTCTTGGCTAAGGTTCTTGGCCAAGCCGCGCGATGCGCTGGGCATCCGCTGTGACGTAAGCCTTCTTGCATTTCCTAGTGGCTTTGTTAAACGCTGCTTTTAGTCGGTCCACGTCGGGGTGGCTGTGGGCGCGGGCCCTGGTCCATACACGGTAGGCCAGTTGCTTTTGGGCAACAGCGTTGGCGCATTCGCGATTGAACCAGGGACGGGTCGTGGCGCTGGCGACCTCACTGTAGGGAATATAGTATTCCATTCCGACAGTGATCTTGCCAGCCACGGCGGCCGCACTGTGCGACAGATCTTTGTATTTGAAGCAGCGTTGGGCCCACGGGATGGATGCGAAATAGTCCCGCATTCCATCCCAGTCTGCTGACGAGTAGTGCCATAACCGTCTTTTTGCTGCCACTGGTCGTGGGGGGGCAACAAGAGGCACGGAGGTGGACACCAGGCAGTGATCGGAGGATCCCAGAAGGGCGAGTACCGATACACTGTACTGCTCTGGGTGACTCGTCAGCCGAAGGTCCAGCAAGGAAGGCGCTTGACTCAGTATGTCTGGTATTCTGGTGGGCTGGAGTACCAACTGGGTGAGGTCATGCGTGAGAGCGAATGCGTGGACAGTCCGACCCGCGTGGTCAGTTCTGGAAGATCCCAACCAGGACTCTCGGAGTCTCCAGAATGGGATCGGTATAGGCATACGTAGATTCGGCTCATAGAGTGTCCACGTGTAGCCAAATAGTGGAGAAGGATGGGTCCTCAAGGCAGCGTAATCGGCGACAACAAACATCCGCCCTGACGAAAAGACACACTCCAGCCTTCGCGAGGAAGCACTCCTCAAGCACGTAGCCGGGGTAGTGAAGATATGTCGTGTCGGCAGGGCGGCGTATTTGTGTCTCCGTTAGGAAAAGCATGGCAAGCCGAGTCGTCTCAAGATGCTGGTGGACGGCGTTGAGGTTTGCATGGAGTCCACGGATCTTAGTGAACTCCACCTCAAAAAGCGGGTTGGTGGGAGAATGGGGTGCCGCTGTTGAACGTTTATGTCTTTTCCTTTTTGCTGTCATGATAAAAAAAGAGAGGGAGGGAAGTGGGAGCCTAAAAGGCGTGACAGTCACCGTGGCAGTGTAATACTGAGGCTCGGAATGCTGTGTCGCCATACAATAGTGATGTATGACTGTGACCGAACCATCGGACGGAAGAGCCCCCGTACCCTCCTGGAAGTGGTCGCCTGGTCCCACCGTTCGGTCACCAACCGGCACGACGAGCCACTCCGTGGATTATGCGCGACCTGACGGGGCAGCCTCCCAGGGTGGTTAGCCGCGGTTGGGCCCCTCTCTATGCCGCCGTCGGCCAGCGACACCACCGTTTCTACGGGTCTCCCTGGCCCACGGTTCGATCCACGTCACCCTCAACATGACTCTACGAGCATTCCACTGCTCACACACTTCCCACGATAACTGTCACCCCTGCATCATTGGGCCTCCGGTCTCGCACCTACCAACGAAATACGACAGCACCAACACTGTCATTTTAGGTTGGTCTTCTGTGCGAGGGTAGTACCGCCCCGGTCGAGCCGGCTCGTTTATGCTGGAATCAGCGTGGCTCTACTACCTATGTTTTCTTAGATAGATGCAAATTATAATAAAAACCGCAATGTACATTCGAATCCATTTATGTGAAGAAACTAAAGTACCTAGGTGTTATTACCAGTTAAACAACTGTTTATAAACTGCAAAATATTTTTTCGTAGTCTCGATTTATGACTGGCAAAGCGCCAGTGCAAAAGACTGCTAGAAATTTTGACCAAGGTCGTCAAAGTTGGGGGGGGGGGGGGCAAAATCCTGACTGCTGAACCAGAGGTCGTGGGTTCTATCCTCACCCAAGACAAATAATTATGTGATGAGCTAATGCAAATTACACCCAGCCACAGAACAAAAGATAATTCATTTGTTCTGTGGCTAGGTGTAATTTATCTATTATATCTATGTATTTTTTAGTATTAAATAAGTATGCCTGTCTAATTTAGGATCAGACGGCCGTGTCTGAGATGTGTCAAGTTATTTTTATTACAAGCAAACAATTGATTGAAATAAATGTAGATAAACTACAAAATTATGTATAATAATAATAATAATAATGTGTATGGATATACATATATGACCTCTAAATGCTATGTTCGGTATTTAGTTGATTGCGCTAGCGTTATATGTGAGCAATATCAGCAAGTTACGCTGCACGCCGTGCTGAGGGGCGCGCATAGTCCGCGAGCCAAATTAACCAATATTGACGACGTAGTCCCGGAACTCTACGTGCCGCCGATATGCCGAGGAGCTACAAAACAGGGTGGGTATATTGAAGAAGTAGGTTATGAAATATCTCTTTCAAATTCTAGAGGATGTGATAAGTGATTCTTCTCTTTGCTAAAGTAATCTACTAAAATAAGTCGAGTTGCTTAATATCTACTGATCATGCAATGAAAATTCTCCCGCTGAATACTCGGCATAGAATTTGATGCTCGTATATGTATGGATCCAGGGTTTCTTTTGTGTTGTTCCTCAACATATACAGATCATAATTTTTATAATTTTTTAGTTTATGCGTATTAATGCACAAAATTTTCTGTACCGTCTGTGTATAGTTAAATAATTGAAATTCAAGAAAAAAGATCTCAACTGTACAAAACCAAGTCGCTTAGCATTTATCAGTCAGACCAGTGAAACCAGAATCAGTGACCAAAACCAGTTGAGATCTTTTCAAGGAAAACATACATTTTGTTTTTCTAGTTTTAATCGCTTGTCATGCAGACACAAAGTTCCACCGAGGACAATAAAATATTTACTAATTCTTTGTCTTAACATGCACGTTATTTTAGGAATCGGCTTTTTTTGCTTTCGCTATTAAAGTAAACCAAAAATCCAAAAAATATTCTTTAAATATAGGAACGATTTGCAGCTGTTAAAATATTACCACTCAGGTAGGTACCAACCATAGATCTATTTGTATTTTTCATTTGACGCTGACGATTGCAGGGTAGGATGAAATCCCTTGGAGCATCGCGGCAGCGGCCTTCAGATTATTGAGCTCTTGAATACAAACTCAATGGAAGAAAAAGAGACAGCTTACAATTTTTACCAAAAACTCTTCTTCACATGTCCCAATCGTTTCGTAGCTCTCATAGTTGAAACTGAACGGGCCCAACTCGGGCGGGAACTTTAGCGCAGCGTTGTCGTTAACTTATTCCATCGTCTGCATATCACTTCATTAAAATATGCCACCAACTCGGCGTACGTTTGATTTTGAGATTCAAATGCGTCGAAACTTATGTTCCAAAGGGTTGATTATATATATTATTTATGCTCAATAATGATCGTTCGCCGCAAGTGTTGTCCAATACGTTTTGTTTTATACATTGTACTTTTGCTCGATTTAAAAAATATATGTGTCCAACTTTAAAACTTTTTTCTATATATAATAATATATTTTCCGCTTGCTCTAGGAAAAGAGAACTGGCGCAAACCAGCAGTACTTACTATTATAGACCGCAGGGAGATATGGAAGAGCAAGGCGTTGCATGGACGTTTTTATCGGGCCTTAAATGGGCCCGATATAGATTTATTAGCATCAGTATCCTGGTTACGGTTCGGTGACCTCTTCGGAGAAACTGAAGGTTTTGTCTGTGCAATTACAGATGAAGTTGTTATGACGAATAACTATCGGAGATATATCCTGAAGGACGGCACAATTGACATTTGTCGGGCGTGTCATCGTCCCGGAGAAACCCTCAGGCATATAATTTCTGGTTGTTCTCGTCTTGCCAACGGCGAGTACTTGCATAGACATAACCAAGTGGCCAGGATAGTCCATCAGCAACTTGCTGTTAAATATAATCTTGTGGCTGTCGAGTTACCGTACTACAGGTATGTGCCCGACCCAGTTCTCGAAAATGGTCGTGCAACATTGTACTGGGATCGATCTATCATCACTGACAGGACTATTGTTGCCAATAAGCCTGATATAGTGGTTATAGACCGATTACAGCGCCGAGCAATGATTATTGACATCACCATTCCCCATGACGACAATCTCTTAAAAGCAGAAAAAGATAAACAAATAAAATATTTGGACCTAGCCCACGAGATTGTCGACATGTGGGATGTGGATTCAGCAATCATTGTGCCGATAGTCATTTCGGCCCATGGGTTAATTGCTAAGAGCCTCGACCAACACCTTCAGAGGCTCACGTTAGGCAGCTGGATTAAGAGCCTGATGCAGAAGGCAGTCCTCCTTGATACGGCACGCATAGTGAGGAGGTTTCTATCTGTGGAACCCTAACCACCGGTAGCTTGGTCCCTGTACCCGATACCGGTGGGACACTATTTTTTATATTTTTAAATATATTTGTTTTTTTTTTTTTTTTATAGTGAATGTATTTAAAAACGTAATTTATATGTATATTAAGTAAATAAAGAGATAATAATAATAATAATAATAACTTCACACATTTCACACACGACCGTCTGATCCCAAACTAGGCAAGTAGCCTGTACTATGGTAACCAGACTGCTGATAAATATACTTATATATTTTTAAATACATACATATTATAGATAAAATTACACCCTGACACAGAACAAATTATCGTGCTCATTACACAATTATTTGTCCTAGGTGGGAATCGAACCCACAACCTCTGGCTTAGCAGTCAGGGTCACTAACCACTAGACCAACAGGCCAGCCAAATTAACTAATGACAATAATAAGGCTCCAATGGCCTCAATTCTGTTACTTCACTCGCTAAATTAAAATTCACTAAATATTCTTCATATAAGAAGTAAACCTTGTACTCTTAGAAACAAGGTCTTATTTCAAATTGAAACAAGTAGGTAACATATGTCGCTATCGAAATAAGCAATTTATTTGTCGATTAAAGTCTGATACGCTTAACTAAACTTTAATACCACGTATCGAGAGCCGCTATCCGTTGAATGCCATCTCTTTTGCTCTGTGTTTTTAGTAAGCGTCTGCGTAGGTGTAGATTCAAAACACGTCATCCTTGTTCGTTTTGAACAAGTTTTTATACGGCAATTATACAGCGTTTGAATAAATGAAGACTCTCGCTGCGTGGAAATAAAGTTGAGTATACGTTGACAGGTTTTGTTGAAATTTAGCGGCGCTGAGAAATAGATGCTAGTAACAAATAGACCTTATTACGAAGAACACTAGGTTGATTTCATATGAAGAAATTAAGTCAGGTTTTAGTTTAGTCGAGTGTACAATAGAATCGGCACCAATGTCTAGCATAATCTCGCTAAAAATAAATAAATATACTCACGACATACCTACGTATGTTGCTGAAACGAATTCAATGAACTATGTTACATAGAGATTTTAGTGAATATAATTTCCATTCGAGTACGTACATTGGATTTATTATGAATTCGCGCTTAACTTAGTAAGTATTATTAATGTTTAAGTTTTGAATACCGACCGTGAATGTACGGAGACAATAACAATTTTACACATTTCTTTTTAATAAAATATAGTAAGTTTTATTTAGTGTCCTGCAAACATAAAATTATTGACGTTATCATATTTTGCAAGTGGTTGATATATTTAAAAGCAATTTAAACGAATACATAATATTACAATAAATAATATTTATTGCAATTCGTATCTCGGAGTTTTACGTGTATTTTTAGGTTTATTTATTTTACGAGTGAAAGCCTAAAATATCTCACTGAGTTGAAATTGTAAGTCGTTGAATTGTAATTTTTATTACCGATTTTTATTATTACATTATACATGTTTTTTTTTTATATTATAGGGGGCAAACGAGCAGACGGGTCACTTGATGGTAGTGACTACCGTCGCCCACGGACACCTGCAACTAAAGAGTCACATGACTGTAAAAACTACTCATTTCTATTCTCCTCCATTTTTTTAAGCTGTGATTGTGCATTGGAAAATATAACATCTGCCTATATATAACTTAGGACAATATTGCAATCCAAGAGGGAGTGACTAGCGACTGTAATCTTAAAAGTGGTATAACATTTACGTTTTTATACTATCCATATTTTTTTTTGTAATAATTGATAGCGGTTGGGACAATCTACAAAATTATAGTAAAATTTTTACGTTGAAAAAAAAAAATCAAGATTTCTGTATCCTTGGAATTCCGTGTTTTTTGCAATGTTTTCTAGGTTACATCTCATGTTTACCTAAAAAAGTATAAAAAAAATGAGTAATAGTCGGTTCGTCGCAAACTTGAATAGTTTCAGGGAGTTCTGGAGTAATTGGTATCCAATCCAATAACGAATTTGATATTCTATCAGCTAGGCAGGTACTGGTTGATTCCATATTAGGTTCAATATTAATATTACACGTAGCGTCATCTCACTCATCGGTGATTTTACACGTGATATAAAATGGCGTTTGATCTCTGTTTCAAATACGATAATTATACTGAACTTTGTCTAATTTTAGGCATGACCATTTTTAGGTGTATCTTCAGTCAATCGAATCGAAAGTCAATCGAACATTTATCTGTTTATTAAATGCTTGCTATCTTATTGTGTCTAAGATTAAGATTCTTTTGTTAGTAGTGGTGTACAATAAATAACATTCTATCTATCTACTAGTAACGTGCTTTACCTAGTATTAGTATTCTTCTCAATTAGTAATCTCTAATGAAACTAAATGGTCATGATGTGAGAGGGTTAACGTCAACAGAGTCTTGGATGGGGTTCGACGTCTTAGGTGTTCAAACTATGTAATACTTATGAATAAACATACAAAATATAAGCAAGCTGCTTTTAAACTCACATCTTAAAAGAAACTTAAGTAATAATTGAATAAAAGGCTCTACTACAACTTTGAAATTAATTCTACTCAAAACTCGGCAGCAGCCGGCATATATTCATAACTTCGATATTAGTAAAATGGAGTGCTTCACCTAGGCAGCGGGGCGTAAAACATAGCAGTCTAATTTCAAGAACTTCTGACTCATTACTGTGAGACAAAGAGCCTTGCATAAAGAAGCTAAAGCAGGAAAGTTTGGTGACGAATGGTACCAACACCGTCAATTTTAAGTCGACCCTACAAACCTCATAATACACCTCTCCGAAATTCTAAAATTGCAGGTAGTGCGGGTAGGCGAGTAGTTCTAAATATGGCGGTCCGTTCTCGGCGTTCAGAAACGTGGTGGGAAGGCAAATGCAGCTCGCCGCGTTCGCAATCAAGATAATGTTGCCAGGTGCGTTCGCGGCGGCGAGCCGCGAATTTATAACAGAAACACTGACAACTTGATTTATGCGAGGCAAACATTTTCGCGGTGTACCAATTGTAGAGAGATATTCCGTTACACGCACGGCTATGTTGTAGATAGGTAACTATTTTTCACGTTTTATTGCTTTTGGAGTAATATATTTTATCGATTCGTAGTTTTTTCGAGTTTACGTTTATTCGTCTTAAAGAGAAGGTATTATGAGTGAAAAGCGATTAGAAGCTTAGCTAAAGGCATGTAAACATTTGTAATTAATGAAAATCCAAATACTGTCTTAAAATAGAAAACGAATTTAAAAAACTTCAAAAGATGTTTCAAAGACCCTTATCGATTTCTATGCTTTTTCATTTCAAATTACCTATTTTTAAAGTTTGTTTAGGTCTGAAAACAAAATTTGGTATATTGTAATACATAGTTCAGTAATTCTTAACAGGTCAGGTCTTAACTTCCTCCTTCAAACGGATCTATGTAGGTATTTTATGTGTTTTTACGCAAAACATTCAACATCTTTTTCCTTTCCTTGTGAAAATGTCCGGGTAGTACGCCGTCGAGGACAAGGTGAGTAAGTGATTCTTTAGGAGTCAAACAGATTAATATAATAGAAATTTGTGAATTATTAGAATTATTTGTGTAGCCAACAAATTATTGATGTTGCTTGAAATAAAATATTGTTTTTTTTTTGTTTTTTCGGAAATTGCTTTTCTTACCGTAGGTGTACATTTCTAAACAACATAAATATTATTGTGCATTAGCTTAGCTTAAATGTGTATTAATTTTTGTGAATTTTCAAGTCATTTTTTTTTATGTAGACATTTTTAGAAAAATCTGGACATTCCATCACATCCTTAGTATTAAATACCCATAGTTTTATTCATGTCAACCCTCTCTCTTGCGAAATATTAACTTTATCAGATCAGTCAATTTTCTACTTCAATTTGTCAGTTTCAAAATGAGATTGCTGTTTTAAAAATCACGAATTTTCCTAAAATTATTAGCGCTTTACATTATTTACGGGGTCTACTATAAGTCCCTTAAATATGGCTACACTGTTCTGTAATACTTTCTATTTAGCACCTTAAGTTTTAACCATAACCATTTTAACCATTCCTATTAAGGACTAACTTATGTTATTACTAGCAACCTGCCCCGGCTTCACCCGGGTACAAATTATACACCGAAACCTTCCTCATGAATCACTCTGTCTATTACTGAAAACCGCATGAAATCCGTTCAGTAGTTTTTCAGTTTTTCGCGAACAGACAGGCAGATGCGGCGGGCTACTTTGTTTTATAATATGTTGTATCACTGTAGAAATATTTAATTTAATGTTTATCTACGCCAAAGTAATGTAATCTGATTTAAATACATGTAATTAAATCCATGCCTTATTTACATACGACGTCGTAAACTTGTTGGTTGTGTCGTGTTAATTAATTTGTATTTCATAAGCAAACGATTGATGAATTGGCGGTAAGTTGGCAGCGTGTGTGATGAATAGCACTGTTTAAACAATGCCTGATGTACAATCAGCGACAGAAGAAGTTCGTTTAACGTTAAAATTAATATAGGAAATAAAATGCCCTGGGCACGTCAGTTGAATTGCTGCGTAAGGCCAAAAACTCACCGAAATCAAGAGTCCAGACGAAACATGATATTACTTTACGGCTAGAAGAGGCAGCTCAGTAGCGGCCCTAGCGCAATTTTTAGGTGGTGCAAGACCCCAAAGTGGCGCCCGTATAAATTCAAAACCTCAATTTTTCTATGTTGTTCGTAAAAAGAATTTGATGACCTTTTTTTTTTAGTTCTTATGTACAAAATATTTTGGACACCTCATACTTGAGGCCTGTTGCGGATAAAAGAAAGAATTAAAGAATCCAAAATTGGATTACCTGTTTTTTTTAGGTAAATTGTGAATCAAAATGTAATTAAAATGTTGTTTTGTTGCGCCCCCGATCTATTGATTTGGCGCTATACAGCTGGAAGAATATGACTGGGCCCAGTTAGTTACAATAACGTGTCCGTTATTATTGTATCAGACAATGTGTATTGTATTTGATCACATTTACAAGGAAAGTACAATTAAAATTAAAATAGATAATAAGAAGGTAATAAGACAGCCATGAATAGATAGATATTTATATACAATGTTATTGCGAAGGGATTATTTATATAGAGTTTGGAAAGCAGATCCAAAGAATATGAACAAGCGACTAGACTTTACAAAATTTAGAAATAAAGTAAGTAAATTAACAAATAGATCAAAAAATAAATATGGACAGGAACATATTGTAAAATGTAATGGAGATTATAGAAAAATATGGACAAATATAAACATATGGTTGGGTCGAAACAAAACTAGCTTGGACGATGCATATCAGTCCTAGAGCAGGACTGATATGCTTCATTCATAAATATGTCCTTATCTAATGGTATTTACCCTGACCAGTTAAAAAATGCAATTATACGTCCTATATAAAAATCAGGAAGTCATTTAGAATATGTTAATTATAGGCCCATCGCAATAACCGAAAAAAGTGTTATAGATAAAATAACCGAAAAAAATTATTGTAGGACAGATTAGCGCGTTCTTAGAACAACACAACATACTATGTGACTCTCAGCACGGTTTCCGGAGAGGGCGCAACACTGTCTCTGCCTTGTTAGGATTTTCAGATTATATTAATGACTGCTTAGATTCTGGCAAACAAATAATAGCACTTTTCATTGATTATAAAAAAGCGTTTGACACCTTAGACCATGAAATTTTATTACAGGCAATAGACGAATGTGGAATACGGGGTCCCACCAAAAATTAGTTTAAAAACTACCTCATTATAGAAAAATAAGCACAATTATCTCCTGTGGGAAAGAGGCAGATGTCGATATGAGTATGCCTACTGGATCGGTGTACGGCCCTGTAGGATGTATAATGCATGTGAACAGTGTGTTAAATGTCGTACATAAATGTAAGGTGTTATGTACGCTGATGATATGTGTCTTGTTTATGCCTCCAAAGACATAGCTGAGGTACAAAAATGTATACAAGAACATTTTGAAAATATAAGCAAATGGGCACACGACAATGGAATTATACTAAATCTTTCAAAAACTAAATGTATGCATATACACTCGCCACATAATCGAAATGCTAAATCTATAAATAATGAATATCTCACAGTGATAGGACATACTCGTACATACGAATGTTTGCATAGAAATAAATGTAATTGTAACTGTAAAAGATTGGAATATGTAGATACATTTAAATATTTAGGTCTAACAATAGATAAGAACTTTAACTGGAGATTACATGTAAATGACATTCGCAATAGGTTAAGAATGGTGCTAAGTAAGTTTTACCAATTAAAAAATGTATTGAACAAACAGACGCTGAGAATGGTCTATTTCGCACTTGTCGACTCGCTGATAAGTTATGGACTCCTTGTATACGGGCGAACCTTTGTTACATATTTGAGAGATATTAAGGACATTCAAATAAGACTGATAAAGTTCTTAGTTAGTAAAAATATTAAAGATAAGTGCAATAGAGATTATGATAAGTTATTTCCCATCTGTAACATTATACCCATAGATAAAAAAGTAGATTATTTGATAGGTCTGGAATATTATTATAATGATGAATATAAAATTAATATTATAAACAAGTACAACACACGTAGGGTTAGAGAGAACAAACTGGTTTAACCACAGATAACAAATTACTACGGTAAGAGAACATCTAAGTATTTGGTACCTGAAGTGTTTAACAAAATAGATATGCTAAAAGAAAAAGTAAAAATATGTAAAGGATCGCTTAAGACAAAATTAAAAAATATTATACAGGATAGCTAATGTCACTAAATAGATTAAACCATAATAATATAATATATAAGCAGTAGATAGGTATTAAATTAATATATTTAAAGTATACATAAGGTTCTACAGTTAACATGGAAACAATAAGACATAGGTTTATATGTTACTGTATTATAGAATTGTATATTATTGTGTCTAATATTAGGTACACATAAGGTGGTTCATTGTCATGCAAAAGAGCGCCTCTCGCCATCAAACGTAAAAGTTTGGCGAGTTTAGAATTAAGAAACACCTCTGTATTATAATTTCATTACTTAAATAAAAAAAATTACGGCGCCCGGTGCTCCCTAGGGCCGCCCCTAGGCAGCTTACTCCATAGATCATAGACGTGCTGTCTACAAATCTCCAATAGGTCATGCCCGCCCTCTACTTGTGCGTAAACATACCTTATTTGTTTTAGTTTTTATGCATTTACGTAAAAAAAGTAGTTTGTTCGTAAAAGTAGGCCAACCCATCCAACCCACATAAAAGGTATAAGTTGTTAAAGGGTTGGAAACGCGCATGCGAGTCCTCTGAAATTGCAAGCGTTCATGGGCTACGGTAACAGCTTAGCAGGCGGGCCGTATGATTGTTTGCCACTGACGTAGTAAAAAAAATAGGTATTTTGTGGTGGGTTTTTTATACGTTTTTGATTTTTTAATGCGACGATTGTTATGGAGTCATATTTTAATGTATTAAACACTGTTGTTGTTGACTGTACATATAAATCATTACATAAAGTTATTTACTGTACACAAGGAGTCTTTATGAGCCTGTTGGTAATGTGTTTTTACAATGTGTGAGTTTGGCTTTGGTTTTGTGTGTATACCAGGGTTGCCAGTACGGATAACTTATTTTATACCAAGTCTCAGAACTTATACTAAATTAGTATTGTACAACTACAGTATGTCACTCTTTGGGGATTTCAATAAACGGTGTTTTAACTTCAACGTGGTTTAACAGTTTACCACAGATATTTGTTTTAAGAATCTCTATGTATGTACGTACTTATTACGCTATAACATCAGTAATGAATGACATTGTATCCAATTATACAATGCAATCTACTATACAAACAGGGCACATAGGATAACCGAATGATACGAATTTTGTATCCAGTTATACAAAATGACAGCCCTGGTGTATACCGTTGTTATTGAAATTTGGTAATTTGGGTTCTTGTAAAGTAGGTCCTCTTAATATGTTGTTTTAGTTAAATGTTTTAGGTGGACGAGTGGTATTGACAATGGCGAATAATGTATAGGTGACGTCGGTCTTTTTTGAGGTTTGTGAAGTTTTTCAACCACCAATAGATTGAGAACCTCAGTCTAGATTTAGTTTAAAAAATAGTCTTTTAGACATGATTTTTATTCAAATAAGTTGTATGCCTTGTTTTACTAAATAAATTCATTTTCTTCCTTTCTTTCTTTCAATAGACAAATCGATTACCTTTTGATATAAGTAGATACTTTATAAAAATAATAAGGCTTGGGCAGTACTATAAATGATATTATTATAATGTTTGTTATATAAAGTGTTTTCTAAATAAAATCTTTTTTGTAACACTAAGTTGTAGAACGAGCACACGGCCCGCTGCTATGCAGTTATATATATAGTCATAGATAATCTTTTTGAGTCTGGAGGCTGCGATCTTACATTTAAAATTAGAGTGGCTAAACTACAACTAACTAAAAATACTTGAGACCCCAAAGATGGCCCCGTGAGTTCACAGCAACCCTAGTCCCCAGCAGAAATACGACGCTACTGAAATACGGCTGCTTAGATTTTTATTTTTAATAATAATTAAATTATATAGTAATTGTCTTTTATAGACGTTCATTGTGAGATGAGCATGATCATTTGTTCTGTGTCTGGGTGTAATTTATCTATACCTAGCAGATTGCCCTGGCCTCGCACGGGTACAAACTTTACACCAAAACCTTCCTTATGAATCACTCTGTCTATTAGTGAAAACCGCATGAAAATCCGTTCAGTAGCTTTTTAATTTATCGCGAACAGACAGACAGACAGACGCGGCGGAGGGCTTTGTTTTATAATATGTAGTGATATGTATGTATTTAGAAATATATAAGTATGTTTATCAACAGTCTGGTTACCATAGTACAGGCTTAGCCTAGTTTGGGATCAGACGGCCGTGTGTGAGATGTGTGAAGTTATTATGATTATTATTCAGATTTTTTAAACATTCAACTTATAACTAACGCCCGAAGTCAGAATTTGCCTGAAATCTCCTTTTCTGAATACAGTTCTTATATGAAAAAACAATGTTAATCATTTGCAGCAAAAGTTTTTTTTTAAGACAGTCTTAAAGTTAGACAACTCATTACCACACAGCATGCACGCCATACAACATCGATAAGAAACTTTTCAGTCTGCTGGCAGGTGTAGCCAAATATCGCAAGTTTAAAGCTGAGGCAACATATAAACCACTCTTTTATGATGGGACGTAAAAAAATATTGTTCTGAGAACACACTTGCGAACTCATGTCGAGTCCCGCGATGAATGTCTGCGGTTGTCAACATTTGAGTTCAACCCTCTTTATCACCCCCGACGCGAAATGGTTGTTAAACTTTTGTAGCCTATTTCTATCTGAGCATCTATTTGTAGTACCGTAGCTCCCGACCAGATGGACTCTTACCTTAGAAAGCTGATTTAGTATGTATGGTTTTTAGCTATGTTAAAAATAAGCTTTATATATTTTTTTATGTTTTTATACTGCTGCTTATTTATATAGTCTATCGATAAGGAGTTATCCGTCATATAAACGTAATATCAACGGGGTCGCCTGCGCATTGCTAACGCTGTTCTCTCATCGGCAGAAACGTAATACTATGCTTATAATGGCTATCATTCAGTAACTAAATGTAGTTCAGGTAGTCTCTGAATTGAACGGCTCTAATTGATACACAAGTTGTTCAGGGTCGGGCTGTTTCACTAGTCACTTTAATATTACAAGATCAAAATTTCCAAACTATTTGTAATCCTCCTTACTAGTTAAATCTAACCTCAATGGATTACTGCTATAACGCAATTATGAAAATTTATTCCATTAAAAGTATATCCATAAAAGAAGACAAAAGATCTTGCTTAGGGGAAGCTAGATCTTTTTTCTTCTTTGTAACACCGCTATCCCCTCCATGTTGAGAATCATAGTTTCACATTATACGCGTGTAAAAACGATATTGCGATTCCCGTAAAGGCACTCCATTAAATTGGTTCGTTACTGAGCGCCGCGGGTAATGAGACGTGCTGCAATCTGAAAAATATATGTTAATACACTTTCAGGTAAGGTCGTGGGTATACACAATCATTGTAACTACAGCCATTTTCCTGATTATCGCGAATTAAAAACATTAATAAGTACGGCGGTGTTTCAATGCGCCTTTTAATATTTACGTACATGAGATAAAAATAATGTATCGTGGTGTTATGTACACAAAAAGTTGTGGTAAAATTTTTGGGAGCCGACAAATAGGAAACTGTTTAAAAAAGCATTAAGAAAAACTTCAAGAATTGCTTTTCATATAGATGATAATTTCTAAACTACATTTTATGTCAATTTCAATTATTTTGTTATTCTACTTATTTATGCAAGTATTTTCAGAAAAGTCAGGAATTTCTCGTCATTACTTACAAAGGTTTACGGTCTTTCACAGTCTACAACCACGCTAACTAGAGGGACACGAAGGATCTTATCTGAATCGATTAACTCTTAGTAGGAATAAAAGTTGAATTATCTATACAAATAAATAAAATTGTAGTCTCTGTTTGTAATATTAAAATAACCACTTTGTACTAAGTGCATTTGGATGTATACACGGTACATATACCAAAACAACATTTTTTTAAATTTCCTCCACAAATTTCAGGTGACCCAAGTAGCAATTGAGAGAAAACTGGTAGGAGTTACACTAAGAGACCGTAAAAGAAATGAGTGGGTAAGAGAACACAGTAAAGTGAGCGATGTTACTAAACGGGTTGCGAAATTGAAGTGGGAGTGGGCTGGCCATGTTGCCCGTGAGCAAACCTCGTGGTGCAAGGCAGTGGAGTGGAGTCTGTAGAGCGAGAAACGTCCACGAGGGAGACCACAAATGCATTGGTATGACGACATCAAAAGACTGGCGGGAACAAAATGGTTAGTTAGAAACCGACCGAGAAAGATGGCATAAAATAAAGGAGGCCTACACCTTAGCGGTTGAAAATGGCTACAGAAGTAGAAGAAAGAAGAAGATGAATCTAAAACATGTAAAAACTTTTTTGGAGTTTTGGAACACGTATGTATGTAGCAGAGCAGAGCGAGTTCATAGAGCAATTCTTAAGTATTTAAGTAACACCCCTCTTTTTGCGTCGGGGGTTAAAACCAGTCTTCCTACAACTATAAACTATCTTGTAATGAGAATGGTAATAAATTACAAAACTCTTAATACCTGTTTGTACATTAGGCAGAGGAGGCTGCTACGAGACCCGCTCAACTTTTGTTTACTGCAGCTTAATCTTGCAGAAGATTGCTGTTGGACAACCATGGTTGCCTATTTACGTCAGCGACTGTAGTTTATAACCTATCATGTGTTATCAGATATTTTTTAAATATGTGATAGAAGACACAATTTAGTTTTATGTCCCCTTTCACTTGTTTTTGGTGTATGCAAAAAACTTTTAACACACATAAATGCGGATCCTAGACTCTAGAAAAAAATACAGTATGTGATTATGTAATATATTATTTGTTATGTTAGCTACTCAAACAATAATTTAGCTGCGTTAATCCGCAGCACCACGAGTTCATGACGGAACTGTTTACAAGGTTTTCAAATTATTTATTTAGTTTTTTTTTCGTCTTATCAGGAAGAGGACCCTGTGCAGGAGTCATGGCTACAAGACCTAGTTATTACCCTATGTTAGCTCCAAAGCACTACATATTTCAAATCAGTCAACGGTTTATGAATGAGGTGATGTGGCCACTCGCGAGTACCAATTGATACTCGCGGGCTACTGTCCTTGTTTTCCTTAATTACAGACACAGAAACAAATTATCATGCTCATCACACATTTATTTGTTCTGGGTGGGAATCAAACTCACTACCTCAAGCTCAGCAGTAAGGATCACTAACCGCTAGTTCCTTACTCAAGCCGATAGAAAAATAAAGTGTCCATCTAACGATAGCTACTTAACTACTGTACTGTAGTTATTATAACTGTGGTACTAAGCGATTATGAGCCGGTTTCCAGCGATAGTGTGCACACAACTTTATAATGTTAGTTTTATATTCTGGTTCACTTCGATTAATTGAAAATTGAATGTAACTTCGGGTTGTTTAGTCGGGTTTTTATGATACGTTTACTTTCATGTCTATTTGGGTACTGAATAAATATATGTGGCTGTAAATGTAGTCTAGTAACAATATATTAGAGTACTAGTACACAGTAAGTGTATTTTAGTATTGTATTAAGTTTGAATGGCCTTTCTATCTATTCTATATTAATTGTTCAATTATTTTTTTAAATTTATTGTTTATGATAACTAAGGCATAGTCACTGAATATTAGCTCTGCTGTTTTTTTTTAGATTCTTTTATGATTATGACAAGGTTATGTACTCACACCTTTATTTCCGGTAAGGATAGGCAGCGGTGTATTAGACACTGAAAGTTTCTAACAAAAAAACCCAAAAAGCCCCACGCGAGAATCAAACCCAACGCCATATAACCGTTGGTGACAGAGATTTCATTATTCGTATCATTCGTCCGTCCGTGTCGTGGCTTACAAACTGCAGACCCCAAGGAGTCGGTCCTTAATTTGTTGGAGCAGTTGCTGTAAAGGAGCTAGCTATTACATAGATGGGAGAGAGATGTTCTTCTTACATTGATCCTAAGTGAAACCAGGTTGGAGGTCTGTTTCTGGCGGAATAAACATAATGGTGGCGTTGTGATTCTATACTAACTTTTAAACTTTCGCGTTCCATGATATAATATTATCTACGAATTTACGGGAATTAACGCGAACACGAAAAGGTTGTGATTCTATGCCGAAATACTGCAAGAAAGTAGTTTTATACAAAATAGCAGACTTCATGCAAAAGATATTAAATTGTACCGTTTGGATATCTCTAATATGTATGTATTTAGAAGTATATAAGTATGTTTATCAGCAGTCTGGTTACTATAGTACAGGCTCTGCCTAGTTTGGGATCAGACGGCCGTGTGTGAGATGTGTAAAGTTATTATTATTATCTCACATTAATTGACATAAAGGTAACTATTTTAGTTATTTATGAATTATAATGCAACACGAAAAATTTTTTTACAAACACATAATGTAAGTATTTTGTATGCCTTTCGGTCTGAGTAGCTAAATAGTCTAAGTGTTAGGCATATTTTCAGAAGTAATGATCATGTAAGGTTAATAAGCCTCCTTAGTCCATTTTGTAAATTTATGAAAAGTAATGTTTAGTTACTGAAAATATTGACTACGGATTCATTTAATCCGAAGTAATTTACATTTGTTTCACCAAGACAAAGTAATCCGGAATTAAAAAATAAAATAATTTGTCAATAGTCAAAGGTAGCAGCTTAAAACAAAAAAGTGTTGTCGTAAAACCGTGGTTTTCATTTAAGGTTTTTAATTAAAGGCGTTTCAGAGAAACTCACCATTAATCCACTGTTTCCTGCGAAAATTAAAGGGGTCCTTCGAAGACATAAAACCTCATGGATACGGTTGCGTCGAGAGCGTAGTTGTAGTACTGAATAACTGTGGCATTATGAGAAAAATTTTTTTGCCCGTTGCTGCACTTAGCTCGGGTTAATTTAAATTTTCTAAATTAATTCAGGTTGTCGTTCGGAAACAGTACCTACCTTTTTAAAGTGAAAACTTCTTAAGGCACATCTGTGCACTTTTGCTATAGAAAAAAAAGCACTGAATTCGTGACCGTCACGCTAATAATACATTTCTAGATCCACTAGAGGGCGCTGATCTAAACATTGAGTTCTGTCAGCTCCTTATTAATGAATGTTACCAACCTAATAAGTAAGCTAATGTGAAGTTGTAAGTTCGTCGTTTCGTTTTAGTTTTTACTTCTGTCGGCAGTCCCATGACTGCCTATTTTTTGACTTGATAACGTCTTATAAATCGACGAACGTGGCTGCACGCACGATAAAGCATGACTCATTGTCACGTTCCGCCTGAGCCGAGCGTGCAAGCGAGAGCGCAGAACAAGCGATAGAGAGGCACAATAGTCGTAAGCGTTGGGCTTGTGACGCATCTATCTCTCTTCTACTATTTTCTTATGACGTTATCACGTAAAATTATCGTCTGTAAACCGACTTTACAGACAACCAATTTTTTTGATTAATGGTTTGTGCCCTACGACGTGACAGCGTGTATGCAAAATTTTATGATGATCGGCCGAGTAGTTAAGGCGTAGAAGCGTAACAAACAAACTTACATGCAAAGCTACATAAAAAAAGAAGAATAATATTAGTTAGGATTACAAATAAATAAGTTGTAAAAATTCAAAACAGAATTATGTTTACAATAAAATTGTTCTAAGAAACTGAAGATGTCCATGGCTTTGTTTCAAAGTAAGTACATGTTAAGTGATTCTCGAAACCCTCGAAGCGTTTTATCGAAAACTTGATAAGTGTGTCTCAGAGCCTAGCTTTATTGTTTCAAGTTTTTAATGTTGTACATAACGTGACATGTTGTTATTAAGTAAGATAAAAAGTGCAATAACTAGGTAAAAGCTGATTTCGAGAAAAACACGTTTAAAGATTTTATTTTTGTTTTGTTTGTATCTCCATCTTGCATTTATGCTTAGTATCAAAACCGGCTCCAGATACGTAAAAACTGTCTAAAGAGAATATATAGATCTCGTTCTGCTGATTCCGAATCTGAACTTAACTCAGTTCGGGCCAAAACTCGGGTTTTTGCACTTTTCGTAAAGAAGGCAGTTTTGGCGTTAGGCGGCCGGTCATAAAAGAAACCAGCCAAAACCCTTATTGCACCACATTACACCGAACAAATCAAAATTGGGCAAAGGGCAGGAAATGATCACAAACTTATACAATTAGTAACACACAGCCATCTTTTAAGTCTTTGATTTAAAGTGTCTCTTTATTAAAGTTAATTAAAGACTATTCAAAAGCCTTTTTTTACTTCATAGATCTATTTAGTTAATAATGAGCTTTTTAAGGCTTATTAAAAGCATAACACTTAATAGCCTTTTGTGAATAATATCGTTATATATAAGAGCGTAAATCCCACTAATATTATAACTGTGAAAGTTTGGATGGATGGATGGATGGATATTTGTTATTCTTTCACGCAAAAACCACTAAACTGATTGCGATGAAACTTGGTATGTAGATAGCTAGAGACCTGGATTAACGCATAGGCTACTTTTTATCCCGATATTCCAACGGGATCGAGACTTA
Organism: Callimorpha dominula; assembly: GCA_949752705.1. Classification (NCBI taxonomy): domain Eukaryota; kingdom Metazoa; phylum Arthropoda; class Insecta; order Lepidoptera; family Erebidae; genus Callimorpha; species Callimorpha dominula. The sequence goes on along the minus strand of OX457008.1, from coordinate 3,854,939 downwards.
CGCGGGTGAAATGGCGTGGCGCTGCCAGTTAGTCATAAATTATTCTTTGTGCGCAAGTTACTTATGAAAAAACTCTTAATATATTAATTCAAAATAAATGTTCAGATTTATTTACAGCTAAATATGTATTGAAATTTAAGGCTTTTTAAGCTTATAACTCTTAAACTGCTTTTAATTTGTTATTCTTCTTCCAAACATATATTTATAACAACTAGATAAGTTTATAAGTGTGTATCTAAGTCATACGTTTTTCATCTATGTTCTAGCAACTTAAAGAAATTTATCACAGGCCACATCTAGTGTACACTAACATCATCGCACTGGTCCCGTGACAAAAGTACAAATTAATAAGAATCACCTAACGACCCAGCTTCTTTTTCCCGACAAATAACGTCTTTCGCCATTTTCTGACAAAACTGTACTAACTCAACATTTCACTGTCATAATTAAGTTTTACGTGACTGCCGACACTCGCAAGTGACTTATGAAGGGGCCAACATTTTTAAATGTTCAGAGGGTTATGATAAATTCAAGCTGAGAAAGTAGGAAATTTATTTGCTTACTTGTATAAAATTGAATTGCTATTCTTTAGAACCTTGTCTTTTTAATTAAGAAAACATATTCTTACTACTACTAAATACTACAGAGCATTTTGCTTGTAGTAACACTGGCTTGCTATTGCCAAACGCCCTACCAGCCCCATAAAACCTGTGTAGCACGGCGGTACAGCATTCGACTGAAGTGTTAGACGACCGTGGGTTCAATTATACCTCACTGAAAATATTTGTATAACTAGCAGCTCCCGCACGGCTTTGCTCGCGTGACATATTTATAAATTTTAATAATTTTTTCAAACTAAAAGTAGCATAAGTTACTCCTTATAACACCAGCTATCTGCCCGTTCCGGAAATTAGTTGGAATAAACAGACAGACAGACAGACAGACAAAAATTTTAAATACTGATTTTTAGATATAGGTATCGTGCAAATAACTGTATGAGCTTAAAAAAACTAATATTTTGACATTGCAAACCCAGACCATTGCGGCCCGCCAGGCATGATCACCTGGCCTGGTCGGAGGATCCTCCCTTTGTGTTGGAGGGACAAGACACCCGTTCCTCCACACATGTAAGCAGCCCTGACCTTCTCGAGCTGTTGTTTACACTCGCCAATCCATCCGTATAAGTAATATATTTTCACTTCCATTACCTATTTTATATAATTATAGCGAAAAAAAATTATCTAAAGAAGTTTTTATAAAACCTATTATATACCTATGATCTTCCCATTTATTACAAAAAATAAAAATAAAACACCCAATTGGCAAAATGTGGGTGTATTTCGGTAAATAAACGGTGTAACGATAACATAAGACTTGGACATAGACTTCCAAACTAAAGACTTTTAATAAAACAGAGCAACTTACCAATCATGTTTAATCCACCTTCGATACACACCCAATGATAAGACGGATTATAGGAACACATTTGAAGGCTATTCTCGCACAAATCGCTCTCGTACAAATCGTGCTCGTCCGATACCCGTGGAATTGTTAGAATCACCCGCAGAATATAAAGGAAACATTCGGACTGGGAGGAATACTGATGCCTTAACATAATAGAGGATAAGGGGCGACGGACACGCGGTAGAAGGCCAGTGGTTGTGCTTCTATTGTGTGTTGAGTGTGGTGGATTAGTTTGTATATGATGGATTTAGGTCAACTGTGGGCAGTTTGTAGGGATGTGAAATGTTTTAGTAGAAATTTTGATTTGAATACGTGAAAGTCGATATTTTAAGCTTTAGGATTTATATTGCTTTTTAAATATGTAATAAGGGTAGAGAGGATTACTTCTTGTGTCGGAAGGAACTTACAAACATGCAAGTCCTGTACAGATTTGAATTGTTCTAAGTCTGTATTACTTTGGCAGACACAAAGTGTTAATCAAAGTATATCCAGCCTTCGAACCTATCTGTGAATCACACTAATATATAATTTTATTATTATTATATTGTTAAAACTATCTGGTTTTTAAAAGAGTGGCCTTGAGTTTGTTTGCTCGATTTCTTCTCACAAGGCTCAACCATTTGGAAACGGGCGGTTATAGATCGACACAGGCAGATATAATCCTTTTTTTTTTATAATTTTACATTTGACAAAGGCAACTATTGTTGCGTCGACTCTGTGTGTATCGATCTATAATTTTAAATTATAATCATTATTTTTTTAAATTGACGATTTTGAATAATATTGGTGACCAATTTTATGTAAGAATCGACCCTACACATTCGACGACAAGTTGATCATGATGATCCCTTAAACCAGTGCGCCATCGTTTCAGTGTTGTCGTAGTGTTTATCGAACTTATTCTAGTGTGGCAATTTGTTCTACTGATGTTTCGAAGAAACCTCTCTCAGTTAATTTTCGAGTTCAACGTAATCGAAATGATTATAATTGGAACTTTTTGCTCTTTATACAGAATACTTTTCTTGTAGACTTATAACGACTTATTTGTGTGACTAAAGTGTATTTTTAGCCAAATTAAAAATACTTTTAATATATATTTAGCGATAATAGAACTCTGTACCGATTGCAATGTTTTTTTTGAAGTGAAAACTTCATAGGCACGTTGTGCACTTTTGGTAGGATGGGGAAAAAGCATTGAATTCGCGTAACCGTCACGCTCAGATACATATATAAAGATGTGTGTGTGTGTAATGTGTAAGTTAGGTTTTTAACCTTACGGCTGGCAGTTTTTTGTTATAAATAAGCATATCAGAGGTGATTTGTATTGGATAAGCCAGCATAAGATTATAATAAGGCCATATTTAAGGATATGATAACTATACTTGTGTCTATGCAAATATATTTAAACACGTTTGATAATAATGTCTTTCTGTCAGTGTTTAGTCTCTGTACAGTTAGGAAAGATCCTGTCTGTTTTTACTTAACCATTTTTACTGAAACATCTTCCTCATTGTAAATTTTACAATGAAGATGGTTCAGTAAAAACGTTTTGGTAAAGTGGCATTATGAACTTATTCGTGTCGAGTGTAATGAGACTAAAGCCCTCAATTAAAATATTAAGTCCCTTATGATTATCTGCACCCGACGACGTCGGTTTCCCGGAAGCTTTTGGCAAAACACAGAGCGTAACGGTATAAATACTTATGTATATATTAGCTAGTGGTAGTTTATAAGGAGAGATAGTAATAATATAGAATTATGTTGACAGGAATTAACGCGATCACGTATTTAAAAGGTATTAGGTCACCTTTGATTTGCCTGACGTTTTGACCTAGTTGCATTGCCCGTGGTCACAGGCTGACTCAGCCATAACCACCGCCGAGATCGTGTTAATTCCCGTTAAAACAATTATATCATCATGGAACGCGAAAGTTTAAAAGTTAATAAAGATTTTAGTGTTTTCCTCCCAAGACGATGGATCTCTTTCAATAGAATCTTTTTTATCAAACCCAAGGTGGCTTATCAATAAGTGTGTAAGCACACTTTATATCAACGGTATCACTCGCAGGTTACCGACCCTATGCCCTCCCCCTAGATCTGGCTCTAGGGACCATAATCCCCTAATTGGAGAAATTAGCTACCAATCTAGTCGTTGAAAGTCCATTCTATCTGCTTATCATTGAATGAATCTGCTTCAGGCTTTCTTTTTTAAACAAAAAATAATAACAACACAAATACAAACACACGTTGTTTGTATTTGTTGTTTGTACAAACTAGTGGGTCACACATTACTAAAATAGCATTCTTGTTAACTAGCTCTAGCTAGCTTCTTGTCAGCTTAGCTAAATGCTTGCTTTAGGAGTAGGTTCATGTCAGTAAGATAGTGAGTGGGGTTCGAACCCACAGCCACTTGATCGTAAGTCCAACGCCTTATGCATTACGCATTAATAAATGTATATGTGAGCCCGTACCCAGGGAAGATGTTACAGAACAAACAACACAAAGTCACTTTCCAAATAATCTACCTAAGGAAGAGCTTGAGCTTATTATCCAACCACTACACGTGGACCCTAAAATCGCTTAGTGAATGCAATTTTCCTGAGCTAACATAATATGACCGTATTATATAGGCGCTTAGGCCGAGCCTTGCCAGGATTACTCCAGTGCTAACTGGATAAATTGGTAATAAAGTAAATAGAATTTGTTATAAGACGTGACGCCCATAAATGTGTACATACATGAAGAAAATACTTCTTCAGGTTGCGTTGTTTAATCCGACCGTATACATTTTTGACGGGGGAGAGCCATGCTTCGGCACGTATGGGCTCGACTCCGCTCGATACCACGGCCTCACAGAAAACCGGCAGTGAAACAATGCTTGCATTGCTTTTCGCCGCGTGAGTGAGGTTACCGGAGGCCCTAACCCTTCCCTCTCCCCTGTTCCCGTCCTTCCCCTCTCCTCCCCTCTAATCCCAAATTAAATCTAATAGGCGGCGGTAGTCATTTACCATCAGGTGACCCGTCTGATCGTTTGCCCCATATACCATAAAAAATACAGACCGTTAACATTAATGTACGTCTTAGGTTTTTAACAATCTCCGCCATTTTTTTCGTCCCGATCACACACATACACTTTTATTACGTTCCATTTAACGTAACCTTACAAAGGTATTCATTTATTTATAAGTACGTTATTTCAAATAAAAACTAAAATGCACACACATTTTAGTGGTTCAATCAATCAGCCTAACATAGTCAACTGCTGGACATAGACCTCTTTCAATGTGCGCCACAGCACCCGGTCCTCCGCCTTCCGCATCCAGTCCATCCCTGCTACCTTCTTCAGGTCCTCGGTCCATCTGGCTGGGGGCGTCCTACTTTCCGTTTGCCGATTGGCGGTCTCCACTCTAGGACCCGTCTGCTCCAACGGCCATCGGTCCTTCGGCATACGTGGCCAGCCCATTGCCACTTCAGCATGCTTATCCTGTTAGTGGTTGGTATATTATAAATTTAAAACAGCCCCGACTCGAAAATCCCTTCAATTATTAGAAAAGAGCTGATGATCTTCAAACGCCAGAACAGATTTTCTTGAATTATAATAATCTAAGAACAATCTCGATCAAAGCACCTTTCAAACAAAAAAAAAAACGCTCTTAAATAGGTTCATTCGTTTGGGAGCTACGATAGCACAGACAGACACACAGACACGTTAAACTTATAACACAATTTGCAGATTCTGTCAAGAGGCAGAAGAAACTGCAATGCATATTCTATGCTCTTGTGGCCCACTAATGTGGCGCCGAAATATTAACCTAGGGTTACACCTCATGCAACCGCAGGAAATACAAACAATCACTGCTGATAGGATCTGGAGGTTTCTCGAAGCCATAAGTCTGAGCAGTGAACTGTAAAGCAAAAGTGCGCTACAAAAGAACAGAAATGGTCGAGGTGGCACTAGGCACTTAAAACAATATAATAATACTTACTGCTTTCAGCTGGACGATTTTTTGGTTTGCCTCCTATACAAAATGGTAATCCATAAGTCTACATTCCACGTGATCACAAAGCATGGCTTTTTCGTTCGTCCTTCATATTTGAAAATACTACTGCATGCAATTGCTAATTATTATTAGTTACTTTTACACAACAACTATGTAATAGATATAAGGTAGGTGTTAACTAAAGAAACTGTCAGTCGTAGGACTGCACGTCAAGTCTGCAAGGAGCTGACAAAACTCAATGTTTAGATTAGCGCCCTCTAGTGGATTTATATATGTATTATTAGCGTGACGGTAACGAGTTCAGTGCTTATTCCCCATAGCAAAAGTGCACAAACGTGCCTTAAGAAGTTTTCACTTCAATAAAAAAACCTAAAACGAAAATTATGAACAATAAGAGATTAATGAACGACATGACAGATAAATGGTTGCGTATCGTTTGCTTCTGTAGCCAAACATTCTGATTGTTGCAGATATTTCACCCATTGGTAAGTACTTGATTTTCCTTTTAATTATTTTTATTATATCCGCTTCCGGATCGAGACTTTTTAATGCAGGTAATCGAAATATTACTTCGTTTGACGCATGAAAAGTAACACCTTGTATGCAAAACGTATAATGCGTGTATTGGAACTGATCGTAATAATATTTATAAGGCAAATTTCTGTTTATCCGACATTTAAATCAAATTGCACAGATCGTAGTTAAGGGAAACATTTGATAAATACCTTTAGTTTTTGGAATATCTTCTACTATTTATGTATTATTCTTTATATGTATGTATTTAGAAATATATATATGTTTATCAGCAGTCTAGTTACCATAGTACAGGTTCTGCCTAGTTTGGGATCAGACGGTCGTGTGTGAGATATGTGAAGTTATTATTCTCTTGATTTTTTTAATATACATATAAATTACATTCAGAATAAAAATAAAACAAATATATTTAAAATATAAAAAATAGTGTCCCACCGGTGTCAGGTGGTTAGGGTTCCAGAGACAGAAACCTCCTCATTATGCGTGCCGTATCGAGGAGGACTGCCTTCTGCATCAGGCTCTTAATCCAGCTGCCTAACGTGAGCCTCTTTTAAGAGATTGTCGTCATGGGGAATGGTGATGTCAATAATCATTGCTCGGCGCTCTAATCGGTCTATCACCACTATATCAGGCTTATTGGCAACAATCGTCCTGTCAGTGATGATAGATCGATCCCAGTACAATGTTGCACGACCATTTTCGAGAACTGGGTCGGGCACATACCTGTAGTATGGGAACTCGACAGCCACAAGGTTATATTTAAGAGCAAGTTGCTGATGGACTATCCTGGTCACTTGGTTATGTCTATGCAAGTACTCGCCGTCGGCCTGAGGGTTTCTCCGGGACGATGACACGTCCGACAAATGTCAATTGTGCCGTCCTTCAGGATATATATCCGATGGTTATTCGTCATAACAACTTCATATGTAATGGCACAGACAAAACCTTCAGTTTCTCCGAAGAGGTCATCGAACCGTAGCCGGGATACTGATGCTAATAAATCTACATCGGGCCCATTTAAGGCCGAGTATATACAGATCAGGCGGGGTATATTCCAGGGTGACAGTTTGAGTCCCCTGTAGTTCTGCTTAGGTTTGAATCCTCTTAGCACTTTACTGGAGGGTTCAGGACTAGGCTAATGTTTCCGGTCATTTTTCAAATTATTATTGTTATAATTAACTAAGAATCTTTTAAACCACCATGTCTTGTACTTAAGGTTAATAATAGACAAAAAATATACGTAAACAAACTACTGCCTCAGTTTTTATACTCGTTAATAAAATACCGTTCAGTTGCATCTTCGCTTTGGTACTGGCACAAAACCTTTGAACTCCGTGTTGTAAAAAAATACAAAATTTAAAAAACATCGTTTGAAGTTCAAAACTATAAAAATATTCGAAAGTAAAAAAAATAACACCGGAATATTTGAGACATGAAACTATCTCAGAGCATTTGCGACGTTGGAAAGAGACAATCCGGGGTTGCCATGTTGTGTGGTCGCTCCGGGTCGGTTGGTTGAACACGACGGGGTCCAATGAGGCGGAAACTATTATGACCCGCAGTCCATACAAACGAATGGTGTTTTTATACGGTCACTGGTATTAAATCGCTGTCGGTAACAATGATTATTGATTGAAGTGATAAATATTTACGTCCGTTCAATTATTCTGTATAATAAATTTTCATCGTGGTAATGATTTTTATCAACTAAAGTTGAAAAATAGTGCATTGCCTATCTCGGTGCGTAAAAGGAATGGTAACAGTAAAAGTCTGGTTTACACATTGCTATTTCTAGTCGTCTGCCTAGATACAATGAGATTTTACTGATGGCCGGCGGTTACCGGTGGTTATAAACGACACCAGCGCCACCATGGCACGCCATTAGAGCTCTTATGATAAACTACCCTCTCATCTACTTTTAGAGAGCTTGTATAAATTCCAAACAGCTTTTATTTTTTAATGAGGTCAATTACATCGTATTTTAAATAAACAATAAAAATATATTTCAATATATTACACAACAATAAACACAACTTTGTTACCCTGCCTCGTTACCAAAACTCTCATAAATAAACATAAAAATCTGGCAACCCCAAAGTAAACATCCTCAGCAACTCCGCCATAAAAAGTTTAAAGAGTGTGAAACATAAATTTTAAATTACCGTAATGTATGCCGCCACCCGCTATTTTTGCGGAGAGGGGCCGCGCTCCGCAATTAGACACGCTTCGTTAACCACGAGATCAAGACCTAATGAGCCACGTGTATGGTTTAGTGCACTCCCAGGATCAAAAATTTTAATCCTACAACACCAATCTGACAAGAACTCGACTAACATCAAATTCTTAAGGGACGAAAGATCGACTAAAACTAGTTGTGTCGACCGCGATGACAGTCGGTTGACGGTTGAAACTTTGTGAATAATACGACATATTTGCCATGGTTTAATAAAAAAAAATGGTTATTTTGTTTAATAAAACACAATTTTGCATAAAAAATTTACAACGTGATATTAACGCAGACGTTATTAGAAAAGTGTGATACGGTTCTCTGTATAGTAACGTTTCTATATCCAAAAGGGCCTGCATGTAATGTCGTTGGAAATATATATACGTCGTTAAGGATCAGAAATAGGGATTGAATCGACCTTAAGCTTAAGAGAGTGCTAGTAATGGCTGAAAATACAAAGAAAAAAGGTGTTCATTGTGAGGTAGGTAACTCACAGAAACTACTTTATGTATGACACGTTTAAAGCGATCTGGATTACTTTTTCACAGTTCTCGTGGTTATAGCTTTAAATTTACTGGCTGTTCCATGATCTCTAAGTGTATTTTAATATAATAATATATTACTTACTAAATTACTGAACAGGAAACATACTAATATTTGTTCTCAATTATAATCCATGCACACTGAATGACACATGCCGAATAAGTGCGAAAATTTTAAATAAGCATTACGAGTTTCCCGCGCGCTCAAATTAAACATGGCCGTCATTTTTTTCTGACTCCATATTTTTATGGCTTCTATATTAAATTCGTAGATTACAAAGAATAAAAAAGGAAATAAACGTCAAGTACGAGACTTTAAAAGTATGTACGACTGGAAATATGTCTAAGGATTGGGCTTTAAAGCTTTCGATGTTAGACCACAGAAATCAGCGGGCGTGTAAATGCTTAAAAGTATAATTTACGTTTTTTTTTAAGCTTGTAGCACAAGACTAATACTATTATATATTTATTTTATTAATATATCCAACGGCAGTTTCCTAAATTCACTCTTTTATATATTTTTAGTTCTCATATAAGAGTGCCTCTTGGAACCATAGTTGTATTAGTTAGAGCATGAGATAACGAAATAAACTGTAACGGACGTGATGTAAGCTAGCGCACCAGCGCGCCAAAGCCAAGCCCCCATATTGACTCTCCCCACCAGCCAATCCAATGCGCGCCATCCTAGTAGTGGGGATGTGTTAATGTAAGCCATATCCAGCCATTTTTCTTATTCATTTTGATTGTGATTAAAATGTATAGTGATAACTCTGCTCGATTTTAATTTGCCCGTTTCAAAACATTTTTAGTTTAATTTTACTTTTATTGACGTTTAAAGCATCAGCGGCCTTTTGGCCCCTTATTAAACTATTAACAAGCTGATGTTTTAGGGTACTGACCCTACTGTCATGGAGTTCTGTGAAAAACTACTTAGCAACAGAAACTCATCATCAACCTTCCAGAACAGTTTAACCTGGGCCTCCAGTATCTCCTTTTTGCTGTTTTTGTAAACATTACCAGCTTCAAAATTTTATTTATCCATCTTTACTACGTATACAGCAACTATCACGTATGTAAGTAATCCACCAATGTTTACAGTGTAGCTGGCGTGGGCTAGAAAAAATGTCTACGTCTCTATTCTGCTGGAAGTTATTACAACGACTAACGAATTACCCAGAAATTACATAGACTACAAAGGGATTTCTCTATTATCCTATAAGAGCTGATCAAGTCATGGCTGTCATTGCCAGTATAAGTCTGTATATTTTCTAGGTAATAACTGGTAACATTATTACTTTATCGATTCAATGAATAATAAAATTGAACATTATTCCTGGAATATAAGAGAACTTTTGTAATCAGAAAATTCAAATCGAATTTGGAATCTTATCTAGGATTCTGATTTTCTGTAACAAGAATATTGGAAGCATTAGAACGTGAATGGAACGAATCATGTCTAATGTCTTGCATATTTTATTGCTGGTTATTTAAATTATGAACGAATTTCTTTTTAACCGACGAAAAAAAGGAGGTTCTCAATTCGACCGTATTATATATATATATATATTTTTTTTTTTATGTCTGTTCAGCCCTCAATCCGTTATTTATGAACCGATTTTGATTATTCTTTTTTTGTTATATAGGGTATACCTCCAGGGTGGTCCCGTGTCAAGGAAGTCAGGATCTGATGATGGGATCCTGATAAAATTGAGAGGAGCCCTCGAAAATTGTAGGAACGAATAGTGTTTCTGTTTACTTTTCATTACTTTATCAGGTATTTGCGTTTAGAAATCATCACATCACGTAGCTGAGGTGATGATGAAAAAAAATCATAAAATAAAAATCTTTTTAACAAAAAATTAAACCGACGAAAAGAACTAAAAAGCAAAAAATAAATGAACCTTAAGTGTATTGAGCTTATTTACATAAACTATCAAATTTGTTATAAACTTATTTTGAGTCGGCGCCAAGCTCAATACTTAAGACTTTAGGTTCCTTTATTTTTTGCTTTTTAGTTCCTTTCGTCGGTTTAATTTTTTGTTAAAAAGATTTTTTATGATTGTGTATTTTGTCTAGACTATAATAAATATTGACTCGATGCTTTATGAAAAGATCGAGAATATTGATTAATTTTTCTAGTATTTCTAGCCAGTTAGTACCTAAAATACCTTTGGATACTGATTTAGACTAAAAACTGAAATAGTAAAAAAATATATAATTAATAAACAAACCTTTGTTTTGATTTATAAAGCATTCCCTTTTATAAACAAAAGTTTGTTTGCCAAATTTTGAGTTTGAAACAGAACATAATAATAAATAAGCATTACACCAGTTCCGAATACAGCGCTTTGTGTCTTGTTATAGTGGCAGTTTATCAAGCGTCCTATATGCCTATTGTGTCGTTAATTTACTCGTACAGCCACTACTTACAAAACAATATACATTATAGAACATTTAACCATAGTCTAGACTTTAAATTTCTTGTATTTTACGTCCCACGCGCGTTTACGGTCCCGGAATGCGATCGCGAATAATAATAATTGGTTTTACTGAAGCGGTAACTAGACGAATCTATTGGAAATTCAGTTTCGTAAAGAATATTTTAGAACTCACTTTCAAATTCAAATTCAAAATTCAAATCATTTATTCAATTAAGACACTAAGTGACATTTATGAACGTTAAATTGAAGCTAGAGTTAAAATCATAGATCGGCGCAAACAGACGCCACAGCATGTACTGGATTTTCGAGGTAAATTAGGTGAAAACACCAAAATCTGCTGCCTGCTTGTGTCGATCTATAACTTCCAGTTTCCAAAATGCGTAGAGCCTTATGAGAAGAATACTGGCAAAGAAACTCATGGCCACTCTTTTTAAAAGTCAGATCTTCAGGTACAATAGTGTTAGTGTTACACGAAAGGTAAACAGGATGCAAGCTGATGCCACCTGAATATCAGTGATACCGTTGAAGGTTTGAACCTATTAAACATAGAAGTCATTCAAGGTGCACATCTACCTTCATTCAGTTACAAAATCTACTGTTAAAAATAATTCGTGACTGGATTAAGAGTCTAGAGTTGCAGTTGATGGAACCAAAATAATAGTATAGGCTAAAGCATCGCTGACTTGGCCGACCAGTCACCCCAAGCAGCACCAGCCATCATCTCCTTCGCCATATCAGAGGGAAAGAAATGACCCACCCCATGACGACGCCGCAAGCAATGACATTGCTCACTAAGAGCATGACGAACCATAGTCGAGATACTGATAAAAATCACTACTAGTCAAATTACCATAATAATCGTCACGCATTACTTTCAACTGACAATGGTTGGTTAATAATTTAGCTTAATTATAAGACAAAGAAGTTTGTGTGTATATACCTAATGACACCTTAAGCCCAAGACTGTTTGTCGTTTAGATAATCGTTGATCGTATAGTAGGATTTCCTAATAAGGTGATTTTTTACAGTTAGCTTGAATTTATCTACAGGAAGGTCGATTACATGTATAGGAATTTTATTATAAAAACGTATACCAAGACCTTCGAACGAGTTGTGTACTTTATGTAAGCGTTGATAGGTACCAACGAGTTTAGACTTGTTTCTTGTATTAATATTGTGTACATCACTGTTTTTCTTATAGTCATTAATGTTGTGCCTAACAAACATAATATTTGCAAATATATACTGTGATGCAACAGTTAAAATAACTATATCCTTAAACAATTCTCGAAGAGAGACTCTAGCACCTAAATAGTATATGGAGCGGATGGCTCGTTTTTGGAGAATAAAAATCGTTTCAACATCAGCCGCCTTGCCCCAAAGTAGTATACATTAGGACATGACACCATGAAAGTAGCTAAAATAAACTAGCCTAGCTGTGTCCGTATCAGTGAGCTGACGTACCTTCCATACTGCATAAGCTGCCGAACTAAGCCTACCTGCAAGGCTATCTATCTGGGCTCCCCATTGTAGTTTACTCTGTCTAATGTAATTCCTAAGAATACTGTTGAGTCTACAATACTTAACATTTCATTATTTAGAGTTAAATTAGTACCTAGCTGTTTTATATTTGGCATAGTAAATCTCACACACTTTGTTTTATTTGAGTTTAGTAGGAGATTGTTAGTTGAAAACCAATGTTTTCTTACATTCGACTTTAAAAATAAGTGACGTATCATCAGCAAATAGAACTATATCACAGAGATCTTTTAAATAATAAGGTAAATCGTTTATATATATGCGAAAAATTGGAGGACCTAGTATAGAGCCCTGAGGAACGCCCATAGTAACAGGTAATCCAGAAGACCTCGCACCATTGACATCTACATGTTGAATTCTATCTTTCAAGTAGGAAACAATTAGTTCCAAAGCAATACCATTAACACCATAATGTTTAAGTTTAAGAAAAAGCGTGTTATGTTCTACACAGTCAAAAGCTTTTGAGAGATCGCAAAATACACCTATCGCATCTTGCAAATTCTCCCATGCATTAAATATATGTCTCAAAAGAGTTGCACCAGCATCAATTGTTGAACGACCTTTTGTAAAGCCAAATTGTTCTTTGTGAAATAGATTAATTTTTGACATTATTATTCATGAAATTTTGAGTCAAAATTTCTTTGTTTCATAGCATATAAATCACACACGTAAAAAAATGGATTGTTCTTTTTTTTTAAATATAAAAACGATAGCAATAAAAATATTAATGATATTCTGAGGTACATAGCGCTTTCTATAACGCAATGGTAACAATGGCCACGTGGTCAGAGAAAAAAAACGTTGCATTTTGACGTTGTTATGGAACTAGCAGAACAGAATTCTTTAATTATAAATGTTGATGAAAATTCTGACGATTCTGATTCAGTTGCAATGATGAGTCACTATTTTCTTAACGCGGGTTTTAGAACATAGATTAACATTCTAAGATTAAAAAAAAACTGTCAGTCGTCAGTCAGTAGTGAAAAGATTCTATATATGTATGTAGACCTATATATGTATCTGAGCGTGACGGTCACGCGAGTACAAGCTTCTTCCGCATACTAAAAGTTTCCAACGTGCCTAAAAAAGTTTTCACTTCCAAAATATTAACACACAAATATTTTACATATTAACATCCATACATATGCAAATAGGCATGTTCATGCAAATAAATATTTCCACTGAACGGGATTCAAACCCGCAGTCTCTTTGCCACGATAGATGCTGACGTATAGCGAGCACGTGACATTAAATTGATTCATTGCCACCTACTGAGAGCTGCAGAGAACAAGTGCCTACAACTGCAGAGCGAGACAAAACATAACAATCAATATACTTAGTTAAACGATATGTCGATAAATAAGACTTTTCAAGTTCGTCATTATATTTTTAATTGGAAAACCTAACATAAAAAGTCAACAATTTGACAATGGCAGGGAATCACATCATAGTGCCTTATTTCATACAAGTTTGTTTTATGTATCTTTTTGACGTTTAACCTACAAAGACTGATTTACCAAGCAAATCTGTAGAAAACCTCGATGGATATCACGAGGTATAAAAATATGTAGTAAAAAAAAAAGGTCACTTTTATGGGTATAGAGAAAAAGTCCAAATGAAAGAACAAACAAAACTATATTAACTACAGTCGAAAATTTAGAAAAATAATAAGATAACCCAACGGGTTCAAAATAATTGCAAAATTAAAACATCTGAAAACATATCAAAATCGACGTGGCAAATTATAAATAGTAAAAAACTGAACAAACCTAAGGAGGAGATACTTCATATTCAAGTAAACAACAATATTATTACTGATCCAAAAATAATAGCATCAGAATTTAACAACTACTTCATTGATAAAGTCAGTTTAATGCCAAAATCAAGTCAAAAGGCCACTAGTTTTATTACAAGTAGAAAAGACTCAATATTTATAGTTCCTAGTAAACCCATGGATATTTTGCACATTATAAACAACCTAAAAAATACTAGCAGTGTAGGTAACGATGGCATTGCGACTAAAATAATTAAATCTGTCGGTGACAGCATATCTAGTCATTTAAGTCACCACATTAATTTAAGCATAAGTGCTGGAATTTTCCCCAGTAGTTTAAAAACAGCTATTGTGAAACCACTGTACAAAAAACTAAGCAAAAATAAAATGGAAAACTACAGGCCTATAGCACTTATCCCAGTAATTTCTAAAATATTAGAAAAATATCTGTATAATCAACTTTACTCATACTTGGAAACAAAAAATATTTTTTGTAAGGAACAAAAGGGTTTTAGACAGAAGACGACTATAAATCTGGCAATCTATGATTTTTACGTGTAATTATGTTAAACATAGATAAGAGCACACCTGTTTCCACAATGTACTGCGATATGACGCAGGCATTCGATTACGTCTCCCACAATACCCTACTCAACAAGTTAGAGGCCTACGGAATACGTGGCAATATATTGAATCTATTTCAATCATATCTGTGCAACAGAAAGCAAATAACAGAAATTACTAGAATAAATTATCGTAAAATTGAAATTAATTTTCACTCTGAAGAACGCACAGTAAAAATTTGGAGTTCCTCAAGGTAGCATTCTGGGTCCTTTATTATTTATTATATACATCAATGACCTTCCTAAAACAATCAAGTACCCTATTACCCTCTTTGCTGATGATAGTACCGTAGTTATACCATCAAATAGCTCTGACGTATACGAAACTGATATAAATCAAACCTTGACATCTATTATTTCCTGGCTCGACATAAACAATCTGAAAATCAATTTAAATAAGACAGAAATAATGCACTTTAGTCAACGTTAACCAATTCCATAAAATGTAGTAGTAAGCCACAATAGGCATGATATATCTGCTGTAAGTACGGCAAAATTTCTTGGAATAATCATAGATAGCAAACTGAATTGGAAGGCGCACATTGAGGAAATTTAAGGAGATTATATTTAAAGTTCAGAAACGCTGTATTAGGTTGATTTTCAATCTTAAAAAAACAGATAGTTGTAAAACATATTTTAAAAATTCTAACACTTCCGTCATTATATATATATATGATACTGCCTTATTTGTAAAGTCCAATCCTGATCTGTTTCCCCGATTGGCTGATGGTGCCACACGCAGTCAAAGGAACATCAGTAGGCTGAGAATACAAAGTGCCAAAACGACACTTATGAACAAGAGCATCTTCTGCCTAGCTAATAAGATCTATAATAAATTACCTAATACTATCAAAGACTTACCCATTAATATTTTCAAAATATCCTTAAGGGATATACTAGGCAGTAAATGTTACTATGGTATAGCTGATTTCCTTAATGACACATTCTAAATTTAAAATTTTATAATATGGACATACCTAATTGATTTGTTTATTCCTTTATCTTTATAATTTATTGTTACTATTTTTATTATATTTTTTTATTAATTGCTGTTGACGTTTACAAAAATATGACCAGGATAAAATTGATTGCATAACTTTTAGACATGTGTTAAGTATTTATCTTGTGACATTAGATTTACTACCTCTAAAACACAACATTTTTGTACGCCTATGGGCAAAACATGTTGATACAACAAAAAAAATGTAACACCATTATGACACATGTTTACAGAAATAAATGAAATGAAATGAAATGACACATTCTTTTTCTGGTTTTTAGTTCCTGCTGGTTTTATAGCCCCACAGGTACAGTTACACTGCTGTATACTCTCTGTAACGAGTTGTATATGTCCGTACTGTAATTGACTCCACCTCACAGATCCATTTTATTATCTGTACGTGGTTTATTTGTAAAGGTTCCTAGCTGTGGACGTGGTAAATATCATATGTAACTGTCCATAAAAGTTTCATCTATAAGTCAGCATAAGTCGGTCGTGAAGTTAGTTAGCTAGCCTGTTCCAATACGTAGATCCTATGGAGAAGAACAATCAAGGATACTCTTTTTCAACATTTGAAGTGAAAACTTCTTTACGTTTGTGCACTTTTGCTATCGGGGAAAAGCACTGAACTCGCGTAACTGTCACGCTCAGATGACATATAGATGTGTCTGTGTATATGTATATATATATATATATATATATATATATATATATATATGTGTGTGTATGTATTTGTATATATATGTGTGTATGTGTTTTCGCTTCTGACGTGCATTCCTACGACTGACAGTCTTTTTTCACAAGTTACTTGTTACATTGAATATATATAAGCACAATTTAACGTGAGGACAACATAATATTGTTCTAAAATATAAAACATTACAGAGCTGCTGGGCAACATAAAAAATTAACTTATCTCTCCATTCTAATCGAGTGTACATTGTTTCTTAAAACACTTAAGTTTGTATTGTTAATCTCTACTCAAGTATCGTTTTACTTGATCAGAGTTTGAGGATAGCTATGTAATACGTTAAATGATAAAGATACTCAAATAGTAATTAGTTGTAACTTGTGATTGAGATTCTGTTTAGTAGATTCCGTTTACATAAGCATTAAGCCTTAGATACAAGATAATTTTAAGATAAATGGTCGATAGACACGGGCGGTTAATGGATCGAGCCTCGCCCTGATAGTTGAATTATTAGAATAATTAATTAAAATAAAGAATGACAATAATTAATTAAAATAGTAATTTTAATTAAAGAATTAGAATACTAATTTACAATATAAAATTAAAATAATGAAATTTTCAGATAAATTATTAATTTTTCTGGTAAAACATCCGATACTGGTTTTGAATTTGAATTCCAACACGACAGTGTTTTTGTCAGTAACTTTCTTTATTTATTTAAAACTTCATGCACATTTGTACAAAGGCGGACTTAATGCCCGAGGCATTCTCTACCAGTCAACCTTAGGGTGATGTAGAAGTGTTATACGGTAGGTGAAAAGATGTGTCGAATGATACCTTTGAAGTTATTTATATATAGAAGTTAAAATAATCAATACAAATTGATATACATGTATAATATACGGGATACACACTATTACTTACATATGTATATAGAAACATAATACACTATACTTTCCCAAGATAAGAAACAATAATATTGAGAAATGTATGTATACGCCTCTGGCACTATCAGGGGTGACACGCGATAGAAACCAATTATAATCCTTACAAATGCCAAATAAATTATATATAACAAATAATGAACAAAGTTCCTTTGAATGTCGGAAGAGTTTTTTTTCCAAAAAAGCAATCTTAATTAAAAGTTTGAGAAACATACTTCTTAATTCTTATTTTAATAATAGGTCCGGGCAAAAATCTTTTCGTATTTTGTGTATGTATAAAGTTGAAGAAAAATATCTTTTGTTGTACTGTTTGTATCTGGCTGGTTTTAATATCAATAAATATAGGACATTAATTCATCAATCATTTTCCCGCCATTTTTCAATTGCATTTCTGTCCGCCAAAATGAGTGTATCTACACAGAAATTCGATACATTCTGAAGTTTTATTACAAAAAAAAGTAATAATAGCACAAAGTTGGTTTATCGTTTTCAGTCTGGGAATTTTGATACCAAAGATGCAGCTCGCTCTGGTTGCCCTCATACGGATAAAGCCGATGCCATTTTTGAAAAAAGTGGAGCAAGATCGGCATATCAGTACTTAAGACATAGCCGAGGAACTGAGGATTGGTTGATCCTCAAAAAAGTTTTGACTGATTTGAAAAAGTCTGGCTATACAAAAAAAGGCTCGATATTTGGGTGCCACACGAGCTCACTGAAAGAAACCTAATAAATCGTGTACTTATTTGCTATTCTATATTGAAACGTAATGAAACCGAACTCTTTTTGAAAAGATTGATGACTGGTGATGAAGAGTGAATCACCTGCGACAAGAACGTGTGGAAAAGATCATAGTCAAAGGGTAGTCAAGCTCCACAAACTGTAGTGAAACCCGGATTAACACACAATAATGTGATGCTGTAATGGTGGGATTGGAAGGGCATCGTTTATTATGAGCTTTTACCGCCGGGCAAAACCACCGATTCGGATCTCTACTGTCAACAACTAATGAGACTCAAGCAAGAAATTAAGAAAAAATTGCCGGAATTGATCAACAGAAAAGAAGTGGTCTTTCATCATGATAACGCCAGACCACATACAGTCATATTTGGCCACTCAGCAAAATTTGAGAGAGCTTGATTGGGAAGTGTTAATGCATCCACCATTTAGTCCTGACCTTGTACCCTCAGATTTTTACCTGTTTTGGTCTCTACAGAATTCTTTGGGTAGTGGATAACATCAAGAGAGGACAGTCAAAACTATTTATCGCAGTTTTTTGATCAAAAATCTCATGATTTCTACAGCAACGGGATTATGTCACTACCTACAAGATGGCAACAAGTTATCGAACAAAATGGCATATGTATATTATAATTAAACTAGCCATCCCCGCAGTTTTACCTGCGTTTATGGTCACTGGTCCGCTCCTATTGGTCGTAGCGTGATGTTATATAGCCTATAGCCCTCCTCAATGGGCTATCCAACACTGAAAGAATTTTTCAAATCGGACCAGAAGTTCCTGACATTAGCGCGTTCAAGCAAACAAACTTAAGCTTTATATATTAGTATAGATGTAAATAAACTTTGAAAAGAAAATTGTCTTGAATTTGTATATAAAATACAAAGAAACTTTTTCCACGACCTTATATTTTTCAATCCCACTCACCAGGAGTAATATTTGACTATGGTTTTTGGCGACATCTAAAAACAGCGAGAACATACTTCAGTGTCTTCTAGCGAAGACAAGCTGCACTACGAAATAACTACTGATCCTGCATCGTGCAGTTAAAGTTCTTGCTTCGATTAGTATACATAAGTCCCAACAAGCTGCGGTCGGCCAGCTTAGTCGGAGGATCTTCCATTTGTGTTAGAGGGACATAACACGCATTCCTTCAAAGATTTTTTGTTAAAAATGAACAAAAATATTCCAAAAACTATATTTCACACCCCTAGCATTGACAATCGGTGCCCTTCGAAGATCGCATTGATGTACGCTATTATTGGGGGCTGCGAGGTGACAAATGCCTTATATATTTCATATG
This sequence comes from Callimorpha dominula, assembly GCA_949752705.1. Classification (NCBI taxonomy): domain Eukaryota; kingdom Metazoa; phylum Arthropoda; class Insecta; order Lepidoptera; family Erebidae; genus Callimorpha; species Callimorpha dominula. The sequence goes on along the minus strand of OX457008.1, from coordinate 3,835,120 downwards.
CGAAGTGATGAAAAAGATCAAATACAAGCACTTTATCCGTGGGCTTAACGGAGTGGGTTTATCTACCTATCTCTTATGATGATACGTGGTTAAACCTGAAAATGGAACAATATTTTTTCTTGATGGCGTTATTTAATATTTAAATTTGAATAGGTGTACCTAATCAAAGCCCACTTATTGTTCAACAACTGTGATTCTTGTATCCCAGAACCAATACCACCAATCAATGGCGTTTTTTAGATGCCACATGTTATTTCATGCTATTTCACAACTTGGGCTTCATTTAACAATTTCAAAATATAATTTAATCTAAAAGACGGACCTAAATATTGCTGTAGGTACTTTGTTTTTCTTTTAATTGCTTTTGCCATGTCTGATATGTCTTTCGTTTACGGCCACCGCTTTTCCATCCCGCAACAAAGACAACGTGATTAATTTTGTCTCGACATATTTACATTTAAAATGACTATCAGACTATTGGTAAAAAACATCACTCTATTTAAAATATGATCTCACCTCGATTCTCATATTATAAATATGCAAACAACAACAAAATTATATTTCAAAATTAGGAACTTCCGCTACCATAGTTTATTCCTTAAAAATAAATCCTATAAGGTACAGCGACATTACAAAGGGGGCGTATTCAAACCGTTGCGTTGTCGGTACAAACGGCTCGCAAACAATTTAGAACATTTAACATCTCAAAAACATCCTTTAGGCATAAAGGAAAACTCTTTTATAGGGAGGGGACACGTGACGTTTTTAAATAACGTTACCATAAACTAAATCGATATATAAACTATTGAATGACGTTTCCTATTTCAATTTCTGAAATGGAATACTTTTAGACGCAATTTACATTGCCGAGGAACGGCAGCATCAATTTCGCTTCGTCGCACGAGAAGGCGCGCAAATTCGCGAGAGTGTTCGAAAATTCTCATCACTGCGCCTTGGGGCTATAGAGGTCGTTCAGATCTGTAGTCTAGATCTTTTGCCTGACAAGGGTGATTGACATGGATGTTGTTGATTATATCGCGTATTTGTGAGACAGAAGAAGATAAAAATTATGACAAAGTGTAGAATATCAGAAAAAGAAAAAGAGATATTAGGGTTTATGATTTGTGGAAGAAACTAAAACTTTTTCCAACTGCGACTCGCTTTCGCAACCCTTCTACAGACGGAGCCGAGAGAGAATTCCTGCGAAGACTTTTGGCTCGTATCTAGTTTGTACGTTACGTTAATTAAGATAAATCTAATTACACTATGTCCCGTTTCATTACAAAAATTCGCTCCCTTTTAATTCCGCGGCAATGTAAATTGACCCTTATGAAAGGGTTTTTTGAGTGAGCTTTATTTATGAATATATTTATTTAATCTACGTCGTTTATAATTTAAGGTAAACTAATTCGGTTATGTGCCTACTCGTATGTCACATGATTGATTGCACAATAATTGCATCATTCCATTCACTTAATTAACATTAACCTAGTATGTTTTAGTTACTCGCCCTACTTTGTCGGTAACAATTGTGTAGATATTTACTCAAAAGATTAAATACATAACATCGTTAAGCATTGTCCCTTAATTTAATTTACCAACAAAGTGAACTCGATACATGCACACACATACCTAGGTATAGGAGGAATGATAAAGCAGATAGAGATCTGTTTTAAAAGAAGCAGAAAAGGAAGAAAGAAGGAAGCAGAGGCTTTCTTCCTTCTTCCTTTTCTGCTTCTTTTAACCAACTGCTGGAGTAGATTTATATTTTATGTTGTTGAGTCATGTTGTTGAGTCGTGTTGTTGAGTCGTGTTGTTGGAGCGCCAATGGGGGAAAGGAGGAATGGTTAGCAAGTGACATCACTGACATTACGTGTGATTATAGACGCCGGTAATCGTTTACCGTCAAGCGGATTGTGGGCTTCTTTGTCAACTAAATTGTATAAAAAATAACAAGAATGACTTAGTGGTTTAAAAAAAGAAACTTTTTTTTTGTAAATAAAGATTGGTCGATTCTCAAAATTCTATAAACAAAGTTGACATGAAACTGTATTGCCATTAGATAGAAAGGTCGTGATATTCCGGTGAAGATATCAGTCTGATCTAATTTTCTTCTGAAATTATTACAGTAACCGACTATCAAATCGATGGACTTTCAGTAAAACATCTGTTATGTCGAATACATGTTGTTTATTGTTGTTGTTTGAATTTTTGTAAGGTAAGCAAATGGTGATTGTGAAATATTAAATTAAATTGAAATGAAAAACCTAGGCCAATAGTAACTCTCCTTCTGATACTGATAGATGACTGTTTGATGTCACACTAGTTTCGATTGCCATCTTGCTGACTGCACTGTCAGTGTCGTGCTGTCAAATCTGCAGTGTATACACAAGTGGATAAACAAATATTTGACAAATTTGTGTTTCTATAGAATGTTCTGAGTCTGAGTGTTTGTGGGGCCCTTCTTCTTATACCTTTAAGAACAGGAAGAGTAAATAAAATCAACTGAAAATTAATAGAATATGTAAAAAATTCTTCAAAGCGTAATTATTTACGTAATTGGGATAAACTACCTATAGTATATAAATATATAGTAAACATCATAATCGACTATGGAATTCCAAAACCAATTCGGCGGAAAATGATTATTTGTACAACACTAGTCCTTAACTTACACGTTTCCTTTGATCTCGCTCCCTTTGTATCGCCCCTAAATGGAGTCACGCGCCGACTTAAATGTCACGAATCGCACCAAACTCGATCTTGTTAGGTATCGAGTGATATCGATTCTGGATTATGTGCCGTTTCGACGGCTACACGTGAGAAGCTGATTTCAGTAAGTGGGTTAAAAAGGACTGCTCGTGCTGCAATGTGATCAGCGATTTTTCAGACTTGTGTGGGACTTTAGTGATGTGGAATGTTGATTAGCTGGTATTACAATTATTTTTTAAATAATTAATTATTAAAGAAATCTATATATATATATTTTTTTTTTATTATATTTTTATTATATTTTATTATTTTATTATACGTATTTATAAATTTTCTAGCAGACGGGGTAGAACTGATTTGTGGTATCGAGGCTGAGTTACTTCACCTTGACCCTGCAGAGAACGCAGTTAGTTCCTATTAGGTCTTGTAATATTAAGATCCTATCAAAAACACAAATATGAAAATGGAAGCCAAGTTCAATATTACGAATATACGTGGTTATCGAGTACGCTGACAAAAGAATTGTGATGGTTGCCAATTTCTGTAGATAATTATGAAATTTATAATGTAGATACAACATTCTAAAATTACTTTAAGAAGCATATTCTAGATTGTTCTGCTTTTTAAGAATTTTACTTCTTAAATTTAAACAGACGATTTTTACACAAATCAGATAACTAGGCTTTAGATTAACTAGACTTAATCTAAGTGGTTTTAATAAATAAACAAAAATTCAAGTATTATGTTAAATAGATTATGACTTATTAAGCAGTCAAAGGTTCCAAATGGTTCGTGTAATACACGGCTTCTGCGTCGCCAGTCCCTTTTTCTTGAACTTAGCTTGCCACGCTGCCGCGTGTCTACATAAAACATTGACAGTAATGGGCTGTAAACTGCTCCAGCAGTACCTACTATTGATGTCGTACTTTATTTCTTGAGGGATTTTTGAGTCGGGGGTGTTTTAAATTTTGGATTTACGCTTATCCTATTCACTAGAAGCCCTATTATCCTTTCGGAAGGTTATAATGGAACGGCTTTCTGGTTTCTGGAGTGGGATGCTTAAGAACTCTTCACATGCCCGTCTCAGTTCTGTCAAGGGAGTACATTATTTGGCTATTTTTCATGTTACTAAAGTGGCAAACATGCATACAGCCCCAATGATTTATGGCGGTATAAATTTTTTGAACATTAGGGGTGGTGCTTGCGCGTTACCAACTAATAATATATTAAATATGTAATTTAAATACATTTTGATTTTTTTTTACAAAAAATTCCCATTGGCTAAACTTGTTCGGATGCACCTACAATTTGTCATTGGATCACCTGACTCGATAGAAATTTGAATTTTTACGTTTCAGCGTTGGCTCAAATTCAAATTCTTCATAAAATTGATTATAAATTATTCGAAATCGTCAGTTTAAAAAATGCTTATAATTTAAAATTATAGATCAACACACGGTTACCGCAACAATAGTTTGCTTTCAAATGTAAAATTATAAAAAAATATAATATCACAGATAACATAATATCATAATTATCTGCCTGTGTCGATCTATAACCGCCCGTTTCCAAATGGTTGAGCCTTGCGAGAAGAAAACGGGCACACAAACTCACGCCTCCAATACTTTTAAGCTGTATGTCATGCCGAGTAGATTCCATGCACAGTACCATATCTTGAAATAACAAGCTGTACCAAATTAACTAACAAACAAACAACTTGCCGATTCGATTTATAATATTAGTTAGAATATTAGTTCGTTTATTTTATTGCCATCACTGTGATAAAGGACGGTGTTACAACAATAACAGATTCTCTGGAGTTGCCAACTAATAAATTACGACTGTTGTTTACATCTTCCGAGGTTGGTAATAAATGTAATGGTTGTCACCCTGACTTACTTCGAGGTTTCGCTTGAATGTATTCATAAAAGTTTATAATAGGCTTTGTAAGTTTAGGCGAAGATAATCAACTACATTTGTTTATCTAAGGGCCGACAAATAATAGAATACACGTAAGATGTGTTAATCGGAACTTAATCGCAGCAATATATTTAGAATGTGCGATACCTGAACCTGATCGTGGTCACAATCGGTGCAATTCGATCGAAAGGTTAGGAGAAAAAATATTATCGCGATTGAGGCTCGATTTAAACATTTAATATAATAGCTCTCTAAATTTTAAATACATAAAGTTGACATACATTTGACACATTTAAAAAGTACACTGCCCACACAATAAAAACCGAGCTAATTTTTTATAATTATTCTTAAAAAACGCTTGCCTTTTTTAAGCAATAATCGTGTTTAAAATAGTAAATGCAAGTATTGAAATATAAAATAAACTATTAATAGACCTTAAAAAATAAAATAAACAGGCAAAAAACTTCATTAATTTGTAAAACAAAACAGCTGCTTATTTCCCGCCTTTCAGCTGCGGGCTCAAAAAAGTACTGTGTTCAATTTGTGATTTTTTTTTATTTTGAGCTAAAATTCGATAAGTTATGGCATACAACTATTATTTTATTATTTTAGTGATTTATTTTAAGCAAAACACAATTAACATTTCCATGATTACTATTACAAATTTAGAAGTAAAATTATTAAGTAATTTGGGATAACATTACACCAGTCTTGTTACCCATATTTTGTGTTAAACAACAAATAAACACCTGTTACCTTGTACAAAGATCTGCCTACATGTATCTTTATTGTTCTTTTTCAGACCTATAATAAATGTATTATAAATATTATAATGATTAAGAATTCGATACCGAACAGTTTGGTCCGTCCTGTTTGCCTTCCAATGCTAAAATGGTAACTGAACTGCACACAACCTCAGTGCGGCTATTTATGGCCCGATATCGGATGATGTGTGACGTCACCCATTTTTTTCAGCTACCGTCACATAACAATATAATATATATATATATATAGAGCACATACTGTAATTAAAATAAGAGTGCATATAATCTCTTCGTAGACCCGTATAATTACCATGGTAAATTTCGTCACAACTCGGAAATTTCCCGGACAAACATAACGTAATTATACAAATCCATTCGTTGCAAATTAGTTGTCGACATAATTTGTTTTGGATTCATGTTGAAATAAAGGGATGTTGTAAAGGGTGATATTCTGGTCACGTACGACATGTGGACGAGTTGAAAATGTAGCGAACGATTCTTTTTGTTGAGTTGATGAAATTTTAAAGCTTTTCTTATGTTTGGACATGTAGTTTATTGAGCCTAGGATTGTTATCGCGAAGGTTTAACGTTCATTTACATTATCAATGTATGTATATATTTTATTTGAGTTACCTCAATATCAACAGGGTTAAGAGAAAAAAGAAATAGCTTTAACGGAATACTATATAGTATAACTAGCAACCCGCCCGGCTTCGCACGGATAGCAGAGATATCTTCGACAATCATCAACATATTTCAATCAATTTACACAAAATCTTAACAAATTATAAACCCAAACCTTCCTCATGAATCACTCTGTCTATTAGTGTAAACCGCATATAAATCCGTTCAGTAGTTTTTCAGTTAACAGACAGACAGACGCGGTTTAATTTGTTTTATAATATCTAGTGATGATATAAAATATGTATGATTCATCAGAACTCAAATCGGTTATAGCAATGTAATGTAATGCAAAATCGTAACTAAGGCGCTACCCACGTCACGTTATTTAAGTACCACTATAGTACCACTGCAGAAAGTATATCTTGTTTTGCTCGCATGGATGCATCTTGATTTGAAAGTTATAAAAGCCCGGACTCGCGGATGTTTCTGCTTGTAATGAAATGACAAATTCTTATATAGAGAGGGGTGGTGATTTGCAGGTATTGCGTGGTACCGGTAACAGCTTTAATGTGACGTTTATTTAATAACTAATTTGTTTAAATTAAATATTATTAGAGTCATGTATCACGTAAAATCAATAAGATCTGTTAAGTATTATTTTATTGCAATTGTGCAATAATGTACAATTATTGTTATACTAGCAGCGCCCCGCGGTTTCACTCGCGTAAGTCCCGATCCCGTGGGAATATCTGGATAAAAAGTAGCCTATATGTTAATCCAGGTCTCTAGGTATCTACATACCAAGTTTCATCGCAATCGGTTCAGTAGTTTTTACGTGAAAGAGTAACAAACATCCATCGATCCATACAAACTTTCGAGTTTATAATATCATTATGTACTTAGGTGGCATCCCAAAATCTACTGTTGAGCCGGGTTCCAAAAAAAAAGAAAAAGAATAGTCTGCAAGGATAAGGTACCGCTTAAGTTGAACTACCGTATTGTTTGGTATACTGTGTATGGATATACTTCCGCGTGCTACCCACAGAAATAATTTCAAGTGAACTTTAGACAATTTTCTTCTAAATTAGGTATTAAAATATACAAATCCCTATCAAAATAAATTTCTTGTAAGTTTCATTCAATAAGGAACGCTTGTATTTTCTACACGGGTCGTATTGCTAAATATATTCTATCGTTATGGATGAGAATGTGTGTTGTATCGCTATATGAAGAAATAACTTCTAATAACGCTAACCTCCCATCTATAGTTTCCTTTATCATTATCAAAATGAACTGAAGAAAAGAAAAATAACATTATTAAAGGATTATGTTTATTAAACCATAACACGCTTTTTCTTAAACTTAAACATTATTGTGTTAATGGTATTGCTTTGGAACTAATTGTTTCCTACTTGAAGGATAGAATTCAACATGTAGATGTCAATGGTGCGAGGTCTTCTGGATTACCTGTTACTATGGGCGTTCCTCAGGGCTCTATACTAGGTCCTCTACTTTTTCGCATATTTATAAACGATTTACCTTATTATTTAAAAGATCTCTGTGATATAGTTCTATTTGCTGATGATACGTCACTTATTTTTAAAGTCGATCGTAAGAAAACAGTTTATGACGATGTGAATAGGGCACTAAATGATGTATTATATTGGTTTTCAACTAAAAATCTCCTACTAAATTCAAATAAAACAAAGTGTGTGAGATTTACTATGCCAAATGTAAAACAGCTAGGTACTAATTTAACTCTAAATAATGAAATGTTAAGTATTGTAGACTCAACAGTATTCTTAGGAATTACATTAGACAGTAAACTACAATGGGGAGCCCAGATAGACAGCCTTGCAGGTAGGCTTAGTTCGGCAGCTTATGCAGTTTGGAAGGTACGTCAGCTCACTGATACGGACACAGCTAGGCTAGTTTATTTTAGCTACTTTCACAGTGTTATGTCCTATGGTATACTACTTTGGGGCAAGGCGGCTGATGTTGAAACGATTTTTATTCTCCAAAAACGAGCCATCCGCTCCATATACAATTTAGGTGCTAGAGTCTCTCTTCGAGAGTTGTTTAAGGATATAGTTATTTTAACTGTCGCATCACAGTATATATTTGCAAATATTATGTTTGTTAGGCACAACATTAATGACTATAAGAAAAACAGTGATATACACAATATTAATACAAGAAACAAGTCTAAACTCGTTGGTACCTATCATCGCTTACATAAAGTACACAACTTGTTCGAAGGTCTTGGTATACGTTTTTATAATAAAATTCCTATAAATTCAAGCGAACGGTAAAAAATCACCTTATTAGGAAATCCTACTATACGATCAACGATTATCTAAACGACAAACAGTCTTGGGCTTAAGGTGTCATTAGGTATATACACACAAACTTCTTTGTCTTATAATTAAGCTAAATTATTAACCAACCATTGTCAGTTGAAAGTAATGCGTGACGATTATTATGGTAATTTGACTATTAGTGATTTTTATCAGTATCTCGACTATGGTTCGTCATGCTCACTAAAATGTCATTGCTCGCGGCGTCGTCATGGGGCGGGTCATTTCTTTCCCTCTGATATGGCGAAGGAGATTGTGGCTGGTCCATGCGTCATACTCGTGAACGGGTGCTGCTTGGGGTGACTGGTCGGCCTAGTCAGCGATGCTTTAGCCTATACTATTATTTTGGTTCGATCAACTGCAACTCTAGCCTCTTAATCCAGTCACGAATTATTTTTAACAGTAGATTTTGCAACTGAATGAAGGTAGATGTGCACCTTGAATGATTTCTATGTTTAATAGGTTCAAACCTTCAACGGTATCACTGAGTGATTTTTATTTTTTAGTACGTTAGCTTTTAGAGCATTTCAATAAAATGAAATTCAGGTGACATCAGCTTGCATCCTGTTTACCTCTCGTGTAACACTAACACTATTGTACCTGAAGATCTGACTTTTAAAAAGAGTGGCCATGAGTTTCTTTGCCAGTATTCTTCTCATAAGGCCCTACGTATTTTGGAAACTGGAAGTTATAGATCGACACAAACAGGCAGTAGATTTTGGTGTTTTTCACCTAATTTACCTTGACAATCCAGTACATGCTGTGGCGTCTGTTTGTGCCGATCTATGATTTTAACTCTAGCTTCAATTTAACGTTCATAAATGTCACTTAGTGTCTTAATTGAATAAATGATTTTGAATTTGAATTTGAATAAAATACAGATAAGTTTAAGCTAATTAGAACTAATAATTGATTTGCAGTTTTATGATATTGAATATTATTTTATTATAATATAACCTAAATAAATTTAATTATATTTGTCATAATTAATTACTCAAATTAATTACTTTTTTTTTAAAAGACAACTCTCGCATTAGGAATTACCCCTGTGTCGCGGGTGACTTTACAAACATACAAACAACGGACACAAAGAACACCCAGACTCAGGTGGGAATCTAACCCACGACCTCTGGCTCAGTAGTCAGGGTCACTAACCACTAGACCAACAGGCCAGTCATATTGACCGTGAACAGGATATTCTATCTACTGCTTCATAAAGGATCTCTGTTGGATCAGATTTCTATAGGATCTTTGTGAAATGCACGTTATCTACAACTTAATTTGAATGAAATGACGGTGTGACAGTCAGTCAACCAGAGGTCAAGGACTCTGTGGAGGAACGGGTGTTATGTCCCTCCAAAACAAAGGGAGATCCTCCAGGCTAGGTGATCATGCCTTGCAGACCGCGGCCCAACGGTTGATGTTGGGAAGTTGTATACAAATCTAATCGGCGCGAGAACTCTCATAGCGCGATGCAGGATTAATAGTTACTTCGTAGTTCAGATCGTCTTCGCTAGATATGTGGAAGTCGTCACATCACTCCCCTCCAAGACTGGAGGTCGATATCTTGATGAGTCAGCTGTCTATGCTCTATGCAGTTTGCTATGCCAGTAGTGAGTAGTTCCGGTGAGTCGAAACTAAGTACCGCAAGTTTTAGATGATGTTGGAGTATGTTTTTTGCTGTATGTAGAAGTCGCCACAACTCTATGAATGATATAATACATACCAACTAGAGTAAAGTTTCTGAAACTTCGATCCATATACAGTAGAGGGACCCATCAGAAAACTCGGGAAACTAGGTACTAGAGGAATACATTCGGAATGTATTTTCATTATAACTACTAGAATACAAATATACCCAAAGTTTATAATTAATGCACACTGGGCAAAGAAAATGTCTTCGACATCTATACTTTCTTCTTCTCCGCGTTTTCCTCTGATTGGAGAAGGCACATTGCGGAAAGAGCGAGGCCGTGCGGAGGAGTTTGCTTGTTTCGAATCATTCGGAGCTGGGAGAAAAGCATGTTCTAAAACTCTAGACCTCTGGCTGGATGGCTGTTCTGGAGCTGCAAAGAAAAAAACTGGTTTAAAAATTACACAACGGGATTGGAGAGTCTCTGTATTTATTCGTACCCAAAAACGAGCAAGGAACGGTTCCGTTGTAATAATCTATATAAAATGCAATATAATAACCCTATTATATTGCATTCATAATTTCTGTACGTATTATTTAATATTAGGGTACTGTAAGTTATTTCTTATTGTGAGTCTTATGTACACGACCAAGCAAATGTAGTAAATATTCTGTAAATAAACGTTAGAGGCACCCACAGGACAGGCTTGCTTAGTGTGGGGCCATCGGACAATGCGCGTGGTTTTCGGTATACTCTTTTGGCAATAAATCATTTCATTTATTTATTATTTGAAAAATGTAGTCTAGAACCTCTATCAATGAGAAAATCATTATCACAGGGGATTATCACGTTTAAAGAAGCAAACTCTTCCGTCTAGATAACAATAGATGGATTGAAGTGGTTGGTGAGTTCAGGAGAGCATTTAAACGGAGTGCGAGAATTATTTAATAAAGACACTTACACTTGGAGTTCAGATCGTTCGTCGTTTGCGTCATTCAATGATTTTCGTGTAAAAGCGATCAGATAGTAGCGGTTTTCACACGAATACGTTGAACCGCGCGAACAATAACGTAGGTATCACTATTTACTTAAAAATATAATTATGTACTATATTTATTTATTTCTCTTTATTGTACGCATTTAAACAGTAAATATTGCAAAACAAACAGGTCTTATCACACACGGCGATTTCTTCCAGACAACCTTTGTACGGATATTGTTAAATATAATTGAGGGTAGTCTGTGGTGTACAATATAAGGTTATGTTAATACACTCTATTTACCTAGAAACATATAACTTACATATTATATTAATATTACTTATACATACACCAATATATATATATATGTTTCTGCCACCGTTGACAAGAGGTGGCGTGTGCCAGGCACCACGGGAGGAAGTCCGGCACACGCCACCTCTTGTCAACGGTGGCAGAAACGAACCATTGGTCGAAGCTACTATCTACGCAATTCATACTTTAAATCGGTTGAATCTTATTGCAACGGTGTAAGGTATATATCAGTTTAATAATATATTTCAAATTGACTTTCTTTTCAAGTAAAGAATTCTGCAAAGTATAGGCTAGGTCGTACCGTAAAGTACGTCAACCTCGACAGTATTATAAACTTGTCATTAATTTCGTATAAAGAAGTAATTTTTGAGCCACATAAGTTGTGTAGGTGCATCAGGACTTAATCGCGGTAATATTTACAAGGTGAAATACCTTTTTGTTTACCAAAGGCTGACCTTTCGAATGAACTGAACCGTTCGTGGTCATGGGTGGTCTAATAGTCCGACGGCAACTACTTAAAAACCAACAAGATTTCTTAAATAATACTGCTATTAAATCCGAACTTGACTTGATCGTTTTTGGTAAGCAAACTTCATATTTAGACACTACAATTTGTGTCACCAGCCAGTGTAGATGTTGAGTGCCCGAATTGGTGTCGGTTATATCCATTTTGAAACCCTTAAGGCGAATAACAAACAAGTGTAGTTTCGTCATAAGAACTTAACCTCAAACCCACTTACGCAATACTAACTAATAACGACCTAGCCGTAGTTTAATCCTATTACAATACAAATAAGACTCTTGAAATTGTAGACATTCAAGAACATAGAACCACAAACACTTAGGTACACGGCTGCTTGTATTTCACCAGCGGTAAATAGCATATAAATAACAAAACGGACAGATTTACGGGCTTTACGCATTACGTAGCGCAATTATGCGTAAACACGTAAAATTAAAAAGTTACTGCTCGTTTTGTTCGGCGATTTACGCGAGGCACTGATTGCATCTGGTTTTAAATAGTCTTTTTTATATGACGATATTATGCTGAAGTACTTTAGAAGATTCTAGAGAATGGAAGAAATGTAAATTACTCTTATTTCTTGTGTTCATTAGTTAACTATAAGGGCTGTAAATATTTTAGAGAGCGGGGATTTGACCTTAGAGAGCGGGGGTTTGACAGTCGCTCCGGGTCTGACTTGGCGCAAAGGTTGTCCATTGCCGTACAGCGGGGAAACTCGGCCTGTGTTATGGCCAGCTTTGCATCGGCCACGGATCAGGGTGGCCTTTTTTTAATTCGATAATTTTTTAGTCAAAATTCTAAAACTAGTTATGTTTACTTATATCTTTCAGAAATAGAATCTACTATTTTAATGGAGTTATCTGCTAGCGCATGTAGATATAGAGTTATGAGGGCTTATTAGTAATACAATCGATCATAGAAGACTCAAGAACATTCAACATTGAAGTCTTTGCATATTACAATTTCCTGTTTAGTTTTGTGTGACTTTTTGCGTGTGACAGCCCTACGAAGTAAATCCGCCGATAACATAGTCACAGTAGTTGTAATGTAAGCATTATTTTGTCTTGGCATTGTCTTTGAAATATTTAACTAGGGCTGCTCGATAGGTAAACGGGGCGCTGGAATTTCAATGCCTCTAAATCGCATAAAAGTTGAGATTCTGTACAGTCCGTGGTTCGAATCGCATATAACTTGAATTAAATTAACGTCGAGGATTTAACGTTTTCATCTATTTGTAGCAGTCGTGGTCCTAGATGACTTATGGTAACAGTCTTTGTTGTGAATCAAGGGTTTGAATGACTGTCCTCACTTGGTCTTCATTCTACTTCTTAAGCAGAATTTCGAAACAATGATGTGAATGCTTACTAAGCAGTGGTACCACGACTAGCATTGGTTTTTTGTCTGGGGCTCGTAGTCCATCAATCACTAACTTGACCTCCAGGAAAGGATTGTTAATGGCTCGTATGCTATTAGTTTCATTATATTTTATAATTTAGATCTTTCTTGTCCATCACCTAACTGAAATGTACAGAACCATAAGCTGCGAGTTTCACCAAATACGTTTATTTAATGAAAGGCATCTATTATCATCTAAGCTCCTTCCATATTCCATCCAGAAGGTGTTTGATACTTCGTAGATCGGGTATATAGACCGCAAACATTTGCATCTATGTTATGCTCATATAATTTATTATTCCCAAGGTCAAAATGTCTAAACAGACAAACATAATGACGTTCCCTCTCGTGTTATGTAGAGATGATATTTTGTATGCATAAGTAAGGCACACAAATACAGAGTTATCAAAGTACCTACGCCATAGCATAAAATAATCAGTAGGTTAAGAAAGTTGGTATTTAAATACATAGATACATACATATACTTTAGGCTGCGATCTCTTACAGACAATCTTCAATCGATTATACTATAAAGGTAATGAGCAGATATTATATAGTTACGTAATAATGTTTAACTTCATTTTGAAAATGATATAATCGATTGTTTTTTGTTTATATTTTTCTTTTATATTTTAAAGTAATTTCATAGTTCCGTAAATTTCAAATAATGACAAAAAAAGTGCGAGTGATTTGCTGTGTGCGATGTGGGTGCCAGAGACATGATCGAAGCGCGAGATACTTGACAAGTGATTGTTAGCAACAATCTCACCACTATTGCTATAAACTATCAATGTCACTAAATTACAGTAACTGCTATGTTGTACCTCAATCAGCACTCAAGTGATTGTTATCAACTTATAATGCATGACTAGCTTTTTATAATCCCACTATTCATCAACCGACCAATAGCGTTGCGTTACCGGTATAACTAGTCATAATAATGTCTATTAACTTATTTTTAATAATTAGTCTTGTTTTATGATTAATTATAATTTGCCCCTATTTTTACTAAAGTAAATAAGAGTTTTTGATGTGGCTACAACATGATTTGACATAACATTCATTTTTTTTTTCGTTTTTCTGTCAGAAACGGCTAACAAAACAAATGACAACAAAACAAATATTACGCTTTGCAATTCTTAAGTTTCCTACTGCTTGCTCTTAGACTGTGTCTTAGGACGACGGGGTAATTGCTCGAAGGAGCTGCGGAAGACAGGCCTCCCTCGGTTATTAATGACGACCTACCCTCCCCTATTTACAAGTCATTAAGTGAGCCCAACAGAATTCATGATTGTAATCAAATATTGTAAGGAAACTATGAATTTTCAACAATTTTTAACCGACTTTAAAAAGGAAAAGGTTCTCTATTCAATTGTTTTTTATTGTCTTTTTTTTATAATTGAATTGGTTGTACTCAAGGTCCCATTTAAATTTCTAGGAAAATATACTCTAAGGATGAAAAATCACTACATATTATAAAACAAAGACCCCGTCTTATTTATAACTAGCTGCGCTCCGCGGTTTCACCCGCGTAAGTCCCGATAGAATTCCCGTGGGAATATCGGGATAAAAAGTAGCCCTTGTTATCCAGGTGTTGTATTTCGCCAAGCGAGGGAGGTTACTGGAGGCTATAACCCTTTCCTCTCCTTCCCCCCTCTACCCTATCCACTCTCCCCTTCTTCTCTACCTTCCCCACCTTAAAGGCCGGCAACGCACTTATGACTCTCTAGTTGCAGGTGCCCATGGGCGGCGGTAGTCACTTACCATCAAGCGACCCGTCTGTTCGTTTGCCCTTGTCCCTTAAAAAAAAGTCTCCAGCTATCTACATACCAAGTTTCATCGCAATCGGTTCAGCAGTTTTTGCGTGAAAGAGCAACAAACATCCATGACAAACTTTCTCGTTTATGATATTTTTGACTATTCCAGTTTATACCCAAGCAAGATACTTGCGGATTTCTATTATAGTATACCAAATATGTTTGTCTAATCCTGTATCGATATCTTCAGATCGAATGGAGTACTTCTTTTTGCAGTCGGTTAAAAAGAAAACCGGGTTAGAAGAAACCTAAGAAAATTAACGATGGTGATTCTACCCTCATTTTCCCTTAAATCCAAATTTACGCTGATGACCAGTTGTTTGTCCGTGAAAAAATAACCTCGGAACTCGTCCGACTCCCACGATATTCTAATGTTAGAAAAGTTTCTTTTGAGTTTTTTCCCGTATTAGTCCGAACACGTCCCAAAGTTCGTACAAACAGAGCAAAGTTGGAGATTAATGACTTGTAAATAAACCTCCTTCGAGACATTCGGCACTAGAAATATTGTTAGGAAATACGATATTTTCGGAGCTTTATATTGCGGTATACAACCGCATAAAAACGTACTCTTACATGTGGTTCAGTAGTATAGAATGAAACTGGTACTTCGGGGCTTGCGGGTTCGATTGCCGCTACTATTTGCTTTGGTATGTGTGTTCTTAAAGTCAATATCAAATAATTTTTATTTCATAAAATTGTATAAAAAAAAATTGAAACTGTTTATTTTTATTTTAAATTACAGATCGACGCAATGTCACAGCAACAAACGTTGCTTTGTGGAAAGTAAAACAAATCACTACATTTTATAAAACAAAGTCCCACGCCACGTCTGTCTGTCTGTCTGTCTGTTCGCGATAAACTTAAACACAACAGAACGGATTTTCATGCGGTTTTCACTATGATAATAGATGGAGTAATTCATGAGGAAGGTTTAGGTGTATTATTTGTACCCGTGCGAAGCCGGGGCGGGTTTCTAGTATTATATATAAACAAATAATACCTGTTGGTTTAGTGGTAGTGACCCTGACTGCTGAGCTAGAGGTCGTGGGTTCGATTCCCACCCAGGACAAATAATTATGTCACGAGCAGGATCATTTGTTCTGTATCTGGGTGTAATTTATCTATAATACGAACAAGTATCTATTTAGAAATAAATAGGTATGTTTATCAGCAGTTTGGTTACCATAGTACAAGCTCTGCCTAGTTTGGGATTGGCCATGTATTTAAAAAAAAAGATAAGTAAGATCGCTTTCTGCCAATGTCGATCTATAACCGCTGTTGCCAAGCCTTTTGTATAAGTTGTTGAGCGTTGTGAGAAGAAATCGGGTAAACAAACAAAGTATAATTAATGTGTATGAATTCACAAAATAAAAAATCTATCATCACTGTTAAACTGTCGTTTCACGTAGCACAAAAGTTCGTAGATTTGTAACATGACCCCCACAATTTACCAACTATAATTAACAGGTGGCGCTAAATAATTGCCTCTTTTAAAGATGTCCTTATCTTTTTAAATTACGTATTCTTTTTTTAAACTAGCTGTGAGGAACAGTAGTGCAATTATAGGGAGCATCAACTATCCGTGCAGGCAAAAATGTAAAAAACTAAGGAAGATTATTATCAAAGCATAATAAAGAAGCTCTTTTTATACGAAATAGAAGCAATGTGAAGAAAATATGTACGGCATACCATTCCCAGTAATATAAAAATAAAGCATATTAGATCATCATAGGCACCCCAGTGTTCCACATATTGGCATCAGCCTTGTAAGAGTCTATTTGCGAGCTATAAAAGACGTCGACGGAATGCATAGAGAGTGACGTGGAGTGCAAAGTTAATTTACAACAAGGCAGGTACATATGTGCCGACCAGGTATTTATTTTTCTCATAAGCTTTCGAAGTTTATGCAGAGTTTTAAAGTCTATTCCGATATGTATACAATAAATATTATACATTTAATTCAGTCACAATAAAAGCCGATATTTGATTCATTTAGGTCCCAAGAAACATAAGAATAATTTCCTTTTTTAAACTAAATCCGCAATGCTATAAGTAGAGTCTTTAAAAAAAAAGTTGTGCAAATAAAAACTCAGGCCATGACTGTTGCAAATTAAAAAATAATTGCATCAGCACCAAAAAGGTCCAACACATAGGTACATCGCTCGTCGAGTAACAGAACGCTGTCATAATTAGAATTTGACTATTTAGACTACTTTATTTTGTGTATTAAATGTAAATAGAGTTAATGGAAATAGTTACCTGTGGTTAAAATAAATGATTGAACAGTCCTCATGACATCATATATATCATATAAAACTTGCTCGTTAAAATTTTTTGATAGTCAAACCAAACATTAAAAGTAACTAATTTGACTTGACCTGACTTCAAACTGAACGTAATGACGTTTAATAATGAGAAACAGATTTGACTTGACTTTCAAATATAGTTTAGATAGCTAGTTTTCTTCTGTTCGGATTTATCGCAAAAAATAAAAACCGAAAGATTTTTTTTTTGAAATTAGACCAAACCCTAATTTATTATTATTACCTTTGCCTAAAAGTTGTATTTACTTTTAAAACATTTTGAAACATATTGTTATTTCTTCCTTCAAAATTTCAAAATTAGCAGTAAACCAGTAATTACCGAAACGAAACAAAATTCAATGGTCTCAAAACCACAAGAACAAGGTCACGAGCCATTGAGCCTAAGCCGTCGGGTTTTAATTTGTCACGTCTATTGAACCACTGTAGCAGATTAAGTAAGAGCCGCTAATTAGTAGTGAGTTTAATGAGGCTGACAACATTTCGTGGTAACGGGTTAAGTGTTAGTGATTCAGCTATTTTGGTTTATTTGGTGAGGGTTTCGTGATGGATGGCGACTGCGGTGATCGGTTTCAGCAATCACAGGTCACCAGTCCCTCAGGTTGGTTTTAAGCAATGTTACGGCGCACGGCGCACCGGTAGTATATAGAGATTCATTTGTAATATGTATAATACTGTAAGGCTTCGCTTGGGTTTCAGAGGATGTTTGGGGTCGTGGTGCTAAAGTGTAAGGAGAGTGATTGATAGTGAACAAGACAACTGAAAGATAATATATTAAAACTGATCTAGCTACAACAATAATATAACTTTATAATGACTTCATAGAAGTGGCTAAGCAGCTTGATATTCGTCCACTCTGACTGCTGGCTGCGGCGCTTCTCTCTTTTGTTCTAACAATTATACATTTCAAATGATTGTTCGGATAGAATTCAGAGCGGACTTCTCACACACCATATCACAGAGGTGTGATATCTTCTATATAATAAAAATGAATCACCAAATTGTGTTGCTAAGCGCAAAACTGGAGAACGGCTCGACCAATTCGGCTATTTTTTTTTTCATATTTTTGTTAAGGCACAAGGAAGGTTTTTATGGAGAGAAAAAGCGTAAAAATAGCGAGGAAAATAGCAGAAATAACACTTTTCTTTTCCTATACAAAACACAGAGTAAATAATAATTAAAACACATGTCCCCAGCTGTCAAACATTTGTTGTCAATCAATAACTTTTGACAGAACGAAGTCTGTCGGGGCAGCTAGTACTACAATACTATAAACTTTTGTTGTTCCATAACCAGTGAAGAATTTATATATATGTCAGAAACAAAAGAGTTAAGTATCATTTTCTCCTTTCTTCGTCAATCGATTGTATTTTTAATACGCATATTTTAGCTATAAACAAATCTTGGCAGTCAATTTTAATGTACTTCTAAATCTCGATCGAAATGAAACTTAGTATGTTTGTAGTTCAGATGACAAAATAATTTGGCATCTTGGAGCTAATCTGATGATGCAACTCTTCGAATACCTACCTTCGAATTTGAGCTTATATACAATAAAAAATAAAAACGTTTCGTGAGTGGTATTCATATTTATTAAAAACTATACGGTTTTACTCACGTTTGTATTTCGGGGATGCCCGACTAGTTTCGGACCCGAAGGGGGCCCTTTCTCAAGGAGTGAAGCGTCCTGCCGCGACGGTGTCAGGCGTCACACTCGTCAGTGTGAGTAAAATCGTATAGTTTTTAATAAATATGAGCTTATATAGTTCGTTTTGCCGAGTCCAACAGATTGGGCTTAGTAAAAATAGTCTGATGATGGAGACAGGAGGAGGATGGTGGAACTCTTTCTAATTTTTAGCAGTGTTTTTGGTTATTAGCAGGTTATTAGCGAGTTTTAGTGTTTAATAAATGGTACAAGCTTTTCCCTACCTTAAACGGAGATTAAAATTTATTTATATATGATCTAGAGTCGACAGTTTTGATCAAACATGATTCATATCCATGGGATATTAATATTTATGACATTTGATATTTATGTAAAATATTAATTTTTTTTACATTAGGACAGTAACTGTTAATATGTTTTATAAAAATGACAAACCTATAAAAATCCTATCAGTTCTATGTACGATGTATTTAACTTTTTTTTATAGTATAGGGGGCAAACGAGCAGACCGGTCACCTGATGGTGAATGACTACCGCCGCCCATGGGCACCTGCAACTCGAGAGTCACAAGTGCGTTGCCGCCCTTTAAGGTAGAAGTAGGGGTAGGGGGGGAGAGGGGAAAAGGGGGAGAGCGGAGAGGGGAGGGAAGAGGAAAGGGTTAGGGCCTCCGGTAAAAATATAAACAACTTTATTTTTATCGGAGGAATATAGAGAAATACAAAACAACTTTAATAATATATCGTACGCTGTTGATCTACCAGTAAAACATTAAACGTGAAATATTCATAAGACTAAGTGCTTAAAGTAATTAAATAGAATTATGCAGTCTTTACAATGCTACAAATCGGAATGAGAAGGAATTTCTTGAGAGCATGCATTTTATTAACGCGTTTTAAGTAGAACAATGAACTTAACAGGCAGGAAATTAGGACTTGTTCCATTTATTGTTTCTTGGTCGTATACGAGGCGAATTTAATAAATCCTAATGTCTATTTTTAACCGACAAAAAAAAGGAATATAGAATGTTTGGTGTGAAAGATCTGTTGGCGAGACTTGGAGGTAAGATCTGTTGTAAATGGCATGACGCTCTCTTATTCCGTCATGCCTCCTCTATATTCCCTTTAATGCGAGTGCCACGTGTCCTTTTTATTGGTTTCCTTTATTTATAAACTCTCTCAATAACCACCAGTGTCACATGACGCCCACCGAGCAGCCAATCCGACTAAAAATAGTTCATAAGGAAATTCATGGACATAAATTATAATGGGAAATAATAAAACTAAATGAAATTTAGTTTAAACAATCCTGACGCTTATTTTAAACTTGTACAATATACGAGTACGATGTATCTTCTAAACTCCTATCTTTTGCAATTATAAAATAATATTCTTGTTATCAACAGATTACTACTAGATTATTCTTATCTTTTCAAACATCCCTGACCACTTCGAAATTAACTATTACTAATTATGCTACATAAACATAGTAAAATACTGTGTGGAGTATTCAATCACTTAGTACAACAAAATAGAACAAATTTAATTTTGTTTAAATCAGCGAACGTTCTAGATATATCAAGATGGCGGTCTTGACATTTATATAGTCATGGTTCGGTTAATTTAAATGTAAAATCTTAAGGCGTCCACCGTCCGGGCCAGACACAGCCTCGTTCCCATTTTAATTAAAATCTCTTTGTTTGTTGACTATCTTTGTACACCCAGTATACCTCCACTACATTAGTAATTAGATCATTAAAAAAATAAAACAACTTGTTTGTGGCGTGTTTTAACATTGGAATTCGTGTTCCTTTTTAATAAAAACATTTTATGTAGCCAGCCGGTAGATTTTTAGTAACGATTTTTTTTTATTGTTGTAAAGTGCCATTCGATTCTTTTTGACATAAGACTATAAGTACACTTAAATCATAAGTTATTATGAAACTTTTTAATATACTATATAATAATTAAAAGTGTTTAATTACCTTTCATATCATTACATTCGAGAAAGAACCGATTACATCACATTTAATTCAATTTAAACCACAGGCGTTCTTCGACATCAGATTTACTGGCGACAGGGCCACTCTATCCTGGTAATACAAACCAATTTAAAATAATAACAATAACTTGAGACACCTTACACACGGCTGTTCGATTCCAAACTAGGTAGAGCCTGTAGTGTAGTAACCAGACGGCTGATAAACATACTTATTATATTACTAAATACATGCATATTGTACATAAATTACACCTTAATGGAATAACTAATAAAATCTTAAATGATTCCTAACATAATTATGCTTAAATAATGAGTGTAACTTTATACTTATAACATTACTTTTATCTTTTCCGTAAATCGTAAATAGCTTTCAAAGAAACTCAAAGTATTTAATTATTTACGAATGTTTCTTAAACACGGCGTCTTATATATATATATAAGTGTTCCGTTTGATCCTAAACAGGATAAGACTGTAGTGAAGTACTAGTAGATATATTATTCTCATGATCTTAAAGGTATAAATAATTCAGCAGAGATGCTGGGAGGTTCTTGACCTTTGATCTTCAAAGGTATTTCATATATTGTGTATTTACCTTTCTAAATAGGGCGTCTGATTATGATAAACAATTTCTTCTACAATGTTTTCGATAGGACTAGAGTGTGACTGAGGAGTTATAGTATACCTTATTACCTTTCGTTTAGTTCGCTTTTCGTTCTATGTTCAGTGCTGTCAGCTTTTGTTTGAATGCGGTTCTATTCGAAATCAGTAAATCCAAAAATAGTTATATTTTCTGCGACGGTAATCAGCGGTATCTAGACCTAAGCAGAGCACTGTACTACAAGTTTTATTGCACGTATTTACATACATGATAAAAATAAATACATACTAATACAAATAGACATACAAAGTTTGTGGGAGAGCCATGCTTCGGCATGTATGGGTCGGCTCGACCGGAATGATACCACGGCCTCACAGAAAACCGGCAGTGAAGCCGGCAACGCACTTGTGACTCTTGAGTTGCAGGTGCCCATGGGCGGCGGTAGCCATTTACCATCAGGTGACCCGTCTGCTCGTTTGCCCCCATATACCATAAAAAAAACCGGGCCAGCAGCTGGATCATAGCTAGACCTCCTGTAAAGAAATTTTTGGAAAACTCGGCAACTGGTACAAAGCCAATAGGTAGACTTAACCGAAGTCATACATTATTTTCGGAGGTTTCTACTTTATTAGGTAACCCTGTAGATTAACGGTAAAACAAACTCGACCCATTGGGACGAGTTGATGAATTTCAAATTTTATATTACATATTATTTTCATTCGTCATCTCGTCCCATTCTTGGTTTTGTTAATTTTAATAGAAAATAAAGATAAAGGATTAAAATTTTGAATAATTTTAAGAATGGAACGAAAATAATAGAAATTTTGAAATTCGTCAACTCGTTCCAATGGGCTGATGACGAACGACCCAGCTTAACTAAGTTATACATATTATGTATAGATTTAGGATGGGCACATTATCTTAGGAAATTGAATAAACCAAACTCTCCAATAATTTTATTGAACCAACAAAAGGAAATGTTTCTTCAACGAAATTATCTTTAGATAAAAGGTCTAGTGACCCGTGAATATTGGAAGGTCGATTTCACGGACAAAGGCATGTTTTTTTGTGAAAAAAAAAATGAAATTACCGACGCCTTGAACAGTATTATAATGGTCTTTTCTTGACATTTCCCTTTACATAGGCACGTTAAGGGTGACATTTTGCTGTCGGCGATTCAACTGATGCGATTGACCCCATTGTCGCGTTTAAAAGTTTTATATACAGGTTGTCCTTACTTTTATTAGGATTTAAAAGCGTTTGATTAAAACTGTATTTAAAATAAATACTGTCACTACAAGAATAAATTAAAAATGTAAAATACACCCGTCTAAAAACTCCTTTAACAATTAGAGAAGAGCTGATGAGCTTCAAACGACTAAACAGATTTTCTTTTTAGATATAAACACTCTCGATCAAGTCACCTTTCACACAAAATAAACTAAATCAAAATGGATCCATCCGTTTAGGACCTATCATGCCACATACAGACACATATATACACACGTTAAACTTATAACAACCCTTCTTTGTGCGTGTTTGGGAGTTCAAAAATAAAATTATTATTGCTGGTGGGTTTGTTTATAGATGCACAAAACAATTATGAATTTTTAATTAATAAAATATGTTTTTTTTTATACCACTGTTTCGGTAAACAAGCATTCCGCCAACATAAAAATACTCGCAATACCAGCACGTGGCTAAACGTAACCCATCAATGGATCCATGGATCTCATCTGACAATGGTTGCCAGTAAGAATGCAACTCACGATAGTTGAGCTTCGTAGTCTGTTCTGTAAGGTGGAGATGATTTCCCAGATGGACGACGATCATACTACGTCGTCAATTCTGGAAGTTTGTTTCGTTTTATCATGAACGAGAGTTGATTTCTATACTTTAATAAAAACATTTGTAGCTAAATTTATGAAATACACACTGATATAGTTCGTTATAATGCATACTGCATTCACATGTTATGAAATACAACAAACAACAAATATTATGCGATGAGTACCTACTAGTCTCGTTATTCCATATTTGAATTTCCATAAATAGAACACAAATTCGAAATTCAAACAGCCTATACATCATACGTCAGTCACTACCACAACTTTTCGCTTGCGACGTTAGGTGAATGTCATTAAATAGTGACTTTCTGTACTACGTGACTAAACTGATATTGAGCCAATCACCGTCTAGAGACTCGTTAACGATGAGAAACTCGACTGTGGTAGTGGTTGTTTTGTGTTTCTTATAATTAGACACGGTTTTTTGACAAAGGTTGTTGGGACTGATTTTGTTACAGAATTTCCGTCCCAGTTGTTGGTGAATTGAAATAATCAAATTAATCATATAAACAACTATAAAATATATAAATGTTTCGTAGTTATTTTGCTGTTCATTATATAATTTAGCCAACAATCAACGTTATGGATATTTTTTTTAGAACGTCATATCTAGTTTTAGTTATTGAAGTGAAAACTTCTTTAGGCACGTTTGACTAATAGCAAGTAACAAATATGTTATCTTTGCTAATTATAGATAGATATTAATTTGTTTGTGTATGTATTTAAAAAGAGATATGGAATAAGGCGTGTTTGATAACTTATTCAGCGCTTGTTTCACATTAAAGCGTAAGGCGTCCATTACACTGTAGGTTTTGCTGTTTTGCCACAATCAAGATTGCGACTGACGGATAACCTATCGTCTAAGACAGTGAATGACGGTTGCATGATATTCATTGCCCAAAATCTAGATATTTTAATTTTTACATCATGTAACCTTCAGTCATGACTTGAAATTGAGTAATGTTTGGATGAGCGTATAATGAGCGCCTAAGGGCTAATTACAAATCTGAATTTCAATCAAGTGGTTGCGAATTCTAACTCCACTTAGTAAACTACAAACGTGAACTTTCTTTTAACACAAGTAATTAGCTAACCTGGAAGGGTTGCTAGTATTCTTTTTTTTTATTTAGTTGAATAAAAAAGCATCACTAAAAGTCGAAATTTTACATTTTGGACCCTTACATTTCTGTGCCGGCTCCACTCTCATGTGAATGTAAAATACAAAGATTACTTTGTATTTTAAATTCACATGAGAGTGAAGAAAGAAATTAATTTGACAACAAAATAAAGTGCCAAATAATGCATAACGATGTTATACCAAAGCCAGCTAAGTACACAACTGTGTTGTTTGTCGCTCTTTACGTTAATAAAAACAAAATGGCGGTATCTTTGATAATAATCAGGAAAAATACTGTAAAGATAAAAGAAAAAAGTTCAATGTGAATAGAGAATATTCTTATTTCTTTGATAATGTTATGTTTAATAGTTCAATTACCATACGGTAGAAAATTGCCCGGGTATGGGTAATCCTTTGTGTCTGTTGTTTGAATATTTGTAACATTCCCTGCGACAGGAATTATGCCTAGCACTGGGGAGCGTCTTCTTTTAAGAAAATACAATAGAACCGATTAAAATTTAATCAAGCGTTTTAAAAGTCTTTATCCAACTGTCAATGTTTTCTCTTTCATAAGACCTACACATAATGTTCTAGCTTCTGACAGAGTAATTCGATGCTGGAAAGACATACAAAGTTACATATTCTAAGTTTTTTTTTGCTTTCAGATCCAGGCCATTAGAGTTAAATAATAACTTAAGACACCCGGCCATCTGATCCCAAACAAGGCAGAGCCTGTACTATGATAACCAGACTGCTGATAAACATACTTAAATATATATATATAAGTAAATACATACATATGCCACTATTAATATTATAAATGTGAAAGTTTGAATGGATGGATGGATGGATGGATGTTTGTTACACTTTCACGCCAAAACTATTGAACCGATTGCGATGAAACTAGATAGCTGAAGACCTGGATTAACGCATAGGCTACTTTTTACCCCGATATTCCCACGAAATCGGGACTAACGCGGGTGAAACCGCAGGGCGCTGCTAGTTATAGATAAATTTCACCCAGACACATAAGAAATGATCGTGCTAATCACACAATTATTTGTCCTTTGCTGAAATCGACCTCTGGCTCAGCAATGAAGATCACTAATCGCTAGACCAACAGGCAGGTCTGAAAAAGAAATTAAAGAAAGTAACACATGATAACTGAATGGAGCTTGAAATGGAAGAACAATGGGCTCACGGGCCTACGAAGTGGTTAATTTTTAAAAATATTAAAATACAACTATGCAGTTGTAGTTGCAGTGCGAATCTATGCAAAGATGATGGATTTGGTCTTACAGAGAACACCTTAGCCGGGAGGTCTCTAAACCTGACTAGGCCAATAAAAGCTACAAGGCTTGTAGGTAAGGTTACGTTAAGGGACGAGAAAAGTGGCTTGGTTTTTGACAGGTTACAACGCTCCTATTGGTTTTAGCGTGATGTTATATAGCCTATAGCTTTCTTCGATAAATGGGCTATCAAAGACTAAAATAATTTTTAAATACAAACTTCAGTTCCTGAGATTAGCGGGATCAACCAAACAAACAAACAAACTCTTCTGCTTTATAATATTAGTATAGATTCAAAAACGTAGCAAACCCTGAAATTTGCAGCAATATTTCACATTCATTAATAGGGATTCAGGTATTGATCCTTCCTTGACGTCAAAAAATCTTATTTATGGTGTGGAGGAACGGGTGTCATGTTCCTCCAACACAAAGAGCGGATCCTCCGACCAGGCGAGGTGATCATGCCTGGCGGGCATCGGCGCGAGAATTCTCATAGCGCGATGCAGGATTAGATGTTTCTTTTTGCTGTATGTGGAAGTCGCCACATCACTCTCCTCCAAGACTGGAGGTCGATATCTTGATGAGTCAGCTGTCTATGCTCTATTAAGGAGCGTGCCAGGGCCAGTAGTGAGTAGTTCCGGTGAGTCGGAACTGAGTGCCGCAAGTTCCAGTGAGTCGGAACTGTATTCCGCTAGTTCGGGAGTAGAGTCGGGGCTGAAGGCCGCTGGTCCGCTGGTGCTGCGGTGAAGTCCCCAGTGAGTCGGGGCGGTTGCTGCGTAGTGGATGGCTGCTGCGTAGACGGGAGAGAGATGATCTTCTTACGTGGACCGTAGGTGCAGTGTGCTGTGCCTAGACGCTGATGAGGCCGTAGGGGTAACCAGGCTGGAGCGGACGCTGCAGGCGTGTGGTATCCCTGTTGAGGCCAAGGATGCTGGCTGGCTGAGACTTGATTACCGCTCATTGCTGTAGGAGTGTATACGATGGTGGCGATGATGATGCTGCTGATCTGGTCCATGAAGGCTGCTTTCAATCACGTCGGGGTCACTACTGTGGAGGAACGGGTGTCATGTTCCTCCAACACAAAGGTGATCATGCCTGGCCGGCCGCAGCCCAACGGTTGATGTTGGGAAGTTGTATATATACTAATCGGCGCGAGAACTCTCATAGCGCGATGCAGGATTAGTAGGTAGTAGATGTTTCTTTTTGCTGTATGTGGAAGTCGCCACAATGGTAATAACGAATGCTATACAAGGCTTATGTACTTAGGCTGTACGTAGTCAAAACGAGTGGATTGAGTGTTAGAATATACTTTGTAAAAGTGTCTGTGTTCTAAACAATTGCTTAAGATGATGCCTGACGTTATGTTTTACTATCACGAGATGGTAACACTAGTTATCTGTACTAGGTTGACTTTTACACTTTGAAACCAGAACCAGTTGTTTACTGCACGGTTACGGAAAAAAACCTTTACCTATGCGGTTAAAAGGATTATATGCAAGTGACGTATTTGATGTTTTAAACAGCTTTTAACATCCTTAGACTGTACAGATCACATTTAAGCGGGCCGTGTATTGCTCACAGTGGTATCTATCTTTCAGCATTCACACAAACTGAAAATAGTCGATTTATTTATATATCGTCAGCAATTAGATACAGATAGATATTATTATTCTGAAATAATGAATTTATTCTGATAACAAAATTGTTCTACAGATTATTTTTAAGTTTGACATGGTTGTTCAATGTTAGTTCAGTAATGTTTGTAAGTTTATATTACGTATGCATGTTTAGAAAAAGTTTGTTTCAACAAGGAATTGCTCAAATGCAGAAATCAAAGTGCAGTGCAAAATGCAGAAGTCATCAAATTCTTATAGGGACGCCGTTTTTTTGTTTACATGATGATCTTTGAGGTGTAATAACGCGTTCTCCCGTTTTTGTGTCTCATATCACAATATTTGATAATTGCTCAAACTTATCCTTCTGCAAATTTCATGTGACTTGGTAAAACGTAACGTAGTGAAATACTAATATTAATTATAGCAAAGCACCGGAGCAGAGCACATTACAGGAGCGAGTCATTCAGGTCCTCAATTAATTTTACGGCATCTCTTTAAAAATTGTTGATGAGAAAAATTGGAAGCTATCCAGGTGACGTTTGGGGTACCGTTGTATAAAAATCCAACTGGCAAAGAGTTTTATGTATAAGATTGAATTATTTTGAAAATGAGAATTAGTTTATGATATTTTATGGGAGTTGGAAGGAGAACTTAACTAAACTATATTAGCCTATTGTAAAGTTCAGTCCGCATTATTATACAAGGCATATCTGACAATGTAACAGTTACTTAAATCACTACCATGCACTCACTCTAGCATGCAGTAATGAAAAGATTGTTTGAAAAAAAAAAAACTATCCGTTTACAAGTTATGACCATTTGAATTTCCAGGTATTTTCACCT
Organism: Callimorpha dominula; assembly: GCA_949752705.1. NCBI lineage: Eukaryota > Metazoa > Arthropoda > Insecta > Lepidoptera > Erebidae > Callimorpha > Callimorpha dominula. The sequence continues at coordinate 3,806,786 of OX457008.1, read as the reverse complement.
CCGTTTCTCATAAAACCGCAGCCGTGGCTGAAACGAAGTTTAAAAAAAAAAACAAACTTTTTGTAACTGCATGCTAGAGTCATGTCCTTTTAGTGTTTGAAGTAAGTGTTCCATACACACCACACACCCTGTATACCATGGGAGTGGTACAGGTAGATGTTTTACTTGCAAAATTTTCCACCCAAATGAATTAAAAAATAAAATCAATTATTATTAGCGATCATGATATGTTTATAGTTTAATATTATTGTACAGTTTTAATGCAATAGATATCGCTGGGTTTATGATGTGAAATGAAGTAGACTGTATTTTTAGCTTTTGGATAGTAAAAAATGTAGATTTGCAGCATAAACAATCAAAGCTCACAATAGTGGTTAAACAAAAAGACATCAAATTTAACCATCTACCTTCGCATGCCAAGAGCACCAGCTCAGGAGACCACGCATAGTGTGTAGGTTGGATAATTCACTATTCAGCAGTATACAAAGTGTGTGATGCTCCAAATAACAGTTTATATCACTCAATACGGTTGAAATACTATTACAAAAGCGACTTGCCCATATGGAACATCCACAGCCCCAAATTTAGCAAATTATGAAAATACATTTTTTAATTTGCTAAATGTATTTAAAAATAACAAAAAATAGGTCACCGAAATTGGGTACAGGGACTAAGATACCGGCTCTAAAGACAGGAAACTCTTCACTATATGGGCCGTGTCGAGGAGAACTGCCTTCTATCATTATTATTGTAATTTTTATTCCCACTCGTATATTTAGAAACTGTAAATCCCACTTCCCACTAATATTATAAATGTGAAAGTTTGGATGGATGGATGGATGGATGGATGTTTGTTACTCTTTCACGCTAAAACTACAGAACCGATTGCGATGTAACTTGGTATGTAGATAGCTGGAGGTCTGGATTAACATATAGGCTACTTTTTATCCCGATATTCCCACGGAATCGGGACTTACGCGGGTGAAACTGCGGGGCGCTGCTAGTTGTTTAATAAATACGTGAAAAATAATATGGGCAGCTGCTATAAGCTTTTCGTTTAATTTTCAGTGAATGTCACTACAACCACAGACTACATAATAGTACCAGTATCAATACTAGATAAGATAACTAACCTAGCAATCGTTATACATATATAGCACTATGACTAGCGGTTTAATATATTCTAGATCAGGGATTCCCATTAGGCGCAAGAGACTTGTCCATTTGATTTGCCGAGTTTTTCATCTTGTACGAACTTGTGCACGCTTATCGACTTGTTGAGTTTTTTAAAAGTAAAACAATGATACTTCCTACTAAAATATTAGTAATTCTTATAACAAGTTGGTACACGTAACACAACTTATATAGTATCCTGAAATTCAGTTTTCGTTTATATCGACCCCTGGGAAACTAATTTAGACCCCAAGGGGTGGATATCGACCACTTTGGGAATCCCTGTTCTAGATACATCATTCGTCATTCGACAAAACAGTTGTATACAAAACGATCATTTGGTTGTATTTGCTTACCCACCTTAATTTTGTGAACTGCTGAGTCGATTCAATTAACGAACGTTACCCTTAGAGCCCTTATTTATCACCGGTTACATCGTCCCCCATTGTCATATTAAAAACTGTAATTGAGAAACTCTCGGTCAAATTACGAAGTATGCCGCTTCAGGGAGATGGTCGCTACTTGTCTTTGAAACTGTTACGAAGAACCATTCGTATGGAGGAATAGTAGATGATCACGAAAAAGTAAAGGTGTCAAAAGGTAGAAATGTTTACTGAAATTTCTTATATACTGGCACTTGGAATAATGAACTTTGGACCGACTGCATATTGTTTGATTGATTTGCCATCGGTTTATAACAGATTCGGGTTTTTGAGAATATTATTGCATTTATCATTGGTTCGGGAACCAGCAACGAAAGCTTTGTTTTTAGAGCAATTTAACGCTGTCTGATGTTTCGAATGTGAGGCAAAGTCATTCTCTATACATATAGTTAGTAATTTTTCTGATAGATATACATACTAAAAATTGTACTTGTACACATCGGTCCGCCATTTTGTAGCATGAGAGTGTACACAGCTGACGGTGTTTTTGTTTCCTTAATAGAATCATATAATTTTCTACAAAATGTAACCGGTCAACGGAAAATTACGTCAATGTTTGGACTAGGACAAAAAACCTGTAATATTTTTTTTGTTTGTATAAAAGGTTCCAATAATAAATTATGAGAAAGTCATTTCATTGTTTCTGTTATTGTTCTGTTCTTTGGCGTTAATAAAATATTCACTTTTCGATAAAAACATAAAGATTAAATACACAAAACATCAATCATAATCAAGAACATTTTTTTTTCCGTATCATAATCAATAAAAACATCATTTTATTTTATTAATTGAAGAACAACGGATAGAGTAAATTAACAAATCATATAGATTGTATACAAATGTCTCTTAAAGTTCCCGACAATCGCAGGTGCATCCTCTCCTGACGCACAACAGCCCTCCCGCTGCGACATTAGAAACGGGCACGTGTAACATGTACACGCCAGTTGCGTGTACATGTTACAGAAATAGTCAATGTAGTTGTTATATTGATATATGTGTCGGGTGAAGAGGAATCTACAAGCATCGTTCTAGCAGTAATTTTCGTAACACTAGAGAAGTAGAGTCTGGCACTTGCAACCGGCGTGGCAGGTCACCTCGCCCCTTGATAAAGGGCATCTCCAAAATATACACGTGAGTAAAACCGTATATCTTAACTAACTAGAGAAGTAAACAATCAACGGCGTAAAATAACGTGATAATACGATTTCAAAAGAAGTGACTGGAAATCATATAGCCGTAACAACTCTCGGCGATCTGGACTTAAGACTGTCTCTGTGCAGGTATACTGACCCTGCTCATATAACGATTGCGTTGGTGGGGTAGGGGCAGTATAAACAAATACGTTGTTGTAAGAAGGAGAGGGACATGTCTCTGTGCAGGCACACTGCATCTACACTTCATGTAAAAATCTCTCTTCCGTCTAGGGAACCGGAATTTCACCACAGTACTACAGAACCGTATCCAGACTCGGCTGAGATTAGCGGACTTCACCCTCGACTATTTGGGACTAGTGTAATTGAGTTCCCGTGCATTCAAGAAAGCATAGACAGCTGACTCATCAATACTATCAACACTTGGATTTGCAGGAGCGTGATGTGGCGATAAGTGTAGCGATTTATTTTCTGTGAATGTTGTAAATTTTGTAAATAATATTTACATTCTACTGTATCAACTACAACTTTAAGAAAATAAGAAGAAATATGCAGTAAGAGTTATTTTTTATTTTTTGAGCTGCAACTAACGAGCAGTTTTAACATATTGCCTGATACTGTTGGTGTTCTGATGACTGTCATACTTGGGTTGCCAGACCTTCATTGGCGGCAAGAGGAGATAGGATTGGCAACGCAAGTGAGGCAACTTGCCTTGAGAGTGCTTAACCGCTTACCAACATGTAGAACTTGTGCTCATTTCTCAATCTAGTTGTTTAAAAAAAAAACGCACTATTCAATACAATTAGTCCACGTTCACGAGCATGACGGGTAAGCCAGCCATAAAAATTCAAAACCATTAAAGAAATATCCTTGTCATCTAAAAAAGAAGCACTCGTTACTCGAGAAACGAACCAAGGTAAAGTCAATATATATGACGTCACATGCTCGTGTTTATTTTGCGGGTAGAACAACATTGTCTCCTGTTTGTTGTACAGTCGGCTGAATAGAGAAAGTAACAAGCCTTTTGTAGTTCGATTGGTTTGTTTCGTTTTGTTCATGGATTCGTTTTTTAATAGCTCTTGTTGGCGAATGAATTGAATATATTCGATATAGAAAAAAATACTCTGTTTTTTGTCGTGACAATTGAGAGCCATTTCTAAATTTGGTTGAAGTAGAAGTGAGTTTAGTATTTTATTGTTAAAGTCTAGCTTTACAACTGGACTGATACCGTGTATTGTACTTCAAGTCTGTTGGTCTAGTGGTTAGTGATCCTCACTGCTGAGCCAGTAGTTGTGAGTTCGATTCCTACCCAGGACAAATAATTACATGATGAGCATGATCATTTGCTCTGTGTCTGGGTGTCTTTTTCCAACTAAGTTGGGGTCGGCTTTCAGTCTAACTACGATACGGGCGAACTTTGATATTTTACGTGAAGCGACTGCCATCAGACCTCCACAACCCAAGTTGGCGATGTCGGAGTTCTGTAGTTAGACAGTTTGTCGGACTTTTTAGGGCTCCAACTACCCGTAACGAATGCCACAAATGTTCATATGGCACTTGGGACCGACGGTTTAACGTACTCTCCGAGGCACAGAGGGGTCTCAATGTCATTGTGTTAAGAATGATCACCCATCCTAGACTGACCTGGCTAGTATTACTTAACTTTGTAATGTGCTAACGTACTCGGTTACCACTTAGCCACGAGCCCCTCTTGCGACTTACTATGGTTGTCATTAACCCGCTTACAATGTACAATTGGTGCACGCTATACTAAGCGATGGTATGCGATAAGCTCCACCGCTAATTGAGTAAATTATTATTTGGCTGCTACGCTACGCACGATAGCTAAAACATTGACACACAAGACAAGTCTACAATTATGTTTGTTTCTATTAACCATGTAAATAAATTTATTTGATTTTCTTCTACCAATGTTAAAGAAAAATTAACAACACAAGTTTTTGTGAAAGACTGTACAGACTAGGACATGGAAGTACAAGATAACGTAATCATATATTTTTCCATTTACAATAAACCGGGTCCAGACATTATCTGAATATGGAAGGATTTATATTTTAGAAAGCGTACAGTTACCTTACTCAATTTATATATCAACATATGAGAACACGCGATATTTGGTGTTCGGATGCAGGGTCAGTGTAAGCGATCAGCGGTTAAAAGAAAAAGTAAAACAGTGTTTCTTTAGTAACTAGTTTTGAAATATAATATTATTACTTATCCTTTCTTAAGTGTATTTTAATGTAAGAAACAGAACAATAGCATTGAATATCTGTGATCGATTGCTTTTCCCGAAGAAAGTTTAAGTTTGACTGATTGAAATAAGATTCTTGAAGAAGAGAAGAGATTGAAGTAAGATTGATATTCATTGAATAACTAGTCAAAGTATTTATATAATAAAAGTTAATATTCATAAATATATTGGAAATCGATGAAATTGCCTTTTTATGTACTAATAGAAAATGTTTTGCTAAGGCCTTAACACCTTAGGATTTTGGTGCCACTTGTTTATCTTTCCGATTATGTATCCAATATATGGATAATTATATCATTCTATCACTTACTTTGAAGGCTGCTGCCAATTCTGACGTGGTGATTGATGAGATCGAAGATTCTAGAACAAAAGCTTCCAAGAAACTAACTTGCAATACCCGGTCCATACACGTCTGCCACTAGTATTCGAAAGTAATGCACAATTTAGATTTTGCCATTTACACAGAAACAATGATTTCGAATGGCGGGAAAACAAATGAACAACAGAATCTCTGAAACAAATGTCATACCTATATTACAGAATTCAGTTGAATTTGGAATGAAAAAGAATTGTAGTTGTTCACACTAGACAGCATTCAAAATGCTCTTGCTTAATACTAGGCAAAAAAGAAAAAAAAATAATACTCTAGCATCTAGAATATGAATTGTATTTTCATTTAGTACAAAACAAAGTTTTATGATGATTTATGTAAATTAGGAATCACCATTGTATGTATGGCTAACCATCATTGTGTCTTGGGGTAGTTTTTAATGTAGATACCATTGAATAACAAGTTAAAAGAAAATAATGGACACCCAGAATTGGTAAATATCACAAACATTTTTTTATCGATTAAACAGGTTTGCTAATACCAACTACAATTTAATAAAAATACCTTTCGTTTTTTGTAACTAGTAACCGAGAAAATACTTTAAAAAGACCTAACTATCTCTCCGTTTTGTGTGTAAATCTATTGGGTCTTGCAACTGTCATCAACTACTACTCCGAAAATTCAAAAAGTTCGGATAAGATTCCGTTCTAAAACAGGATATAAAATTAAATATCCGGAAAGAATCAAGGCGTTATCTGTAATAGAAATCTCTGGATTTATCGGCTTGTGGCTGCGGGTTTGTACTGGCTTTCGAATGAAATATAGGCTGTAGAGCGGTGGCCGTTGCTCCGTTTTTTTCCATAGACAACACTACGCGGTGTATTGGCGCGCTTTTCGAGGTTCTTTTTACTGGTTATTTTTTTTTATAAAAGCAAGTATTGGATTTGTTTTGAATCTCCATTTTTTTGATTTCGTTGATGGAATGCGGGTTGAACGCGGATTGGTGATATGTTAAAGTTGTATGAGTACAAAGGCTCAGTACATTTCATACATTTACAACAAAAACGTAGTTGTTTAATTGATTGTTGACACAAAGAAGAAAACATGTGTAAGATTTTTTTGTGCCCATTTTAATGTGTATCTATTTTTGAAATCGGAAAAAGATCATTCTGTAGCGGTAATACGTTAGGGATTATATCTGTGTGTCTGTAAGTCTGTGGCTTTTTGTGGCATTGTAGCTCCTAAACGAATGGACCGATTATAAAACAGTTTTTTTTATTTGAAAGCTGACGTGATCCAGATGGTTCTTAGCTACAATTTATGAATCTGTGCTGGCGTTTTTAGGTCATCAGCTGTTTTCTAATCGTTAAAGGGATTTTCGAGTCTGGCATATTTTAAATTTATGATTATTTACTTTAAGCATTTGAACAATACGGTTTCAATTACACAATCATTTATTGAAAGATATAGTAACAAAACCGTGATTATAAAAATTAATAAATAGGCAATTAAGATTAGGCAGAAAGAAATACTAGGTGTCTAGAAGAGCATCTATTAACCTCACTTGTTCTTAACTTAAATCTAAGTTAACTGCGAAATATTTATAACATCATCGTACAAAAGTTGAAAAAAATAATTGCATTGATTGCAACCCACAAACAACAACCATGTTGTTGTTTGTGGGTTGCAATCAATTTTATTAATAAATGTCCCGAATATTATGTTGGGACTAATTAAATTGCACCCAAGAACAGTGACTTTTTAAGAAAACACTGAGAATGACTCTTTGCACAGGCCTGTTGGTCTAGTGGTTAGTGACCCTGACTGCTGAGCCAGGACAAATAATTGTGTGATGAGCTGATCATTTGTTCTATGTCTGGGTGTAATTTATCTATAATATGTATTTCGAAAAATATATGTATGTTTATCAGCAGTCTGGTTGTCCTATGACAACCAGACTGCTGTCCCAAACTAGACAGAGCCAGTACTATTACTGGCTCTGTCTAGTTTGGGATCAGACGGCCGTGCGTGATGTCTCAAGTTATTATTTAACTCTAATGGCCTGGATCTGAAAGTAAAAAAAACTTAGAATATATAACTTTGTATATCTTTCCAGCATCGAATTACTCTGTCGGAAGCTAGAACATTATGTGAAGGTCTTATGAAAGAGAAAGCATTGACTGTTGGATGAAGACTTGATTGAATTTAAATCGGTTCTATTGTATACTTAAAAGAAGACAGTCCCCAGGGCTAGGAATAATTCATGTGCCACAGGGGATGTCACAAATATTCAAACAACTAGCACAAAGGATACCCATACCCGGGAAATTTTCTACCGTATGATAATTGAACTATTAAACATAACATATTCTTAATTAACAAAAGTCTCTATTCACATTTGACTTTTTCTTTAATTTTACTTTTCCCCATTATTTCTCCTCCATCTCAAAATGTGTCCGATAAAAACAAGAACTAACCAGGAACCCCTACGATACTGGTATAAATACTAAAAAAATACTTTTTTGTTTTTGTGGTCGATTATAATAAACCAAATAAATAGGTATTTTTAGGTACGCAATATCAATAGAAGTGGCAGAAATAAGACATTAAAGATAAATGGTAAACAAAAATAAAATGATTTCAATTCTAGTTCATAATCTAATTCAATGAGTCACAAAGAAACTCGACCTTTCTATATTTCGTGACGAATAAAATGTCGCACCTACATGTACCCAGTATCAGGTTGGCGCCAATACCGCAGGGGCACAGCTTCGCACCACCTATACGATATGAATACAATAAAACCTTTTTTTCCCTTTACGTTCTAAAGGTAAGTTGCTTCTTTAACAAAGGAAAAAAAGTCTAAACATTTCTTAAGCCCACCTAACTATGAGGGTGGCCGTCAAGGGGGAAATAATAATTCCAATTTTATTGGGAATGTCCTTCAACAAAATTTTTCCATACGATGAAAGCAATTTATGTGATAACGTTCGGGGAAATTGCTTTCTGCCCTTTCTTTGCTTCTATTGAATTTATTGCTCGATTCAGTCTGAATGATATTTATTGTACAACTACAGTTTGCTACGGTAATTTATTATATCCTATCAAAAACTCTGTCAGGAACCTATCGGTAATGTACAGATTTGCTTCAAACGACTTTGGTTTAAGTTAAACTTTATTTTTGCAATGTTGAGACTAAGTAAAACAGTTTTATATTCTAGCTTCTATGTTATAACATAGCAGTTCGTCCGCTGATTGCGCTATTGGGACAGAAGAGGAAACAGAAGTCAACTATCGATTAACGAAATTGGGTATTCCGACGTTGTGTTAGCGTTAACGAGGTACGTAAATGACTTGACAACAAAAATACGATCTAAATGATTTTAAAATATAACGTTCTATTCATATACAATACTAACATTAATATTATGTTTAACAGATTCATCAGAAAATTTACCCAATTGATAAAAGGTTCACAAAATTTTGCCCTCAATTCGCAGAACTGTGTTAAATGTTTTTCTGACCCTCAAATAGACACTTCGTTTTTGTACAAAAATATTCAGGCCTATAACTTCGAATTTCTATAATTATTCCCAGGGCGTATTTGTTTAACACTGTTACTGTTGTTTTATAATTTATACGGGACCCCTAATGTTTGATATTGTGGAAAATAAACGTGCCTTAATCATTTCTGCATCTCCCTAGGGTTCCCTGTTAATAATTATAGTATAGTTAACATAAAAAACACGGTTGAATAGCGAACTGAATAAAAAAGAGTTCTAGTCTACAGTCTACCTCCTGGCTTAATCATCTTACCATAATTACCAAGCCCAATCTGTTGGAGTCGTCAAAACACAACATGTGAGCCCAAAATTGAGAGGTTTACTAGTGGGGACTGAAGAGTTCCACTATTCACCACATGGCTCCAAGATGCTAAACTATAGAATTGTCATCCAAACTAAATATACATAGGGGTCGTCCATTAATCACGTGATGTTTTTTAGCAACTTTTGAACCCCCCCCCTCCCCTCTGGTGATATGTGGTGAGGTTTTAGACTAACCCCACCCCCCTAGCCAAAATCACGTGTGATTTTTTAGCTTAAAATTCGTAAAAGAAATATCAGAATATTATCTTTAAATACAGACATAAGTAAAGCGATGTCTATGAACGAATAAATACACGTGATATATCACTATTCCCCTCCTACCCCCTTGTGATATTTCGTGATTTTTACGCGCCCCCTCCCCCCCTTTCGAGCCTCACGTGATTAATGGATGGCCCATAGGTATAAAGTTTCAAAGAAACAAATCTTGGAAGCCTTAGTAATTAAATAAAGCTAATAAAAGCGTGTTAAAAAGTGAGTTCGACATTAAAAGTCTGCTTTTGTACATTTTCTTTTTTTTAATAAATTTAAATCCATACTACTATTAAAAAGCTGAAGAGTTTCTTTATTTAGTTGTATAGCCAATTTATCGAGGAAGGCTATATGCTATATAACATCACGCTACAACCAATAGGAGAGGAGCATCAATGAAAAATGTTGCAATAACGGGGAAAATTCACAAATGCAGACGAAGTTGCGCGGGTCAGCTAATTATATAAGTAGGCCTGTTACAAAATTAGGTTTATAGGTTAGTTTGAGTTAATAACGTAAATATTCTTTCACAGTGTAAAAGCTAAACACAGTTCAGTACTCGGGCTGAACCTAATAGGTCTAGCGTTTTAGCCTCGGCTCGTAAACTCGAGTACTTAAGGGGTTATTACGATAGTACTGTATGAGTAAACCGCTATTCGCTACTTGATACTTTTTGGCGTTATAACCCTAAAATGCTGCGAGTCTGGATGTAACAGGTGCTCACGTAAACCAAGTACCCCGAGTTTCTTAGAAATATACTTTGTTAAAGGACTAAAAAGTACAAAGTCGAAATACATCAATAAAAAATAACAGTACCATTGGTTGACCTTACGGAAAACTTTGTCTGTCGAAAAAGCACTTTCACGATTTCATGCAACAAGCGAAAATAATCACAGGAAAATATTAAAAAATATATTTTGCACGACCCGGTCATTAAACTACATAGCCTCATGATGCAAACCCATCGTCATGAAGTCATCATCATCTTGTCAGGAGTACACAAAACGACATAGTTTTTTTTAAATTATGAAGTGGAGTTTGTCTTCTAACTCATCTGATGGATAGTGACGATGAAGACGAAGATGGCACACGCCTATCCAAGAGAGATACCTATTCACTCTACACTTGAACTTTCTACGATAATAATTGATTGGAAAAATAGACGCAGGCAGCTCATTCCATACCTTAGTGACTTGAACCAAAAAGGAGCTGTCAAAGCATTTAGTTCTAACAGTTTTAACATAGGTTACCTTTGCTTATAAAACTGACAAAAATGTTTAAAAAAATATAGGTATTTTTACTTAACCTAAAACCAAGAATACTTTACATAATCTGATCACTTCTTAAATACAATCGACGCTGAACTGTGCTTTACACCTCCGTGAAATAGCTTATACTCTGTGGCTGTAAAGCGAGCTTCTTGGAATAAGCACCAGATGGCGTTCACGTCTCATTTCTCAGCTTTGTTCCACATCGTTCAGGGATGCATCGTTTAGTGTTCGCCGATTTCAAGTTTGCAGGTAAATCTAAAATCTATATTATATACATAATTTGTTTGAGTGTTTAATACTATACTATATTATAATGTGTTAACAAGTTTCTATGTAAGGTACAAGTACAATTACGTATCATGTATATTTTTCTCCTCTCTCATTCTTATAATTTCAATAAATTACTTTGATAATTTGTGCACCTGTCAACTGCCCTATACAGAAGACCATTGCATCTGTCCATCTAAAGGTTGTCTGTAAGAAATTGCAACTAGCGATGAAACCGCCCTTTGTACCATTCATCATAGGACGTCCACTGTTGGACATAGGCCTCCCTTAATGACTTCCAAGAAGACCGGTTTGAAGTGATCTGTCCACCGCGATAATAGGCGTCCTACGCTGCGCTTTCCGGTCCGTGGTCTCCATTCCAGAACTTTTCGGGCCCATCGACCATCGATCCGTTCTATGTACTATGTACTTTGTGTTTATTTTTTATATTGTAAATTGGAGGCATTCCAAGAAGCACACCCAATTGTAAATTGAGGATTGTTTTATGGTATACAATAAAAATATTGTATTGTATTTTAAATTTCACAGTGCGTAATTTTCATTCTTCACAAATAAAACCGTACATTTTTTCGGCACAAAAAGTCGCATATGTGCTATTCCAGACTATAATCTATCTCTGTACCAAATATGTCAAATAGAGTAACACGCATCCATCCATCCATCTTCACAAACTTTCGCCTTGCTAATACAACCAAAGATAAAATTATGTTAGTATTGCTTAATGCAATTATTCTATATTGAAATTTCAATATCCCTCATACCGTGTACGAATACATACGTGTACTCTGCGGTTTTCTTTGTGTTTGACGTATAACGTTTCTGTTCCGCTATATTGTTAGTCGGTGTTGCATGTTCGGTCATGTGAACGATGAGTTTTGTCCTTTGTTTCTATGTTCGTGATTGAATATGCCTTTTGAGCATTGTGAGGGTCTCGATATGTTGTTTTTTATTCGTCTTTTTTACTATCTTTATCCGTTATACAAAGCCACCTTAAAAATTGAGCATATGTATATTGATATAGATGGACCGACGACTTGAAGAAGGTAGCAGCGATGAACTGGATGCGGAAAGCGGAGGACCGGGATGTGTGGCGCGCGTCGGAAAAGGGGCCTATGTCCAGCAGTGGACTACGATAGGCTGATTGCTTGATTGATTGATATTTTTGTAACACAATGTACCTAGAGTAGTAATACGGTTGTAGACTGTCTAGTCAAATCAATTCCTATGGCTATGGCACTCATGTTTTCAAAAAAAGGGGAAATAAAACAAAAATCGGTGTGTGCAATTCACACACGGCAGAAGTGAAACTTCAGAAAAGTATTTAGCCTACGAGAGAATGACAAATAATAAAAAGTAAAATCAACACAAATAATTGACTAATGTTAATAAATTGAATTTTAGATACTTTCTATAAAAGCTATTGGTCAAATTATTTTATTCAATAGGTACAGATACAGAAAACAGATCAAGATATACAAAGAATTGCCCTAATAATAAACAGTAAGCAAACCTGAAGTCCAGTTACAACTGTACACAACTTTCAAAACAAACAATACTTCGTTTTGAATATGGGTTAAGGTTGGATTTAAATGTAAAGAATCAATTAAGTATAAGTGAAATATGGAGAAAAAACAACTAAAATAAATTTAATACGCAAATGCACAAAAATTACACCACTTTGACATTGACATATTTCTTGAAGGCTTGCCAGTACGCAGGCGCAAAGACAAAGATTATAACTTTATCGCGATGATTCCGTTTCATCGAGTTTCAAATCACAACGATTCTAAAGAAGTTTCACTTCAAAAACCGAACATGCCTTTGCGAGTCCCAGGCAAAATTAAACTCTAATGGAACGAGTAACTCTAATCGATTTCTTGTTTTGAAACTTCAATGTAACTAAGAATTAAAATAACTAAGAAATAAAATAAGAACTTTTCAACCGACTTCAAAAAGTCAATTCGTCAGTTTTTTTTGTGTATGTTACGCGATATCGTCGCCATTTGTGAACCGATTTCAATGTTCATTTTTGAATTGAAGTGGTTGTACTCAAATGTGACTCATTTAAATTTGAAGAAAATATTTTTTCTCTAAGAGTGGAAAATTAAGGGATGAAAAAACTAACCCTTAGAGGTGGAATATTTTTATATTTGGGTGGAAGTTATTTATTTCACATTCGATATTGAACAAAAATTTCCAGATGAGATTCGAAAAATAACATACTTTAAAAATAGATGATAAGAAGTCAATTCTCACAGGGTTCGTTTCAGTAAAAAATCAGGTCATCCAATGCGTCACTATAACAGAAATGATGTGAAGTGTTAATTTTTAATTGCTATTTCTATCCGATGCTACATCTGTATTCTAATTATAGTGAGGTATAATCAATCACTGTTTGTCATGTACCGCGATTAGTTGATTATAAATGTACCTATGTGATGACAAGCAAATAGCTTTAAATTTGTATAGGTGACTTTAATTCACCTTACTGTTCCTAACCTTCTTATATCGAGAAAATTAGTGACTGATAAAACGAAAATCAACGTTTTACGAGTACGTAGTGTACGGACGGATCATATTTTCTCGTGCCTACGAAAGCCTATGTAAAAGAAAAAGAAAAAAAACAACTCTCTCGTTTTCGTTTATGTTACTCGATATCTTCCCTAATAGATTTGGATGATTCTATTTTATTAGATCGGTTATATCCACAAAGTGGTCACATAAAAAACAATCCAATGCAGTGGGGGAAAGGTTCAAGTTGCAAAATTGAGACCTTAGATCCTCCTTATAATCCATCTGCACCATTGTGTTTCAACTATTTTGAATGTGTTTATATAATAATTTTACTGCATATTATAAAACAAAGTCCCCCGCCGCGTCTGTCTGTCTGTCTGTTTGCGATATACTCAAACACAACTGAACGGATTTTCATGCGATTTTCACCAATAGATAGAGCGATTCATGATAAAGGTTTAGGTATATAACTTGTTAAAGTTTAGTGTAAATTGGTTGAAATAAGATGATGACTGTTGAAAATGTCTCTGCTACCCGTGCGAAGCACAATAAATACAATAAATAATTATATTTTTACTAGCAACCCGCCCCTGTTGCTAGTAAAAATATAATTATTTATTGTGAGCTGGTCCTTTTAGCATCCGTGTCCGATATTGTTTTACAATTATTCAGGCGACCCATCTTTATAAGGCTTAGCTGTGATATACCTGTGTATACACCAAGAATCAATAACAAACAAATTTTATATGTACGTCTAAGCATTCAGTTACATTTTTAAAGCATAAAATGTTAAATGCGAGCTAGTTTCCAAAATAGAGGTCATACACAAAGCGTTGAGACGATTTCATGGCAGGTCGAGTATTCTGTTTGGTTATATCGCTTGAATTTTCAGGAGAAAAGCAAGTTTTGTGTTGGAATTTTACCTTTAAATTCGCACTTACACACACACCAATGGATTCAGTATTAAGATTTCTAAATATTCTCGACAATTTTAAATTTAGAATGAATTTTATTTTCACTAACACTATCTACCAAAGAGTATACAAACACTCTATCTACAATAAAAAGGCTATGGTTAGGATGAGGTTTTTTCGGATTGGTTTCTAATTTAAAAACAAACAAACTCGTGAATAATTTATTGTACACTATAAATAACACTTTTTATATTCCCTTGTCTTTATTGTATTATATTTTTTTTCTGCATAATGTGCCATGTATTCCATTAGCATTTATAATATTAGTTTAGATATAAGTTATCCTACTAATATTATTACGTGAAAGTTTGTGGATGTATGGATGTTTGTTACTCTTTCGCGCAAAAACTATTAAACCGATTGCTATGAAACTCGGTGTGTAGATAACTGGAGACCTGGATTAACACGTAGGCTACTTTTTATCCCGATATTTCCAGGGACTTACGTGGGTGCAACCGCAGGGCGCAGCTAGGAAAAAAAGTAGGAGAGAAATATATAAATCGCTAGCTTTAGTGAAAATATTTGTAAAATCTATCTCACGGTAACCATACTTTTTACCGGTTGGTCCTGTTGGTTGTTGTACCTGTTGGTCTAGTGGTTAGTGATCCTGACTGCTGAGCCTGAGGTCGTGGTATGTTTATCAGCAGTCTGGTTACCATAGTACAGGCTCTGCCTAGTTTGGGATCAGACAGCCGTGTGTGAGATGTGTGAAGTCATTATTATTATTATTATTATACTGTAATCTATCTCTGTGACAAATATCATAGAGATCTGTTCAGCCATTTCCGTTCAATAAACATCAATTTATCCATTCCTTACCTTAGTTCTTTAGTTTACTACTGGTTCCTAAAAAACAGTCATACCTAGGTTAGGAACCAGATTTCAATTACCACTATTATATATTAAGCAAAAAAAAAATATTTTGTGGTATACTGTGCGGACATCGGCGCAACGGCTCTGACTACCCGTAATACAGGTTCATTCCTAGTTTGGGAGTGAGTGTCTGTCGTGCCGTTGACTGCGAGTGGATATGAAATTTTATGGTATTAAGTAATAATATGTGGTTTTTTGTAATGCACGTTTTAATGAATAAAGATTTATTATTATTATTCATCGACACACTTTACACAAACTTTTTTTAATATTAGTAAGATAAGTAACATATAGGATGACTCTATTGTTTTATTCACCTTATATAAATGTTAGCCTATTTTATTCACCGTGCACTCACCTCGCCCGACTGTATTTTAGTTCACAAAGCACAGAACAGGTGCGTCTACTGCTTGTGCTCTCTCCTGCGTCATTTCCCATCGCAGTGTAGCATGTCTCGAGTGTAGCGCAATGATATTGGAGATTATGTAGTGTTTTATTATTACAATTTACAATATGAACAAATACAATTACAAAACATGTGATAAAAAAATTGCAATGTTTACAGAACAATTTGCAAATGGTTTACAAATGATTGTATGGTAGTGATATTGTAGAATGTTCGGCTAGACCGGAGTGATACAACGGCCTCATAGAAAACCGGCAGGAAGCAATGCTTGTGTTGTTTTGCCGAGCGAGTGAGGTTACCGGAGGTCCTAACCCTCGCCCTCTCTCCCCCTTTACCTCACTCCCACCTTAAACGCTGGCATTGCACTTGTGACTCTTGAGTTGAAGGTGTCCATGAGCGGTGGTAGTCACTCACCATCAGGTGATCCGTCTATACCAAGCTGGAAACCTTCTGATGCACCACGTCTCAATATTTTGTATTTGAGTACGTAAAACAATGGACGTGTGTACATTTATTCTTACTACTTTATACAGTAAGAAAGCATAACAGTATCTAACCTCATTGTCTAATATCTGATCTCACTGAAGAAAAAACAACCCTCCTTTAATATATGTAAAGTTTACTTTCGTTCGTGGTGAAAATTCTTAGAAATTTGAAGGTGGAGAAAATATTTCCATTGCGTTTTGGTCCCTACGTCGTATGCTCCAAGTTTCTAGGAATGTTTTTGTTAAGAAATACTTTCCTTAACAAGAAATGTGGAAAACAAAGATTCATTTAATTGCCACTAGTCGGAATGTATTCAGAAAACAAAACTGTTTGCTATTTAAATATACGTTTTACTATTTCGTTCGCATTCAAATGAATTCTTCGTATAATAATATAATTGGAAATTTGTATTGGAAGCAGATGTTCTGTTATATGCTTGTATTAAAACGGGTTTCATCAGTTTTAACTCATAATTTTTATCTGTTTCAAGAAAATATTTTGTTAACTTTCGCAATCTCTAAACTGGTCTCTCTATCTCTATATTAAAATTTGTGAAATACTTTGTTTGCGCTGGTCTTGCCCTAGCCTTGCCTTTCTGATTTCAAATTTTAATAAGAAATTGAAATTAAAAAAAAATATGACTTATTAGCCACAAGAGTAAAGACAACACGAAACAAAAAAATAAGCCACTTGTAAAAAAAAATATTGACAGTGGCCACTTTACGAGGCATTCTATTTTCAAACTATTCGTTTGAATACGAGCCCCGGGCTCCTATTTCAAATTTATTGACATTGCAACTGATAATGTAATTAGGCCAATAAATCGAGCAGGAATAAGTAATTTGTATTATATTAATAAACAAATCCTTTCTTTTTTGTCCTTGCTTCGCTATCGTAACCAAAAGATCTCAAGAACACATCCCAATATTAGTTCTGTTTATTCTGTTTCTTTTTATCTCCCCATAGAATTGGGTATCTGATTTCTTGTGGGCTTTTTGCACGTGTTCCGCATTTTTCCTCAATTTGATGAAAGAAAGTTATTGGCATCGAAATCATCTTAATTAAAGGGTGTTTTGGCTATTTACCTTATACTCAAGGGAGGAGAGACGGTGAGGGGGTAGAAAATGAAAGCGTTTACCCGTTTGCATATTTTATATTTAGTTAAATGATTCTATTTTTATCTGTGAAGGTTATTAATATATAAATATTGAACTTGATATATCTCACACACGGCCGTCTGGACCCAAACTAGGCAGAACCTGTACTATGGTAACCAGACTGCTGATAAACTAATAATATATTTCTAAATATATACATATTATAGATAATTTACACCCACCGATAGAAACATTTTCGTGCTCATCACATAATTATTTGTCCTGGGTGGGAATGTAACCCACGACCCCTTGCTAAGCAATCAGGATCACCAACCACTGAAGAGGCCCGTCAATCAATGATATAGTAGGTTCTTTCGAGTAGAACATTCATTTATTGTCTATGTAATAAAGTTACTAACAAAATTACCTACTCATACTATATTTTAAAACATTATTTAGGTTTGTATCGTACTAACTCAATTGGTTGTATTCCGGTCGTCCCATTGTTCTTTGCTATTAATGGCTCCACAGGGAAAACCTTTTCTTCTCTCGTCCCATTGCCTTCTAATGTTTTAAACCATTGTTCTTGTAAAAATGTTCGTTTTCTGCCGAATCGTTTCTAAAGATGACTTGTTTACAGGCAAAACAAGTCTAAGACTCTAGAACTCTGTGACAGTGGAGGAGGAGTACTAGTAGTAGACGGATCTTTATTTAAAGAGTTTGGTGTGCATGCCCTGTCTATAGTTTTTTTTTTATGTTTATGCTTAGCTGTTACCACCGTTGGTATCGACGGCTGATGATTTTTAATCCTAAATTACTATTTAAACAAAAACAATCTCTGATTATAATTGAGGCTACGAATTTTCTAGACACTATTATCTATGACAAATATCTCTAATATATCCATACCTTCAAAAGAAGTCAATCTCTCGTGAGAAGAGATACTTAAGAAGTTACTAATGATTTGATTTTAGGCATAGAATTTATTTAAAACCGAAACACGTGAGTCACATATCAGCTATGCGTGCGTGGGTGCTTGCGTGCGTGCGTGCGTGCATGCGTGCATGCGTGCGTGCGTGTGTGTGCTACAGAGAGTATTGATATAAACAATAATGATAAATAATCACCTAACAAGACGGGGCTAATATAGAACCGACAATTACTTGTACAAAAGCGAGAAATGGGACAAGTTACTTGGTTATTTAGGTACGAGTACCTAACAATAGTATATTGCTTCTCAGATTTTCATTTGTGTACAAGGTGATTTACTGTTTATTAAATTGAAAAGGGTACATCGAGGTCTCTGGCGGCACCTCATTTGTTTTAGTAGTCTCTTTTTTGTCATTCTCTTACTAGTAGGGGAGTGTGGGCCCGGGCAACAAGTGATCCTTAAAGGGACATGATATCTTGGTAACAATATAAATTCGTTTACTTTTATAATTTGGTTGATTACTGCTGTCTTTACTTGTTGACCTGATTTATAAGTTTGTAAATAACGTGTATACATTTGGTATTGATGCTTATTTGATAGACATGCCTGGATATTTTATAGTTAACTAGCAGTGCCACACGGCCCCGATCCCGTGGGAATATCGGGATAAAAAGTAGCCTATGCGTTAATCCAGGTCTCCAGCTATCTACATACCAAGTTTTTGCGTGAAAGAGTAACAAACATCCATCCATCCATCCAAACTTTCACATTTATAATATTAGTGGGATGATAACATATATTATATCAATATTTATCCTGAGTAAACTCTACTTTCGGCGTATTACCCGATCCCGACTGAGTGTTATTAGTACAACGACAATTCATAATACAGATTAACATTAATCTCGCAAATTTCGACATAAACAACAATCATACAACTTTTACAGATGTACCTACTTTCAAACGATACATACTCTTGTAAGAAACAGTCTCACAACCACTGATATAAACTATGAAAATCACTAACTAACAGTAACTGCCAAGTTGTTCATATCTCTATTCGCACTCAAGTCACTCGATCTTCACTTATTTCTACCCTTTTATAGTCCCACTATTCGTCAATATTTATCAATCGACCAATAGTATTGCGTTACCGGTATAAATAGTCAAAATAATGTCTATTAACTTATTTTTATTAAATAGTGAACTGTGTTATCATATATTATAGTTTGGCCCTATTTTTAATAAAATAAATAAGAGTTTATGATGTGGCGACAACCTCTGTAGAAAAATATTTCAACATCCACCATCGGGACCATCAGGTACCGATAATGTAATCACATGCATTTGACAAATTAATCAATGAAGAGCTCCAGAAATCGTTATAACAAAACATAATAATACCTCCCTACATAAGTCGGTAAAAAGCAAACGGTAAAAAATCTTAATTGTGCATGCAACTTACAAAAAAAATATTTAAAATCCCTCTTCATAAGTAAAACCAAAGCGTTAACCTTCATTTTTTTAGCTAACCTTAATTCCTTTCATCTCTTAATGTAGCCTCCGTAACAATATTTACTACCTCGGGGTAAGGCTTATGTCACGCCGCGCAATACTAGCGATTGGCAGATAAAATTTTATTGTTACTATAAAATAAGAATATTTATTGTCACAAATACAATATATATAAGGCCTGTGATTTATATGACACAATACATTATGGTATCTAAGGCTAGGCCAAACTAGGCTTAAGCCTGTATTTTAGGAGACAGTGTTCAGCCGTGGAGATTATTACACTGCACTGTAGTAAATTTAAGTAGCAGGTCTCACTGTGCAACGCACTTACAAGTATTTGTAAGTGTAAACATAAATTATTACATGTGTGTATATTTGTACGTGTGTGTGTGTTTGTGTGTATGTGTGTGCCAAATGACTTTTTAGATTAATATTAGAAAAAACTGGTGTTTAGGAACGTCTGTTAGAGTCTGGACGAGGGACGGATTTCATTATCTTCAGTAAAGCTTTCAGCGCTCATTCTAAGTCAATAAGATGCGTTTTGGCTGCCACACCCTATACTGTGATGCAATATTCACTTATTTTCTACCACAGAACATAGGATAAATACATAGATAGAAAATACTTTATTTGTAGGTACAGAGTTATAGATAATGTGAGACATGGGCGGCGTTATCACTTAAAGCAATCTTTTCCAGCCAATCTTAAAATGGATTAGAACTATATAGCGTTTATCGAAATACTTACCAAAGTACATTGGCTAAGCACTATGACTTACAAAGAGTTAGAAGTAACGTAAAAGAAAACGCATACAAATACACACACACACACACACACACATACACACACACACACATACACACACACACACACACAAACACACACCCGTTTTCTTTTAATGTTAGACAAGTTTTAAATAGCACCATTATCTTACTAATATTATAAACGTGAAAGTTTGTGAGGATGTATGTATGTATGGATGTTTGTTACTCTTTCACGCCAAAACTACTGAAACTTGGTATGTAGATAGCTGGAAACCTGGATTAACATATAGGCTACTTTTTATTCCGATATTCCCACGGAATCGAGACTTACGCGGGTGTAATGTTATATTGGAATATAGTGTTATCTCCGGAGTTGCAAACTGCACAGTTATTCTCGTGTACAGTTTTAATGTGACCTGATCCTTGACCCAACACTGATCTTTTATTACAATAAAATATTGGATTTGATATTATTTTAAGATACCAATACCGCGTGTTTCTATTTATAATGCTTTATAAAAAACATGCACAATAATAAATCGCTTTACGCTTTTAGACTACAGGGTGGCCAAGGCTTTATATTTTTTCTAGCTAAGTACACCTGCTATCTAGCCGGAGACGTTACCTGAATTAATTACACGGTTAATGAAATTTTTACTTTACAAGAAGAATACGTGGCCCCGTCATAAGAGGTTTTGTTTTTAATTAGCATAGTCTCTGCAGTCTTCGTGAGAAGCTTTTAATATATTATTATAATTCACTTTGAAGAAATAATAGAATAAGCTGATAATATAACTATATTGACGGGAATTAACTCGATCACTTATTTAAACGATATTACATACCTCTGCATTGCCTTACGTTTCGATCAGGTTGCACTGACCGGGGTCACAGGCTGAGTGGCTCCGTGTACGTGGCAGTGGTGCACGCCCTCCGTCGTCGAGTCCGTGAGGTAGATGGTTCTTCATCCACCCGCTCATTTGCGATAGTTTTGATATTTTTTTCTTTGGCATGTACCATCACATACTATACTAACAGTATCCCTACTCTGTAAACAAAGCGATGTGTCCTTATTTTGGTGTTTTATTGACTGCGCGTAAAAGGAGGTGGTATGTTTTTATCACTGTATTCTTAGATTTATGCCTTTTCCTTTCAATCAACTTTCAACTCTTGGGTAAAAGTGAACATAGTGGGAGAGCCATGCTTCGGCACTCCGCTCGATACCACGGCTTCACAGAAAACCGCCAGGGAAACAATGCTTACATTGTTTTTCGCCACGTGAGTGAGGTTACCGGAGGCCCTAACCCTTCCCGCTCCCCTATTTCAGTCCTTACCCCTCTCCCCCTTTTCCCCTATTCACACCGTACCTTGCCCATGGACAGTGGTAGTCATTTACCTCAGGTGACCCGTCTGCTCGATTGCCCCCTATACCATAAAAAGAAAACGTCCGATGGAGAGACTTGTTGATAAGTTAGTAGAATATGCTGATGGTATTTAATATGCTTAGGAAGTTTTAATTGTAACATAAACATACATTCAAATATTTGTGTATATACATACATATTATAATACTTAATTATAATTTAGTAAACTGTTAATTTTATTTTTAATAATGTTCAAACATCTTCATTTTCTTTGTGAAAATTAATTATTATTTTAAGATTATACTGTGCCCGTCGGGGTCCAAAATTGAGACTATTTCTATTTATAAGTTTGTACACTTTTTAAACATTTTCGAATGCATAAT
Organism: Callimorpha dominula; assembly: GCA_949752705.1. Lineage (NCBI taxonomy): Eukaryota > Metazoa > Arthropoda > Insecta > Lepidoptera > Erebidae > Callimorpha > Callimorpha dominula. The sequence continues at coordinate 3,784,414 of OX457008.1, read as the reverse complement.
AAAGAACTGAATTGATTTATTTCTTTTTGTAGATGACGCAAGACAACATTTGGAATATGAATTCTACAAACTTATTTAAACCGGAGCTATTTACAAGATTTTCTTGGTTCACGAATAAAATATCCCATTCTGGACACATTTTACATTTCAAACACAGTTTTCATAGCTGTCAGATGCACCAAGATTCCACCAACTTATGATACATACATTACTGTGAGTATGCAGTCTTGATAGTAGGGCTTATACGAGTTACCTGGAAGTCATAGACAGGGACGTATTCAAGATTCTATTTAATATCGAAAATTTTGCGGCTACAATTATTCAAATGACAATCGACTTCATCACTTTGCAGTGGCTATAACAGATTTTTTTAAATTAATGTAAATTTTATATTTAGGTGTAGGTATATAGTATACCAGAAAGTTATATATAATGCTCTCGAACGTTTGTGAAGTTGGTCAATCCGAAATAGCTGGCCCTACTATTGAAAGAAAATCTATACTCAGATATACCAAAATTTACAACAGAGGTCAAAGTGAAGGTTTAAAATAAACAAAGGTGATATCTATTTGATTTTTTTCTAAAGTGTTATCATCGATTAAAAATATAAGAAGAAAGGATTGAAGTTATTAAAACTAGTTTTCCAAAATGATGCAAATTTTTCTTGTTTTTTCCTGAGATTAAGCTAAATTTTCTTCTTAAACATTTCCTTTAATCTGAATAATCTTTAGTTAGATCTTGCAGGTAGTATACTGCTCACGTTCTTCAATTGAACAATTACGGAGATTATTAATAGAATAATCTTCAAGTCTGATTTAACTTGACCGTGTCTTATTAGATCGACTCTTTTACTAATTAAAAATCAATACCAGATAGACTTCTGTACAACGGAGCTGGTGAAACAAAATTAAAACTTTTTGTTAGAAACTCCTTGGAATTTATTAAATCACTTCGTTATTTAAATTTTCCAGCCGACGTAAAACTAGATTTTCAAACATTTCTTTTTTGTTTTAGTTAAACAAGGTAGTTGATTGGGCTTTAAGTGATTTTAGATTCAATAAATTCACTGGCGCCACTTTGTTACATGAATTTCATTTCTTTAGAATACAATCGTATAATATGTAAATGTGTACCTAAGGAAAGTAGGATATGGATATATTTTGGACACGTTAAGAAATGAAATGATTGCTCCGTGGACAGATATCATACAGTGAACATTAGCTTTCTTTTGTAAAATTGTAAGAACGAGGGGCTAAGTGGTAACCGAGTAGGTTAACATATTACAAAGTTCAGGCATATTAGTCAGGTTAGTCTAAAATGGGTGACAATTCTTAACACATTGAGACCCCTCCGTGCCTCGGAGAGCACGTTAAACCGTCGGTCCCGGGTGCCATACGAACATTTGTGGCATTCGTTACGGGTAGTTGGAGCCCGAAAAAGTCCGACAACCTGATCTAACTACAGAACTTGGATATCGCCTAGTACTTGGGTTGTGGAGGCCTGATGGCAGTCGCTTCACGTAAAATATCAAAGTTCGACCGTATCGTAGTTAGACTGAAAGCCGACCCCAACTCAGTTGGGAAAAGGCGCGGAGGAGGATGTAAGAACGAAACCTCTATTCATATTACGAAATTAAATTTTAATTGGCGTATGGATTCCACCGTGGCCTATCTCTGACCTTGTCCCTATGAAAGTTTGAGATAGTCAAGCAATATTAGTATACTACTAATATTTATTTATTTATTTAAACTTCCTGCAAATACATATGCACAAGGCGGACTTAATGCCGTAGGCATTTTCTCCCAGTCAACCTTTGGGCGATGCAGAGATGTGTGTGGCAGGTGGGTATTTAATTTAAGAGTCATGAGATAAAAATCTTAAAAATGGGTTAAGTAAATAAGCTTCAGTAAAATGTATTACATATAATATACTACATATACATAAAGTTATAACTAATATAACTATTTTTATATTATATCTCTAAGTCAATATGTGCCTAATATCCCAAAATGTATGTACCAGACGAAATATATGGCGACTGTGTAATTTAAGGAGTTATTTTGTCATCTACCGGCAGACCGAGGCTTGTGGTTTGATCCCTAAATAGACAATTATTTGTGTTATTCACAGATGGTTGTCCTTAGTACGACAAATTTCCTAGTACAGAATTATCTTTTCACAGAAATTGCAGGAATTATTTCAGTTGCCTGATTTTCGTTACTAATTTGTAACCGTTAAATTAAATCGGAAATTACACAAATAAAGTCAGCGACGATTTTAATCTAGTTTGTAGAGAGAAACAAAACTAAGCATAACGTGTATTGTATTCGTCAAAATGTTTATTTTACGTATTTTTTGAGTCATACAATTCTATTTTTTACATGAGAAGGTACTTTTGCATGCTAGTCTCTCTTATTTACATTTTTTCGACAAGCTTTACTCAACACATGAATCAGCTCTTGGTCACCATTCTATCACCATATCTAGGTAAATATCATGCATCATCATCAGTTACATTGTATTGACATCAATATCCTCATTCTTAATAATTTTTAGATGTTTCTAAATATTTTTTCGTGATCATTTCGTTTCACCTGACAATTACATTATAATAACACTTATTACAGTAGAAAAGTAACTAGCTACTGATAATTTATTGCTAAAAAGTATTTATTATATATTTTGTGTCATTAGTCCAGCCCTGTACTATATGAGGTACAAACACAGCTGGCGTTTCAGCACGTCACCGAGACGCGTTATATTCATAAACTCTGTCTTACCAGGCTTGAGCCAAATGTCTTATGTTAAGATTGACTTACTTAACAAGTATTTCACTCTCGGCTAGTACTGTCGACGGTGTTTCTTAGATTAGAAAGCATATACAACAAAGGGTTTAGTCAATTCTCTAAATGGATACACCGCCACCCCCCCTCTAAGTAAGATAAAATGACTAAGAATGCTTTTTTAAGTTGGCCGTGTATTTGCCTTACATTTCTATTATGAACATCATAGTACATGTAGTTTTATTTTATCCACGGCCGGGGTCGCTCAAGTCGTTATAAGAATCCAGCAGCTGGGTCTTAAGGTGGCTCTGAACAAATCAGAAGCTATCTGGTTAACTTGGCCTTGCAAGAGACCACCTGTGGATATGGCTTTTTTTTGGGAGGTGTTCGCAGCGGCATCAAGTCCTCAATGAGATATTTAGGACTTGTACTCGACAGCCGACGGGACTTCGGACCTCGTCCTTCGGGGCGGCGGCCGCACTTTCAAGGTTGCTACCCAACTTGGCAGTGCCCGACACCTCTTGTAGGATACTCTACGTTGGGATTTTGCGGTCCATGGCCCTATATGGGTCCCCAATATGGGCAGCGACCCTGACTACCCGCAATCAATTTTGCTACGTCCTCAGCGGGTTATATCCGTCAGGGTTATAAGGGGATACCGTACGATCTCCTTCGAAGCGGCCAGTCTTCTATCTGGAACTCTACCATGTGACCTGGAGGCGAAATCTCTTGTTTCACTATACCAGTGGTGCAAGGAGGCGCAGGAGCGGGACCTAAGATTTGTGCAGAGCAAAGTCAAGGCTCAGCGGTAACAGCTCCGCAAAGCGCTCATGGCTGAGTAAAAAGAACGACTTGAGCGACCATGTGCATGGCACGCCACGATTGTGGCGGTAAGACCCATCATGAAGGATTGGCTAGAGAGACGATACGTCTAATTTATCTTCTTTTATTTCCAACACGTGACGATCAGAGCATGACAGATATATGAAAAATCATACTTTTGTGAATTTAAGCGCCTTGTTAAGTTATTTTTATTGTTGACTGTACCTAATGGCACTTAGAGCCTCATTTTGCAAATTTGGATATTAGGTCGTATAAAGATACCTTTATTCTAGTTAATGATTTTATAAGCACTCGTGTGTACAAAGGATGGATTATTTATCGAATTATTTACAGTTTCCTTTTAATTGTAGGCCATCGGTCCTTTTAGGGTTTGGAATATCTACTAAAGGTATTAAAGGTACTCCCACGAATTTATGATAGGTCTACAAAATATATTGTAAAGGTCCTGTGCACGTTAAGTATTATATGGGAACAGAGGCTAATGTGTTGCCACAATTTGTCTTCTTTCAGGGTGCTTTGATGTTACTGTACTGTAAGTCGAATTGCCCTGGATTTGATCCCAACATTTCTATGATCATCATTGGTAGAGCATTCGATTGCAACTTCAGGGGTGCCAGATTCGATTCAATAGAAACAAAAACGGTATGAAAATCCGAATATATATTTATGAAACTTTTGATATTAAAATATTATAAAAACAAACAAGAAGGAATAGTAATTACGTACTAAAATAACGTGAAACGCGACGTATTTTTAACGGACTTCAAAAAAACAGGAGGTTCTATGTTCGGCTGTATGTATTTTTTGAACCGACGAAAAAAAAGTAGGTTCTCGACCATATATTGTCTTTTTATGTATGTCAGCCCTCCCTCCGTTATTTATGAACCAATTTTGATGATTATTTTTTTGTTAGATAGGGTATACCTCAAAAGTGGTTCCATGTCAAGGAAGTCAGGATCTGATGATGGATTCGTGATAAAATTGAGAGAAATACTCGAAAATTGTGGGCACGAATAGTGTTTCTGTTTACTTTTCATAAATTAATCAGGTATTTGCGTTTAGGAGTCATGACATCATGAAGCTGAGCTGGTGATGATTAAATTGATTGCAATAATTTTACTTCAAAGTTAACCGGTATATCTTGTCGTTATAAATTTATATTATTATGGGATATATTATGTGTGGATGTAGCAAAATAGCGAGCCCACAAATATCGGTATTTAAATATTAACAATACCTAATTTTGGTTTTAAATTACTAGTCAAAGACGTAAATTTTCAAAATAAAATCCAACCGTACTTAATGAATTAACAGTTAAAAAGGTTTACTCAAATACATTTAGGGAATTTTTCACAAGGACTTTTTTAGTTTCTCGCTTCCATAAAAATACATAAAAATATAATATAAGTGTTCAATTTATGGTATTTCAATCACTGATACATAACACATATCCCTAACTGATATTATCGTTCTAAATTCCAAAAACCCGAAACCCTATTCGCTTCAGAAAAACAAGAAGCAGCTTTCTGAGATCTGTTCAGATGTAACTCTTTCTTTGCTTAGACATTTTTAACTGTGCGAATAGTACTCGGTCCCTGCGGGTTCCGTACAAACTTAAGTATATGATAGTTCATACATCAACGAAATAATACCAACTTGAATAAAAGAAATAAATAAATAAGGGGTAAGGTAAGCATTACACAATCTTAACAAAAAAAAAATTCTTGTAGACATCGGTTTTTCCGGTATCGGTACTTTCGGTCAATTCTCCAACTGTAAATTATTTTTATTTTTTTTTTCCTGTAAAAAGACAACTCCCGCATTAGCATTAGGAATAATCCTGTGTCGCGGAGGGCTTCACAAACATTCAAACAACGGACACAAAGAACACCCAGACTCGGGACAACTATTTGTGGATCACACAAATTTTTGTCCCGTGTAGAATTCGAACCAACAACACTCGGCGCGGCGTAGTATCGAGGTGACCACTTAAACCATTGCGCCATCCGTGCAGTCAAAAAAAAAAAAAATGTAAATTTGTAATCGACAAATAATAATACGTGATGTGATATATTTATCGTCTCTTATTTTTTTTTTAAATACACATTCCGATTACGAAGTTGTAAGACTTCTCATGAGTTTGGGTCAACGGGATACCCGATAGGTTTTGATTCACATAGAAGCATAGGTTGACAGAAACTTGAAGAAGAATTTTTTTTCCAACTTCAAGGGACTTACGGACACCTTCTAATGCTTCTAAAACAAAGTTTTTTGAGAGACAGACAGACAAACGATGATATTATATCATAAGTGTTCCGTTTTTTCATTTTAAGGTACGGAACCCTAAAAGGGATTGACTTATGAAACTTGTAGTTAATATGAGATATATCTTCACGGTCTATTGAAGCTTGTGATTGGCAGCGATAAAACTTGGTGTTCTTACGTCACACTTTATATTTGTGGTTATATAATATTGTTTGTAAGAATGTTGGTGACTGGTTTGGTTATATTGTCTTGTGTGGTTTGTGTGAAAACTGCTGAACCTGTAGTTAGTTGCAGGGTAAGTAGGACACGATTTTTTTTTACGTTTGTCACAAACAAACATACAATCAAAGCTAGTGCACCTAGAGAGAAAAACTATCTCTGAATAATATTGAACGGTAGAGGGTATTGCCGTAGAAGATAAGGACTTGGGAGGCACCTCCACCTTAAGAAAACTTTTGTGTAATATTCAGATTTGTTATTTAAGTCAAAGTCAAATTCCAATACCTTTATTTCATAAAATTCTTTATGAAAAAAAAAAAATAAACGTCTTTTATCTGCACTAATAATAAAATATTACGGATCAACAATGACACTGCAACAATAGGTTGCTTTGTTGAGAGAAAAACAAATAAAATTTAAAAAATTAAAAAAAGTCAAATTCAAATTCAAAATCTTTATTTCTTAAAGTGGTCAATTTATAAAAAAAAACTAATTAAAAATTATAGATCAACAGACTCAGAGTCACCGCATCAATAGGCCAAATGTAAAATTATAAAATGAACAAAAGCGATGACAGATAATACCGTATCCGTCTGTGTCGATCTATAGCTGTGTCCAAATAGTTGAGCCTTGTGAGAAGAAATCGGGCAACCGAACTCATTAACACTCTTTTAAGTCACCAGATAGAATAACAATATTTAGTTCAATAATGAAATAAAACACTGTAAAAACTGTTAATAGAAATGTATTATATATACACGTGTTATTTATTATATATATAGTGTATATGAATATATTAAATGTTACTGAGTGATTACACTTGTTTCCCTGTATTATCTAAATATATTTAGGCCTAACGTTTTGTTTCCAACACCAAAACTACCCATTAGATTTTTTTTTATAAATAAATAATATCGTGATGCAAATATGGCTATCTGGGAGTGTCAAATTCAAATTCAATATCTTCATAAAGTGGCCAATTTATAAAAAAAATAGATTGTTTTATATCTGGTCATTATTTTTCGATCCCAAGGTTGCCTGGAATAAATTGCTTTTAGCGATAAGGCCACCCTTTGTACATATCAATTTTTGTAACCTTACTTTAAGCAATAGATATTCTAACTGGGCTGTTGGTCTAGTGGTTAGTGACCCTGACTGCTAAGCCAGAGGTCGTGGGTTCGATTCCCACCCAGGACAAATAATTGTGTGATGAGTACGGTTATTCGTTCTGTGTCTGGGTGTAATTTATCTATAATATGTATGTATTTAGAAATATATAAGTATGTTTATCAGCAGTCTGGTTACCTAATTTGGGATCAGACGGCCGTATGTGAGATGTGTGGAGTTATTATTATTATTATTATTTACTGGTTTACAATAAAGTTTATTCTATTCTATTCTATTCTAAAGCTATGTGAGTGTGTTAATTACAATTGCCCGAGGCTTTGTTCGCATCCATGTAGATTTTATTAAAATTCATGATGATCAGTTTATTAGTTAAGGCATGAAAGCATAACAAACGAACAAATAAACAAACTCACTTTTGCATTTATAATATTAGTAAGGAAGTAAGGATAGTTTTGTGATTAAATGTATAGTTTCCAACCCTCAACTATCAGTACCGTAACAATCACCTGCGCCAAGATGGAGGACTTTGTTTCGAAATAACTCCGTGGCAGCATCAGCCTGTTGTTTTAGAAGATCATATTGCGCACTTGAGAAGTAGATGGAACGCCTCGTCCTCGGCTCGGAGGCAGCTCAGATCTCCATCACAGGCTTACGCTAATAGGTAACTAATTAATCTTTTTTAACTAGATAAGAATAATCTACTTCTATGCCTCTTTTTAATGTCACTAGAAACATTCATTAGCAATAAATAAGAATCATTGAAATTGATTCTCAAAGGGCGGATATTTTCCGTAAAATACACACAAAAAAAAAAGTTGTACTGAGAACCTCTTTTTTTGAAGTCGGTTAAAGTTATAGTCGGTATAGTAATACTCTAAATAGCTATGTATGCTGTATTCCATCTGTTTTCATTTTATTTAATACTAGCAGCGCCCTGCGGTTTCACCCGCGTAAGTCCCTATCCCGTGGGAATACCGGGATAAAAAGTAGCTTATGCATTTATCCAGGTCTCCAGCTATCTACGTACCAAGTTTCATTGCAATTGCATTAAGTGGTTTTTGCGTGAAAGAGTAACAAACATTCGTCCATCCATCCAAACTTTCACATTTATAATATTAGTGGGATAGTGGGATTCAGTGTTTATAATGGTGCAGTGGGAAAAAACTTTCATCATCGGAATCTTACAACTTTACGTCGTTAGTTGAAAATGGATATCGTGGTTGCATACTAAGCTAATTATTTCTTTACTTTGTCAATGAGCGGCAAAAGGAGTTCACGGACATTACTAGATTTGCTTATGGGAACTTACATATTATTAAAATAATAATGTAATTCAAGATTCGCAACAATATTTATAAAAAATATTGAACGTCTTATTGTGATCGAGCCCTATACGCCTCAGTAGTAGTTGGTTTTGATGATTCTTTCAAAATAAAGCCGACTTAAAAAAAAAACTATTCCATAAAAGAGTTATATGGTTTTCTCATGGATGCCATTGTCAGAACTGAATCATTTGAAAGGGAACCACATGAGAAGCACCAGTTTTCAAATAAAAAAATAATCATCAAAGTCGGTTCACCCAGTCGAAAGTTCTGAGGTAACAAACAAAAAAAAAACAGTCCGATTGAGAACCTCCTCCTTTTTGAAGTCGGTTAAAAACACTTCGACTAATCATTTTATTATTAGGAAGTTTACAAATAAATAACAATTTGTTAATACTCTTTTACAAGTCGATGTTCCCAATACAATTATGGATTGAATTTAATATTATAATTGGATACTCCATTTTTTAGATGCAACATATTATTACTCTTGCCTTGTTTGTTTTAAAATAAACAAGGCAACATTACACTTTGATGATGAAAAAACAGTGGCCTCGAGTTTTTATTTCCCAGCCTCAGGCATATTAATTGAGCATGTGATTGAATATTTTGAATGGATTGAAAATATTGCTGAAAATTTAAAATATTTTTTTTTTATATTACAGTGAAATTTCCCGTTATATGGATACAGTACTAGCCCCATTCTTGGATACATACCACAGGAACATACAAAACTCATACCAACAGCTGACTGGTAAAATACTACGTAGAATTAAGGATGAAATCAACGCTGCGGTACAAAAGAAACAACAGATTTACCAGGAGCTCACGCAGCTTGCTGACGAGCTGAAAGTACCAGGTATTTTTTACTTTTGGAGGCCACCATATCATTTTTTAACTACCGCCGCAAAAAGAGGGATGTTATAACTTTGACGAGTCTGTGTGTCTGTGTATCTGTGTGTCTGTCTGTAGCATAGTAGCTTCCAAACGGATGAACCGATTTGAGTGAGGTTTTTAGTTTGAAAGGTGACTTGATCGAGAGTGTTTTTAGACATAATTCAAGAAAATCTGTTCAGCGGTCCGAAGATCATCAGCTCTTTTGTAATCGTTGAAGGGATTTTCAAGTCGGGAGTATTTGAATTTTTTTATTAATGATATATGCTCATAATAGCAAAATACATACACATAGATACAGACATTCATATACTCACGCCTGTATCCTAGAAGGGTATGCAGAGTGTAATAAAAACCCAATTTTTATCGCACTACAATTTGGTTCTATTCACGTGATGGAGGGCAAACTCGTTGCCACCAAGATGGGGAAATTGGGAGTAAATTAAAAGGGAAAGGTAGGTGAGAAAAGAAAAGGATATCGCTTATACGGATGAATTGGGGAGTGTCCGAAGTAGGATACGTCCGAATAGACACTTACTGTTTTATCACAGTTGTGCTCCGCCCGGCATAATTAAGTTAAAGAAACGTTATTGAGTGCCTTAGGTTGGGATGGATCATTAGCGTGATTGCTGTGTGCTAGTATATAAAGAAATCAGCTAATCATTCAAATGCTAGAGGCTCAAGAATACATACTATTTACGGGTGCGGTGATGTCCACGGCGTGGTGTAAGCCGATTCGATTCCAACTTACTACCCGTAGGGTTACCACGTTAGGATTATCTATCTCTTAACCTTTGAACAAATGAAATAGGTGATGTACAAAAATATTTTAAAAGCTGCTATTAACTTTGAGATTTTATTTGTAAGATAATAAGAAAGTATTGGCATGTCGAGGGAGGCAGAATGGACCTAACTACTTTAATGTAATGTTTTGTTTTGTTTAGCTATGTGTGACGAAGAAAGGCGTGCATCACGCACTATAGCTAGCAAGCATGTGGCTTCTATATACGCCTGTACTGAAGAGGCTCGCGTCTCCATCGCGAAAATGGGGAAGTACGCTGAAGAAATGATAAGTATTACGAGGAACCACATGCAAGCAACTCTGGTAGATGCTACGAAAGCGTTTGAAATCTCTGGTGGACAAAGAAGAATGTTGGAAAAGTAAGTAGTAATTACATAGGTATACTTTTCATCCAAAATTGTTAACACTAAGATTTTTTTTCTAACAGTAATAGTATTGAATGACATCCATCCGAAACTCACCACAGACTGCTCAGTCTCCACCGACCTGACATCCGAATAGTTGTAGGAACCATTACGGGCCACTTAGCCTTAAACCGGCACCTATTCACCATCAATGCGACAAGCAGTCCTCTAAGCAGAGGCTGTCTCAACGCGGAGGAAACGGCAGCCCACGTTGTCCAGGAGTGCAAGGGAGTGGCTTCTCTACGGGCAAGTATCCTCGCGGGAGCGAGGTCGCTCCTAGAAGCCTGTGAACGCCTCAGGAGGCTAGATGCGGAAACAGAGCTTCGAATTGAAAAAAAATTTTAGTGTCGGATAGCCCATTTATCGAGGAAGGCTGTAAGCTATATAACATCACGCTACGACCAATAGGAGCGGAGCATCAATGAAAAATGTTGCAAAAACGGGCAAAATTTACAAACACAGACGAAGTTGAGCGGGTCAGCTAGTCTGCGACAAAATGATTCTACAATGAACATATGTATGCACCTACTACTACCTGCCTATTCACTTTATTCTATAGAGAATACTAACTTAGTAAGCAAGTCACAGGTGCGCCGTACGACATGCGGCTATAAGCACCGGTATAAGCCATAAGATATTCAGTTTGTGTCTGGTCATGGGTATTCAAACAAGAATTGATGCTCCTACTAATAAAGAAAAAAAAAAAGAATGAATATGCTAACAATTGAGCCCTTCTGTCTTGGTAATAATAAACTGTTTTTCAATATTTAGAACAAATGTCTCAACCTGTCTTCAAGAGCTGTCTAAAGCAGCTGTTGTCCTGGGTTACGAGTTGGATCTGAGTTTAACCAACGCGAGGCGCCACAACGAACAGTCTTGCGAACGTCTGACTATTTGTACCTCGAGAGCAAGAAAACATACTGAAGAAATATTTGGTGCTCTAAAGGACAAGCTGTACCAATGTGTATACGCTTAAATATTTAAGGCAGTTTGAATCTTGTTAGGATAGCAATAAAACTGATGATACGTTAAAGCTTTACTTATTATGAAATGTTACAATAAAAAACTTTCGTGGGTGGTATTCATGTTTATTAAAGGTTTTACTCACGTTTGTGGATGAGCGACTAGTTTCGGACCCAACCGGGGATCTATTTCAAGGAGTGAAGCGTCCTGCCACGACGGTGTCAGGCGTCACATTGGTAGCAGTGTGCAGTGTACAAACGTGAGTAAAACCGTATATCTTGAATAAACATATTATGGAATGTTTTATTTTTATTACAAGCTTTTATTTATCTTGTGAAGTCTATTAACAAGCAGTAGGCTAGGTGGATGGCAGTATTTGACAACCTTCGAATAGGAAGAGTCTATGTGATTCATTAACCCCAATTTCATACTTTGTAAATTATTTATAATTAATTTACCATTTGACAATACAATTACTTTACACAAACACATATATCAGCCTTAATTAATTGAGTTATACGTGAACTATTCAAATGTTAGTTTGTTTCAGTGAACCAGAGTACTCAATTTGTTATCAAACCAAATCAGAATGAATTCTTTTCATTAAAATGTCAAGGAACTTAATTAAGGCTGATTTTTCCTTGACTTAGAGCCAATTGGAGAAGCATTACCATCTCCATTCCATCAGAAGTATGCGGAACAACCCGCATTTTATTATGGTATAGGGGGCAAACGAGCAGATGGGTCACCTTGTGGTAACCGGATGACTACCGCCGCTCATGGGCATCTGCAACTCCTGTCACAAGTTTGAAGTGAGAGTAGGGCAAGGAGAGAAGAGGGGAAGCGGGGGAGAAGGAAGGGTTAGGGCCTTTGGTAACCTCACTCATTCGGCGTAAAACAATGAAATCATGCTTCACTGCCGGTTTTTTTGTGACGCCGTGGTATCACTGCGGTCGAGCCGGCCCATATGTGCTCAAACATGGCTCTCCCACGAAAAGAATTACGCGCGAAGTATTGCATAGACTCTTTGGGAAGAAGTGGCAATAATAATGACATAATTGGTATTGTAAGTGGTTACATGCGCTGGTCAGCGTAAAGAAAACAAGAAAAAAAATTATTAGGTACCTACACCGCGTGGTATAAAGCTGTGCTGTGAAATATCAATCTTGGGCCTTATGCTTATGTGTTTGTCTTCTGAAGTTTTTTAATCAACCTTTGGAATATTACCAATGTTTTTAACAGTTCAGTCAGGAGCTTGCGGTTCGATTCTCGTTCATTGCAAATAGGTATACCTTTTTGCATTGGTCGTAGTTTTTCTATATATACCGCGTATGATTTAGAAAAAAAAAAGAAATGTACGTATGTAGATCCGATCTGATATTCTTTTTGTATCATTTTAGTAAAACGAGTGCGTAAATAAACATAAATCAGTCTTTGTTTTGGGAGGTTTTCATGAAAAAACCCGGACTATATCAATTCAAAATAAAGCCCTTGTAACTGCCGAACAATTCAATATACTATTCAGAATTTTGTTGTGTTGTCTTGTTTCAAACTGCTTTTAAAATTCAACTTTTTGTAGGCCTATCGTTTTTATAACACTTTTTTTTATGTTTTGACTCCGGGCACACATTTATATCTACCTACTAGACGAATAGCTCATATGATGCCTAATTTTGGTAGTAAGACAACTCTCGAACAGATAAGTATACATATATAGGTATTTATTTTATTATGCAACTCGATTAGTATATAAACTTATATAGGGTGTTAGGTAAACTCTCTCAAAAACGAAGACAGACCGTAGTACTAAAGATAACTTTGACGGTGGGTTAGAAAGCAAATGGAACCCGATGTAAAAAAATCATTTTTTTACAATGTTATCTATACTAGCATTATTCACGCCCCATCATGTTTTACAGCTAAACTCGCCGAAAACGCGCAGCTTTCGGCCATACTTGGACCTGAGTTTCAGCTGTTCTTTTATTTATTTTTATAAAATTATCGTTTCGTTTAGCTATGCTAATATGACGGACAGTGAATAATGCAAATAAAACATTATTAAACAATTTTTTTTTTCATCAGTATCGATTTTTTTTCTGGCCCATCATTAAAGGTAACATTAGGCTTCGTTTTCCTGACCGTTTATCTAACACCCGGTGTATAAAAGATCCCAACATTAACCGTAAGGTCGTGGTCCGTTAAGCATGATCATCGGCATGGTCGAAGGATCCTCCGATCCTCTTCATGTTAGAAGGACATAATATCCGTTTATTCACAGTGAGCACTCAACGTGATTGGGAGTAGGTTTCATGTAGCAGAATACAGTTCCGACTCACTGGAACTAGCGGAAAATTGTTCCGACTCACTGGAGCTACCGGAATACAGTTCCGACTCAAAGAACTAGGGGCACACAGTTCCGACTCACTGGAATTACTCTCAACTTTCATTGGCATACTCCGCAAGAGTGCATAGATAGCTGACTCATCAATACTATCGACCTCAGGTCTTGGAGGTGGGTGATGTGGCGACATCCACACATAAAGCGAAATCATACTTCAACGATAAATTTTCATCTAAATCATATAGGTAATTAAACTCGTTCTGAGGGTCTCAATTATATATAAAAAATATATAATTGGGACCCTCACAACGAGCCCTTTCGTTTGATGTGTCACACGTTACACACACGGCTTTTTTATTTTCACGTGTGTGTCCCCCATATTCAAAATTCAATAATTTACACAGGAAATTATATGTGTATCAAATATCAACTATTGGTCCTGTAGATTCCGAGTACATTGACTGTGACAGACTGACAGAAAGACGCACGAGAGATCGTATTAGGGTTCCCTTTTAACATTCGAACAAACTGAACCCTAAAAAGGTTATAAGCTATGTAACATCACGCAACGGCTCTTAAGACATGAGCAGTGACCCTAATTGCAGATGAACCTGCGAGGACTAGCTGTAAATGATAATAATGGTAAAAACTTTGAATTTTCAATAATCAAATTCGTGGCCCTTAATTCAATTTGTACCGAACGTGGCGGCGATAGACGTATACGAGAATTAAAACTAATCAGTACAGGTCTAAGCTTCATAAACATAATCAAGCAGTAAGTACTGTTAGTGTAGTATGTGACGGCACATGGCGAAAAGGAATAAATATCGAAAATTTGCGGATGGATGAAGAAAGTTCTACCTCACGGATTCGACGACGGAAGGCGTGCACCACGGAGCCAGTCAGACTATGACCGCGTTCGTATACTTAGTTTAATAAGTAAGTTTGTGTTAAAAATTTTTAAATTATTTATTTATTTACTAGCAGCGCCTCGCGGTTTCACCCGCATAAGTCCCAATCCAGTGAGATTGCCGGGATAAAAAGTAGCATATACGTTAATACAGGTCTCTAGCTATCTACATACAAAGTTTCATCGCAATCGGTAAAGTAGTTTTTATGTGAAAACTTTACAAACATACACACAAATGTTTTCTCTTTATAATATTAGTTTAGATTTATCACACTTACATCTATCTTAACAGGAACATGAACCTAATGCGATAGACAAGCGAATTACATTATTAATGTGCATTGAAATCATAAAGAATATAAATAAACTGAATTACTTCCATACTTGATGATTAAATGACGTCAATTGAAGGTAAAGAGCGAAATATTTAATCAAAATGTACCATAGTAAACGAAACCTCAACACGAACAAATGTTAATTTGAATACCATCGCTCGTTTGATTTGAATGAACTAATTTAAATTCATTAGTGGGTGACTGGGCGGCCATGTTGTCTAAATATTTGAATAATTTGATTTCACTTTGTCGTATAACGGTAAATTAAAGGGTCTCTATGATTAGGACAGTGAAGGGTCCAAGGTCCTTCGAGCTTTGGAAACTTATAATGTAGATTGGGCGTTTTGACGCATTATAGTAATGTTTTTGGTTGCAATGTTCTTTTACACTCTTTTTTTTTCGGTTAAAACTACGTCGGCGAACAAGCACGGCACATATTCCTGATGTTAAGTGGTTATCAACTCCATAAAACCTTCCAACACCAATTGTGTTCTAGAGCTGTGGCGATTGTAAATAAGCTAGTGTTGGGGAATCGTAATTCTTTGCCACATTACCTCCACCCTGAAGGGGATGCTCCAGTGCTTTCTGTTCAATTGAGCAGCAATACTGCACTGTGAGAGTCTTATATATTGCTAAATATTGCACGCGGCTTTGTTCACGGTAGTGTCCGTTCACACAGTCCGCCACGGAGAGCATCGGAGGGCACTCTTCTTTCCCACAGATCGGCGTATTATCCGCTCAGAACCCGCCTACTTTGTACTTGGTGTATTATCCAATTCTAGTATTGTGCAGTTATTTTAACGGAGTCCGTCCGAGTATGTGAACGGAGATGTTCGGCTGCGCGAGCGAGAAAAAAGACGTCAACAGAAGGAGCCGGTCAGTTCCTGTTATTGTTTAACACAAAGCGCGTTAGAGTGATATCACACTGGCAATTTGTAAGCGAGTCCAAAGCGAGACGAGTGCACAGCGAGCACACTGCGAGGTCGCAACGAGAGCGCAGCAAGCTTGTCGCGAATAGATAATGGATCCTCCCATATTTGTCGCTGTATCTGCTTTTGTTCTCATTTCCTGCGTCTTCGGAGTAACAAAGCTAACAGCAGTGTTTCCTCGTCGGAATCCATTCTGTCGCAGAGTTCAAAATGCGAACCGCACGCCGCGAATTGGTTGCGTGCCCGCCGTGTCTTCCTGGCGTGTTCGGCGTGCGTTTGTTGCTAGCTCGTTGCGCACTCGCAGCGAACTCGTTGCGCACTCGCAGCGAACTCGTTGCGCATTCGCATCGATATCAGCCTAAGGTCGGCTCGCAACCAATCTCATATATAAAAGAAGAAATCTAAAAATCAACATTATTTTAACTATCCACAACTCTATTTAAAACGTGATCAAAATCAGCTCTCCTCTCCTAACCGGTCTATTTAAACGGACCGTAAACTTAGTATGCTAGCGTAAGTATACTAAGTTCATGGAACGAACACTTAATTTAGAGTCAGACAATGTGTCAGTGTCAGTCAAACGGCTACATCAAATTAAATGTGTCCAGTATGTATGTTGACCTATCATGGTAAGGAAAGGTTTACAGCGATAGTTAAAGCTATACTATAGTAGCTATATAGCTATATATAGCTACTATAGTAAGAGGAATTAGGGTTATAATTCGAGCACCAGACGATCTCTGGTATATAATATTTGTGTTCTTTTGTATCTACTTTTACAAATATTTTGTGTTCATTTCAACTTACAATAACTTGAGAATAAAAGTTACATTACATATTACCAAATTACATTTTAACTACAAGGTTTAAAATAATCAATTAGTCATAAGACAGCTTTTATTACCTACAATAAGGTCTATCCCTTGGCAGAAAGAAAATTGTGAAAAATAAAATATTTACAGGGTACATTTACAGGTGCAGGACATTGAAGTAACTAAAAATATAGTTAAAAAAAATTACCTCTTTAATCTGCCTGTCTCGTCTTTTTCTTTAGTAGGGTTTTCCGTAGGTATATAATACATGGTCGCCATTTTTTTTACTATAATGGACGGGTAATGTCGCAGACATCACAGATATTGTATTATAAAGAAGTAGGTAGAAGTAACGGCTTACTGTCATCTCGTGCTTGTTTGAAAAAAAAGAGTTGTTCGTCACTCTAACCACGTCTTCCTTGAGTTCACTTGTTTTTCTGATTCCTATGATTTAGAAGACACTGTTTTATTATGTCGCATACGGGACAGTATATTTCTAAATAAACAATGTCCCGAGACATCATCAATTCTGAACGTTTCCTCGCTGTAACCAAACAATCTGTATCAATAGTGACCCCTCAGCTAGGTATGTTGTTAGTCCCTGAACATTCCGAACACATACAATACTTAAAACGGTTAATGGTTTCCTGTTTATCTCATTAACTCTGAGCAAAGTAAATATAGGTGGATTTCAGACTGATGGAAAAAGTGTTATCTTCGCTGTAAGTAGAGGTTTATCCTCAAACTTTAAACCCGAACATAAATGTATGATCTTAATCAAGAAATTGAGACGAAGAAAGTTAACTTATACCATACATTTTTGCTTACGAGAATAATTAAATTAGGTCATATAATTATATATACTGACGCTTGCATCAACAAAAGGGTAGGCAGATGCGTATTAAACAACCAAATTTTACCAATTATTTGAAAGGTTGGAAAATTTATCTTAAGTCAATAACATCGTATTAAATACAAGATATAACAATTTTACTCACGTGTGTATTTCAGGGATGTCCGACTAGTTTCAGATCTGACGGGGGCCCTTTTTCAAGGAGTGTAGAGTGCCGCTGTGACGGTGGTAGGTAGGCGTCACACGGCGTTACTGAGACTGAGAGTGTCAGGTGTTACACTAACTGAGACTCAGAGGTTTTTTCCGAGTATGTCTCCGAACAAGATTTGTCTCCAAAACTACAACATTGCTATTTTTCAAGTCAGTTTGAAAGTACAGACATTTAAAAAATATAAGTCTGTAAAGACCAAAAATTGGTTTTTATGTGATCTTACAACAAATTAACGACTTTCAGATTTCTTCCTTTACTTACGTACCTTGCTTCTCGCCAAATTTCATGATTGTTTGTCAATGGGATACACTATAGGTATTGATTTACTTGTTCAAAATTGTTAAAATAAAAAACTTAAATGGCCGTACCTTTTGACGTTTCTTAGTGAAGTTGCACGCCAATTGCGCCGTATGTCAGTTTGACAGTTATCTACTCATTTAAAACTACTAACACAACTATTTAGCTTAGCTTGAGGGCTTAACAAGAATACTAGCAACGTTTGACGTAAGTTACTAGTATTGAATAAAAATTAGGCAGACTAGAAATAGGTCAGAGAAATTCTGAATACTTATTCTTGTATTTTAAATTCGTCCTATATAATATAAGTTAAGCTACAAAGCGAATCCCAAATTTCTTCGTATTCTGATAGCACGTTCGAAAACTGTCGTTTGTGTCAAAAACATATACACACTCAAGCATCAACTTAAATTTCGTGCGTTCAGAAAAGAAAAAAGGAAAGATTTTATTTCGTTTGTCTTGTAGCACCTTCGGGAAATTTCATAGATAAATTATTCCAATTCTCAGGACACTTGGCAGAGACGGGTATGTCAAAAGGAATATAAAATTCCACTGATAAACCAGTTTCCGAGACGAGAATGATATAAATCTTAATAATACGTATAATAAGTGAAGCACTGTCTACTTTCTACGGGGAAATGGAGGAATGTTGTCAGGAAATGAGTTATGGAATGTCATACGACTATATATTAACTTTAAAACTTTCATCTGTTTGTTAAAAGTATTTTTAACGTACGCATCTAATAATTACCCTTGAAAATCTACACCTATTACCGCCATATTTTTAAAATGATCATTTCAAAAATTATGTCATAGCTACACAAGTGGTTGCTCCACAGAAAATAAAAATAAATATTTATTTGCAAAATTTATCGCTTAGTTTACTTATGTGCATACATTAACGACATACACAATAATGTCTTGACGGGTTCCGTAAACAGTGCACATTCCATAGTAACCTAATCCCCAATACGTAAGCACACTAATACGTACGCAATTATTATAAAATGAAGTCCCCCACCACGTCCTCTGTCTGTCTGTTCGCGATAAACTGAAAAACCACTGAACGGATTTTCATGCGGTTTACACTATGAGACAGAGTGATTCATGAGGAAGGTTTTGGTGTATAATTTGTATCCGTGCTCAAAAAAATATTTCGATACAAACTCAATACATACTGGTGGAGCGCCAATATATTTATAAAATGCATACATAATCGCACCATAATATATTTCGTTATATTATTAATTTCATAGTCTTTATGTAAAGCACATTCTGTTTGTCGAATGCAATTGGTGCTGGTACTGCTGTAATATTGCCAATGTACTCGACGATCTCAAGAGATGGCGTTAGCAGTCTTCAAATAGTGTAAGCGCGCTGCGCCTGATTGGTGCAAGAAAAAACGGACATACCCTGCTCTCATCGCTTTTCGCTAAGACGCCCTTTAATATAAAAATTTAGTTCCGCCACGGACTTCAGTTATATTTCTCGTGAAAAGAAGCTGATTTTCCGTTAGTCCTATAGCCGTGTAGTGTTTGGACTCGCTTGTAACCTTTACAAGGTGTATGTGGAGTGCTCTAGTCTTCGATCGTGACCGGCCGGTCAATACCTTTCAAGAGACCGTAGAAACCTCGCCGCTGCTCGCTGCCTTCTGGAGGATCGGGACTTGGTCGGTGTTGCAGGTCAGTGCTGGCATGATTGTTTTGATCGATAGAAGTGGTTTACTTCCCTACACCTCGTACGCTATACTATAAACAATTTATTAACTGTTGAGCAATCACACCCTGGTCGGGCTATTTACACGCCTGACCATATAATTTGGTCCTTACGAGTACGGATAGGCCAGTGATTCACGTAAATATTGGTGAATTTACTTTTCTATTCATATCATAAAAAAGATTCACGTAATTCTAGTGAATTCTTGCCGCCATTTTTCCTCGCTCACAGATTTACGTAAAATTGGTAAATTCTGTGTTTAAAACGCACGAGAACTACGTAATTATTGGTAGACTCGTATTTAAATATAATTAATTGTTAGATTTGGTGAATTACGTATTAATTGGTAATAATATCCATTATACTCAATTTAGTTGAACTTATTTATACCTACCCACTTATTAACCGCTCCACCACTGTACTTTACGCTAAGTCATTTTAGGATTTAAATTTAATTTGTGTTTTTACACTAACTAGGTAGATATACCTATCACTTTGTAGTTGTATTGTGATATTATTTTATAAACATGACGGAAAGCGAATCAAGCCGCGAAGTCATGTTGGTTATGTTGAATCAAAAGAAAGAATTATTATTTCAACGTATTAATCGTATGTACACATCGTCGAAAGGTATAATTTCTTTCGATTCATCAACGCGAGCTAACGAGAATTTTCTGGCTGAAACGGAGATGATAGATGAGTTACGCGATAAATTTGAGTCCATTGTTGATAAAATAAATAATATAAATTTGTTATCAAAGATTACGGTCAATCCCGAGTATTCTTGCCTCGATTCATTTGATGATTTATACTCGAGAGTTAAACGCGTTAGAAATAAAATATTAACCACTTCTAAGGTGCGTTCACTCGAGACCAGTAGCTCGATCAAGTCCGTAGTGAAATTAGAACCTTTAGTAATTCCGAGTTTTGACGGACGCCCTGAAAACTGGAATACCTTTTATCAGTCTTTTAAAGCTAATATTCATTTGAATCAACAGCTTTCTGACTCGCAACGTGTACAGTATCTAATTTCTAAACTCACCCACGACGCACTAAAATTCACTTCCGGTATTATTCCGTCAGGTGAAACATATAAAATACTGTGGGATAGTTTGGTTAAGAAATACCACGACAAACGCTCATTAGGTACATATTATATCAATAATATACTGGACTTAAAAACTTGCTCGCACACTGCGAACGCGCTCGATACCTTTGTTAGTAAATACTCCGCTTCGATATCAGCTCTAAAAGAATTAGGCATAACTGATCTAACTGATTTTATTTTTCTTCAATGCGCTTTGAGAAGGATGGATCCTCAAACCATCCAAGCCTTTGAACTTTCGATTCGGGATGTGGAAGTGCCTACGACACAACAGCTTATCGCTTTTATACAAGATCAGGCTAAGATTTTAGAGCGCTCAAACCCGCGAAATTGGTCATATACGAAACCCGCTGCTGTTGTTACGTCGCCCTCACGCGACCGGCGCGTTCATCACACCTCCAAATCTTACGCAGCAGTTACCGCGAATTGTTGTTTGTGTAGTGGTAACCATCGACATTTATATGATTGCGCTCAGTTTAAAAATATGCGAGACGCAAGGGCTAGATATGAGTTTATTAAATCGAAGTACGGTTGCGTTAATTGTTTAAGCACTTTACATAAACTTCCGGATTGTAAGAGTACGTCAGTCTGTTTCTGTAATAAAAGACACCATAGGTTATTGCATTTTGATAGTAATAATTCGCAATCGCATGCGGCTATGGTAAATACCGCCGTCGCGTACTCGCCGCCGCCCGCTCATCGAGCGACCGTTACTTCGCCCGCGCCTTCTCATCGCGCTCACACGACTTCGTCATGCATTCGAGCGCCCCCGCTTGCTACAGAACCAGTTACACATACACAGTCTTACACTTCTTGTCATAAGGGTGATATACTTTTGTCAACCGCTCAGGTATACGCGCGCTCTAAGGGTAGCGCTGGTATCAAATCTGTAGTTAGGTGTTTGATAGATAATGGCTCGCAGAATAATCTAATAACATCTGCTTGTTCTAGTTTATTAAATTTACCGATAATACCGTTGAATAATTCCTATGTTAAAGGTGTTGGTTCCGCTTCAAGTCCGATAATCGGTTATGTTCATTTAGACATTGAATCCCGTATTTATCCGGATCAGAAATACACTATACATGCGCTTGTTGTAGAATGCATTACGGATCAATTGCCTTCGAAATTTATCGATTGTGATCGCGACCTAGATTTTCGTAACCTTCCGCTCGCTGACTTAAGCTGGAATATTCCGGGAAAGATTGATTTATTGTTAGGTGCCCAGCTATTCCCATTTATATACTTAGGAAATATGGTCGAGTGTGGGCCGCGCGCACCGTGTGCTTTATCTACAACATTTGGTTACGTACTTATGGGAGATTACCCGCGTAAACATATTTTACCTACTGCCGCGTCTTTTTCTGCGTTAGCGCTTAATGATATAGTGCAAAAGTTCTGGGAACTTGAAGAAGTACCCATGAAACGCTTGTTGTCACCAGAGGAGACAGATTGCGAAAATATTTTCACGGCTACCGTGACCCGTGACGACGTAGGTCGTTATACAGTTGCATTACCGTTCTGTAGGGACCCTTCGGAATTAGGTAATTCGCACGCTACCGCTTATCGCCGTTTCGTTTCACTCGAGCGTAAGCTCCGTCAGGCACCGATAGTGCGCGAAAATTATAACAAGGTTATTCAGGATTATATTGATAACAATTACCTCAGTCCTGTTAAAGAATCTGAGCTGTCCTCTGATGGTTATTATATACCGCATCACGCAGTAGTCCGACCTGATAAACCGATGCCGCGCATCGTATTGGACGCGAGTGCTAAAACGCATACAGGACTTTCGCTTAACGATATATTACATATTGGACCCAATTTACAGGCCGATCTGTTTTTATTATTGTTAGGTTTTAGATTATTTCCTATTGCAATGAACGCTGATATAAAACAATATTATTTACGGATTGGTGTACCAGTAGACCAACATAAATACCTACGCATTTTATTTAGATTCAACGAATCGGAAAAAATTCGAACTTATGCCTTTAATAGGCAACCTTTCGGTCTCAAGTCAAGCCCTTACATAGCTATGCGCACTGTGCGACAGCTGGCTACTGACATGAGTCCGCTCTATCCTGATGCCGCGAAAGTGGCAGAGACCTGTCTGTATATGGACGATTTGGTTCTTTCTATTGCAAATGAGGATACTGCCACGCAATTAGCTCACAACTTGATTAAGTTTTTCAAATCGGGTGACTTTGACTTAGTGAAGTGGTCTAGCAATTCACCAGTGCTACTTGACTCGCTTCCCGACACGCACCGCAAGTCGCTTGATTTTGATGTTGACAATAATGTCTCTAAGGTCTTAGGTCTCTCATGGGAACCATGTGAAGATAATTTTCATTTCTCATGCGCCGCAATTAATGAAAGGTGCACCAAGAGAAACATACTCTCGATGGTTGCACGACTATTTGACGTGCTCGGATTGGTCGCGCCTGTGATTCTCTATGCCAAGTTGTTAATTAAGGAACTGTGGCTCAGCAAGTGTGATTGGGACGATCCTGCACCGGAGCACATACGCACCCGTTTTTTCGCTCTTGCGCAAGAACTTCAAATGCTTGACACTTTAAGGATTCCACGTCATGTAGGCGTCGAAGTTGGTTGTGAATTACGTCTTGTTGCTTTTTGTGATGCTAGCATGAATGGTCTGGGATGTGTCATTTATGCCCATTGTACCTACCCGTCTGGCATTCAAACTCGCATTCTTTGCGCTAAATCAAAGGTTTCGCCAACAAAAATCACTACGCTCGCTCGCTTAGAATTATGCGCTATTTTACTTATGTCAAAATTAATAAAAACTGTGCGAGACACATATGCAACACGTATGACCATTGCCGGGATATACGCATTTTCTGATTCCACTATTGCTTTATCATGGGTTCATTCTTCACCACATCGTTGGTCAGTTTTCGTCGGTAATCGCGTCGCTCAGTGCCAAGAAAACTTGGACTCTAAACATTTTTATCATATTGCCGGAGCTAGTAATCCAAGTGATTGTCTTTCGCGTGGTATGCTTCCATCGCAACTTTTGACCCACGATTTGTGGTGGAAAGGTCCTCCGTGGATTCGCAGCTCATCTGAGAAGTGGCCGATTAAGCCATTCTCGCTTAATAATTGCTCTGTCTTGCCTGAACTCAAGGCAAATGTGTTGGCTGCCATTACTCACACAGAGCCGCCGTTGCTGTGTACGTTAGCACAACGTGTTTCTTCTTGGGAAAAGTTGCTACGTATCACCGCATATGTATTAAAATTCGCAAGACCTAAAGTTAAGGTCGAACCTCGTTCTATAGCAGGGTTGACAAGTGCTGAGAATGCGTTAATTCTCGCCGTTCAATCTGTGCACTTCTGTGAAGATATCAAATTGATCAAGGCTGATAAATTACCTTCAAAAAAGCTGCAAAGCCTCTTCGTCTTCTTAGACAAACAAGGGATTTTACGCATTGGAGGAAGACTTTCTGGATCAATGCTTCCTTTCGAAGCTAAACATCCGGTTCTTCTCCCTAAACGCGATCATGTCGTTGACTTAATAATACAGCATTTTCATGTTGTTAATTGTCACACCGGACCTGGACTTCTTATGTCTATTATACGACAACGCTACTGGATCTTGGATGCCAGGACTGTTATCAGGTCCAAGTTGCGAAAGTGCAACACTTGCTTTAAATGCAACCCAACGCATCCAACGCCTATAATGGCTGATCTTCCTGATTACCGTGTTTCAGAGGCCAAGGCATTTTGTCACACTGGTGTAGATTACGCTGGTCCGATAAGGACAATCCTTTCTCGCCGCAGAGGTCAACATGCGCAAAAGGCGTACATCGTTCTTTTTGTTTGCATGGTCACACGTAGTCTACATATTGAAGTGACCAGTGATTTAACTACTGAAAACTTTCTAGCCGCTTTTAAACGCTTTATTTCCCGTCGAGGACCAGTTTCATGTCTCTATTCCGATAATGGATCTACTTTCATCGGTGCGAATGCACATTTAGATGAGCTGTATAGTTTTTTATTGAACTCTAGCTTCAAAAACGCGCTGTCGAATGAGTTGCTCTCTCGACGCATAGAGTGGAAGATGATTCCCCCAAGATCACCAAATTTTGGTGGGATGTGGGAAGGGAATATAAAGAGCATGAAAACGCATTTATATAGAGTAATAGGAAGTCAGTTACTTACATACGAAGAACTGCAAACTGTTCTTACTCAGATAGAGTGTATTCTTAACTCTCGTCCATTGAGCGTATTATCGTCAGACCCTTAACCTGAGGTGTTAACTCCCGCGCATTTTTTGATGTCTACTCCGTTGCAATATTTACCCGCTGCTGATTTGTCAGATCAACGATTGAGTCTGTTAGAACGTAAAAAGTTGTTAGATAGTATGGTCCAATCCTTTTGGAAGAAATGGCACTTAGAGTATTTGCACACGTTGCAAGTTAGGCAAAAATGGGCTACTCCCGACAAACCGGTAGAAATCGGAACTGTTGTTCTTCTTGAGCAGGAGAATTCTCCACCGTTGCATTGGCCGTTAGGAGTAATTACGGACGTGTTCAGAGGCTCTGATAACGTTGTACGCGTGGCGATAGTTAAAACGCAAACTGGAATTTACAAACGCGCTGTAACTAAATTATATCCTATTCCTACACAATAAATTCAACTTAGTTTAAACCTTATTTTTTAGTTTAGGCCGCTATATTTATCATATTTATTATTTAATCGCATAATGCATGTGTTACTCTCGGTCAGTTAGAAAATTCGCGTGTTTTGAAACATCTTGTGATGTTCCAAGGCGGGGTGCATGGTGGAGCGCCAATATATTTATAAAATGCATACATAATCGCACCATAATATATTTCGTTATATTATTAATTTCATAGTCTTTATGTAAACCACATTCTGTTTGTCGAATGCAATTGGTGCTGGTACTGCTGTAATATTGCCAATGTACTCGACGATCTCAAGAGATGGCGTTAGCAGTCTTCAAATAGTGTAAGCGCGCTGCGCCTGATTGGTGCAAGAAAAAACGGACATACCCTGCTCTCATCGCTTTTCGCTAAGACGCCCTTTAATATAAAAATTTAGTTCCGCCACGGACTTCAGTTATATTTCTCGTGAAAAGAAGCTGATTTTCCGTTAGTCCTATAGCCGTGTAGTGTTTGGACTCGCTTGTAACCTTTACAAGGTGTATGTGGAGTGCTCTAGTCTTCGATCGTGACCGGCCGGTCAATACCTTTCAAGAGACTGTAGAAACCTCGCCGCTGCTCGCTGCCTTCTGGAGGATCGGGACTTGGTCGGTGTTGCAGGTCAGTGCTGGCATGATTGTTTTGATCGATAGAAGTGGTTTACTTCCCTACACCTCGTACGCTATACTATAAACAATTTATTAACTGTTGAGCAATCACACCCTGGTCGGGCTATTTACACGCCTGACCACATACTAACTTTTAAACTTTCGCGTTCCATGATATAATATTATCTACGTATGAACGGGAATTAACGCGATCTTATTTATATTTACAACACCTCAACTCCATTCACCCCAAGATAAGGTTCACATATGAGGTGGAGGCGGATAGGTCATTGTCATTTTTAGATGTCAAAGTAACCGCGAGGTCAGATGGGTCCTTGTCCCACTGTGTGTACCGCAAGCCTACTCATACGGATAGGTACCTACACGCCACGTCTCATCATCATCCCCGACACCTGCAGTCTGTTATGACTTCACTCAAGAACAGAGCATACGATCTTTGTGACCCTGAACATTTGGAGCGAGAGCTGGATCATGTTCAGGAGGTACTTAAAAGTAACGGATATCAGGTGAATGGAACACGGAAGCAACCGACAATGAGACGCAAGCATCCGGAGGTGAACAGACAACCAGCCTACATGCCATATGTGAAAGGAGTAACGGATAAGATCGGCTCCGTATTAAAGAAATACTCCATTCCGACAGTATACACACCAGGCATAAAGGTTCAAAACATCGTGGGTACACCGAAGGACGTCTTGCCGTTACAAACTCCAGGTGTCTACAAAATAAACTGTAGCTGTGGTAGTTCCTACATAGGCCAAACAAAGCGGACCATTGCTGAAAGGGTCAAAGAACACATCGCTGCTGTGAAGAACCGACAGATTAGCAAATCAGCGATTGCAGAACATGCACTCGAAGCGGGCACCAATCACTGGATTGAATTTCACCGTACGCAAGTCCTCTCCACGGAACGTCACTTTTACTCAAGAGTTGTACGTGAAGCGATTGAAATTAGAAAACACAAAACTTTCAATCGGGAAGATGGTTTCAAATTATCTACAGCGTGGAATCCAGTGATAAAAAAACATGCCACCTCGCTTTTATGCGCAGTCGGGTGAACACCAGAATAGGGCCACATCGGTTTGCTTACAGAATAGGGACACTGTTAGTATAGTATGTGACGGTACATGGGGAAAGAAAATATCAAAAATATCAAAAAAGTGGAGGTGGATGAAGAACCTTCTACCTCACGATGTCGGCGACGGAGGGCGTGCACCGCTGAGCCAGTCAGCCTGTGACCACGGCCTGTGCAACCTGGTCGAAACGTCAGGCAATTCAGAGGTATGTAATACCTTTTCGTGATCGCGTTAATTCCCGTTCATACGTAGATAATATTAAACTCAATACATGCTTCTACAGCCACAATTAGGCAGATAATTATGTTGTTCGATCTGAGTGTGAATAAATAAATCGTAAAGAGCAGTTCGATGTCACTGTTTAATATAAAGTTTTTTTTTCAAAATAGGTTTATGAGTTAGTTCTTAAAAGATCACAAATTGAAGATCAAAAAAAAAATTAAGTGACCCTAGTAAAAACATGTACTTCATGTTTGCGGATCAATCTGATCTTAGCTTAAACTGGCAGATCAAAGACGCGATCTTAGTTTAGGTATAACTTTGAACATCCTTACTTTTCGACAAAGGTTTTTTGTCACAAGCTGACTGACATGACATCTAGGTAACCTCCGACGTGTAGTTCGTGAGATAGAACTTTCTTCATTCATCCGTAAACTCTTGAAGTTTTCGTTTCGCCATGGACCGTCACACACAAAACTAACGATGTCCCTATTCTGTTAACAAGCATACAAGACGTGTCTCTTATCCTTATGTTTTTTCAACAGCGTTTAAATGCGAGATTGCATGTTTATAACCACTGGATTCTTCAAAGCAGGTAGTTGAAAACCTTTCAAACGAGTTCACTTTTTATGCTTCTTAATTTCAATGTTTTAACTCATAACCCTTGAAATTCCATTCTGTGCTTGGAGCATGCTTTAAACAATGGTTATTGGCAATAATCGTATCGTTTGGTCTATACTTTAACTACGGCAAATTCAGTTTATCTTACTGATATTATAAAAGCCTGTGAGGATGGATGAATGGACGTTTGTTACTATTTCACGCAAAAACAGCTGAACAAATCTAAATAAAATTTGGCATAGAGATAGATTATAGTCTGGGTGCTATTCCAGACTATAATCTAGGCTACTTTTTATCAAGAAAAAATGTACGGTTCACGGATTTCATCAAAATTTTCACACGAACGAAGTTACGAGCAACAGTTACTTTTATACAAACCTGTAGTTAGAATTGTATCTGGATTTTGGAGCGCTGAACATGATCAGGCATGGACGGACAGGTACGGAAAAAACCGCAACACTGACAGTTAGGACGGGAGTGTCGGCTCTTTGAGGCTTTGAGGAAAAAAGCTTTTGAAAAGAACTAAAATGCCCACTACCCGAATACCGGGGGAGGAAGAATATCTATATATAGTGTAGTGTATATAACAGAAAATTATTTTAGAACAATGGCAGATCTATGCACGTACCTCTTACAACAATACATAAGTACCTACTGCTGAATTTTCTACAAA
This sequence comes from Callimorpha dominula, assembly GCA_949752705.1. Taxonomy (NCBI): domain Eukaryota; kingdom Metazoa; phylum Arthropoda; class Insecta; order Lepidoptera; family Erebidae; genus Callimorpha; species Callimorpha dominula. Next base: position 3,755,379 of record OX457008.1, on the reverse strand, counting down.
ACAAAAGGGAGTTGATTACAATACCAATCTGTCAGGATATCTAGACAGATTCCACGTAATCCGACCTAATCCTACTAAAAGATGAAGCTCTTACTTCAACGTTTGCGCCACAAAAGAAATTCTTGAAGTAAACTAACCTTACTCCTTAGTTTTTTTGACAGTAAATATGCTATATACTCAAGTTTTATGTAATAGTTTGTTTTCTGTTTATCAAAAGATATACGAGCACTTTATTAGTAGCTGTAAGGTTTTTTGAAATCTACTTACCGATTAAAATAATTAATGGTATGAGAATAAAAAATATAAGATGCACAATGCTTAGTTAAAGCATAGATTTAATAAATTATGTTTTGTATAATAGATTCGCTATCCGCCGTCTGGATGATTGAATATCGTCGTCGTGGAGTCGTGTCGACTACGACAAAGCTTACTCTATAATGAGTAGCCAAAAGTAAAATTTTAGCCGAAATATAGTTGATTTAGCTTAAAAAGAACGGACCTTTTTTTGGAAAATGCTTCCCTTGGTGTAGATGTATATTTCTTAACAACGTCATATGAATTTTTATGTAATTTTTTTTATTCTCTTCCATCCATCCATTCCAGACATTCCATCGACGTCTTTGGTATCAAATACCCGTAGTTTCATTCATGTCAGCCCTCTCTCTTACGCAATATTAGCTTTAAGTCAATTTTGAAGTTCAATTGATCACTTTCAAAATAAAACTTCTGTAAAAAAATCACGAATTTCGTTACGTTATTCACGGAGTCTCGACCCTAAAATATGACAACATCTTTCTGAACAATCTGTTTTCCGACTCCATAATCAGAAACTTGGTTGTATAGACCTAAGACGCTTATTAAAGTTTAAAGTATGGCACAGAAATAAAGGTGCTGCAGCGTCTAATGAGGTAGAATAATTGAGCTTTCCGTCTGATCCGGTATCTCCACTTACAGTCTACACCAATACTAGAGTATTGCTGTCCTTTACAGAAATATCTTTTCTTCAGGCCTGTTGGTCTAGTGTTCAGTGACACTGACTGCTGATTCAGAGTTCGTGGGTTCGATTTCCACCCAGGATAAATAATTGTGTGATGAATACGATAATTTCGCCTGTCTAGGTATAATTTTTTTTTTTAAGACAACTCCTGCATTAGGAATTACTCCTGTGTCGCGTTGGACTTTACAGACATACAAACAACGGACACAAAGAACACCCTGTGTTTCGTAATATCCGAACAGATACAGGCCCGATAGACAGCACGCAGAGTAGTGCGGCCGACGGGTGATGGTCGCACCGGGTGACGGGATCCGTCTAGGGTGAGACGGGTCAATGGCTATCGGGGGTTGCGGAAGAATGCAATGGCGATTCTCGATCCCCCGATCATAGGCAAGTACCGGAACACCGGGGTGGTTTTAGTCGGTAAGAGTCCGATAGACCCCTTCGCCCCCCAAGGGCGGAGGAGATGGATGAGGATCTTCCAACCCGTCACCAAATAAATATATAAAACGATTCATTGCCGATAATGACAAAGATCGAAAAGATTCTGCAACGTACCAACGACACACAGCATTTCAAAGGATTTCATCTTTGAGTTAAAACAGCTGCTGTTCTAACTCAAAGAAATCCTTTACCATGATACACTGCCCTTTCTACATCATTACCATTCTATAAAACACCCTGAGGAATAAGAAACTCTTAGATAAGGGCCAAAACACATGAGAAAGTACAAAAGAAAACCATTTGGCGGTATCAAATGTAATAGATTTACTCTGTCCTCTTCCGTCCTATTGATTACTAAGAGTATTATGTCCGGTCAAGTTGACATGAGGGACAAACGGTTGTACATATACATATAAATAGATATTGTTTCTGTCCCTCCCTGAAGGCAATCGGACCGGAAATTTTGTATACTTACATAATAATATACGGACAAAATTTGTTATTGTCGGATATGAGATCGGTGACATTCGCATTGAAAATGATACCTTTATAACCAGCTATCTTTTGACCGGCTTCGCTTACGTCAATGGAGATTTTGTCAGTTAATTCAGATGACCCTTAGAAATACTTCGTTTTCAGAATGAAAAGAATCCTATGCCTTTTTTGTTATCCTGACGACGTGTATTCAGAGTTTCACAACAATCGGTTGAGTAGTTAAGGAGTGATAGTGCTACAAACAAACACATTGACCCATACATTTTTCCTTGCTATTTTAGACTATAATCTGTGTCTGAGCCAAATTTCATCCAGATCTGTTCAGCCGTTTTGCTTGAAAGAGTAACAAACATCCATTCAGACATCATCACAAACTTTCGCCTTTTTATATTAATACGATGTTATTGTATAAATTGTATTAACAGTTACCCAGTTCAGGTTTTTTACCCATTTCATAGGTATTTTAGTGACGACATCAAATACAATTTTGGGTATAAATTACTTGGTTACCTTGTTTTGGTAGCAAATAAATCTCTCAGATTACCAAAAACACATTAAAAACTTTCTAATATGTACTTTTCTATAGTACTAGTTATCACGCAGAAGTTGAAATTGGAACGTAATTTTTTTTTTTACAATAATAATTATAACTTGAGACACCTCACAAGCGGCCGTCTGATCTCAAACTAGGCAGAGCCTGTACTATGGTAACCAAACTGATGATAAACATACTTGTGTGTTACATTAGGACCTACGTAACATGCTACGTATGATAACCTAGATTAATTCCTATAATATAAGCTGAGAAATGGAACTAATGACTATAAATGCTTAATCTCGCATTTTTATGATGAACTGACTTTTATATCGTGATAAGTATTAACAGAAAGAGGTTATTGTAAGTTTTTCGCGTAGCTCAAACTTACAAGCTGTATATGTACAAAATACATTTGTAGGTTACAATTAAATTAAAAGATTTGTTTACATAGTTCGTTAGTAACATGTCAAGCTAATAAAAGTGTGTTATAGAAAGAAAATAGGCAACAAACAGGGGAGAAAAAGGTACTGTTTGTCTTTGCTCATTTATATATAGATTACTTATTGAATACTAGCTGCGCCTCGCGGATTCGCCGTCTGAATATTGGTATAAAAAGTAGCCTATGTGTTAATCCAGGTCTCCAGCTATCTACATACCAAGTTTCATCGCAATCGGTGTAGTAGTTTTTGCCTGAAAGAGGAACAAACATCCATACGTCCTCACAAACTTTCACGTTTATAATATTAGTAGGATATAACCATTATTCTTTTATTTGGCATTAGGTCGCGATACCTAGCCGTCCCCTCCTTGCCCTGTAATAGACCCACTTGTGACGGACCACCTTGTGGTTTTAGTTCGAGTCCGACATACCACTTTTCCCTGGGCTCCGGTGACATGCCACATGGAAAAAAAAGGTATGTTATTTTTATTATTTATATGTTAACTAACAGTTAACTAACAGAGTTAGTGATTTTCATAGCATATAGCAGTGGTTGTGAGAGGGTTTATAGCAGAGCTTTAATTTTATTGCTTTCTAATAGGTAAGATTAGTAGAAACATGTCTTAAGTTTACCCACATTCACTTTGATATCATTACCCTCATGTCATAATATGCCAAATAATAGGGGTAGTTCCACCTGTCTGGCTACGCTAACACCACAGAGAAACTATCAATAGAGATAGCGAATATGTAAGAGCAATTGAATGAGAAGTGATACTTAAAATATCGCCAGGAAAGTCTGGCGCGGTATTTCTTTGACACATAGCGTGCGGCTTTTTAAACTAGTTAGGCAAACTAAAAAAAAAATAAAAAAAAGGAAAACTTTAATTGTTGAGTCTCCCAACCTTTTGCATTTATTTTTTTATACAAGGTTCGTAGTATTTCCTTTGAAATAAATATAGTGTTAATCTTATATTATGCTGTAGATACATGTATTTGAGTAACGTCTTGTTTAATTAAGCGTGGCAAGTATTTGTATTTTGCCACGTGCCTTGTATTATGTCTTTTTTCATGTTCTGTATGCTATAATTGAAAAACACCCTAATTTTTTGCACGTCACGTCCCTTACTTTTTTCAAAAGGTTATGCTTTTATGTACTATAACAGTTGGAGCTCAAATTGTTTAGTGTTTTATGATTTTTACCACGATTGGGTACGCTGTAGGTTCATCTACATGTACTTCAGCTAAGGTTTACACGTCTGGCCGTGACACTAGAGGCTGAGATCTCAATTAATTCATGACGGAGGTACAATATAAAGTGTATCTAGTTAGGAGGGTCGATTGAGGTCCTGTTTAACTATTAAATGAACTGACAAAGGTAATGTTTGAGTAGACAATGTTAAAATTTGGGAAATTCATTGATATGTGAATGGTAGAATATATATTTTGATATGCTTTTAAGGACTTGCCTATACATTGTGCTTGGTCTCGAGGGTCTGATGATGAAGCCAGGAGGTGTACAGTGCATCTCTTCAGTGGCTACTAGTAAACCCTTTGAGTTTCAGGTCATATGAATTGTTCGGATGAGTCCAATATATGGTACGTGGTATTGAGGGTCTCATGAAGGAGCCAGTAGAATAGTGAAACTTTTTTAACTGAACTAAAAAGTATTTAGTTCGGTTCGCTTTTAAAGCATGCTTTTTAGTTCTCTAAACTATCATTCCTTTATTGTAAACAATACTCCATAACGTATGCATATTATACATCCATTTATATTCTTAGGCGAACTTGTATCCGTTTTTAGTTTACTTGCAAGCCTTGTATTCGAATTTCCTTTCTTTAGAAATAATACCAAGTGACTAGATTTTTACATATTCATAAAATAAATGTCACCTATTTCTCCTATTTTATTATTTCTTATAAAGAAAATACCTCAATAGGATAGTTTCATTGTCTCGAAACCGCCAAATAGAATTTTTATTGTATGGTAAACATTTCACCGGCCATGTCCCCAGTGAAAGGGGTCTAATACAAGGACACAAGTTCTTGTCTCATTTACATAAAAACTAGGGTCTCATTTTGTTCTCTCGAGTATTATTTTAATGTTTTCCGATAAAATGTACGTCCCATATATGTAGCTAATGTTGAGAACTATATATAAATACGTATGTTTTTTATGCATGCAGTAACAAAAATAATTTTTGAAATAAAAAAACTGTCCGTTTGCAGGTGACCTTTTGAATTTCCGGGTATTTTTACCTCCGTATCTCTTAAAAGCCCCTGGAATGTATAAAATAGTATTTTTTTTTCATTTTGGAACTCTTCACTTAGTTATAGAATAAATCCATGCAAACTAACATAAAAAAAAATTTTGAAGTTAGTTTTTATGGATTTTCTTAGTAAAGGAATGGAAAATTCCAAAAATAAAAATGTATTTGACTAGCATCGCCCCGCGGTTTCACCCGCATAAGTACCGTGGGAATATCGGGATAAAAAGTAGCCTATGCGTTAATCCAGGTCTCCAGCTATCTACATACCAAGTTTCATCGCAATCAGTTCAGTGGTTTTAGCGTGAATGAGTAACAAACATCCATCCATCCATTCATCCAAACTTTCACATTTATTTAGTGGGATTTATAAATTTCAACTTTACAGCTTGTTCTACTTGCTTTTATGAAAATCTTAACTGAAATACCTGGAAGTTCAAACGGTCATAACTTGCAAACGGATAGTTTTTTTTTCAATAAATATTTTTGTAACTGTATGCTAGGGTCACGCCCTTTCAGTGATTTAAGTACCTAAGTGTTCCATTGTCATATACACCCTATATTTTTATCATAAAATGAGTAAAATTAATAAATGCGTGCTTGAGTTACCTTTTCATAACTGTTTTGTATGTATTTTAGAAAGCTTCACGAAACAAAACACACTTAATTATAGTTATATGTATACATTGCTTTCTTCTATTTCCTGTTTTGACTTTGAATGGAATTCCAATTGGCGTCTTAACCCAACCCTTTTAGTTATTGAACTATATACTTGTACAACTATGTACTTGCTTAATGCTCCTCTGGGTCCCTGTGGTGCTTCGGAAGAATACAGAACAGTACTGGTAGACCCCTACATCGTCATTGCTGTGTTATTTATAGGAAATTTTGGTTATTATTGTTTTCCTTTACGGTGTCATTGAAGGAAGAGTTTGTAATATTAAATAATTTCTTTAAAAGTATGATGCCCGCGTTCCAATAAACAAAAAAACGATTCGTTTTGCTCACGGACGGTAAAATTTCGTTGAATTTTCCAATGAATATTTTACCGTAAGCAAAACGAATCGTTTTTTTGTGTATTGGAACGCGGCGTGACAAAACTTAAAGCTACCAATTGTTGGTAGTAACAGGTTTAGCACATTATTAAGTTTGTTTTATTACATACATATTTGTTTTATTCTAATTTTATGTTATTTATAGACATTTTTTGTTATTGTAGTTATAGTCTAACCGGATAAAGGGTTTGTAATATTAAATAATTTAACTAAAAGGAATATAAAACTTAAAGCTAACAACATGTTTAGTAAACTGGTAAGTATTTTTTTAAATTCAAATTTTAAATGTCTCACGTTTTTTTTTCTAACTGAACTACTGTTATGCACCTGCCAAGTGTAACGTTAACGTAATGTTTAAATATAATAACACTTTATAATAGTATACCACAGCACTTTAGAGACCTAAGCACAGGCTTTTTCTAGAACGCAGATAAACAAACTTAGATACATTTTTACTTCTTGCAAAAAGCGTAAAAATAAGGTTGAAATACAAATCGTAGAATGCCTTGAAAATTAAATTTAGAAGTTCATAGTTTTTGTAGAAATAAGGTTTTAATCGTACATCTTAGACCATGCAAGTTTTATTATAATTCAGAGTGACTTTTACCTTAAAATAGCACCTTCATACTTTATCCTTATTCTATTCTTATGCAACCAGTACTGAAACATCTAATTACGAGGTAGGAATGCAATACATTATTCCGAGCGCACACCTTAAGTTACATCTCAAAGAAAAGGAAAATTATATTATGTTAAGGTATTCCTGCAAAATGATAACGCTAGTTCTCACACCACTCGATGTGATAAAAAGTACATTACAGCTACGCTTGCCTTTCTGATTTAAATATTTTACAAATCTTCTAACGTTGCTTTCTTCTTTAAAAATTATTGACCAGTTGCGAAAGAACTCATGAAATTTATTTTTATATGTTATAGAATGAAAATATTCACATACACCTACACATCCTAAAATAAAAAAAAGTGTACGTGTACTTAATATGTAGGCACGTAGGAAGTTTTATCTAGTTAAATAAAGTTTATTTAAATATCATAATAAATAATACATACCGTTAACTAACCTCAGATTCTAAAAATGTACTCAATGTAATATGTAAAAACCATTTTTAGGGTTCCGTACCTCGAAAGGAAAAAACGGAACTCTTATTGGATCACTTTGTTGTCCGTCCGTCCGAAGGTCTGTCAGTCTGTCAAGACACTTTTCTCAGGAATGCGTGGAGGTATCAAGCTGAATTTATATCGAATAATAAAGTCTACTGCCCCTTAGAACTGTGAAAAAATCAAACTTCTAAGCCAACGCGATCAAAAGATACAGCCGTTTGTGCCGCAAACTTCCGCAATTTTTCGACACTCGCAAGGGAATCAAAACCTACAGGGTACTTCCCGTGAACTTAAAATCTTGAAATTTGGTACGCAGCAACGTCGTATAGCACAGATAAAGGAAAAATTGCGAAAACCGGAAATTTTTAGTTACATCGTATAATAAAAAAATTTACGGAACCCTCGATGCGCGAGTCCGACTCGCACTTGGCCGGTTTTTTATCACTTAGAATCGCAGTAAATTATCACTACATATTATAAAACAAAGAAACTGTTCGCGATAAACTGAAAAACTACTGAACGGATTTTCATGCGGTTTTCACTAATAGACAGAGGGATTCATGAGGAAGGTTTTGGTGTAAAATTGTACCCGTGTGAAGCCGGGGCGGGTTGCTAGTCATAAATAAAACATACCGTCCACTAACCTCAAATTCTACAAACCTACTCAAAGTAAGATGTAAAAACCATTTTTATCACTTATAATCACAGTAAATTATATTTAAATCAATAAATTGTTAATAAAATCGTGAAGTTTGTAACTTTTTTGAAAAACTAAAATGTTGACTAGCTAACTTCAGGGTGTCGGTTCTTTGTGACGGTGTGCGCACGCATCGTAAATGACTAGATAACTTCAGGGTGTCGGTTTTTTGTGACGGTGTGCGCGCGCATCATAAAAATTTACTCTCATAATTTTTCCCTAACGCGCCAAAAGAAGTATAACTTCAAAAAACGGACTATTTACATGTATGTGTCATAAAAATTCTTTAGCATTATTGCCTACTACTGGTAGCGTTCCAAAAAGGATGGCAGCATTGCTGTTCAATGGCAATGCTAATACAAAAGGTCCGCCTTCAGGCCACAAGAAGTATCGATCAGTCGATCAGTACTCGGGCTCTATGTCGGAGAGGTCAATCGCCATCAGCTGCTGACAGAGTCTAGGAGTTGGCGTGCACAAAATTGACAAAGACGTTGTAAACAGATGGCCACAGACAAAGTAAAAAATATTTCTTTTTAAAATGAGAATATACAACTAGTAGTTACACATTTCTGTTGCAGAAGAAGAAGAGGTGAAAGCAACCGATGTCAATAAAATGTATTATGTTACGGTATTTTACATATGGTACAAATATTGTTATTCAAATTTATTGCTTAGTTTAATGGGGTAGTAGACAGTGTAGTTGTATGATGTTTATCAATAGCAAAGGGGTCCTTCGACCAGGCATTCTGATTCAGCCTCCCCCAAGACCTGGAGTCGATAGTATTCAAAAGTTATCTAGCTCTTTTGTGGAGGTGTACCTGTGCCGGTAATATGTAGTTCCAGTAAGACGAAACTAACACACTCAATTAGTTCCCTTATTGTTTGTAATCAATGTTTTTTTTATAATATGAAAATGAGAATTCTTAATTTAAATATCTTTCACAGCTTTTCAATAGCTCACCGAAACATATTTACGACTCTAATTCTCATTCAGGCAGGGTTAACGTACCAATAAACGGACGTAGCAAAATACTTTATTTGCCAACTTTATTACAAGCGAACTCGTGAACGGTTTATCACTGTGCAACGTGCAATGTGCCGTCATGACCGCAACTTGCAACTTTACCCCATTCGCCAGAATTAATTGTGCATGGTGTGTTAAAAGAGGCGAAAATGTTCTGATACCGTCAGCGGTTGATTAAATGGTTGTCGTTTCAATTATAAGAAACTGACTATTTTGAGCGAGGTATAGAGTGTTTTCTTATAGTGATACTCATGGCTCACTCCCATTCCCACCTGCAGCCATCTCAAAGTTGTCGAAATAGTTCAGAGCCGCGCGCTCGCTACTTCACCTATACTCGGTAACCAAGTAACGTCTCAACATCTGACATCTTTGTCAATTTATAGTACAAGTTGCAGTCAGAACATAATAAATTCGCGTGTGGAATAAAAACTTTAACGAATGGTATTCATATTAATTAAGGACAGTTTTATTTATATTAATTAAGGACAGTTTTATTCATATTCATGTAGGACGGTTTTATTCTCATGTATATTTTGGGGACACCTGGCTAGTTTTGGGCCTGACGGAGGCCCTTTATGAACGACTCCGCAACCACGCAAATGGAGGAAATGGAGGTGTCTACATACTGCGGCGGCGCTCGTTACGTCCCATAAATCTGTGGGAACGACACCAGTCCAGTCTGGCGCCGGCAAACGACTTTGATAAAGTCTGTCAGATACGAAACAAGTCGGGCACCGAAAGTGTTACCTTGCGTCTTTACTCGTGTGCAAATGATTTTTTAAAAATGAATTTATTATTTTCGATTTTATTTGAAGGTAGTTAAGGTTGAAGTCAAACTGGTATTACAAGTATATATAGGCGTGGGTAAGTGCTTTCAGGTAGGCCTCACGGCTTGGCAGTTTAGTGGTAAATACAAAACGCAGTGACGTACTATAGTACAACAAACCACCCGACTGCCTACCGACAATAATTACGAGCGAATATTGAGTCGGATATCAAAATTACAGTGACAGTCATCTCATTAATAAATAGAAAAGGCATGATACATCCGTATTTCACCCGGGGGTCAAAATTATTTTCATGATTTCTCCAGGACCAGACCACATTATGTGATTTTGCAATAGCTTTTATCGTGTATATTTACAAAACGAATGCTGGCTACAATCTACTAAGATGTAGGTACATAGCCGAAAATGTTTATCGCCATTTTCAATGATAATGATGCTGGTATATGTCATACGGCAATTAAAATATATGTATTTCTCTGGACCACCCAAAGGTTGACTGGTAGATAATGCCACTTGGCATTAAGTCCGCCCCATGCAATTTAAAATGCAGGAAGTATTAAATAAAATAAAATAAAAATAAAATATCCTATTGATGTACTACACATCAAAATATCCTTTCTCTGCCTAAGTCACTCACATAAAACAGCCAAGTCAGCGCATTCTAAACCGCATATCCAAACGAATTCATCATAAAAATATCATCTCCTCATAAATGCGTACTCCCGTAATCCTCTTGAGAGTGCCCTGCCCTCCTTCCTGCTAAGAGTTATGAGCCACGAGAACACTATCTCGACTCCATACGAATATTTTATTTCTTACGTACCTTTATGATGAAAGTTTTAGGTAAAAATAATGTATCTTTTTCTCAACACGTCATTTCGTGATGTTAGAATCAGGGTTGTTTTTAAGTTAGTAAGTTTCCTCATTCATATTGTGGAGTTGAGAAAAAAATGGTTGCGCTAATATGGTGCTAGGATGTACCTTTGCATTTCAAGGAGATACTGAGCATGCGAACATAGTTATATAATAATGCTTGTGTATCCCTGAAGTGGAAGGCAGTAAGACTACACAAAATCATTTTGCCAGCTTTATTTTGTATATTCCAGCTATTCCTACGTAGTATTCGTCGCGGGGGGCTTCCATTGCCTTCTGCCGTGCACCTACTGATAATATAATTTACTAGCAACCCGCCCCGGCTTCGCACGGGTAGCAGAGACATCTTCAACAATCATCAAAATATTTCAACCAATTTACACAAAACCTTAAAAAATTATATTCCTAAACCTACCTCATGAATCGCCCCATCTATTGGTGAAAACCGCATAAAAATCCGTTCAGTAGCTTAAGCTAGTTTATCGCGAACAGACAGACAGACAGACGTGTCGGAGGCCTTTGTCTTATAATATGTAGTGATTAATAGAATTAATCAATCCCAATTCCTCGCTGGCTTTAAGTCAGTAAAATTAATAATGCTCACAAAGCGATAAACACTTGATTAGGACACAAAGTTATGTAAGCTTCAGGTCACTGATTTCAAGTTGTTTTTTAAATTCTTGCTTCATTTATTTTAATGATATGGAATTTAAGTTGTTAACCGGTTAATGTTGGACTTTCAATATGTTTTTAGTGATATACCTATCACACAACAATTTAATGGTTTAAGTGGTCGCCGTTACGCCGCGCCGAGTGTTGTGGATTCAAATCCCACACGGGACAAAAATTTGTGTGATCCACAAATAGTTGTCCCGAGTCTAGGTGTTCTTTGTGTCCGTTGTTTGAATGTTTGTGAAGGACGCGACACAGAAATATTCCTAATGCGGGAGTTGTCTTTTCTAAGATGAAACTTAGTCAGACAAATACCTATAACAGCCCGAGTGGCAGACCCAAACGTGGTAAATGTATGACCATTCTATGATGCGAGCCTGCGACCCTAGACAAATGTATTATGTAAAACACTTACACTTAAAGCCGCTATATCCCACATGTTTGACTGTATTATTAATTTTTACCGACCTTTATTCTTGGTAGTCTTGTAAGGAACGAAATATGAATTCTTTTTGCTGGAAGGTTTGATACAGGGACAAATTATGAGCTACTTTAGCTTGAACTACTTACTAACTCACTTTTGACCTCCCGAATCAAACGGTCTAAACCACAAAACAGTATATTCTGATTAATAAATAGTTTAACTTTATCTCGCCGAAGAAAAAGTCGCGGCAGAGTGGATTAAAGATGGAAGATCGTTATAGACAATTAGAGAGGTAATAAACGCTTCATGTCAACATGAGAGTGGTCGCGAATTGGACATAACGGGATTGGCGGCGGCGCCATGCCTTATACCTTTAAATTTCAAAAATTTTTTTACAATATTTCATATGATGTTCAACAATTGAAGAGGCAAAATTATTCAATCTTTTTTGCGTTCTTGTTTTTAATGAATATACGTAAATACTCTAACTGCATAAAGATATCGTTTATTAGTGCTGTGATTAATAAACGCACGCATTTGATTTCAGTTGTAAAATAGTTGACTTTGAATTCAATGAAATTATGAAAAATCACCTGAAGGACGCGAAATCACCTATTTCAAAAAAGGTCAACAAGTAACATTCCTAACTAAACGTAGTTATTAATGGAACTTCAATATGTATACATATAATATTCTTTTCCAAAAAGACCCATAAGCAATATCCACTTCAACAAAGTCAAGGGGAAGTCGAGTGGAATAAATAATAAATACTCAGAGCAATTTGACGCAAATTTGAAAATCATCAGACCCTAAATGCTTTAGACATTGAACGCGAGGGACGCAACGGTCGCTTGTTATACATGAATGCAAGTTCGACCCACTTCACCCTACTGACTAAGATCCGTCAATCACAGAATCTATCGTTCTAGCGTCCTATTAAAGAGACAGAAGAGGGCACTATACAAACAGTTTAAAAGGGCAAATGTTTGTACTCCTAATATTCTAACATCCACATTTTCCAAACCTTAGGAGATCAAAAATTATCTCAAATTACCAATTCTCGTAAAAACTATAAGGCTTACGTACTTTTTTGGTCTGAATCAGTCAGGACTAGAACTCATACCTCGACTACCGAAATCGACTTATGAAACGTCATGCTCAAGTGAGAGAATGTATGGTATTAGCTAGCTAATTACAAAAGTCACGCAGATTCATGGGGGAGTTAAAGTAAATCTGAAAAGCCACCGACCTGCTTGGGACCCCGAGGCCCACCGGCTTCGAATAGGGCCCCCGCTACCGGTGGTAATGTGCATCGCATGAAATGGACATCCTCGATAAACGAGAACGTCATGCGAGCATATTTTGTGGTTACAGAGGGAGGAACTAACCTCACTGCGTATCGTAATCGTATGTTGTCTCTGTTTCAGGAACTTGAACCAGCTGTTAACGTTACGGCACAAAGGCTATCGGATCAAGTACGGGCTATTCAACGATGTCATTTGTTGGATAACTCCGTGCTTGATAGGCTACGCTTGGACTTGCAGAATAGCATTGTTACTTCTCCCCAGTGTCACAAACAAACAGTGTCACAATCAATTTCTGGGTTGCTACGACCTTACCCAGCTGAGGGTGGAGAGGACAGTGGTACTTCATCTGTAAGTACTCAGTACAATGAACAAATAAGGAACATTTTGGAAGGTGCTATTCGAGAATATCGGACCATGAGTTATGACAACAGACCTCGTTTACCGCGTTTGCCAATGCATAAACGAAATAAAGCGCTAGTGTGTGCCCTTGATTCTATATTAGGTATTTATTTAGAAGAAAGCACAGATCTCAGTGATACACACTCAATTCTGTACTGTGCGGCTGTTGCAGCATGTCAGGTAGCTGGTGTTAAATTTCCAGAAAATGATACCGCTACTCGGTCAAAGCTTGCTGCTCCGGCGTGGCAGTGCAGGATTGAACGTCGTATCGCTGAGGCGAGGGCACTCATTGGCAAGCTTATCTGTTTCAGATCGGGTAACACACGACCGAGAGTAATGCGTTTTGTGAACCGGGCTTTTTCGGGAACTGATATCAGTTCCTGTAATTATGCAGCGCGGGTCACAGAGCGCATTGACTTTCTGAAACAGAAAGTTTATGCATGGGCAAACCGAATACGAAGGTACAAAAAACGAGTGGACCGATATACTCAGAATCGTTCATTCCAAAGTGATGAGAGGTGGGTTTATAGAAGGTGGGAGCAGCCTGATTTAGTGAGTGACACACATTTCCCAGATGCTGAAATTACGAATACCTTTTGGTGTGACATCTGGGCGATGCCTGTCACTCACACAGAGGGTGATTGGATGCGAGATGTCGAACGTTCGTGTGAGTCGATTGATACCATGGAGCCAATAACAATATCGAATACTGATATAGCTTATGCAGTTCGTTCGCTACCGAACTGGAAATCAGCGGGACCGGACGGACTGCATAACTTTTGGTTAAAGTGGCTCCGTAGCTCACATGTACGATTGGCATCTCAATTGCAATCATGCTTAGAATCAGGTTCGCTTCCGACTTTTATGACCACAGGCGTAACTCACCTACTCTTTAAGTCTGGTAGTGCCACAGATCCCAAAAATTATAGACCTATAACGTGTTTACCCACACTTTATAAATTACTTACGTCTATTCTGAGAGTGAAGATAACATCTCATATAACTAACAATACTATTATGGCTTACTCTCAGAATGGATGTGAAAATGGGGCCCGTGGCACTAAAGAGCTCCTTATTATTGACACGACCATTAACCAACAAGTTCGTCGTAATCGAAAGGATTTGGCGACATGTTGGATAGATTACAAAAAAGCCTATGACTCTGTGCCGCATACGTGGCTCTTGAGAGTGATGGAGTTGAACAAGGTAGATACAACTCTATGCACTTTCTTGAAGGCATGTATGCGGCAATGGAGAACGGTACTCTACTATCCAGGATGTCGGCGGTCTCAGGGTTACGGCGAGTATATTAAAATCAGGCGGGGTATATTTCAGGGTGACAGTTTGAGTCCCTTGTGGTTTTGCTTAGCTTTGAATCCTCTCAGCACTTTACTGGAGAGTTCAGGGCTAGGCTATCGTTTACGGAAAGAAGGTCAGGTTATATCCCATCTCCTTTTCATGGATGATTTGAAACTGTTTGCCTGCAACAATTTCCAATTTATAAAATTACTTGAGGTAACTGAAACCTTTAATAAATGTATCAGGATGGAATTTGGTGTGGATAAATGTGCAGTCATGCATGTAAAAAGAGGCAGGATTGTGGAATCTGAGGGGATGGAACTCTCAGATTCCACACACCTTAGATGTCTTTCCGCCAACGATACTTACAAGTACCTAGGTATGACACAGGCGTTAGGTGTAAATGAATTGACTATGAAGCAATCGTTACAGGAACGTTTCTTTGGCCGCCTGAAAAAAGTATTGAAAAGTCTTTTGTCAGGTGGTAATAAGGTGCGGGCCTATAATGATTGGGTCATACCAGTCCTAACCTACTCCTTTGGCATACTTAGATGGACTCAGACTGAACTAGATGCCCTGGATAGAAGAGTTCGTACACTGCTTACCGCGTACCGAATGCACCATCCACGTTCATCGGTCATGAGATTGTATATCCCGCGGAAATGTGGGGGTCGTGGTTTTTTAAATGCCAAGACCCTCCATAACCGCGAGGTATGCAACCTTAGAGATTACTTCCTCTCCGTTGACCTGGATGTGTATCGGGATGTGGTGGCAGTTGACAACGGACTCACTCCGCTTGCTCTAGGAAAAGAGAACTGGCGCAAACCAGCAGTACTTACTATTACAGACCGCAGGGAGATATGGAAGAGCAAGGCGTTGCATGGACGTTTTTATCGGGCCTTAAATGGGCCCGATATAGATTTATTAGCATCAATATCTTGGCTACGGTTCGGTGACCTCTTCGGAGAAACTGAAGGTTTTGTCTGTGCAATTACAGATAAAGTTGTTATGACGAATAACTATCGGAGATATATCCTGAAGGACGGCACAATTGACATTTGTCGGGCGTGTCATCGTCCCGGAGAAACCCTCAGGCATATAATTTCTGGTTGTTCTCGTCTTGCCAACGGCGAGTACTTGCACAGACATAACCAAGTGGCCAGGATAGTCCATCAGCAACTTGCTGTTAAATATAATCTTGTGGCTGTCGAGTTACCGTACTACAGGTATGTGCCCGACCCAGTTCTCGAAAATGGTCGTGCAACATTGTACTGGGATCGATCTATCATCACTGACAGGACTATTGTTGCCAATAAGCCTGATATAGTGGTGATAGACCGATTAGAGCGCCGAGCAATGATTATTGACATCACCATTCCCCGTGACGACAATCTCTTAAAAGCCGAAAAAGATAAAGAAATAAAATATTTGGACCTAACTCACGAGATTGTCGACATGTGGGATGTGGATTCAGCAATCATTGTGCAGATAGTCATTTCGGCCCATGGGTTAATTGCTAAGAGCCTCGACCAACACCTTCAGAGGCTCACGTTAGGCAGGTGGATTAAGAGCCTGATGCAGAAGGCAGTCCTCCTTGATACGGCACGCATTGTGAGGAGGTTTCTATCTCTGGAACCCTAACCACCGGTAGCTTGGTCCCTGTACCCGATACCGGTGGGACACTATTTTTTATATTTTTAAATAAATTTGTTTTTATTTTTTTATAGTGAATGTATTTAAAAATGTAATTTATATGTATATTAAGTAAATAAAGAGAATAATAATATAACTCTTTATTGTACACCAGGAACATTAAAAAGCAAAATTTTTAAAAATTACGATGAAATAGAATTGGCGGCCTTATCGCTCTATGGTAATGATCATATATCAATGATCTCCCATACTTTGAAATTAGCGAACATTAACGATATTTAGATAGATCGAACTTTTTTCGTATCTATAAAATTCCTTATTTCTAGTTCAATACGAAGTAACCTTTAGGTAGAAATTTTTAAAATTCTTCTCATAAATAGCCGTATTTCTTTATTGCGATAACTATCTTCTAAATTTTTGAAGTCCATGGAACCTATTATGTATGTATGTATGTATGAATGATACTTGATATTAGTTAGAAATCAATATATCAACGCGTTACTTAGAAAAAGTCTATCGGAAGACAGACGGACTTCGTTTTTAATTTTGAGGTACGGAATCCTAAAAATGAGCAAAATTCTCGATAACTGTGATCGTTTTAGTAATTTGCAAATTAGTTCTGACTGTAGTTAACCGTATAAGGTCATAATAATTGTGTTTTATTAGTTTATAGAAAAATTGGATGTCAAAACCCGTATAATATTTCACGCACTTGTTATTAATGATTCAATGGACATAAGGATGTTCCTCTTGGAAGGGCTTTATCCGGAACTATCCGGAGCACAAACGTGTCAAATAAGGTTTTTTACTTATTCCGTGTGAAAATTAAAAGAATCTTAAATAACAAAACTAACAATATTAAATAATAAATAACCCTATAATCACTGATGGACTGAATTAAGATTTGACAATGACGCAATTCGATCGAAACCAAGTCGGGTAACCAAGAGGTATTGTACCTTTTAAATATTATCGCGATTAAGTCCCGAATCACACATCTATTATGTACCAAAGTCGCGAATATTTAAAAACAATTAATGCGTGGTAATATTGATTTTCATCTTTTAATAGTTTCGTACTAGAATTAAAAAAAAGTAAGTTATATGTAACAAAGGCAGTGATAGCTGAATGGTTTAACCAATGGGTTTCCACAACAGCACTATTCTATTTTTTTTAATTTATTCTAGATGAAGTAAATTATCGTAAGAAATCTTTCAAACCTGAGAGTTCTACCTAATATTCGCGACAGTTTGGGAAGTCTGCCAACCCACCTTACCAGCGTGGTTTACCATGGTCTAGACTCTAGACCACCTGACCCACAAACAGAAGCGGGACAGTCTATAAACAGGGTTGACAATTGTTTTTAATCGAACCATATATAATCGTACCCACGTCTTATATATTGAAGCTATTTAATCATCATTTATAAATCAAACAGGGCTAAAATTTAACGATCTATAGGGCACAAATGTCATGTATTAATTTACAACTATTCGATTTGTCGTCTCACGGCTAATTGACAATATTCAAATTTTTTTATCTACTAATTTAAATCCTACCACAATACATCTTCTATCATGGAGGTGTTGATAAACTAAGCCTCTTTTAGTGTCTGTGGGTGTATTCCGATCAACCGTTGAACAACGATACAATTACAAATATTTTCAAATTTTTTGTTATATTCGTTCGTGTAACTTTAAATTACCTTTTCGCAACGGTCATCGTTTGTAAGGTAAATACTTGTTTGCATCTAGTGTGCTCGTGATCGACGCTTATAGATGTCATTGGTTGTTGCATCAAAACCTAATTATGACACTAACATTCTAGAATGTCATCGAACACTACTACAACATGAAGGGAGGCAAGTAAAGTACGGAGAACTCAATTTTATGGGAACAAATATACAACATTAGCACTAATATTGTCGTTATTCTTCTATTTGTTCTTATCTTCATTGATCGTACATTCAAGTACTAATAAGATTAATGTGCACCACAAATTACCTGTTCCTATACAGTATAGTTCATTCAAAGGTTGCCTGTAAGAGATCGCAGACTTCGATAAACCGCCTATTGTACAATTGCTACTTAATATTGTATTCCTCATTTGTAGGTGTGCAACAAAGAGCATCTAGATACATAAATATATTCTAATATTCTATACTAGCAGAGCACCCCGCGGTTTCACCCGCGTAAGTCCCGATCCCGTAAGAATATCGGGATAAATAGTAGCCTATATATTATGTTAATCCAGGTCTCCAGCTATCTACATACCAAGTTTCATCGCAATCGGTTCAGTGGTTTTAGCGTGAAAGAGTAGCAAACATCCATACATACATACATACTTACATCCTCACAAACTTTCACGTTTATAATATTAGTAGGATGCTGTATATTTTTCTAAATAAATGGTTGACAAGCTGGTTATATAGCAGGATGAAGTTCTCCACCCGACAGAGACACAATTACTTTTTACCCAAAAAGCAGAGCCAAAAGAAAGGGTAAAGATTTTAGCAGTCTATGTAATCGACAGAATTGTAATAATGGTCCGGGTGTCATAGGCTATGTAAATTACTTTATATGGTGGACTATTTAGGTAGGTATCTGACCCCGAAAAAATTGCTAACTTTTAAACTTTCGCGTTCCATGATATAATATTATCTACGTATGAAAAAATTGATCATATTTGGTATCAAAAATAAGGTCTTGACGAACACATTACAAATATGTATAAACGTCATATTGTCTAAGTAAATAAATATATTCAAATTGTTAACAAACAAACAAATAAAACACTTCATAAAAAATATGTTTAAAAAACTGTATACGTTCATTAATTAAATTGGACGATGTGACGAACACGCTGACTGTAAATACGAAAATACTACCATTTCATAAATCCTATATTACTTTATTGCTCAGTAAGCGAAAAATTACATTACAAATAAACTGGCCAGGATTAAAATTTGCTGCGAACCAACATTACGATAACAAGGCTTAACAAAAAATATAAATAAAATTCTGTAACTAACTTAAAAACAGGTCGGAATAGAAAATACAAATTTCACTCCGCAAATCCAGCCTTACGGTACGGCTTTTTCAGTACATAATACAGGGACTAAGATTTCCTAGCCAGTCCAATATCTAAACTTCGTCTGGCTGGCTACTTTAGAGCTACACTCCAAGAGTAATTAGCGCGCTGGTTTTTATTATGGCATTCTATTTATTGCGACTGAAGTTCATCGCTAAAGAAAATCGCTTACGTTCAGTTTAATTCAGTTGTTAAAAATAGTTTTAATTTTATTTCAAGTAAAAGCTGAAACTATAAAGTAAGTAAAAGTAGTAAAATAGAAAAAGTATTTAGTCTGTACTATTGTACTATGTGTGTTGTGTGACGTAATAAAATATTATTCTATTGCCAGGTATTTAAGGTCAGTTTACCATAAGATAGCTACTCATTATATAAAGTAATCATGATGTCGTTAAATGATTTTGCTATTACGTAAAATAAATAAGCTACGTATGGGCCGTCTCGACCGGAGTGATGAACGATTGCATTGCTTTTCGCCGAGTGAGTGAGGTTACCGGAAGCCCTAGCCCTTCCTTCTCCCCCGCTTCCCCCCTCTTGCCCTCTTCTCCCCTTCCCCTACTCCCACTTCAAAGGCCGGCAACGCACTTGTGACTCTTGAGTTGCAGCTGCCCGTGGGCGACGGTAATCGTCTACTCTTCTGCTCGTTTGCCCTCTATACCATAGAAGGTGATTATTATATATAAGAAGAAATAAACCATTGGGTCCATAAAGGAAATTTTTCTTTAGGTACATAAGGAAAATTAACAATTGAGTACAATAAACAATTTAGCTATTGGGTACTTACATAAAAAAAATAACCATTGGGTACAATAGTCAAATTAACCATTGGGTACATAAAGCAAATTAGCCATTGAGTGCATCAAGCAAGTTAATCGTTTGGTACATAAAGTAAATTAACCATTAAGTACAATAAACAACTTAGTCATTGGGTACAGTAGCCAAATTAACCGTTGAGTGCATCAAGCAAGTTAATCGTTTGGTACAAAAAGGAATTTAACCATTGGGTACATAAAATAAATTAACCATTAAGTACAATAAACAACTTAGTCATTGGGTACAGTAGCCAAATTAACCGTTGAGTGCATCAAGCAAGTTAATCGTTTGGTACAAAAAGGAATTTAACCATTGGGTACATAAAATAAATTAACCATTAAGTACAATAAACAACTTAGTCATTGGGTACAGTAGCCAAATTAACCTTTGAGTGCATCAAGCAAGTTAATCATTTTGTTAAGCATCTGATTCTTATAGTAAATTGACAAAGTGCATATCATTTTATGTGGTTTGGAATACACTAAGTAATTTGCAAATGGGTGAGTTTGTTGAAATCCTTCCCTATAGAAACTAAGCACAGAGATATTTAAACTTTTGCTTTCCATGGTATAAAATTATAATAAATAATATTCTGGAATATATTATACAGCGCTATCCAGATCCCTTTGCGCTCTTTGCACTATGGCTCCTAGAACACGCATAAGTATGCTTAGATTTTTATTTTGTAAATACAAATATATCATACATAGAAATATCCAGACCAATGTAAATAGACATTAATCCATACAAATCTCTGCACTGAGCTGGAATCAAACCCGTGACCACCGAGATTGCAGTCAAATGTACTATTGCTGCGCCGATAAACTTAACTAAGTTTATGGCTGCGCCACAGAGGTCTTCAAAATATTAATGAGATTTAACGCGATGATATCCGAGTATTTATATGAAGTAAATGTTATTGTATAAGCCTAGAAACATTCCCCTTTGTTTTGTTATTCCGAGGCTAGATCATAGCTAACATAAAGCAGAAATGTATCATCACAATTCTGCTATCCACATTCCACGTACACAATCCACCCAAATTAAATAATTAAAACGTCACACTGAATGGTCGGCAACTAATAGCTAACTTCGCCAACATTAGCGGGCAAAAAGCCCTGTTATAGCCAGTCTAGCCTTCGTACATTAAACGCAATTATTTCTACCGTGCACCGAAAGAGGAATTGTTACATTAATTTCCTTAATTTTGCTAGAATGCTGCGGTCAACGGCTGACATATAATACGTCGACGTTTTGCGGGCAGCCTGGCGAGGCATTACTCTGTGCCTATGCAAACGAGCGATTTGTCAGCTCATAGTAGCGACATCTGTTGTGAAATGTGGGTGATTTTGCGGGTTCATTTTTTGATTTGGTTGTGAAAATCTGTTTTTACTATATTTAGTATAGAGCGGCACCACTCAGAGATTTTTAATAGTTGTGCAAGTAAATCCATTGAAAATTATTTCTTATAGAGAAACGCGAGCTTAACGGTTTATAAGCTCAGCTTGCATCCAGTTTACCTTTCGTGTAACACTAACACTATTGTACCTGAAGATCTGACTTTTAAAAAAGAGTGGCCATGAGTTTCTTTGCCAGTATTCTTCTCATAAGGCTCTACGCATTTTGGAAACTGGAAGTTATAGATCAAGCAGGCAGTAGATTTTGGTGTTTTCACCTAATTTACCTCGACAATCCAGTACATGCTGTGGCGTCTGTTTGCGCCGATCTATGATTTCAACTCTAGCTTCAATTTAACGTTCATAAATGTCACTTAGTGTCTTAATTGAATAAATGATTTTGAATTTGAATTTAAATAAGAATGTCAATATGGAAGCTTTGGTCAAATACTATATTCACGAAGACTCGACGACGACGACTCAGAAGCTAGTAGCTAGCTAGTAGAATTTTAATGTAATTATACAGTTTGGCGAAATAATCTATACTTATGTGAAAGATGGCATTTATCTCATTGCATTCCTTTGATACTCAACACTAAACTTATAGATTTCATTTAAATATATTCTCGTTTTTACGAATTAACTTCCAAAAATACTTTCGCAAAACACAAGGGTCAACGAGTGATATTAAAACCGTAATAATGTGTTTTTAAATACACAAATATACCATTATCCGCACACTTAACACACATTATATGTGTTAAGTTTGTACACATACTATACTGAGTACATAAAAATTAATAACATTTTCATAAAAAAAAACGCCCGTATGTATTTGCATCATAATAGTTTGCTTTTAGATAGATATTTGATTTCTTATTAAAATAGTAAAGATGACCCGGTTACAACCTGGTTGAAATACTATTTATTCGACCTGTTTCACAAATGTCGGACAAAATTCTACTTTGACGAGTAAAACTGACAACATTTGTCCAATTGAAGTGGTATGTCGGACTCGACTAAAACCACACGTGTTCCCTCATAAGTGAGTCTAAGGGTACCCTAAGAAGGAAGCTTCTGAGAACCCCTATAGTGTTTGTCCACCTAAGCAGTAGGCGACCACACCGTTGTGGGCCTGACCCCCCTCCAGAAGAGAAAGTCTTCTGCGGGATATGAGAGTGCTTGTCCACCCGCTCCGCCGCCTCTTTGGCAAAAATCACCTCCTCGCAAAACGAGACGACGGAGTGGCCCGCACTCTCATTTTGGAATTCTTGCCAATTCTTCTCTTTATTTATCTCATAAGATCTACGTATTGCAACAGGGAACTAGCTTCACGATTGAATAACTGACTCTTGAAAATTCAAATTACTTGTAATTGGTTTAGATTTTGATTTAATCTGACTGAAAAGTATACGCACAAATATATAGTAAGCAAATTACAAATTCTTGAATAGAAAACAAAAATGAACTCACCACATTTATGTGTTTAGTTTAAGGTTGTCACTTTTTAGGCTGTGTTGAAAAGTGCACTCAAATTGAATATAATTTGAGTCTACTTTTCAATTCGGGTGTGTGAAGAATTACCCAGGCCTGTACTATGTAAGCATTGTTGTACATCTATCGTGACGTTTTAACCATCGAGTGGTTATCCCACAGTTGTAATACTTCATTATTTACATTGTGTGCAATGTACACAAAATCAGGTTGAAATTACAGTTACAGGGTATTGGTCGTGTAATCAATCTGTTTGTACCAGTGCCAGTGAAAATATGTGGAAACATTTAACCTAAAATAGGTGTTTTCATAATTTGTATCATTGTTTATATTTGTATTTACATCAATATGCTATAAATAAAACCGCCAATAAGTATATAATTATCTATTTTGTGAAGTCCTTGTAAGTAAATTAAATTGGTAAGAAAGAGAAAGTGTTTAATTAAACACAAAACATGACCTTACGATCTTGAGTAGATAGATACAAAGATAAAAATCAAATGTATTTCATTCATGACGAATGATTGTTAGTGCAGGCCACTTCCGCGTAGATTTTAGTTCACTCTCAGCGTGATATTGTAACGCCAGGTAAAGTATCACTGTTTACAGTTTATTTCTATAACTAGATGAATAAAAAAGCTTTCTAAATGGGCATTCTGTTCTAAATATCAGTATTGTTCATTTATAATCTAATTATAAGGCATGTGTTCTTCAGTGATATATTTGTCGATTGTCGATCTTCAATGTTCAACACACTAGAAATAAATAAAAACTTTGAAATAATAACAGTTTGAAAATGAGGAAAATTTATGACTTGCGATCGAGTGATTGCACATCGAAAATCGATGGAAATCGTTTTTTTTTCTTTTTATGATATAGGGGGCAAACGAGCAGACGGTTCACCTGATGGTAAATGACTACCGTCGCCCTGCTGGGCACCTGCAACTCAAGAGTCGCAAGTGCATTGCTGGCCTTTAAGATGGGAGTAGGGGAAGGGGGGGAAGAGAGCGGGGGAAGGGTTAGGGCCTTTTTTTTTTTTTTTTTTTTTTTTTTGTGCGTGTGGAAACCCCCTCGGGCCGTCACCCCACCGGGGTTTTCGGTGGGGCGGTGTGTCGGAATCGAACCGACTAAAACCACACGGTGTGCCGTACTGCGCCCTAAGTAGGAGGGATCCGGGAACAGCTTTTATTAAGACATCCGGACCCCCCCTAGCGCCTGCCCGCAAAAGCGCGGGCACCACCTTCGGGTAAAAACCTCTCAATTAGGCGACGTCCAGGCACACGCGGACGCCGCCTCCTCGCGGGGGGCCACTATAGCGGGTGAAGGGGAAAAACCCGTCCCGTCCACCCGCGGCCACACTCAGGGCGGCATGAGGCGCTGGTAAGCGCGCCTCCGCCGCCCGGTTCGCCGGCGGCGAATTAGGTCCGAGTGGAGATCGTCCTCCCGGACCCTTTCCGCCGCCTCCTTCTGCGAGATGACGTCCTCACAGAAGGTCGCGACCGCGGTAAAATTCCTGTCGCTACCGGCCATGGAGCGTGTGACGGCCGGTAGCGAGAGATCCCCTCCGATGACTGCAGTGAGGGCCCGACGCTGCGTCGCCCAGGCGGAGCAAACCCCCAGCGTGTGCTGAGCCGAGTCCTCACTACAGTCGCAGTGGTGACAGGCGGGACTCAGTTCCCTCCTAGCGACCGAGTGCAGGTACTTCCCGAAGCAGCCGTGCCCGGAAAGAACCTGCGTCAGTCGGAAGGAAAGGGTCCCGTGCTGCCGCCCTGCCCACTCGACGATGACCGGCTGGAGCGCCTCCACGGCGGCAAAGCCAGCACGTGGAGCCTCCAGCCGGGACGACCAACGAGCCATCGTGGCTCGGCGAGCGGCCTCACGCCATTCGCGTACCTCTTCGGGCGGGGGCCGACTGCCGCTTCCCGCCCGGAACTCAGCCGTTCGCCGATATACTTCGGCGAGCACTTCCGCCTCCAAATCCCACGGGGGAGTCCCGGCCAAGGCGCACGCCGCCTCCGTCGACACGGTGCGGTATCCGCGTATGGCTCTAACCGCCATAACCCTCTGAGGGCGCCAGAGACGCGCCCTATTCTGGGCGGTCAGAGCTCCCGCCCACACCGGTGCACCGTACAGTGCCATTGACCGGACAACCCCCGTGTACAACCGTCTTGTAGCGACGCTAGGTCCACCCAAATTGGGCAAGAGTCGCCCAAGGGCGGACGCAGCGCCGACCAGCTTCGGAGCAAGCTGTCGGAAGTGCTCGTCGAAGAGCCACCTACCGTCGAGGATCAGGCCCAGATACCTTATGTGGGCCCGAACCGGTACGAGAACCGAGTTGACTACGATGGAGGCGCCAGGGGGTGGACCACGACGAGGCCCATGAAATAAAAGGGCCTCCGTCTTATCCAGGGCCACCCGCAGACCCAGCGCCTCGATGCGACCGACCACCAGAGAGACACCTCTGGTGGCCAAACGCGCCGCCTCTTGGAAGTTCGCCCCCCGGGCTGTGACCAGTGTGTCGTCGGCGTAACAGATTACGCCCAGCCCGGGGGGGAAGTCGCCTCGAAGGGCCCAGTCGTACCCCATGTTCCACAGGAGTGGTCCAAGGACAGACCCCTGCGGAACACCGCACGACATGGGCCGACTACTCAAAACACCATCTCGGTCCTCGTACATGACGGTACGCTCCTCTAGATAGTCTGCCACTAGCCGCCTCAGGTACCCTGGCACTCCGTGATAGTGGAGTGCTTCCCTGATGCAGCTGAATGGCAGACTATTGAACGCGTTGGCGATGTCCAACGACACCGCCAACAGCACGCCGCCACAGCTCACTACCTCTTCGGTCACGGCCCTCAGGCGCAACACAGCGCCGACCGTCGAACGCCCCGCTCGAAAACCGAATTGGGCGTCCGACAAATCGGGGCCGACCTCGCCAAGGTGCCGGACGATGCGGGCAGAGAGGACCCTCTCAAACAATTTACCCGCCTCGTCCAGCAACACGATGGGCCTGTAGGCCGCGACCGAGTTGGTAGGCCGTCCCGGCTTCCTTAAAAGGACCAGCTTCCCGCTCTTCCAGCAGTCAGGGAAGCGTCCGGACGCCAAGCTAGCGTCGAACACCTCCCTGAGGCGGTCGGACATGTGGTCGAGGGCCAGGGCCAACACTCTGACAGGGATCCCGTCTGGCCCGGGGGCGGTGTTCTTCGAACGGATCCGTAGAACAGCCGCCCCTACCTCCGCCTCCGTGATGGGCGGAACACCATCCTCCTCGTTCTCCCCGTCGTCTCTGGCCAAGGGGGCCATCGACGGGGGTACGTGCTCCACCCGTTGCGGGAAAAGGCCCTCAACCACTTCCTGCAGGAAGCTGGGCTGGAGAGTCTCCGTAAGGGGGGGGCCCGACGCGCGGAGCTTTTGTTGCGCCGCACGATATGGGCGACCCCAGGGGTCACGATCGAGACCCTCCAGCATCTCCTTTCTTTTTTCCTCTTTGGCGCGGCTAATGGCCAGCTTCAGAGTTTTCCGCGCCTCCCGGTACTCCTCATGAAGCCGGTCCTCTTCCCCATCTTCGCGGTGACGCCGCCGGCTGCGGGTGTAGGACCTCCGGGCACGAGTACAGGCCACGCGGAGGTCCGCCAACTCCTGGGACCACCAGTAGACCTCCTTCCTTGGAGGCCGACGACCTCGAACGCGGGGCATGGCCGCATCGCAAATCTGCGTAAACGCATCGCGAAAGCGGCCCGCCCCCATGTCTGCCTCCTCGGTCAGAGGCCGCGGAGACAGCCAAGAGTAAATAATGGCTGCCTCCTCCAGTAGGTCCCTATCCAACTTGGTAACAGCCCACCGCGGGAAGCGGGAAGAACGCCGCGCCGTGTGACCCCTTCTGGGGTCCTGGGTCCGGGAGAGCTCGAATCGGATATAGAGGTGATCCGAGAGCGTCTCAACCTCTTCCAGGACACGCCAGTTCCTTACTCGTACGGCGAGAGCAGGGGTAGCGAACGAAAGGTCCACTATCGACCCTCCCTGCTGTCGCACGCACGTGTTGGCAGAGCCCCTGTTTAGGAGACAGAGGCCCACCGATGCCGCCCACTCTTCGACGGCTTCGCCTCGTGCGTTCGTCCTGGGGGAACCCCACGCGACGGCCTTTGCATTGAAGTCCCCCAGCACCAGGACGTGCCCAGACGCCAAGCGCCGCATCGAGGTCTCCAAGGTATTGAGGAAAACCTCGAAATCGCTCAGACTCCGGTTAGGGGAGAAGTACACACCATATACGGTTATGCCCCCCCATTCGGCAGCAACATATCCAATACCCTTGTCTCTTAGCGACAAGGATGGGGAATGAGCCGCCGTGGAGCCAACGACTGCCACGGAGCCGTCCCGGTCACCCATCCAATTTGGACGGGGAGGAACGTAATAGGGCTCCGCGGCTACGGCCACACCTATCGACCACTCCGCCATGGTTTGCAGAAAAAGGTCCTGCGCACCGGCAGAGTGGTTTAGGTTCGTCTGGACAAGGAGGCTAGAGACTTGGTCCATTTATTGAATCGTCTCTACAGCCTCCTCCATGGGCGACGACGTCGACGCACGAGTGACATCAGGGGCAGCCTGGGTCGATTGGGTAGCCCCTGATGTATTTTGAGAAGTGCGGGGAGGCTTGCAGCCCCCCTGCCCCATCTGGTGATTGGCGGGCAAATTGCTCGCCGCACACGCGGGGCAATGAGGGGCGACGGAGCATTCCGCTGCCTTGTGCCCCGGTCTACCGCAGCGGAAACATAGTCCGCTGCAGTCGAAACTACTTGAACACTTGACGCGGGTGTGTCCCGATCCTAGGCATTTGAAACACCTCATCGGTCTCGCCACCAGGACTGTGACTCTGGCGTTCACGAAACCGATGAGGACCTTGCCGGCATCGCCCAAAATTTTGGCCGATGCTACGGGACAGCTGACCCACACCGCGCCAAGGCCTCCTGGACCGGGGCGGATGGTGCCGACTCTGATGCTGTCCACGTTGCACCCCGTCTTCTCCTGAACGGCAACGCGAACATCCTCGACCGTGACCGAATCGTCCAGGCCCGAAATTCGCAGCTCCGCGCACTTGGTGGGCCTGGCAATCTTCACACCATCCGTTGCTGCGAATATTCCCCGCAGTTTCTCTGCAAAGGCGTCCGCCGTCTTTGCACCTTCAGCCCCAGGGAACTCGAGGACTCGAGCTCCCGTCTGGGCGAGGCGCATCCTCACGCCCACGGCCCCGAACTCTCCTGCGAGACTATCCCGGGCCTTCTTAAAGACGTCGGCATAGGATAGTCCGCTGTCACCCGCCGCCGGCGATACGGTAACCACCACTGCCGCCGTTTTGGGCATCACCAGTTTCCGTGGCTTCTTTGTGGTGGTCACTGCCTGCGGCGAAGGTGCACTCTTAGCAGCCTTCTTATTCCTATTTCGCTTCTTGCCTCCTTCGACCTTCTGCCACCCATCGCTGGCGGGGGCAGTAGTGGACGGGCCAGACGTGGAGGGGGTAGATGTGGAGGGAGTAGGCGCGCTCGTTCCTTTAGGTGCACGAGAGGGAAGCGGAGGGAATTCCGCTACCACCTTCGCCGCAGTCTTAGGTTGTCGCCCCTTCTTCGGCGCAGCTGCAGGCGCTGGCGCTGACGCCTTCGCGGCATAAGAGACGACGACGCGGCCACCCGAGACGGGAAGCACCGACGGGACTGTAGAGGCCTTTGCCTTGGCCGCGGCGAGTGGCGGCCGAACGATGGGGGCCGGAGGAAGCCTTGCCTCAAGGCCGGCGAGGCGCCCGTCCATCATCCTCCACACTGCGTCAATGATTTGACGCAGGTGGGAATCCGGAACTTCGGGGGGGGAGGGGGAGGCAGCAGGCTGTGCCACAACTGGGCTCGATTGCTCAGCACAATTCGAGCGCGCATGAAATTGGGCGAACTGAGCGCTCAGCTCAGCCACCTGCCCCGCCAACCGATCGTTTGCCGCCTGGAGGCTCGCGACGTCACTAATTAGGGTCCTAACGACCCCAGAGACGGCGGAGGAGGAGTCCTTAAGGGCCTTTACAAAAGAACCCTTAAGGTTCGTGGACTTGGTGGCCACTTTGTGAATTATGGCCACCGCCACGTCCGCTCTCTCCTGCATGGTCACCGGTGTTTGGGTGACCGAATCCAATTCCACCGGCCCCCGGATTTTCTGCAGGAGATCCGCAATCTCCTCCTCCGCTTCAATTTCACCCTCCGCTCTGGCCCGGGCGTAAGCGCCCGACCTGGTGAAGGCGGAACCTGCCGGAGATGGGATCGGCGTGCGCGACCTCGACCTCCCCCTTAGGCTACTAGCAACTTTAGGAGGGAGCATATCTGTGGATGGTTCATAATCCTCATCCCTTGAGCGACCTCGTTTTCGGTTCTCGATTTCGCGCAGCTCAACCTCCATCTCCACAACTTCAGAAGTTTCTGTGGATGATCCAGCCTTGGAACGCAGACGTTCCGATTTGCGATTGCTCCCAGGAGTCTGATTGACTTCTGGGAGCTCCACCGATATAGTCGCCTCAGACGAGACTTCGTCGTCGGTTGACGATATTTCAGCAACTTTTTTGTTGCTCCTCTTGTTCTTCCTTTCTTTTGCTTTCTCCTTCTTTTGTTCAACGTTTATTTTGTTTTTATTGAGTAAATTTAAATCCATATTTAGTCCCACGATTGGGGGAGAAATAAAGGTCAACCCGGGTAGAGATCCCCCAATACCCGGGCAAGCGTAGATTTATGCCCAACCGAGGGGTCCGCAGGTGCCCCGGCTGGGAGTGCGCTTGCGACTGAACTACCCATCAGCCATGCATCCCCTGGTCACGCACCAGAACACGGGATTCGGGGTGATTTTTTAGAGAGGTTTTCTTCCTCGCAGTCCGGGCGGCTAAGCCAAGACCCTCGTCCCCGATCGGAGTCGCGAGACATGACCACGACTCCTTTCGGGATTACGATATGCCGACGGTGGCAAGGAAACTAAATTTCCCATGCCTGCTCGGTGGCAGTGTGAGTGCACGCCGAGCCCGTCCTCCTTCTCCACTGAGCACAGTAGAGAAACGCCGACCCGTGGAAGGGTCCCTCCTTCGTGATTTTTTACCGAGGTTTTCATCCTCATAGCTCCGAAGAGCGAAGAGCCAACAGAGAATCGGCAGACACGCCCGCTCTGTTGGACCAAGCCTCGACCGAGTGTGCCGAAGAAAAATGGCCTCCTCTCCTTACTAGAATATTAGCCGTTGGCGATGACGCCGTCCTCAAAAACTGAGGCACAAAAGGCAGCGTCATCGCCAACGTTTCCAGGGTGCACCACGTGGAGGTTTTCTAGACAGCACCCCGGGAAGGGTTAGGGCCTCCGGTAACCTCACTCACTCTGCGAAAAGCTGCCGGTGTTCTGTGAGGTTGTGGTATCACTCCTTGCGAGCAGGCCCATACGTACCGAAGCTTAGTTGGAGTGTTAACAATCACTCTTAGGTACTGTAGCTGTAGTTGACTTCTCAATTTACATAATTTACATAAATTACGTGCTATCTAGTTTTTGTTTGTCACTAAATAATCGATATCCTACCTAAGAAGAGATTAAAATTCTAAACAATCCCAATTAAACTAAAAACAATAAATCAGAAACGATCTCACTAACGTACACGGTACACATTCCGTAAACACACAGAAACAAATAGTGAACGGTAACATTTTCTCATCTGCGGCCTGTCGTAGAGTATTCTCTGTAGTCTTCTGACAAGACATGCCTACAACGAACATATTTACATAACCAGAACATACACGGAACTGGTTCCAACTAGAAGGGATATCGAAACTGCTTTGAAACTTATAGAAGACGTCATAAAGAAGGATGCCTTTTGCGCAATAGCGTGGTTTCCTATCGTTGGAGGTGGGTTAATGGACTATAACATAAGTAATTCATTATATTCGTTACTGTTTTCAAGTTTCTTGTATTAAAAATAAATGATTTGGTTATAGGTAGATATGACGTCATAACTCATTATTTCAAACAAAGGAGACCGACAGAAGTCGGCCGTAGGGCAGACAGCAGTTTGGTAAAAATGTTAAAATAGTAATCGCTTTGTAGTAGAATAAATATTGCTGTAAATTTGGTTGTATTAAATGAACATGTCTATTAAAAACCGGGCAAGTGCGAGTCTGACTCGCGCACCGATTGTTCCGTAGGTAAACAAACTTGTACGCGTTGTACATTTTTGCTCGTTTTTTCTCAAAGTTAACTTTGCGGTTCTAAAAATAATTCAACTTGATGCCTTTATGGGTTTCAGAGGAAAAGTGTCTTGACAGTCAGACAGATATATAGAACAAGAAATGAAGGACTTATAGATTTTTTTCTTTACTTGTGCTTTGGGACCTTGCTTCTTACCAAATTTCATGATTCTAGGTCAATGGGTCAATAGGAGTACAGGTTTTGATTTACCTGCTAAATGTACAAATTTGGTTGGGTTGCTGTTCTCACATTATGTCGGTAATCTGGTACTTGATATGAGCAAGGTATGACAATGTTACTCCTTCAGTTAAATTTTTAGATAACACATTATTAACATAATTATGAAGGTGATGATGATGACAAACAATAGAAAAATAAAAAACAATTGAATTGATACAAAATTTATTAAATTAATGGTTTTTACATAGCTTCAGCTATTCTATAATAATATTTATATTGCAATATTAAGATGTCCACGCAAAAATTCATTACACGTCCAAATTAAAAGTGTTCTTTAATATTTCCTATAAATAAAGCGTGTAATAAGAATAATTCGAAGAAAAACCGAATTTCGTTCTTATATTCCTCATTTAAAAAAATTACTACTTCAGACGTCAATGCTAAATAAAATTTGAATTACGCCAAGCGCCTTCCATGTGCGTTACATCCACGACTCGAAGTTTTAACGACCCAGCCATACTGATATTTCGGACCGAACACGCAGAACTCGGAATTAGTTTCATGACTCAATTTCTACGTCACACACAAATCGGAAGGATAAATTAAATGTGTTACATTTCCATTTGGTGAAGGCCCAATTATTCCATTTTGTTACGATTGCTGATTTTAGTTGGGGGTGTAGTCGATTTTATATTTCGAATGGTAATTTTTAATAATAATGTTACCTATTTATTTATTATATTTCTTGATACAATACAAGTATATTCGGCGTGTTTCTCAGTGAATGAGACTTTTATTATTACTCTAAGTGCACTTTTTGAAGTGAAAACTTCTTTAGGCACGTATGTGCACTTTTGCTATGGGGAAAAAGCACTAAACTCGTGACCGTCACGCTAATGATACATATATAGATCCACTAGAGGGCGCTAATCTACATTGAGTTCGGTCAGCTCCTTATTAATTAATGTCACCAACCTGCTAATGTGACGATTTAAGTTCGTCGTTTCGTTATAAGTTTTCACTTCTATCGGCAGTCTCATGATTCCCAATTTTTGTTATCGTGTGGAAACCCTCGGGTAGCCCACCTGACATTCAACGATTCCTACTAGTAGCCACTGACCATACTAAGCCAAGCATGTGTCAGTATATCTGTTTAAAAAATTGTACACTAATTCTTAATAATATTGTACATGCGAAAGTGCGCTTTCACGCCCTAAATATTAACCTGATCATTGTGAAATTTTGTATATACCTTGTTAGCGGTACAAAAAACAACATATATGGCATACATAGGGTAGGTACCCTATGTATGCCAAAAAAATACTGTTTTCTAGGGTTAAAATAGTAACTTTACACACAAGGTGAAAACAGGTGAAAAAAAAATCACTTGAACAGAGTTCAAGTTGAGTAGTTGAGTTGCAAGCTCCAAAGATAACAAAGAAGTCAAAGTGAAGTGTTCATTAATCGCAAAGAGTTGAGTTGGTTCCAAGGGGAACAGTAGTACTCTGTACCCAGGTTAGTAGTGTCCCATCTCTCTATTTGTCATTCAGATCACCATAGCGTAAATATACTAACTGTTCGACTACAGTTCTGTGAATAATGCACAAGAGTCTTCCATTAAAACCAATTATATTCATTATATAGGAGAAAATTAGTAATTTATATACCTAGTCCTTGCTCTGCTCTTTTTTATAGGTTTTTCGGCGAAACTCTTGTCTGTAATTTTCGAAACAGATTATAGTTCTCCAGTAACAAATAAAGCTTTCAAATTAAATGGCACTAGCTGCTATTTTTTTAAATTAACACTTCTTTCAGGAAAATGTACAATGGCGGGCTTTATGCCGTAGGGGTCTACCTTAGAGTGGTGCAGTAATGGGTGAATAGGTGCACTAAATAAGACGAAGAATAAAGAAATATACATAACAGGAATAAGAAAGATACATATATATGAAACAACCGCAAACTTCTCATGTTATGCTTGGGGTAGGGTGTGTCGTTCCCGAGTGGGCAGGGCGGCAGCACGGGACCCTTTCCTTCCGACTGACGCAGGTTCTTTCCGGGCACGGCTGCTTCGGGAAGTACCTGCACTCGGTCGCTAGGAGGGAATTGAGTAACGCCTGTCACCACTGCTACTGCAGTGAGGATTCGGCTCAGCACACGCTGGCGGTTTGCCCCAGTTGGGCGTCGCAGCGTCGGGCCCTCACTGCAGTCATCGGAGTGGATCTGTCGCTACCGGCTGTCATTCGCTCCATGGCCGGTAGCGACAGGAATTTTACCGCGGTCGCAACCTTCTGTGAGGAAGTCATCTCGCAGTAGGAGGCGGCGGAAAGGGTCCGGGAGGACGACCTCCACTCGGACCTAATTCGCCGCCGGCGAACCGGGTGGCGGAGGCGCGCTTACCAGTGCCTCACGCCTGAGTGTGGCCGCGGGTGGACGGGACGGGTTTTCCCCTTCACCCGCTATAGTGGCCCCCCGCGAGGAGGCGGCGTCCGCGTGTGCCTGGACGTCGCCTAAATGAGAGGTTTTTACCCGAAGGTGCTGCCCGCGCTTTTGCGGGCAGGCGCTAGGAAGGGTCCGGATGTCTTAATAAAAGCTGTTCCCGGATCCCTCCTATTTAAGGCGCAGTACGGCACACCGTGTGGTTTTAGTAGGTTCGATTCCGACACAGCGCCCCATCGTAAACCCCGGTGGGGTGACGGCCCGAGGGGGTTTCCACACGCACAAAAAAAAAAAAGGGTGTGTCGTTCCCGTATCGGTTTTTATAGCCACCAAAAGCGATGTCCCTGCCATTACTTCTTAAATAGTCAGCTAGAGACGTAAATGCCCATGATGATGTTGATGATACATTTACATTCAAAGATACATACATACTTTCTTACATACATACATATATGCAAACACATAATTATTATATCAAGTATTATTGTCGGGACGATCCTGCTAAATTATTGAGAGGAGACACCGTAAAATTATTCTAAAAACGTGACATAAAATCATACCAAAACAACTATGAATGATGTCAATATTATAGACCTATATGAGCAGAATTGCGCTAAAAGGTTAGTATACAAAATAACTAACACATAAAATCTTTACCGTGAAAGTTGGCAACGAAAGAGTTTTACTCACAAAGAGCCAAGTTTCATTCTCATATTTAACTTTTGCACACAAAATAACTTAGATATTACAATTTAAAAAGTTACACACACTCCTTTGTGCTGAATTTGTGCGGATTTTAAATTTTCATATTTTATTAACGGTGTCTGCTTTTAAGGGTTATGCGACTTAAGTCCACTGTTTGAAGACGTGGCTTTGGGTTTTAATTTGAAAATGGAAGAAAATCCCCGTAGCTCACCAAAGTTGGGGAAGTGAGTTTAACAATAGTCTCAGGAAATTTAATATGAAACTGAGTATTTTCATTTGTGTTAGTTTGAATTTTAATCAAATGGAAGATAGCCAATGCGGATTACAATTACTTACTCATATATTGTAATTTTTTTCAAAGCCATTTTATTTATTTATAAAAATTAGAACATTTAAATTTAGATAAACGAGTAACTTAAGGTCCCCTTCTTCAACCCAACTTCAAAAATTGCTGTCCGTATAATGGGAAGGCGGAAAGCATTATCTACTAACACCTTTTGCCATATTTATTTCTTGTTTCACGAAATGTGGAGTAAGCATTTGCATTTAATAGGGGGTATAGTCTAATGAGCACTTTGCCAGACTCCCGCTTTGTTACGCATAATAAAAATAAAACAGTCCCGAGCATAGAAGCTAGGACTTAACGGAAACAAAAATAATACAAAAACAAAAAAAAAATACAAAACAAAAGCATTATTTTATCCTAAAATTACATATTACATTACAGCAACTTACGTCACAAGAAATTTATAAGCGAGCTAAATCCGAATCTAACCAAAAACTAGTAAAACCGCACCTACCCAAGCGGGTTTCTACAAATTGGACCTCACTCTAGTGTCCAATTTGACGTTCAGCGATTTAGCGCTCTCAACACGTAACAAGCTACGCGCAGCGGGTATACTTTACCAAGCGAGGCTTGAGAAGCACCAGTACCGCTCGCAAAACCCCACTGCAAAGCTTGTTGCCAAAAGAGCCCCTGAAGCATCTGTTTATTAGAAAATTTGAGACTAGAGAAAATAACTGTCAACGGTTTATAGCTTGTAAACTAGACGTATTTTTCAATAGCGTAGTACCCTACTTGCGTGACAGTTAATAAGGGTGGATGCGGGTGACACTCGAACGTTCTAGATGATTTGAATTCTTCTTTCCTACCTCGTCTGTATACCATATTTTACAGCATTGAAATAGACTATTTAAATTTATTTTTACTTTATTGATGTAACTTTTTTTGTAAGTAAAAATAAGTACAAATGCGTAAGAGCGTCTCTAAGTGTACTTATGTACGAAATTATTAAAAAATATTGAAATCACAAAAAAATAAGCATTGTGTATGTTATCGGTTAGAACATCATCATTATCATCTTTGTGCCATGTCCCGATTTTCATTAGGATCATTAACGGTAACATTGCAAAGGGTTTTAGTCAGCCAATAATGACCCTAATGAAAATCGGATCGATAATTTCTTATACAAATTTACTTTCTTTCTTCTTTACCGTTGAAAAAAGACAGCTTTTCCAAGGAAAGTTGTCAGGCACATGGCTAGCCATAAAAGAAACTGATTTCTTTTATAGCCGGCCATAAAAGAAATCAGTTTCTTGTATGGCTGGCCATCTGCCTGAAACACCCTATTTAGATGTGTAACTTGGGTGGACCACCTTGACCACTACCGGTGTCATTCCATCAAAACTAAAAAAGGTATTGTACCTTACTAAAAGATCGTCAATGGTCGAGGTAGCACAAATCACTTAAAATAATAATAATTGTAGCTTATAAATACCGGACCAAAGTGATACCACGGCCTCACAGAAAACTAGCAGTGAAGCATTGCTTTTTGCCGCGTGAGTGAAGTTACCGGAGACCCTAACCCTTCCCTCTCCCCCTCTTCCCTCCTCTCCCCCCTTTCTCCCTCTTCCCCCTTTAAAGGCCGACAACGCACTTGTGACTCTTGCGTTGCAGGTGCCCATGGGTCATTTACTATCAGGTGACCCGTCTGCTTGTTTGCCCCTAAACCATAAAAAAACCACATATACTATGTATAGAAGTCGCGAAAATTTAAAAATAAGTAACACCTTATTTGCATTGCGGGGGAATTTACTCTGCAATCATTTAGCATTGTTCCCATTCCTTTAAGTATATTTTATTAGAATTCCAAACATCAACATACGTATCTCATTCGTAAGTAAGTAAAGTAAATAGAAGACTAGGCTAAACCGTTTCCTAAGTGCTCTGCTAGTTTCATGTATGCCTCCTACGTAACATAGTTGGTACTTACGAACTTGACTCAAAGGAAAAAAAGTATTTTATAAAGTTGAAGCGTATGTTCTTCACTGATCTTAAAGAATTGTAGCGATCGTGTTTTTAGTTGTATTAAATGAGGCTAGTTTGAGGCTATACTTAATTTTTTTTTTTACTTTAGTGCGTAAGTTAATATGCGCCTTACTAGATGGCGTTGTTATTTTTTTCTGAATTGTACTGTGAAATTTCACTTAACATTTATGAAGGCGGTTATTGCATAATTTTAATTTTGGAATTGATGTATTTTCTGCTTAGAGTAATATTTGCTTTTCTGGTAATTCCTAGGTAGTTAACTAAATAAGTATTTAATTAAAGGCTTTTTCGGGGCCTGATCAAAGTTTAAAGTTTCATGAATAAGGATAACATTTTATTCTAGAATACTAGAGTTATAACAGCCTGTGTATGAAGGTTATCGAAGTCATAAGATGATCTTAATTTGCTTTTCAGATACCTTTATGTAGAATTACTGAAGTTATTATATACCAACATAGAGGCTTATTACGTCTCCTAAAACTTATGCATATTTTTTTTTATTATTATTAAGTAAAAACTTACGGCGCTATACAACATTATTATGGGCATTTTAATAAATCATAAAAAGTCTCAAGTCAATTGTCATTTCGTAATAACACTGACTTTTCTACCGCACTTAATATCTATTATCCTTTCTCTCCACGGGGACGTTGAAAATATACCATTTGCGAACACAAAGTGCAAACATACTGGGACCAAATTAGTCGATCGAACAAATAATTGACCCATCTGGAGATCGAACTCACAGAGCTTTTGGTTAATAATTCCGATTTAGTTATATAGGTCTCCAATTTGCGGTCATTTCAAATTTAAACTACGCAAAATAACTTTTAAAAATAAAACTGCATTGCAGCAAATAGCTTCTTGTAACATAAAACACAGCGAAATACATACGTTAGCAGTTTAAACAGTTAACTGATGTAGTTGGCACATTCCGGATTTGCCAGGATTATACCGTTCGAACTGAAAATTAGTTCAAGTTAGAAATGCAGTTCTATTAAATATTCAGGGAGTGTATTAGAAGGGAAATTATGATGAATTTCGTATATCTACATAATGTACGTGCAGCGCTGATTTCTGTTATCGTATTCCTGAGTTGATTGTACTTGTTTATTAACAGCGAAAACTTGTTAAGCATTACATTTATATAATTATTTTATTTTCGTTTGTAAAACGCTTTTCGTTTTAGTTAAAAAAGGTGTAGTTTGTAGAGTAATAAATCGCATACCTACTGCAGTTTTGAAAATATGATTACTTGTACTTTCTACTATCCACTATCGACCTAGGAGAAGAATCAAGTCAACCAAGATTAAATCATGCGAGACCTAAAATGACAATGGCCAAGCCATGTAACCAGAACTTGTTTTTGGTGGAGTCTGCAAGACTATTTTTGCGTTTTTGTTTTCTATACCAATCAATCAATCAATCAATCAATCCAAAATAATATTATAAAGGCGAGTAAGTTTGTCTGTTTGTAACGCTGTCACGCCTTAACTGCTCAATCCATCATCATTAAATTGTTCATACACATTGTCAGGGCAGAAAAAGACATAGAGTGCCTTTTATCCCCAAAAAAAGACAGCTCCCGAGGACTACCGACATTGATTGACAAAACTTACATGCAGGCGAGTGAAGCCGCGTCCAAAACTGGTACAGTAATAAAAATTATACCTTGGAAGTTACCAGTAATACTAATGTATTGCTTTTACCGTGTATAAAGTAAGATTGACAAATTGGCACTGAGACTGACAAAAATAAAGAAAAAAACTTCTTTATAGGTGAAATTCTTTATTCTAAACAAAGCTAAAAGTACGTCTGTAACTATGGGTGTCAAATGGAAGTTTGTAAAAGATTGCTCGATAGATATATTGGAAAACATTCCAACTCTAGCGAAACAAAGAATTTTACTTAAAACTTTGCACCATCATTAGACACTTTGAGATCAAAGACGAACTTTGTAAACAACCAGGGATTAGATTTCAACCTGAATGTTGAAGTATATTGTTTATTTTTGCACTGGAAGTGGTTTTATGCGACTTAGTCACGCATCTGACTTCAAAAGCGGTGGTAGGTTAGGTAAAGAGCTCAAATCTAGTACGAGACATATTAATCTGTAAACCAAATTCATGAGGATTTCAAAAATAACTTTAAAATTAACTTTTCTGGATTATGAATTCATTCATTCAAAGTTATGCTTCGTCTGGCTATTGAGATACCGATTCTGGCGTATCTAGCTACATTTAATCCACGGAGATAAGATAAAATATTCCGTTTGCAAGCTGTTTTAGAAATAAACTTGACTTAAGTCGCTGATAACTCGCCCTAGTTACTGCGGGGACCCTAATTGGCAGCCTTTGGACGTCGTTTCTACCTTTGATTTCCTTGGAGGTAACTATGGGTTTGTTTTAGTTTGGACGGTAG
Source organism: Callimorpha dominula (assembly GCA_949752705.1). Lineage (NCBI taxonomy): Eukaryota > Metazoa > Arthropoda > Insecta > Lepidoptera > Erebidae > Callimorpha > Callimorpha dominula. The sequence goes on along the minus strand of OX457008.1, from coordinate 3,715,783 downwards.
AAAACTGTAGAAAATAAAAATATTTTCCTTCTTATTTATTTATTTTAGTTTAATTAGAGCGGCTGTGCGCCAATATGAACATTACAATACAATAAAATTAAAAAGAAATCTTATCATGCATCTTCCTTACTGTATTTGAAACATGCAAATAAAAACATTACCCATATGTCCACAAATAAATCAATAGTTGAGTCCGAATTCAGGAGCTGCTTACAGTAATTTGACTAAAGGCAAAACGAAGCGAACCATTGTTGAGACGTTGCTGCTAAAGAACCGACATTCTGATTTATCACAACTTTTAATTTAAGCATTACCGATCACTAGATTATGGGTCTTTTAACTTTGAACCAATACCTATAGATTCTATCAAGTTAAAGAAGAAAATTACCACATTCAAGTCGAGATCAACATAATATATTATGTCACAGATGCTGAGTTACTGAGTTGAGTTTTTTCACTGATGTAAAATTGTATAAATCAGGATACATTCATTCATTTCATCATTCACTCGTTCGCTCTATAAAACAAATTAAAATGATGTTGATTTGATAACCGTTTTACAGTTTCTAAAATCGGATGTGTTGAATTCTAATCATATCCATCAATATTTAAATTTGGTTAAAAAGCAGTTCGCTTGTCTCGCAATCTGTCTGTAAAGGACATTCATATCCCCAACCGTGCGTGGTTCTAATATCACAAATCGGGTTTGCACATCACATGCCATATTCTGTATGTATATACGCTAATCGTTTAATACAAATATATTGGTCCCAACTCTGTTACTTCACTCTCTAAATTAAAATTCACTAAATTTTCTTCATATAAGATGTAAACCTTGTACACTTCAAAACAAGGTCTTATTTCAAATTGAAACAAGTAGGTAACATATGTCGCTATCGAAATAGGCAATTTATTTGTCGACTAAAGTCTGATACGCTTAAATAAACTTTAATACCACGTTGCGAGAGCCGCTATCCGTTGAATGCCATCTCTTTTGCTCTGTGTTTTTAGTAAGCGTCTTCGTAGGTGTAGATTAAAAACACGTCATGCTTGTTGCTTTTGAACAAGTTCTTATACGTCAATTTACAGCGTTTGAATAAATGGAGACTCTCGCTGCGTGGAAATAAAGTTGAGTATACGTTGACAGGTTTTAGGGAAATTTAGCGGCGCTAAGAAATAGATGCTAGTAACAAATAGACCTTATTACGAAGAACACTAGGTTGATTTCATATGAAGAAATTAATTCAGGTTTTAGTTTAGTCGATTGTACAATAGAATCCGCACCATTGTGTTTTGTGGTAGATTGACCTAGTATTATAATAAGTTTTCCGGCGCTCCATAAACAAGGAAAAAGCAATATAACATTTCTAAATAAATATTTACACTGTAACCTCAATACGTTTTACTCAGTACTATATAAATGTAACATACATTTAATTTAAGAACACTTTTGAACTTTAACTTAAACAATTTGTGTCATTTAAACATCATTTATTATTTTTATTATAGTGTAGTTTTAGATGAATACCAACGAACGCGTTCACCATGAACGAAGAGTTAAATTGAGATAAACGAATTATCTAAACTACCAAACTAATAATGTATCTGAGGAAAACTATTATAAATAAATTTCTTCCAGACAATGCTACAATGGTTAAAAAAGACTGTAAGGATCATTATAATATATACGGGTTCCATTTTTCCCTTTTGAAGTACGGGAGCCTAACATTTGATGAATCAGTAACTCTTAAACACTGCAAGTGTTTCAGTTTTAATCCCCAACGCGGTATTTTTAATGTTTAATTTATACTAATTGAATGTTTGTACTTACTAAAGTTGTTGTCACATATTATAGTAGATAAAAGGGCTAAATAGGTACCTACCGTGTCGCGTATCACTGTTTTTAAATTATACTAACATCTCTATCACACATTTTACACAGGAGACCTAATAAAACTAAACCAAGGCCTTCAGTTCCATAATGATTTTCTTCTTTCCCATTAACCCATATTTTCAATATAGGAGGTAGAAAGAGGCAAGGACAACAAATAGAAATAAGAGGTAATAGCTATAAAGCCTAACATTAACTACAGTAGTAAACACATGGTAGAGGGTATTGAATAAATGAGTGAGACTAAAATGCCCTGGGATTGTATCGATAGTAAGCAATGAGGACCAATACTTTCGGTTTCGAGACTTACTATTACACTGAATTCTTTATACTTGTAGTGTATCGTTGTTGCGTTTGAATGTGATTTGATTGTGGGTTATATTTTAAGGGTATTTATACATTGTTATTGTATACGCTGTGTAAGCTATTACAATGTGTTAACGTCTTAGTTTTTTACTACTAACTAGATAGATAGATAGAATATTCTTTGCTCGAACAAGCTTATCTCAGGAACTACTGGTTTGAATTGAAAAAATATTTTTGTGTTGCATAGCCCATTTATTGTGGAAGGCTATAGGCTATATAACATCATGCTACGACTAATGGGAGTGGAGCAGTGATCATAAACGCAGGTGAAACTGTGGGGACAGCTAGTTGTATATATTCAGTTGAAACAGATGTCATCAAAAATTAGAGTACAATGGGCGATCTTATCGCTAATAGCGATCTCTACCAGACAACCTTTAGATGGAGATAATAACAGAAATATCAAATAAAAACCTACCAGTTGATGGTGTTATTGAAAACACAGACAATTAACTATTTAGATTACATTGTTTATTCGAAAGTAATTAAGATCTTAGTTATGGAGGACACCGAGGAAAAATAATTGTGTGATGAGCACAAACTTTCTATGTTTGGGTGTAACTTATCTATAATATGTATGTATTTAGTTTAATATATAATATATATATACTACTGGAAAAATACTACTATATATACATATACACACACATTCTTATACAGCAAATCTATACACACACATACATACACATTCAAATCTTTATACACAAAAATAAATATAAATAGAAGGTGAATATCCATGCACTTACCTTAGTTTACTACTGGATCCTAAAAACAGTCATACTTAGTTTAGGAACCAGATTTCAATTACCACTATTACATATTAAGCAAAAAAAAAAAAATTTGTAATATACTGTGCGGACATCGGCGCAACGGCTCTGACTACCCGTAATACAGGTTCATTCCTAGTTTGGGATGAGTGTCTGTCGTGCCGTTGACTGCTAGTGGACATTATTATTATTATTATTATTATTAGTAATATCCAAGAATGTTTATCAGCAGTCTGCTTACCATAGTACAGGCTCTGCCCTAGTTAAGGGATCAAGCGGCGGTGTGAGGTGTCTCAAGATATTATTATATTCCGTTGTATACTGCGTACTGTCCTATTATGTATTCTGTGGTACTGTACTGAACGTGATTAGTTACAAAGCCCGATAGCGACATTACACGAATCCCAGATTCAGTGGAACTGAATTGAATTAAATAGAATAATTAATTAATTGAATGAAAATAAAACTTTAAATATTTTCTTATCATTATACAAGCCGTAGAGGCTAGGGCTAGCCCTCATCTACACATTAAAATGAAAATATTTATATATGGCCTGAGTGGAAATGTTGGAATTCGTTCCGCTCTGAATTAACCTTATTTTATGCAATTTGCTCGTACTAAAAGTTCGCTCGTACATACGAATAATATTATTTCTATCTACCCTCAGAAGACAGTATTTATCGCGGAGTCTGCAGACAACAGAAGCGACAACAGTTCTGCAACGATTCGACAATACTTCTTTTTTTTCTTCGTCTGAGAACGTCAAATCACGAGGTACTTACATTTTCATTCATCAAATCAAATCCAATCAAATGGAAAGCCTTTATTTAAATTAAACCAATAGTAGGTATTTTTGAATCGTCAGGAGTAGGAGTCAGTCAGATTAAGTCTAGAAGCTAGTTGCTTGTTCCAATACGTAGAACTGGTTACATTGCTTTTATGCGAAAATTAAATGTGAGGACAATGTAACATATCTTTTATTCTAAAATATAAATAGACACGCTAATTACTACTATACATATTTAAGTAATAGCAGCCAGGAGATGACCAGCCCCCACCAACGGCACCTGTTCACGAGCATGACGCACACGGCAGCCATTGTACAGATCAACCAGGGAGCCGAACGACCCAACACATACGCCACCATCGGCATCATGTTTTATGCGTCTATTTTTCGAGACAATTATAATCCTGGAAAGTTTAAGAGTAGAGTGAATAGGTTTATCTTGGATAGACGTGTACCATCTTCGTCTTCATCGTCACTTTCTATCCGTTCAGTTTGAAAACAAACGCCTATTCTTTTATATAATAAAATAAATGTTCACTCTAGGTGTAAAACATATTCTAGTAAGGGGACAAAGGTTAGGTAGGTCTAGGTAAGGACCGGGTTATATGCAACATAAAAAACTTGAAATTTGCATGCACATAAGCATGAAAAGTGCGTAAAATATGCATGAAAATTTGTAAAATATGCAACATTAAAGTTTTAGAAAACGATAAAAATGAAAAATGTCGTAGGTCGGTAGGAAGGTTTTTTATTTGTAAATCAGCTTACAATTACTGAATTATTCAATCATAAATTATCAATACCAAAATGTAACAACTTTGTAGACGATAATAATGCACTAAAACGATTTTTTTTTAATAACTTTGTAAACGTAAACAATCAGGTAGGTAGGTGTTCTAAATGAATGGTTTTCATTCGATCAAAATATTGTCAAAGGTGAAAATTGTATGGTGTGTTTTTGGCGAAATTTTGGTTATAGAGTTTATTGTTACACTTATCAATAGGGTAACCTAACGAAAATAATATGCAAATGCATATAATCCGGGCTCTAGTGATTAGATTATTTGAATCTTTGACATTGTTTTATCTTTCATGTACATTTAATTGACTTAACTTGAAAAAATGAAAATATTTTTACAATACAATAAAAAGGACAAAAAAAAATTTCGTGAAAATTGTGTAGTAATTTTTTTGGAAATTTCGGGATAGGCACATAAAATAATGCTCATCAATATATGGAATCTATGAAAAAAATTAATTTTAATAATTTAAGTTAATAAAATTAATATAAAAACTACAAAAAATAACCTCGGAGTCGCCACTAAAGTTACAGCCACTAAAATTACAACGTGGTAATATAAAGCCAAGTGCTTAGGCCCGAATGTAAAAGTATTTTTGACAATTAGCCTTGAAGTACGTTAAAGGCCTTGTGAGACCCTAAATACTTCACTTAATAGTGAGTCTTATCGACCAATCGCAAGCAGACTAAGGCCATTATTAGCAAACTATAATTTATAAACAGAATATTAACACTGGACCTCGCCTTAAGCGGTGCCATACATTAATGATATGACTAAGTTTTGACCGGCCAAAAACATGCTTCAGTGGTTTCACACGACCATGTTACGGTGCAAGCTGGAAAACTGAATATTGTTGCAAAAGTGTTTATTTAACCATTGATTGATATACTTAATCGAACACGTTTTTCTTATATCATGTGTGGGGTTCACTATTTCTCTCGTCCTAAATATATGTGTTTTTTGAGACACCTCACACACGGTCGTCTGATCCCAAACTAGGCAAGCAAATTTCGCGAACATAAAAGCTTTATGTATTCCAAATTTGACATACCTCTGTCATTACAAACAGCCCACATGCCCTATACCTTTTTAGTATAATCAATTGAAGGTTGTCTGCCCGAGATCGCAGGCTGCGATAAGACCGCTCATTGTAAGACTTTATCAGACTGTTGTTTTTAATTGACTGCTTCTGTAATATTTGGTGTGCAGTAACGTTTGGGAAACTTCGCTGCATCTTTTCGTCCAAAATTCCTCAGTGCCTGAAGACAAAGGTTTTCAACCAGTGTGTGTTGCCAGTGATGACATATGGATCCGAAACGTGGTCTCTCCCTATGGGCTTGATAAGCAAGCTCAGAGTCGCTCAACGAGCTATGGAAAGGGCTATGCTTGGTGTTGAAATGAGGAGATACGCAGAAGAACGAAGGTCACCGATATAGCCGAACGGGTCAGCAAATTGAAGTGGCAATGGGCGGGGGACATAGCGCGTAGAACGGATGGTCGATGGGCCCAAAAGGTTCTGGAATGGAGACCACGGACCGGAAGGCGCAGCGTAGGACGTCCACTATCGCGGTGGACAGACGATCTGGTAAGGATCGCTGGACGTCGGTGGATGCAGACCGCTTCCAACCGGTCTTCTTGGAGGTCATTAAGGGAGGCCTATGTCCAACAGTGGACGTCCTATGGCTGAAATGATGATGATGATGAATAACGTATATCTATCTATTAAAAAGTGTAGAAAGTTTAACATTTTAATCAGCATTAATTATGAATTAACAAATGCTGCGGAAACGGCTACAAAGCTACTGGGGTCCATATATTATTTTGATTTGTCATAGGAAAGTTATAATTATACTGGTCAATTTAAATTTAATGAAATTATGGCCGATCACCAGGTGATCTCTAGCAGGTACATATAAACACTTACATTTCAAACTGGTGATTATAACGGGGTGATAGAGTCATTTATGACAGAGGAATCCCCCTAAACCGGGTGTTCTTACTTACCTCATGATCAACTTACATAAAAAATGTAACGCATAAGTAACGCCTACGAAATAATCACATTGCCACATTGTATTATTTTGAGGTATTCCGATGAGAGGACGATTGTTATCATTGTCAGCAAAAACAACCATTTTTGTGATGAAAACACTATATGTTTTATAAATTAAGAGTTTGAAATGTCTTAAAATATTGACTTAAATAACACAATGAACGCTTTTAATACAAGTATGCAAACTGTTTGTATTCTTTAAATTACAACCGTGATTACAATAGACAAACAAGCTACTTTAAAAAAAAATGCTTCCATTTTCAAATAGTAGCTTCACTTTAAAAATATTTGTAAAATATATGTACAAAGCTTTGATTATTATGTTCCTAAATTAAAAAGTTTTCGTGTGTTAGTAAAATGTTTATAAAATGATAAATGTGTTAGCGAATGACATATTTCAGCATTATGTCTGCTACTGAAACTATAACTCAAAAGGTCCCGATAGAATTGGCAATGGACCTTCAAGAATTTGATGTAGGGTAGCCATATTTTAAGGGCACTCGTAAATACATTAATATCAGCTTAGCTCGTTATGACACATTACTTAGCAAATTATTGATTATAAAAATAGCTTGATATATTTTACCATAATGTACAAGTTTTTCAGATTTAGTTTAATTTTTTTTCAATTTTAACTGTAATGTCATGTAGTCTATACTCAATTGCAAGATGTAGCTACGTTTCGTTCCATATTACGATTCATCTTTAGGAGATGAAGGGAGTGCCAGGCTTAATGCTTACATGTGGCGGTGTAAAAGTAATTATCTTTCTAATAATTGGCCGTTTCGGAAGTAGTAGCCATTGGTGTCACTTGTGCATTGTGTACCCTCCTACAAGGACAGGTAGATGGCATCGACTCGATCTGAGGCCCAGGATAGCGTATATATGGATACGCTCTCCTAGCGTTCAGATTGAGTCGGTTTTCGGAGTATTTAAGTTATAATAATAGTTTTACTATTGCATGATTCGAATAAATAGACGAAAAAGGGACATTAAGAAATAATTTAGTTTAGTTATTCAAGAGATAGCGCTTTACACGTTTCTGCTACATAACTTTGTCGAGTGAAAACTATTAAGGTGCTTTATTCTGTAATGAAGTGTGTGCAATTAGAGCAGAATTATAATTCTGTAAGCATACTCCTGTAGATTTAAATTGACACCTAAAAAGTACAGAACTAATACAAACGAGAGTCTTCAAACACGGCTTATGCTACGTCAAAAGAATAAGGCCCAGTACGGCAATCGAACACCTAACCTACGTAATAAATGCAGACTTGTTTTTAAAACCTCAATCCATACTGACAGTAAATATACTTGAAACATCATCATACAACACATCCCAAAATCCTATTGCAAAACCCTAGGAATTTCCCAACAAATCATGGTCACCCAAATTAACCCTTTCACGGTGACTAAACACGCAGTCCCGTCCGGCGGCCTCGGATCCTATATAATTAATCACAGGCCCCTATTGACAGAGGATCATTTGGACCCCACATGGCCCCTCAAGAGTGGAATCCATACACCTAAATACCTAACCTGGCATTCCTGAAAGCCTCGATAGAGAGCGTCGGAATGTAAACCATTAAATTGATTTACTTGGTTATTTTTTTATTGTGCTAAATGGAACCTGATGATTTTGCTAATGGCCTTTTAGCGCTATAGATATTGTGATATTTTTGGCTTGTTTTATGGAAACCTGATATGTGAGTGAACGGATGGTGGATCGGATGAAGTGATCACCACGTCTATTGCCATGGCTTCTAGTATTTTTTGTTTGAACCTCATATGAGATAATTATCTGTAGCAATGACTAAATCTAGACTTAAATTTCAAACATTAGCGATATTATCTAAAAAAATATGGTGCCTTTTTCAAGTTGCTGAGCTCGCATGAACAACAAGCAGCGGTAAAGCATGGACCACTATTTTAAATTTTTTTGTTCGGTCATAATTTCAAAAGCCAAAATTAATGTTTCTATGTTCTGAGTCTGCGTGAGTCTGCTAATAAGGTTTTCTATATTTAGGTAATAATAAAAAAACAATTCAAAGCCTTCACTTTGCAAAACGCAAACCGCCATGACAGTAGGTATCTCATGACGTCAGTAAGCAACGAAGTGTCATTTGTATGTATAATTTGATTTGATGTTTGTGTAAATTGTTAAATATTTTAATCCTCCTGTTTATTAGACTTAAACTATTGATGACGCATTTTTGTAAATGTAAAAAGTACAAATCTACCAAGAATAAGCTTTTCATTTTATATATAATGAGATTATTTTTGCCACAAATCCTGATTTTTATTCGTCCAGCAAGCAGTGGACGGCGATAGACTGATGATGGGGATGAAATTGTCAAAATCAAAATCATTTATTTTAATTAAACCACTATGGGTATTTTTGAATTGTCAGGAGTAGTAGTCAGTCAGACTAAGTCAGTCGTGAAGCTAGTCGCCTGTTCCAATTCGTAGATCCAGCGGAGAAGAACAGGCAAAAAACACCAAGGACACAAAAAATATTGCGTCAAATATTGAAATGTTAAAACATCGATGTATGATTTGTTCTATCTCTATCACCAGTTACAAGGATAGTAACTAATTTTAATTTGCAATAATTTACGCTTTCATTTAGCATATAGGCATTAAGATGCATATAAATTTTAGATTTTAAATTTCAATGACTTATACTACTGACCATAGCTAAGAATACTCTCGATCAAGTCACTTTTCAAATTAAAAGAAATGAATCATAATCAATATAATCGTTTAGGAGCTATCATGCCACACAGAGACACAAAGACACACAGATACACGTTAATATATAACACCCCGTCTTCATTCTGTATTATTAACAAAACTCTACTATACTATATCAAAAATCTTACGACGTAAATACTTATATCATAAATTTTATTACTCAACATTTATACAAAACGTTTGAACTATATATATTTTACAATGATATTATAATTAAAAAATATCATTGATTTTGTAGAACAAAATAAGTATCAACTATCTACAGATGCAAAATGAATGTATAATCAACTAGCACCCCCCGCGGTTTTACCGGGATAAAAAGTAGCCTATATGTTAATCGAGGTCTCCAGCTATCTACATATCAAGTTTCATCGCAATCGGTTCAGTAGTTTTGGCGTGAAAGAGTAACAAAAATTCCATCCATCCATCCAAACTTTCACATTTATAATATTGTAAATAGTGGGATTACACCGGCACACAAAAAAGTGTTCAGTACTTTTGACCTCTCCGTATTTGGACGGTTGACGAGCTAAATCAACTTCAGATTCGGATGCAGCGCATCGACATACATAATAAGCATTCTTGATCTAGTTAGTAAAAAGTAGTAGGTACCAGAGCGCTGGTTTTCAACTGGATCCCTGTTGCATACATTAACGTAAGCCAGAACAATACATTTAATTTAAAATTTATAATTCATTTTAATGACTTATGCATATTTATATTTAGTAATAAATAGTGCAGTACTTATACTACTATTATTTGCTAAATTTACGTTTACTGATACCCTCCTTATGAACTTCAACTTAAGCAAGATTTACACAAAGTTTGAATTGATATGTAAAGCCCACGTATGTCATACCAACATCACAAAAATAAAATAATTCGATTTTACTTCTTCAAAAGTTTTACGGAAGCAATTCCGGTAAGTTATTTTTTCCTATTCCGTATTTCATTTTACAGGCCATTGTTGGGCCATGATAAAGGGGGTCGAACCCTGAGCTTGCTCTCTAATACGATGGCTGCTTACCTGCTGTCAAAGATTAAGTATATTAGTGAACAGAGGGGTTAGATATAGATAAAAAAGGTGGGCGAGAATCCTTTTTTATGAAGGGTCTGGTAAACTTTGAACAGTGATTTTTTTATTAAATTGAAGAGAAATATTGTAAAAAATAAGAAAGTGTAGTAGATAAAGCTATGTTCGCTTTATATAAAACAATGGAAAAAATTCAAATTACGAGTGTAGAGTTAAATTACTTTTTATCGATATAGATTCAATTAGTTTAACTTTTTAAAATCAAGCTTACTTCTATTTTAAATGCGAAAGGCTGGGTAGATGGATGTTTGTTACTCAATCACACCTGAATGGCTGAACGTATCTGGATGAAATTTGATACAAAGATGGATTATAGTCTGGAATAGCACACATACTTTTTTAATCCGGCAAAAAATTACGGTTCCTGATCAAAATTTTTACGCGAACAAATCTGCGAGCAACAGCAATTCATAGTTATTTCTATTTGTGTATGTTCCAAACATTTGAATGGTGCTTATTGAAAGTTACTTAATTTTATTTTTACTTTATTTTTTATTATATTTTGGGGTAAGTATTTTGTTATATCATTTATTTTGGTATAGGTCACCTTTTATTATGTTTATGTGTAATTTATGTCATATAATTGTATTTGTACAAACCATTTGTACAAAATAAGAGCTCACTCCGTCCCCATCACATTGTGCTGTAGGCATAAAGAGAATAATAACTAAAACTTTGTCGTATTTTCACGTAGTTAATCTGTGGTATTTTTCGAAGAATAATGTACGCCTTGAAAGATAATACTTCGCTGTGGATGAAAGAAAATTAAAATTCATAAATCTGTGAAACGGTGGGCTTGGTATTAAATATGAGAACAGCCATTTAATATTTTTTATTATTTTGAGGAATGTGAGTGGATGGATTGACGGATTATGTTTTTTTATTACGTTCGAAATGAAAAACCGAAGAAACGTTATGCTTTAATAAACATGGAGCGTGAGTGAGCGGAACGAAGACTCCTCTAAAGAATATAGTTTGCTTACATGAAACTTTTACACTCTAAGACTGAAAGTGGTTTCTGTTGCGGTACCCCCAGACTGTTGTCGCTTGGAAAAGTATTGCGGATAGGTAAGTCTACTATCTGAGAGTAAGAAAAAACAATAAAGAAATTCTAGAATTATTACGCAAAGTGCTTTTCGTATTTCTCTTTGAGAGGGTCTTGAAAAGCTTACCTTGACCGTTTATTTATATATGTAACATTGAATATCATTTGAAATTCAATTAAATTTGGATAGGATAGTCTCCTAGCCGCTTCCCAACATACTACAAAAAGATAAGATTAGGAAAAACAGTTACTGAAATTTACGTAAAGGGAATTACAGACAGTCTTGTACAGTAATAACTTATTGAAGAATTTTGAATATACAGACATGACATGCTATCTTGAGCATGGTAGAAGTTGTGGTGATGGTTTTTGTTGTACACGGTAATGTCCAGGTGTGGAGGGGCTCGTGGCTAAGTGCCATACAAACATCTGTGGCATTCGTTACGGGTAGTTGGAGCCCCAAAAAAGTCCGACAACCTAGTCTAACTACAGAACTTCGATATCGCCTAGTACTTGGGTTGTGGAGGTCTGATGGCAGTCGCTTCACGTAAAAAGTCAAAGTTCGACCGTATCGTAGTTAGATTGAAAGCCGACCCCAACTTAGTTGGGAAAAGGCGCGGAGGATGGGTAAAGTCCAGGTGTGCTTATACGTGGATCTTGTAAACCCAGATAAGGTCACGTATCCACGTCAGTTGCGTGGATTATATAAAAACTTCTTTTAAAAAAATGTAATATATCTTTTGGGGAAATCTAATTCTACATTGTATCACCGCTCCTCCCTTACCTAAGTTAAACCTTACCCTAAGGTACTTACTTACGTCGGATTCAGCAATTCTCGATTTAATATCAGGAGAATATTTGATATTAAATGTCCCGGAGAACGATTTACAAGGAGTGGAGTGTTTGGTATATGGAATACTTTGGTCAATCAGTTTATACATAGAATAACAGTTTGCAACTCCTCTTTTATATAAACGGAGAAGCCTATTTCGCTAGAGAGAGTTTAACACACGATTATCGTTTCATAATATTAACATATCCAAAAAATTTAATCTCGCCTATGATTGTCTCACGAGATTTGCAAGTAACTTCTTGCCTACTGCGACTGTTAACACGGTGAAATATATAGCAAGTAGGTTCTTGCTGACGAGTTCTCGAATTATATAAACACGATTTCGTGTGACAGTTTTGAGTACGAGATTTCCCATTCCACTTCAGTGATGACTATGGTATTGATCTCAAAATGACACAATATTCATTTGACGTTTCGTTAATTTTTGTCTTGGAATAGCAGAGAGAACTAAACACCCTGGCGGACTGTACTCATGGTAAAACTCGTAATGTAATTCTGTTTACACGGAGATGGATCTTCAATAGCGAGGCAACTGTCGCATCGCGAATGTTTACATGAAGAATCTTTTTATGTTGTTTCGATAATTGTAACATCGAGACGAGAAACTCCCTCCGTCTACATGGGCCTCAAAGGCTTAATTATTACATTATATACACAAGTACATAATATATGCCCTTAATTAGCAAATCTCGCGAATATGACAATGTATGTTTTGCTCGTTGAAATGAACTATCCCTGCGTCAGCGCTGCAAATTCCAACGTCTTACGTCAGTTACGTTTCTTATTGCCCTCCTTAACTCACCTACTTGTATTAAGTTAAAAGCACGCGACTTTCGGATCTAGAATCGTTTAACTAATTAAAATTAAGCCTCTTTCTCTCAGTGATAGACCTTCTACGGCTAAAATTATTAGGCCAATGATTTGCAGCCGCCTCAGTCCGACTCTTTTCCTGAGGACATTCACCGTATAGTATTACTGATAGACAGGTACACACGTTAAATTTGTAACACCCCTTCTTTTTGAGTCGGGGGTTAATAAAATAATATTCTATTTGTAGTCAGTTTGATTTCGACATACGGCCTTCCTGACAGCCCTGATAAAAAATCACCCATCAGGGTCACCACACATTAAAAAAGGTTATAGCTAATATCATAGTAAATAATTGTGTAAAAGACTGTATCATCTAAAAGATAATATAATTAAGACCAAGCATTATGATAAATAAAACAAACAAGTCACAGTACAAGCATACGGATTAAAATAATATGTTATCCTTTCAAACTAAAACGTTTATAATATCAAACGGATGACTACAAAGAGTTGCAGAAAGCCCAGAAAGTACAACTGGCTGACATGCGAGTCTGCCTCAAGGCACATTTTCTATTGTGGATAAACTTCGCGTCTGCCACGAGGCGACAAGGCTGCCTCGCCTAATGGGACATTCTGATTTTATGTCTTAAACTTTAGATTGCTTGGGACACCAAAATTGTTGGGCTCGGTATCGTATTGTAATTATTATTTTACGCGTGTTACAGAAGTCGTTTTGTATTTTCGCTAATGTCTGTTTTTGTGTTATGGGCTTTTGGGGGTTTGTTTCGGTATATTGTTCATATTTTCTGAGTAAAAGGTTTTTAATACTACTAAGCATTATCGAGAGTTATACGGTCGTACCGTGGAAATGAATTAACATTTGGATGTGAAATCTATTATAATATTTGGTTTAGCACTTGAACAAATGATTTTGGTATCTAGGTGCATGAGAGTGCGTGGCCAAGTTCTCGAGTCCAAAGCACTTTAGTGTTGTATTTACAAGAACCATTTCAAACCATTTTCAGACCGCCTCTAACTCATAATCTTGTAAACCTTTTGCAATGAAATTTTATATACGCCGTAGGGGATTCTTACTACACTAAATGTCAAATATTTCAAAACTCCAACTTTACGAGAAATTAACGTCTGGGGCTGACTGACTGACAAATGATCTTAAATCGATTTTTCCACTTCTAGGCCACCTAAACTTTACACATTATAATTTTACAAGACTAGGGTTTATCAAAGATTAAAGGACACCCTAATATTTGGGAACTGGGTCTAGTTAACTAATATTATTTATCTATCATCATACATTACCGCCACGGCCGCGAGTAGACAGGCGAACGGAGCGATCCGAGTGCAGAGTTCTCGACTTCAGACGGACAAAATTATCTGAAATCAGATCAAAAACAAAAATGAGAATACAATTTTTTTCACTAAATAATAAAAAAATCTTAGCATAAAGTTCAACCATGTTACAATGTAAATCTTGTAAATGGTTTAATATGAACTTGACGATTTATGCAACAAAAATACGATTTTTGAAGTGAAAACTTCTTTAGCGCCGTTGTGCACTTTTAGATGGACACGTGACCCTGATGTCCGTCCCCATCGAAAATTCATACGACGGAACCGAGTTTGTTATATTTACATGTACAGCGTGAGAGATAGCGTAGATAGAGAGAGAAAAAGAGAGAGAGAGAGAAACAGAGAGAGAGAGAGAGGAGAGAGGAGAGAGAGAGAGAGAGATAGAGAGAGAGAGAGAGATTTTTTTGGATGTTGTATAATGATTCATTAGTATTGTTTATTGAAGTGTTGCATTTAAAATATGATGTGTTTAGCAACAATGACACCGGATAGGTTTAGGAGTTGTCGCCATTCTGCTATATGACAAGCTATTAGACTCTTGGGGGGAGAATTTTTGTTTGTTTCACCTGTTTTGTCGATTTTATATATTCTTTTATTTTTAGAGTTCCAGACATCCAAATGAAAAAAGGTAACCCTTATAGACACTCGTCTGTCTATGTGTTTGTCACAGACAATTTGCTCCGAATCTAGTAGACCGATTACGTGGAAATTCGGTATACATATTAATTCCTTTGACCCAAACACATTATGACTATGTGGGTCACGTTTGTCAACAAAGTCTGGGTGTAACTTTTACAAAAACATCAGGTTCTCTTCTCAAATAAAACACCTCTTACCAATGGGAACAGGATAAGATTTCCAAGACTGTCTCATTCGATTCTTACATCATGGTTTCCGCAGAGTGGTTAGTGCATAAGGGGTAAGTAGCAACATTCGAAAGGCTTTGCATATCAATGTGCAAGTTTCGACAGACTGCTGGATAACACGCCTTTGTTATAGCAAAACTTAAGGTGTTCGAATGGTATTGGCATAAGTTACGATTGAAATATGCTTTGTGCGGAATAATTAATGGCTAGTCAATTTTACTGTCCATCGAAGGTTATTTACGTGTTAGTTCTTAACACGTTAATGCAAAACCGTCTCACTTGGTACATATTAAAAGCGGCCAATGTTACTTAATACAAAGGTAGAGAGTATAAGATAACATAAATCAATGTACGATTTATCAGTAACCAACCGTTAGTGACGTTTTGCTTACGGACGGTGAAATTTTCGTTGAAAATTCAACAAAATTTTACCGTAAGCAAAAGGAATCGTTTCTTGTTTATTGAAACGCGGCGTTAATTGTTACTAAAACCGGTCACTTTTTTTTAAAGTTTGCTAATAGTGCTCTAATATCACCACACCTTGTTTATGCTAGAAATCGAAAAATAATCTAATAAAAACCGGCCAACTGCGAGTTGAACTCGCGCAGAGAGAGTTCCGTACGATGAATTACAAATGTAAGTTTGTACGTACAATATTGAGATATTTACCATGGTATTTACAGGTTTCTATTAAGTTTTACTGTAATCTATAATAATAATAATAACTTCACACATCTCACACACGGCCGTCTGATACCAAACTAGGCAGAGCCTGTACTATGGTAACCAGACTGCTGATAAACATACCTATATATTTCTATATACATACATATTATAAATAAATAACATCTATCGTAAGCTTCTGTACTTTTCAAAGTTAAAGAGTTAAGGACGGGAGGGAACAGTCAACTTTAAAACTATTAATCTTAAAATTATAAATTAGGTAGGAAAAAAAATAAAAATGTTTTTTTTTTACTTTATAATTGACTCCCAAACGTGACCCACATAGTCATAATGTGTTTGGGTCACAGGAATTAATATGTATACCGAATTTCCACGTAATCGGTCTACTAGATTCGGATCAAATTGTCTGTGACAGACACATAGACAGACGAGTGTCTATAAGGGTTACCTTTTTTCATTTGGATGTCTGGAACTCTAAAAATAAAAGAAACTATAAAATCGACAAAAAAGGCGATAAAAGAACAAATCTCACCTCGGCAGCCAAAAAGTTTGTCATAAAGCAGGATGGCGACAATTCCTGAACCTGTCCGGTGTCGTTGTTGGTAAACACATTACGATAATGTTGCTGGACAGATGAACGCTGTAAGAACTTGTTACTAGAAAACAGAAATTTTGACTGCAGGTGAACTAGTTAATAATAATATAATAATGCGTTCCGTGTGTTGATGGGGCTGCCTCGATATTGCAGCATATCGGATGTTTGCGGAGGCTCGCGTGGACTGTTTGTATACCACGATGCGTAGGAGATGCGCATGCCTGGTGCTGCGCTGTTTGTGGGCCAGCCAGCCCTAAATTTTACGCTGCATTGCCAGCAGAGTCGACTGTGTGTATGTGAACCGCTGCTGCAGGCTTTCTACTTCTGTGGTGAACTTGTGGTAGGGATTTGCATGCATACGTTATGTAATAGGTATAAATTAACATAGTTTGTAAGAATATTATTGTTTCTAACGAAATGAGTCAAATGTTACTCGAATAAACAATTTATTATAATGATAACAATACCTTGGTACACCATCAGGTCGTCACGGTCGTCTGATCCCAAATTAGGTAAAGCCTATACTATGGAAACCAGACTGCTGATAAACATACTTATATTCTCCTAAATAAATTCTAAATCTTTAATATGTATAATATTAAAGATAAACTACACCCAGACCAATAAAAAAAGATCATGCTCATCCCACAATTATTTGTCCTGAGTTTTAATCAAACCCACGACTACTCCCTCAGCAGTAAGGGTCACTAACCAGTAAGGCCAACAGTCTCGAAAGACGAAAAAACAAATTAGAATAAAAAAACATATATTTTGGAAACTGTTGTTTGTTAGAGACTGAATTTGGTCTTGGTTAGATGGTAATCTATTCACGTTTTTTTTAGTTTCAAACAAGGTCAAAAACAGACGATGGGATCTGATAATTATATTGCGCATACAGTTTGTTACGGATATCACTTCTCCAATGATAACAAATTTCCCAAAAATGTAGTAGCAACATTAATTAAGCCGAATAAATCGAGCATAAAGATTGCAATTGCAGATAAATTGAGGGTCGATCCAAATATTTACATACTCGGACCTGAAAAACCGCTATCAAAATTTCAATTTATCTGCAATACAATAACTACTTATACACGTGCGTATACCAAGTCTAGAATGTTAACATCGTATCCCACGCATACAAAATAACGTGATCGATAGAAAAAAAGTACACTAGCAAGTGATAACGTACTTTCGTAATTCGTACTAACTAGTATAAGGTAACATCCCGTGGTACGTGCCGTCTACAGAGCAAGAAGACTGTATAATTTGAATAAAAATAATGATTTTAGGTTATTTACTGACCTGGAAACCCTTTTAAAGTTTTATTTAGGAACATAAAAGTTTAATTATATTGTAGGAAGTAAAAATGCCTAAAAAAGGCGTATATGTACATACCTAACTGCCATCGCGCTGACATATTAAAATTTTATGTTGCTAACGCAGAAACTCGGGATAAAAATGTTTATTAAAAAGTGTATATACGAGTACCTAATATGCCTACTATAGTAACATTAAATGACATTTAGTAACAACACGCGTAACGCAAGTACATTATACTGTGGCATTACTTAGTCTCTATGGCATTAAACACAAAACAAAAAATGTATTATCCATTGATACATTTGCGTAGCACATCGATTCCTTATTGCGGTCTTTCCCAAAAGTTTGGGATGTACGTCACGAGTAAATATTACTTGAGTTGTGTTTAGAAACACATCGGTCGGCCGACAAGGGAAGGATATTCGGTTCAGTTTGGCTACTAAATATTAGGCTTTATAAAAAAATACATTAAATCTATTATCACTACATATTATAAAACAGTGTCAGCCACGTCTGTCTGTTTGCGATAAACTCAAAAACTACTGAACGAATTTTCTTACGGTTTCCACCAATAGGTAGAGCAATTTATGAGGTTTAGGTATATAAGTTGTGTAAATAGGTTGAAATATGATGATATTTGTTGAAGATGTCTCTGCTACCTGTGCGAAGCCGGGGCGGGTTGCTAGTAACATATAATTATGCAAATGGTCGTTGGTGTACAATTAAGATTATTCTATACTACGATTACTAAATGACACATCAAAGTCACATCATTTAGTAAATAATTGGCTTTAATTATAATTGTATGTTTTTTTTACTTGGCTTACTCCTTCATTAAATTATAATATTTTACTGCAAGAACTTTAGAGTGTATCCAAGAGTATTTCAAAATATTCACTTAGAAATATATTAATATTTTTTGTCGCTACAACCACGACACGAACACTTTATAATGGCTTACATAACCTAATCACAAAGCCATCAATCAAACTATGTTTCTTTCAGGTGTTTTATTCTCTTGTTCGCATGGCGTAGGAACTTTTTTTTGTAGGGATAGGGGAGGAGGCATTCAGTATAGGTAACTTTGGGAACCACTGCTCTTTGTATATATCGTCTATAGCAGTATTTTTGTAATCAATCCAGTTTTTGCCGCAAGAAAAAACGGTAGATGTCTGAATGATTGAATTGATTTCAGTAGTGAAGTGCAGAGAGAAAATAAAACTTAGCGAACGGTGATTTATTTCAGCTCGGAATTTCAGCTACAAAATTGTTTGATAGATTTTGTATTGGGACAATAGTTTTTGACATGTAGATACATAAAATGAAGTACATGTATTGTTTTTGCCATGTATTTGATATTCAATTACAAATCTTGAAATATAGAGTAGTATTTTTGGTCTTATCGATATTTCACTTGACCAAAAACCACTAGGACAAGGAATTAGTAAATAGCGCTAAATGTAGCGGTATCAGTTTTGTGGGTACGTTTTTTTTAACACCTATTAGGTGACAAGATAGTGATATAGATGTTGAATACCTGACGAGTGTCTGACTAATCAGTATAGTTTATCAAAAAGGTGCAATTTCCACTTTATTATAGACTAGCAGCGCCTCGTTTCCTCCCGCGTAAGTCCCGATCCCGTAAGAATGTCGATATAAAAAGTTAATCCAGGTCTCTAGCTATCTACATACCAAGTTTCATCGTAATCGGTCTAGTAGTTTTTGTGTGAAAACATACAAACACACATCCAAAAACACAAATGTTTCCTCTTTATAATATTAGTATAGATTTAGAGAAATATAAATTAAACCTTCAAAGTAAAAAACCTCTTCAAATATTAGAAAAGAGTTGATAACGAACGGCTGAATATGAAATAAAACCAAATCAAAATCGACTCATCCGTTGATGAGCTATGCTATGATGATGCCACAAATAGACACAGATACACCCGTGAAATTTGTGACACCCTCATTTTTGCGTCGGGGGTTAAAGAAGGAAACAAAAAGACACAATAGAGTTAGTATCATATTTTCAGTAATACTTCCGTTGTTCTGCTGATTATATTATCATTTCTATATCATTTATATACTTTAATTCTACTTGATAAAGTCTTATGACGACTGATAATATAATTTGAGAGAATCTGTTGTATACTCGTATACTGTAATTTTTCGTAGGAGAGCCTTGCTTCGGCACGTTTGGACCGGCTCGACCGGAGTGATACCACGGCCTCACAGAAAACCGGCAGTCAACCAATGCTTGCATTGCTTTTCGCCGAGTGAGTGAGGTTACCGGAGTCTTGAGTTGTAGGTGCCCATGGGCGGCGGTAGTCATTTACCATCAGGTGACCCGTCTGCTTCGGGAAGAGGAAGGAGAGCGGGAAAAGGGGGAGGAGGAAGGGTTAGAGCCTCCGGTATCCTCATTCACGCGGCGAAAAGCAATGCATTGCTTCACTGTTGGTTTTCTGTGAGGCCGTAGTATCACTCCGGTAGCGCCGGCTCTTACGTGCCGAAGCATGGCTCTCCCACGACAAAACACTAATGAATGTTAACTGCAAAGAAGAAAAAAGAAGAAGATCAAATTATGAAAATTAATTTTCAAAATATATAATTTAATGCCGCCATTCCCGCGTATCAAATCAATGTAAAATTACAAACATTTCTAAAGCAATATCTTATGAATCTAAGCGCGTCTCCGACTGTTCTTAATTTTTTTATTGTGTTTCATAAAAATAACAAAGGAGGCTTTATATCGCATTGTCCTCTCTTTTTATTAATCTCTGTCCGTTTTGTTTATATATTTTGTCGTGTATCAACGCTTTAGTCCTGACGTTTAATTTTAAACTTTCTTACAATGGGACAGTGTTCAAATTTATTAGGGCAGCAATTATTTACTTTGTTACGTATGGGAGTAAATTTTGTTGAGAAAATCAGTGTAACCTTTGAGTGAGGTAATGGAAAGATATCCGGTGCTATTTATCATTTTAATGAAGATTTTTTATTAAGGTTTGGTTCAGTTTTTGGACGAGACACTTCTATAATATTTTTTGTCGTCTTGGGGATGCGCTTGTCAATGTTTTTCTATAAATACTTTAGACAGTAATTACTTAACCGATTGAGATCATACATACCGAACCAGTAGTGCCTGAGATTAGCTCACACATGGCCGTCTGATCCCAAACTAAGCAGAGCCTGTACTATGGTAACCAGACTGCTGATAAACATACATATATATTTCTAATTACACACATATCCTACTAATATTATAAACGTGAAAGTTTGTGAGGAAGTATGGATGTATGTATGTGTGGATGTTTGTTACTCTTTCACACCAAAACTACTGAACCGATTGCGATGAAACTTTTTGTAATAGATAGCTGGAGACCTGGATTAACATATAGGCTAATCCCGATATTCCCACGGGATCGGAACTTACGCGGGTGAAACCGCGGGGCGTTGCTAGTTATAAATAAATAAACTTACATTTTCAAATAAATTGCACCCGTGAAAAGCCGGGGTGGATCGCTAGTTACCAATATAAATTGTCGAACAGTGCCACAAAGTCACGTTCTGAAATCAGTTGTCAAACGTTTATAATTCAAATGAAGAATACATCTCCGCGGCGTTCTGTCGACGACTGTTTTATCATCAATCTCTGACACGCACCACGATCATTTCTCCGATGCCTATGGCTACACAATTACGGTGGAATAATATATTTTTGTCTTTTTTTAACCTTTTCCAGATGTCAACGTAATAATTATTAAAAAATGTTTAGGAATGGTTTATTCTCATCGAAATAACTTAATAACATTTATGTTTCTGAATTGTAAATTTATTTTCATAACTGATCATTTGTATACCTACTAGCTTTCGTCCGCGGTGCCATTCACGCAAGTTTTGTTCTATTCCTTGGGAACAGTTCTTTTTTTGGATGATTTGGTATCCTATGTATACCTAGTATATCCTATTCTGTAGTTCTGGCTACGTAGTAGTAGTAAACACTAATAATTACCAGTAAACTACTTACAAAGTTATGTTCAATGAACACGTCATAACCAGACCGATTGACGTCGAAGGGTCGACACTCGAAGTTGTTCAAGAATATGTCTACCTTGGCCAGGTTATCCAGCTCGATAGAAACAACTTCGAGAAAGAAGTCACCAGAAGAGTCCATTTGGAAAACTACGTCGAGTCTTCTCATCACCCTTACCGCAATGCCTCAAAACGAAGGTCTTCGATCAGTGCGTCCTACCTGTAATGACCTATGGTGCCCAGACGTGGACACTAACGGTGGGGCTAGTCCATAAACTAAAAGTCGTGCAACGGGCCATGGAGCGAGCTATGCTTGGAGTCTCTTTGCAGGATAAAATTCGAAATGAGGTCATCCGACAAAGAACTAAAATTACCGACATAGCTCGCAGAATAAGCATGCTTAAGTGGCAATGGGCTGGCCACGAATACCGAAGGACCGATGGCCGTTGGAGCAAGCGGATCTTAGAGTGGAGACCGCGGATCGGTAAACGGAAGGTAGGACGCCCCCCAGCCAGATGGACCGACGACCTGAGGAAGGTCGCTGGGAGGGACTGGATGCTAAAGGCGGAGGACCGGGTGCTATGGCGCACATTGGGAGAGGCCTATGATCAGCAGTGGACTAACTTAGGCTAATTGATTGAAACTACTTACATTTAGGCGTCCTTGACTTGATTACCGAGGGCCTGATACCCGACTACTGTAAGAGGATTATGTTTCTGTGACAATTTTTTTTGGTTGCAGTATAACCTCAGACTTAATAGACTCGTTTGTTGACAATATAATATATAATATACTCGTAAGTTAATCTTTATTAAGTGTCTAACCGCATCTAACAAGTTTCAAGTTCGTATCAAACAAGCATAGGGATATTAAAATAGAGCAAACCAATGGCCAAAACTTGCGATACTCGCAGCGAGAGAGAAAGCTGCCAGTGAGTCCCCCTGTATCCTTGTTTAATCGAAACCTATACGTATATGTATTATTATTTTTATCATAATTTTATTCGCATTCGCGTTAAATATTTGTATTGCTTCTATTTACATCACTAAGACAGTATTTGTACTCTATAAGAAACGCATCCCTTTTAAAACATTGTATATTCAATCATACAGTGAATATCCCACTAATATTATAAATGTGAATGAAGATTGGATGTATGGATGGATGGATGTTTGTTACTCTTTCACGCAAAAACGACTAAACCGATTGCGTTGAAACTTGGTACATAGCTGGAGACCTGGATTAACGCATAGGCTACTTTTTATCCCGATATTCAAACGGGATCGGGATTTACGCGGGTGCAACCGGAAGGCCCTGCTAGTAAATGCATAAAACGTAGAAGAATATGTTAGTATCGAATACAAGGATAGTTAACTATAGACCTAATCAGTACAATTTCGCGTCGTTAGTTATATTAGTTAGTTATTTGTTATGTACCTTGTTGTACAAAAGTGGATGCTTATATTGAAAATAAATTAACTCGCCAAATTGGGCTATAAAATAACTTAAAATAATATGAAATTTGTCGTCCACTTTTTCTTTAATCTTTTTAATTATATACTCTAGATCAATGAATCCGGGTCACATAAAAATACCTGAAATTCTCCTCTTGCTTAGGTTTTTCGTAAAAAAATTACCAAACCTACCGTTTTCAAGATTACTCAAATGCATTATTCAAACGATTTTCACTCGAATTGGAGCCGATCCAGTGGTTCTGGTAAAGAACACTGTTATAAAGTGTGAAGTGGGTACCGGTGCGCAACACTGAGTGTTTATTAAACGACTGCCCAAAAAAGGAGTGTAACGTTTAGGGGCTTATTTATGTATGTATGCATGTGAATTTAAATGTACCATAACTTCTAAATCCCTGAACAGATTTGGATTTATGGGGTAACGTTAGAATACACGCATCCCGAGAGACACTGGTTAAAATGTTGTAAAATAATTGTTTTTTTTTACATTTTTTTAAGTGTTTTTATTAAATTTAATAAAATTAGTAACTAGTCACACGTAAACCGCCTAACTACAGTCTTTGTAAAAAATATTATAAGATGAAAACTACGGAAGTCGTTTTCGTTTTTTCTTTATATATACACACTCATATAAATATACGTTTGCGAAGGGGTAAGCAGAGGAGATTTACACAGCTCAATTTTGACAGGTAAATTACCACATAAGTATGAGGCTAGTCTATTGCGGTAAGCCTGGCACATATAAAAAAATGCAGAAATAATTTTATTGACATTACATCTTCTGTCGACAAATCTTTTACCTGGATACCGTTGATACTGATTTAACACCCATTTAACCTGGCAAATATTCTTTATAGTGAATTCCCTTACAGGTTAATTTATTAAGAATTTAATACAATATTCATAGGTAGCGTGTTACAACCACTAAGCTAAAAGTCCATTTAATTGGAATTGTATGTAAAATATTAAGATATTATAATAAATGGGGCACGCCACAATTGTGGCGGTAAGACCCATCATGGAGGATTGGCTGGAGAGGCGACATGGCACTCTCTCCTACCGGATGACACAGGTGCTCACCGGACACGGCTGCTTTGGTAAGTACCTGTGTCGGATAGGCCGGGAGCCAACGTCTGTGTGCCACCATTGCATGGGCTGTCGCGAGGACACCGCACTCCACACTCTGGTGGAGTGCCCTGCGTGGGTGCGGCAACGTGCTGACCTCGCGATGGCCTTGGGTGTGGGTAGCCTCTCACTGGAAACCATGGTGATGGTTATGGTCCAGCACGAGAGCGCATGGGATTCCGCCACCTCGTTTTGCGAAGACGTGATGAGTGCCAAGGAGGCGGCGGAAAGGGAACGCGAGAGATCTAGCACTCTTCCGTCCCGAAGAAGACGCACCAGGCGCCGGAGAGAGCGAGACGATCTCCGGCCTCCATGAGCGCTTGCCTGAGGGTGATGGGATGGGTTACCCGTCGCCCTAGCAGAAGCAGG
This sequence comes from Callimorpha dominula, assembly GCA_949752705.1. NCBI lineage: Eukaryota > Metazoa > Arthropoda > Insecta > Lepidoptera > Erebidae > Callimorpha > Callimorpha dominula. The sequence goes on along the minus strand of OX457008.1, from coordinate 3,690,723 downwards.
CCCGAGACGGCGGCGCGACGTGTTCCATGCGCACCTCTCTAAATCGGAGAGGGCAAGGCCCCCGCGCGAAATTGTGAGGTCGCCTGTTGTCGAGCAGGCGGCCAAGTCTGCCGGGGCTCACAGGGACTTCCTTTCTAGGGTACACCTGAGTCCCCGGCAATAGGACCCCGTGATGGAACACCGTGTGGTTTTAGTCGGTTCGTGTCCGACATACCACCTTACCGTTAGCCCCGGTGAGGTGATGACCCGTGGGGGTTTCCACACGTAAAAAAAAAAAAAGGTATTATAATAAATATTTAATTGCATATGTAATAATAATAATAATACTCCACACATCTCACACACGGCGGTCTGATCCCAAACTAGGCAGAGCCTGTACTATGGTAACCAGACGGCTGATAAGCATACTTATATATTTCTAAATATATACATATTATAGATAAATTATAGTCAAACCTTACATAAATTGGTCTGTAACAAGACTTACAAAACAGGTATCAACAAAGCCAACTGTGCACTACTGTCAATTTAACATTAAATTAACCTAATTCCGTGTGCACACTAATTATTACAATAAAATTTTCGACTGTATGCAATTGTAACATTATTCTGACAATAAACACGACATAATTCGCAGCACTGGACACCTATCAGTTAACGAATTGAATTAAGCTCGACATAGCGATAATTATTTGATAAATTATATTAAACTACTGTACGTAATATAGTACTGTACAAACAACTGTCGGGCTCTAGTTAATTTTTGCCATGGAAGGATTTTCTGAGTCTTTAATCCGGTAAAACTTTTTGCGACAACCAAAGTAAACGACATAGCTCTTGTCAGTAGTAAGATGAAGGGCTGGGCCCTGCATTTGATGATGGGAAGTTGTATAAAATGTATACTAACCAACGCGAGAACTTTCATTACGCGCTGCAAAAGTTAGTAAAATAAATAAAATAAAATTTCCATGTATATACTCATTTTTGTGTATTCTGTCTGCACCTCTTTCAGATGTTGTAAGAAGATTGTATGTAATATGTAGTAATACCTAATCAATGTTTTGTTATAATAGTACCGACATATCTCAAAGAAAAGTCCTGTAAATAAATGAAGAGAAAAAATTCACATTCCTATAATATTGTAAGCGAGCGGTTTTCGTGGTAGCCCGGCTTACAGAAATTTATTGAATATTTTGTTGTTATGAATCTGTGTACCACTTTACCCTGCTAAACTAAAGGGACATCACACAAATCCAATCACAGGGACCCTTTACAATTTTAATAGAAGTTATATAATGGAATAAAAGGTAGATATAGAATAGTTTTAAGTCTCATGTATTCTACATGAGACTTAAAACTATTCTTTAAGGTCTCACGACTACACTATTGATAATTTTCTGCGTCTACAAGGTATTCGCGGTTCCAATTGATCCTTAATATTTTATAACGGAATAGCCAATAGCTCAGTTAATTTAATGTAATAATAAAGGAAATACTGGTTACTGGTCTGTCTTCAACAGCCTCTAGTACTAACCGCTAATGCTTGAGCGTTAAATACCATTTAATAAATATGTACTCAGTACCATTTTCTGTATTTTGTTAATGATTTTATTATACATGTAAAATCCATCAACATAGTTAAAAATACAGTTAAGAGTAAATCATTAGTTCAAATACAGCCATATGGAAAGAATAATTCCATAAACCCAAATCAACTTGCCACGTCTAGACTGAAACACTACCGGATCATGTCGTCGCCTTTACCAAGAATATAAATTGTGCTGCTGGGGCCCTTGCTACCAGAAGTCTTTCTTCTACATCTCCACATTTTTAGGAGTTCACTCGACCGGAAACAATTTTAGAAAGCCCCAGACATATTGAAGACCCAATTTTTGTAGTCTCAACTCCTGCTTTAAAACTCGGGCTTTTACAATGACCCTACGATAAGTAAATAGATACGGTATACTAGTATACGGTACAAATTTGCTACGTTACAATACGTATATCTAAAATGTATCAAGGTATGTTTATCGGTGTTCCAAAACCTTAGTTGCAGTCTGATTTTTTCATAATAGTCCATGCAAACTCTTAGTTTTAATACTTCTCATGAATGACGAACAATGACGTATATAAATAATAAATCAAACAAAAATATTGTACAAGTTGCACCTCACCCTTTATACAGTAACATAATTGAGAGAAACCTCCTTACTACGGACAAAAGAAACGAAAATAAAGTGTCAACATAATCAATCGACAGGACACTCAATCGTGGTACAATAGCGTTGTGATCCGGGGGCGAGTCGATTGATGTCGACCGCTCCCGTGGGACAAGCTTTATTGATTGCGTTCTATAGCCTACATGGGCAATGGCTAGTGATTTTAATGTCCTTTGTGGCTGTTCTTTGTGTTATGATTCCAAATTGTTTTGACAGTAAGTGTCAATGAACGCTAGTGACCTTGAGCTATTAAAAGATTACCAAGAGCGATGATGTAGTAGTGCCTGATGATTTTAAAAAATAGAGCACCAACTACTGAACAAAGACCTAAGTGACGTATTAGGAAAAACGAAAGAAATATACTTTAAATGTAAACTTTAAGTCATAAATGCAATAACTAAAAAAATAAAACACGGTTGTGATATTCAATTTCAAACATAGAACTATCGGCCTAGTAGCAGTAGTTTGGTTGGTAGTCAGAATAATGTTACAATTGCATATGCAGTAGTTTGAACACTGACAAGTTCATGAACCATAATATGGTGCATGAACTTGTCAGTGTTGGTGCAAAAAGTGTCATGTGAATCAAATGTGATTCATCGGACATGGAACCTGTTAAAGTACAGTAAACTTAATTCGAAATTGGATTGATATATTCTATAAATACTGTAAAATTTAAAGTGAAAATTGACATAGTATGTGAACCAAATTAGAGGTTATTTTGCTTATTTATTTCTGTTCGACGTAGCAAGATAAATGGCATTTTTAGTATGGGGACGTAGTGAGTACATAGTCTTTTGTCAAAAGAAAGAAAAAAGTTACGTGATTTATTTTTATTTCTGTCATGATTGCCCTTTTTTTTTTTCGTGTGGAAACCCCCACGGGTCATCACCTCACCGGGGTCAACGGCAAGGTGGTATGTCGGACTCGAACCGACTAAAACCACACGGTGTTCCGTCACGGGTCCTAATACCGGGGACTCAGGTGTACCCTAGAAAGGAAATCCCTGTGAGCCCCGGCAGACTTGGCCGCCAGCTTGACAACATAGAGAGGTGTGCGTGGAATACGTCGCGCGCCGCCGTCTTGGGCCTGCTTCTGCTAGGGCGACGGGTAACCCAGCCCATCACCCTCAGGCCAGTGCTCATGGAGGCCGGAGATCATTTTGTACCCCACGGCGCCTGGTGCGTCTTCTGCGGGACGAGAGAGAAGGAGTTCTCTCCCGTTCCCTTTCCGCCGCCTCTTTGGATTACATCACTTCCTCACAGAACGAGGCAGCGGAATCCCATGCTCTCTCGCACCGGACCATGGCCATAACCATGGTTTTAAGTGAGAGGCTATCCACACCAATGGCCGCAACGAGGTCGACGCGCTGCTCCGTCCACGCAGTGCACTTCACCAGAGTGTGAAGTGCAGTATCCTCGCTGCGGCCCCCGCAGTGGTGGCACACAGGCGTTGGTTCCCGGCCTATGCGACACAGGTACTTTCTGAAGCAGCCGTGTCCCGTAAGCAACTGCGTCATCCGGTAGGAGAGGCTTCCGTGCCGCCTCTCCAGCCAATAATGGGTCTTACCGCCACAATAATTGACCTGAATGTAGCAAAAAATTTAGTTACATAGTAAATTAGTAAAAAATACCAAGAAAACTATTATTATTTAAAGACTTCATTAGTGAAAAATACTTAGAAACTAAAAATTTACAGGAAAATACCTTCATAATTATAAAAAATTCCAACTAAGGTTTTAGTGGTCTTCGTTGTAACAATTCAAGCAGTAAGCCTTGCCACATTGTTTACTTAATTGGTTTTGAGGGGACCCCCTCTTTATTATTAAATTTTCACTTTATTATTCGCGTAGCAAGAAAAGAAAATTCAGCGAAATTTTACCGTCCGTAAGCAATACGAATCATTTCTTGATTTTAGGAACCGGGCATTAATGTACACGTAAGTAGCATACAAACGTAGTACAAACAATATATGTAATATTAAAATCAGCGCCCCTAAAGTTGGATTCGAATGCTCAGGTAGTCAGTGGTATAGAAATCACACTGTTAAACATTGTTAGCTTGTTTTCAGGGGTATAGCAACGGACTTGGAATACTTGAAACAAGTATTGTTTCTGAGAAAAACTTGAATTGATAATCTACATTAACGCGAGTGAAGCCGCTGGCAAAAGCTAGTATATAATATATATATATGTATAGGAGGTAAACGAGACGGGTCACCTGATGGTAAATGACTACCGCCGTCTATGGACACCTGCAAGAGTCACAAGTGCGTTGCCGGCCTTTAAGGTGGGAGTAGAGAAAGAGGGGGAAGAGGGAAAGGTTAGAGCCTCCGGTAACCTCATTCACGTGGGGAAAAGTATTGCAAGCATTGCTTCACTGCTGGTTTTGGTCAGGCCGTGGTATCACTGGAGCCGGCCGATACGTGCCGAAGCATGGCTCTCCCACGAAGGCACTCCCCCTGCAACTTCGTCTGCCTATGAAAATTTTTCACCGTTTATTTCATTCGTCGTAGCGTGATATTTTGTAGCCTATAGCCTTCCTCGATAAATGGGTTATCCAACAAAAGGATTGTTCAATTTGAATCAGTAGCACCTGAGATTAGCGCGTTCAACCAAAAAAAACAAACTCTTCAGCTTAATAATATTAGTATAGATAAGTAATATTCTAGGGCCGTGGGTACGTACGAGTACGTACACATATATATTATTATGTATGTATATCTGAGTACTTGGGTGCCTGCGAACTGGCCACTGGCGCGATAACTAATTTGATATACTTTTTCTTTGTACTAGCTTTGTTTTTTAACACCGTTTCAATAACAATCACAGTTTACGCACAACATTGTCCGTGATAATTTGAATTCATGTATATTTATTAACAAACATAAAATACATCTGATATTCCTTTTAAGAGAAAAAGAGAAGTCAAATGTTACCTGCGATTGAATTGGAAACACAATTTACATTAATCAAATGTAAATACAAAATCGATGCTTATCAAATTAAGCGGCGTTATCGCCATGAATCCTTGGCGTGTGGCCAGCGCCCTTCTCGTAATTTGGCGCTCTAAGATCTTATCTAGGATTGCTCTTTGTTCGTGCTTTATTTAAATAGATGATAGCTCACTGATAATTAGGCAATTGTGTTCAAATTCCTTGACATTTTATATAAGAGAAAAAGGAAGAGGAAGTCTAAAAGGATTAGGTACTTGGCGTATGCTGGGATTCAGATGCCCGTTAACCTGTTCAGAAAGTTAGAAATGTTATAGAGCCCGTTGCACCCATCCAATACAAACACATTATGAAACAGCCATACAAAGTGGCCGTGTACACATTACAAAACCGACTCTGCACTGAACTCTGCTGAACTGTGTTATCTCCAACTTAGAATACACTTAGCCAGCTTGGTCTAGTCTGAAACTGCTAAGACTCTTATATTACTTAACCGGAGATGCAGGAGGCACAGTTCAGCACAGGTGGCGTTTAGAATTCTTGCTTATATACTTGCAATATATTTCCTATGGCTAAGAGAGAGGGAGAGAATTACGATGTTTATTTATTAATGAATTAATGGGTATGGTAATTGCCTGCTCTATTAATGGGCCTGTATCTGTGTGTTTACACAACTATTGCTATAAACTATCCAAATCACTAAATAACAGTAACTGCGATGTTTTTCGTACCTCAATCAGCATTTAAGTGATCATTATCAACTTTTTAACACTCCACTATTGTTAACCGACCAATAGCGTACCACTCCCGGTAATAATGTCTATTAACTTATTTTGATTAAATAGTGAACTTTTTTATCATCTATTATAGTTTGCCCCTATTTTAAATAAAATAAATACGAGTTGTTTTTGTGGCGATAACATGTAATTCTAACTGTTTTGGTCTATTTTGCTTACATACATTTTACGTCCATCTCCGTCCGGAATCGTATATCGCTTCAGATAATCTTTTATACTATTTATTTATTCGAAATGAATCTAAAGTGATAGCATTGCATGTAACTCAACCCTTCTATAGCCTAGTTTCTAGACCGAACGTACGATTTTAGATGTTATCAAAGCTGCGCTTACGTGTTGCCTGATAAGAGCCACTGAAATATGTGAGCTATAGAGGGCAGCTTTATAGGGTAAGACGGAACTTTATAAGCTAACATATTATTTTATAGGGTTGGTAATGTGGGTAGTTAGAAACCCGGTGTGAGAGTGTAATGTTAGAGAGATAATACGGTTGTGCTATGACAATTCAAATGAGTTTCTCTTTATTAAAGGTCAATGCGGTAGGTTCTCTAGACTTGTGCAACCTGGAATTGTATTGAGTAACGACTTCTGACATCCATGATCACGATAGCAAAGTTACCGTGAAATCATTGCCCTAAAATGTAGGTCTTTACATATGAAATTAGCGTTTTGTCGAGTTGGCCACTTCGATCTCAAATATCTGGCGTTTGGTTAGGATAGATAGATAGATAACTCTTTATTTGTACACTATTTTTACAATATATTTACATAATAAAATTATATCAAGAATAATATAATGTACAAAGGGCGGCCTTATTGCTAGATGCAATCTCTTCCAGGCAACCTTAGGATGGATCAAAATGATTCGGAGAGACAGTGGCAGTTGATGGTGTATTTACAAAAAAGAACAAAAAAAATAAAAAATATTTGTCATTTCTAATAAATATTAAAAATATACAGATATTCTACATTAACCTATTTAACCTACTATAAATGCCAATACAAATATATATACGTATATATAACAAATATACATACATAAACCATAAACTATATTATATACAATACATACACATACAGTACAACTAAAGTGAATTTTGTTGATTGTGCTCGCCTAATGTTAATTGGTAATGCATTCCACAAGGGTACAGTTTGAACAGTAAAATAATGATCAAAAAATTTTGTGGAATGCTGTGGCATCTAAAGTCTCAAATTTTCAGATGACCTTAGACATTTTTCATGTGTGTCATGAAGGAACTTGAACCGTTCTTTGAGATAAAATGGGGCTTTAGGGTTGAATAAGACGTTGTAAAGTAAAAAGAGGATATGAGTATTCCGGCGAGAGCGAATTGGAAGTCACCTGAGCTTTTGACGGAATTCTGAAATGTGATCATATTTTCGTAGCCCATATATACAAAAATTTTGGAGTCGCTCAAGCTTATCAAGTAGCTGACATCGGCATAGTCGAGAATCGGAAGAAGAAGTGATTGTGCAAGCGCAGCTCTAGTGGTAGTTGGAAGAAAGTTGAAAGAAAGACTAGGAAGTCAGTCGTAATTATCTTGGGGTCCACAGTTACTCCTGCAACTGTGGACGCCAAGATAAGGTACTGTCCATACATATTCCCAGGTTTTTTACACTTGTGCTGATCTGTAATGAAGTGCCATTAAATTGAATTTGAGACAGTTGAGACCAATCAATTCTTGAAATTAACCCAGGACTGCCTATAACGCATACCTGCGTTTTTGAGGGATTAACCTTGAGTCCATGACTATGACTCCAATCGCAAATGTCCGATAGGTCTGCATTGATTTTGTTAATGGCTTTCGATAGCATGTTAAGCGGAGCTTGTGTATATATTTGTAAATCATCTGCATAAAGATGGTAGGATGGACGTAATTGTTTAGACATGAAGTTTATAAAAACAGCGAAGAGTAAGGGAGATAAAACGCCACCCTGCGGTACACCAGCAGCAATTCCAAATTGAAATATTCTTAAATGTAAGCTTGTGTATTTATGTTTTAAACGTAGTGATCGTTTGTTTTCACGTTATTTGTTTTTTCTTTGACGTCGTTTTGTACACAATATGAAAAACTTGAAATATTATTTACGAATATGAGTAGATTACATTTTAGAAAACTATGAGGCTTACTTATTTCTTGTGAATAGATCATAAAAACCGGCCTTTCGAAGGTCGGTATACCATAACTAACTTATTTACTACTACTATGCTACTACGCTTATTAAGACAATTCTGTGTCCTGGAAAATATTTCATACGTTTTTAATGTTTGAAAATCTATAAATTAGTGTTTTTGCGAATCTGAAAAAATGATAAAACCTGTGAGCAGTGACAATAACTTACAAAAGTAAAGAATGATACGAGAAATCAACTAAAAAAAACAATCATTTTTTACACAGTTATAATTTACAAAAACTTCAAGTCAAATATAAATTTTTTATATTTTTGTTTGCTTGAACTTCTAAAAGTCATAAAACTATACCGGATTCAATGTATTTCAAAGATCTCGCAACTTTGAATCTGATTTCAATTGTCGTTTTCATTTTTAAAATATTATTTTGTGTTCGTTCATCTAAATTTTGTTAATATTATCTACGTATTAACGGATCGAGATCGTATTAACGATTGGAGCGAGAACTGGATCATGTTCAGGAGGTACTTAAAAGTAACGGATATCAGGTGAATGGAACACGGAAGCAACCAACAATGAGACGCAAGCATCCGGAGGTGAACAGACAACCAGCCTACATGCCATATGTGAAAGGAGTAACGGATAAGATCGGCTCCGTATTAAAGAAATACTCCATTCCGACAGTATACACACCAGGCATAAAGGTTCAAAACATCGTGGGTACACCGACGGACGTCTTGCCGTTACAAACTCCAGATGTCTACAAAATAAACTGCAGCTGTGGTAGTTCCTACATAGGCCAAACAAAGCGGACTATTGCTGAAAGGGTCAAAGAACACAACGCTGCTGTGAAGAACCGACAGATTAGCAAATCAGCGATTGCAGAACATGCACTCGAAGCGGGCACCAATCACTGGATTGAATTTCACCGTACGCAAGTCCTCTCCACGGAACGTCACTTTTACTCAAGAGTTGTACGTGAAGCGATTGAAATTAAAAATCACAAAACTTTCAATCGGGAAGATGTTTCAAATTATCTACAGCGTGGAATCCAGTGATAAAAAACATGCCACCTCGCTTTTATGCGCAGTCGGGTGAACACCAGAATAGGGCCACATCGGTTAGCTTACAGAATAGGGACACTATTAGTATAGTATGTGACGGTACATGGCAAAACGAAAATATCAAAAATATCAAAAAAGTGGAGGTGGATGAAGAACCTTCTACCTCACGATGTCGACGACGGAGGGCGTGCACCGCTGAGCCAGTCAGCCTGTGACCACGGCCAGTGCAACCTAGTCGAAACGTCAGGCAATTCAGAGGTATGTAATACCTTTTCGCGATCGCGTTAATTCCCGTTAATACGTAGATAATATTATATCATGGAACGCGAAAGTTTAAAAGTTAGTAAATTTTGTTAACATAATATCTGAAATGGCGGACTCATTCAACAGATAACAGTCATATAATTTATAAAATCAATATTCAATTTGAATGAAAATAGATGTTAAAATAACGTCGTCCCATATTTTCCATTATGGCAGACGTGGCAGTACGTTTTGAATGCTCGTTTTAAGGTCAAAGCTGTGAGCTGTTTTAACACGCGTCGTGTAATATTATCGCTGGCCGACATTCTCAAAAACTTTCATTCCGCTATTATCCGGCAAACTCTTTCCACATTGGTGTGTGGCTTAAGTGTTAAGAGTAAGATTACTGTTACTGGATTAAAGCAGTATCAAGGAAAAAAGGAGAAGGTAGTTATTCCTCATCCGTTTAAGTTAAAGTTGACAGAGTTGTAGAGGTTAGGAGAAAGGTTTTGCTCGAATTGCAATCGCCATATTATCGTGATTAATCAGTACGACGATGACCACGACGACAAGAACGATGTTATAACCTTCTAAATCTTTCATCCATCAGACTGTATGATTTTGTGTTTTTTTTTGTTTTAGAAAAAGTTTTAACCACCACAATTCTGTTTGTTCTGTTTAGTCTAAAACTTTGTGTATTCCAAAAAAACACACGTCACTTGCTCGAAACTTGGCAAATGTTTTAATAAATACTTCTACAATTTTTATTTTTATTTAAGAAATAGCTGCTGTGCAGTATGGCTTAAAAAGTACAGAAATACATGTGGATCCAGGAACGTTATTTTTTGTTAAAACCAAATATTTTCTTTGTCTTATTTCTGTACTCTTTCTCTTATAACTTGTACTACAAAGTTAAATCGTTCCCTCCGCCCACCCGAACATATTGGAACTTGTGTCAAAATGTTTCTACGTTTCCGTTATGTTACATAGTACCTACTAGTTTTTATTGCAATAGACTTGTTGAACTTTTCTTTTAGTCTCACTTTATTTTTGTTTTTCCCCACTGTTTTGTTTTTACTGTCCTTTAATAGTTTAAGGGTGATATCTTCCTTATTGTTGTGCTGCAGATCGTGGATTTGAATCTGGCTTGGCGCAGCCATACCGAAAATAGGCAGTAAGATATGGAAGTTGATCTGAGATTATCGCGTAATGTTTTAATATATTTACGTCTGTACACAGCGTGTATCTGACAAAGGAACAAGTTCTTATATCACTCAAATGCAGATACCAAAAAAAAATATACTGAATAAATATATTTTTTTTAAACTATCGTTTAACGGTTATGATATGACCGTTTGAATTTCCAGATATTATTTCCGTTTCTCATAAAAGCAGGTAGAATGTGTAAAGTTAAAGATTAGAGTTAGAGATATATCTACCATTTTTTTGGAATTATTACATAATATTCGAATACGCATTTGCCAACCAAGAAATTCGAATCAGAACATTGAACGCATAAAATAGCGCTGACTCGTGCCATTATAATAATATGCTATTGGGTTGCCATAAATCGTTATTTTATAATATTTATACGTTTTTTCCAAAAAGCGAGCAATCATCTTTACCTCTCATTGAGGTATACATATTTGACTATCTTAAAAAAAGCAAAAGCAACTCATTAACGTAAATAAAAGATATATTTTTTTCATTACAGTACTTACCAGACCGTAATAATACGAAACAAGAGTAATTTAGTTTTCTTTTGCAACTTACCTAGCTCTTAAAAAATAAACGAAACAAGTATCTAGTTTAAGAAAAATCATATATTTTAAGTAGATCTAGTAATACCTTGTCATAATGTGAGTATCTAAACGACTCATATAGAAAAAGGTGCCTTTAAAAAAAAATTCTAATTTTTGCGATAAGGCACCAAGAAAATTGGCTTCCGACCTTCTAGTATCATTTTACTCGCTGTGTCCTTACCATTTGTTTTAGGCCGTAACATACTCATTTAATTCATTAATGAGTTTGTTATCAGTTTATCATAAGTAAAAAAAAGAGTTTTAGTTTTACACAGAAACGATTTTCTTGTTATGCTTGATATAAAAAGCATACAAGCGACATGATGTTTAATTACAGATAAATCACTCCCTACAAAGATATCCATACCTACCGTTTTAATTACCTACTCTTTCCGTGCGCCGACCGCTGCATGTGAAGTAGAAGTAAAATGTTCGTAAGAGCGATTATTATTTAGTCGCATTGGCACCCGACCGCGTGGCTGTAAGTGTGTGTAGTGTAGCGTACCTCTTCAATTTATTTTTTTACAGAAGAAAAAAAGTGTTATGTAAATAAAGTACTAAACGCTTATTTTTCATTTATTTCTAATGTTTTAGTATACGAAAATCCTACATGTTTTATTTTTATATAAAGATTAATAAAATTCTTCCCTTTTCTAAAATTTCGATTATAAAACTGAATGGTGAAATATATTCCAAATCTGACAAAAAGTTTCTAATATATAATTTGAGGGAAACAAATGCAAATAGGATTAAAAGGTTAATTTTTTTTATTTTATGAGGCAATAGTGTTGCCGGTTTTTTTTTCTCTTACTATAACTACATTCCTATACTGCACATAAAAAAACCATATCATTTTACACTGTGAATTTTACAGTATTTAAAGAATATATCAATACGATGTCGAATTGCGTTTTTTGTTCTTAAAAATAAAAGTGTGTGCGCGCAACCCACTGCACGTGACTGCGTATGAGGTCCGCCGGTGGACTAGTGGCCGGTAGGTATTAAGCGCGCTTAAATACATCGAGTGACATAGGCTTGGTTAGAGGTCTTATTAGCAAATACCTAATCCTATAAAATAAATTCTATGCTTTGTTTACGAGTTTTATGCCATCATCTCAAAAAAAATAATTACATTCTACCTTCGTTACTATACAAAGCTGTGCAATGTCTCTTAGACAGGGAAATAATCTTTTCTCACTTTTATTAAAACATCCAAACAAAATGTTGTACCAAAAAAAACTTATTAACTGTACAATAAACCAAATCACAATCTATTACTTTGTCAAAAGAAGAGTGATTAGCGATCGAGTTTCAACAGTTGGTCTAGGGGGCTCAGATCGGCGATTCTCTACACAGATTATGTCTACCTGTAACGGGAAAAGCAAATTTTGCGAATTTGACCCGAGCGTAAGAAAATAATTGTCTATTCGCTGGCAGAGAGAAAAAAGCGTTTTACGTACTAACCGTTTGAGGTAATTGATATCGCGAAGCAAAAAAGCTGTCTTATTTTTCTTGTTGTTTATCTAATAAAACTAGAAATATTTGGTTTCGACCAATATTGTGTTTCCAAGTCAATATTTGTAAGAATAATTGTTAGTAGGACTTTCTTATTGCAAAAAATATCTAAAAGTAGACAAATAAAAGCGGTGAGACTTGGTCACATGGATACCAAAGAAATTAACTAATAAGTACTCCTTAAAATGACGCGTCGCGGCTTTCCTCGAGTCACCGCAGCCGAATGGTTTTACCATACCTTATAGATCTACATTACAGATCTAACAACTTCTAGTGCACTTGGCTCAATGGCAACCAATTTTTAAGTTAAGTAAGTTTCTCTTTATTAAAAGACAAAACGGTAGGTTAGGTAGGTAGGTAGAAACTTAAATGAAATAACAATTCTTGATGTCACACCTCGCTATTGTCAAATGGTTTGATTTTAATGGCTGGTTTGAAAGTTACAAAATAATAATAAACAAACTCTTTAGTGTCTTGTAGAACTTTTAATTGACTGTGAAATCATTTATTTTAACTTTAGTTTGGTGCTATTTATAACGTAAATATGTAAATAATAAAAGTCACCGAATATTGTATATTATGTTCTCTCATACACACGAGGTATACACAATTAGTATATCTTATTGTACACATGACTGTGTACAATGAGTTAAATTGATTATTACGTACTGTTTGTTTTACACAATTATGGGCAAAGGAGCACTGTAAAACGCAGACTTATAACGTATATAACTATATATGCGCGAATCCCTACAATAACTATAGAAAACATACAATTTTATTTTTTTATTCAATTACAAACTAACGTTTTTGGAGTATCAAAATAAAGGCAATTGTCTTAAAGCCACATAAATACAGACGCGGACTATATGAGTAATTTCTTATAATGTTTAAGTCCCTAAGAGGGGTCTGTTCCTTGTCCAGTTAATATACTTAATTAGTCTCCTTTTACGATTCCCTAGAGCAGGCATGTTGTAGGTACGTACTATATCGTAGTGAAACGTAATGTTGAAATAACAGGCAAATGTTTCCTTTTGATGGAAATGGATAAGAGTAACATAAGAGATGAGTAACTTTGTTTTTTTTTTCGGCCTTACTTGAGATAAGATAAGATATTGGGAACGCATCACTTACAAATGTGCATCTGTCAAATGGATTGACAGAATACTTTCCCTTCCTCTCTCAACCTTGGTAACAAATCATGTCTGTGTACAAATATTACATCATTAATTTTTTATTTAATTTTTAATGAATGACAACTCCCGCATTAGGAATATTCCTTCGCCGCGAGGAAATTCACAAACATTTAAGCTACGGACACAAAGAACACCCATATTTATGGATTACACAAATTTTTGTGTCGTTTGGAATTTGAACCCACAACACGGAGTAGTTGAAAATAAACCGTTTATTAAAGCGTGCGTTATTCATTATTATGTGTACTAAAAGGTGTAGTACACAAAACTTACTATAGGGTATTCTGTACTTAAATTAAGGAGTTGTAAATTTTGTGTACTATTTTATACTTTATACTTTACCACTAGGATTGCAAAGAAGCATATGGCTCGCTTGATAAAGTCTGCTCACTGTGTCTAAACTAAACTATAAAACACTAAAAGCTTTTAGTGTTACTTATATAATACCAACACCATTCCATTCCATTCTGAGGTTTGGCAACTCTTCTTACCAGATGTAACACAACACTTCATGGTATTGGTGTTTAAATGGTCTTATTTAGAGTGAAGGTATAAGAGGTTATAAGGTTATAAGAGGGACTCGGCTAAGTGGTAACCGACAAGGTTAAGTAATACTAACCAAGTCACTCTTAGAATGGGTGGCCATTCTTAATACATTGAATGCCCTCCGTGCCTCAGAGTGCACGTTAATCAGTCGGTCCCGGTTGCCATATGAACATTTGTGGCAGTAGTTATGGGTAAAAAGTCCGACAACCTGGTCTAACTACAGAACTTCGATTTTGCCTAGTACTTGGGTTGTGGAGGTCTAATGGCAGTCGCTTCACGTAAAATATCGAAATTCGGCCGTATTGTAGTTAGACTGAAAACTGACGCTAAGTTAATTGGCAAAAGGCGCAGAGGATGAATGAATAAAAGTTACACACCATTTGAGCGGGTTCCCTAACTCTTTTGAGCATTTTCATTACAGTATTATCGGTGGTGAGCTAATGATAGTGTTCGAGTGGAATATTTCACCGTCATTGACTGGCCTGTTGGTCTAGTGGTTAGTGATCCTGACTGCTGAGCCAGAGGTCGTGGGTTTGATTCCCATCCAGGACAAATAATTGTATGACAAGCACAAACGTTGGTACTGTGTCTGGGTGTAATTTATCCATAATATATGTATGTATGTATTTAGTAATACAGAATTGTTTATCAGCAGTCTGGTCAATACGGACTCTGCCTAGTTTGGGATCAGACGGCCGTGTGTGAGGTGTCTCACGTTATTATTATTATTATTGAGGGAGTATTCCTTTAGTGAGATTTCCCATCGAAGGACAAGGAACTACTAAATAACATAATCTAAAATGTGCTGTTGCCTTTACTTCATTGATTTATACAGCTAACATGATAAAGAAGCACGAGGTTCGCATTATCGTACCGGTAAATACCGATAAACGTGGTTACCGGTAAATACCGGTTACCGGTTTAAAGATAGATAAGATAATTGTTTATTTGCATTAAAAATAGGACATAAGTTGTCACATTTTGTCAAGTTGTTGAAGTGCAAATAATGGATTAGTTAATTATATGAAAATAAAGTTTAAGTAATTTTTCTACTATTCCAATTACAATTACAAAGTAAAAAAATATCAATCTATATTTTATACCTAGGTCAAATACATGTCAATACATTTCAATTTTCTTATTAATACCTATCACCTGTCACTATATTCCAGAAACTCTTTAGTAGTGCAAAAGCATTTCTCCGGGGGTGGGCGAGTACCTTTAATCTCAAATCAAATCAAATTTGGAATGGCATTATAATTTTAATATCGGTATGTATGTATCTATATGTGTGAATGTATGTATGTATGTATATGTATATATATAGGTAAGGTATATATAATTATTTATTCCTTGTCTCTTAAATTCATTTAAGTTGCTACTTAGCTAGTCGTACACCTGTTAACTGCCCTATACATAACTCCATTGCATCTGTCCATCTAAAGGTTGTCTGTAAGAAATCGCTGCTAGCGATAAGACCGCCGTTTGTACCATTATTTTTTTGTCTTTGTAAATGTTTTGAACTGTTTCTCATGGTGTACAATAAAGAGTATTGCATTGTATTGTATAAATTATAAAAGTGAACACTCGCGTACTACCACGCGAGTACACCGACTAATCCTCCCGCTCGATAGAACCTTGTGTGTCTCTAATCAGCAATGGAAATACACTTCACTAGAACTGGTCACCTAATTTACTGCTGTGTCCCAACTCCTTTACATGCATGATGATTTGAGATTAATACATGTATTTTCAAAGGGGTCTATTAAACTAAAAGATATCGTTTGTATAAAACCCTCTAACATTCAAAAGAACCTAACATTTTTGTTCAATTACTTGCGCAGAAAAACTGGGGCTTTTCCAAAAACGGTTTAATCATGTAATACGTCAAAGGGTTTCTCAGATCTGGTTGCATGTTATAGAAGGAAGCGGTTTTATATACATTATATAATAATTCTTTTTTATTTCAATGACTAAAAACAAGAATTATTGTTTTTACTAAAGAACAACCAACTTCAGAGGCACTCAAGTCGCTTGTTCAAACTTTCACTAGTTATTTTGCTACTCTTAGGATGTGATTTTTAAAAAATATTATGTCATCACAAATAGTTATATTTATGTTTACCTATAACCACAGATTACTAAGTAGTTACTACGTAAATTATTATTATCACTTTGGATACATATCAGTTCTTTAACGTACATATAAAATACAGTAAACTTTACAACCATCGCCTTGAAGCTATTAACTTAGAAAAAAAAGCAATGCTTATTAAGATATACGGTTCTACTAACGTCACACCGTCGCATCGCAGCGGGGCGATTCACTCCTTGAAAAAGGGCCCCCGTCGGGTCCGAAATTAGTCGGGCATCCTCGAAATAAACACGTACGTGAAACCGTATATCTAATATAAACATTAATACCATTCACGAATGTATACCCGTATGTGTACACAATTAAAATAAAATTCTTTATTCTAATACTAGGCGTCACCGCAGTTTCACCTGCGTTTATGGTCACTGCTCCGCTCCTATTGGTCGTAGCGTTATGTTATATAGCCTTCCTTGATAAATGGGCTATCCAAAACTAAAATATTTTTTCAATTCGAACCAGTAGTTTCTGAGATTAGCGCGTTGAACCGAACAAACAAACTCTTCAGCTTTATAATATTAGTATAGATAAGAAAGCAATCTGTCAAATAGTCGTCTCTAAACCGGATTAGTAACATTCGCTTGTAAGCTGATTTTATTCTCAACAAATCTAATCAATAACAGTGTTTTTTTTTTTTTAAAGTCAACTCCCGCATTAGGAATATTCCTGTGTCGCGGGGGCTTCACAAACATTTAAACAACGGACACAAAGAACACCCAGACTCGGGACAACTATTTGTGGATCACTCAAATTTTTGTCCCGTGTGGGATTCGAACCTACAACACTCGGCGCGGCGTAGTGGCGAGGTGACCACTTAAACCATTGCGCCATCCGTGCAGTCAATTTTATTAATTAAAATTAAAATTAATGACCCACGCGACGTATTTAGTTTTTGTACAAATTGTAGACCAAATGTTTACTACGTCCCCGCGTAAGCTTGTGACTTAGTGACATCAAATTCACTCCCCTAAAGAGACATTATCAAGATACACATCCGCTGGTCTATTATTCTTTCAGCACACATTATACTCGGGGTTCAGCCAATTTGGTATCATAATGAGGGACAGAATAAAGTAACTTGCAACAATAATAATAATACTATAATAAAATAGGTAATAAAACTAATGATTTATACATATATCAAGAACAATTGAAATATGCTAAATGTATATGCCTACATAGTCAAATCAGGTAGTACAATAATACACAGTCTTGTCCTAAATATTGTGTAAAACATGTTTTTTTTGGAACGAAGTGCGGTGTGTTTGAACGAACGAAGTGTGGTTGCGGAGGGGTACCCTAGCCGGCAAAAAACGTCCGTAACGTTAAATAAAAAGCCTGAGATTATTTGTATAGTCTATGTATGATGACTACATAGTGTCTAATGTATAGTCTACGGGATGACTGTTATTATTATTGCAGTTGCTATTATTATTATAAATCAAAACAAAATAAAAGTGTTAAGATAATTTTGTAAAGTGTTTTTTTTATTTTTATCGATAAAAAAATCATAATAAAAATGTATACCCGAATAATTATTTTCTTTATACCTCGAATAGAACTTGAAATTAATATTTTTATAATAAGGAACTTCGTTCCTATCTGGTGTCCCACAACCCCCCCCCAACCCCACACATCTTTTCTATGAATAAACACACATTATAATATTAGTAATAAATTCTTTAGATTCTACATTAATGTATGAAGTTTTTTCAAAATTCACTTCATTCTCCCTAATACAATCCCTTAAAAGTTGTGCACGGTTATCGATTGAAACACACACTTTCTTCACGGGAAAATTCGCCACTGCCCATTTTATGTAATATTTTAGAGATTCTAAATTAGCATGGCGTTTAGAACATGCCATACTCTTTAAAATAAATAATCGATGTTAGGTAGATCAGTACTACAACTCAGAAACATTCTTTTCCAGCCACGCTTGTGTGGATCGAACGTTATGGCTCGGTGTTGTCTTGCTGAAAGGAACATTCTTGAACAAGAGAACATGGTATTGTTAAGACTTAACCACCTTCTCAAAAATCGTATCTTGATGCACAATCGTATTTTGATACCATTTTCATAAAAATATAGCTCAACCACTCCTTGAAAGCCAACATCCCACCAAACCATCACTAAAGCCGAATAATGTCCAAATTTTACCCTACTGACTAACTGAGAATCTTCTCTAGAACTTCGAGCATAAACTCAGTTATTCTGCTCATTAAAAAGTAGTTCGATGGTAAAAAAATTGTTGTGATTTCACAACCATATTCATTTTGAAATAATTAGTTAAGTAGTGACAAGTGCGTTTATTATAAGCGCCAAGCACTAATGCCGAGTTCCTATAAACAAAAAACGATTCGTTTTGCTTACGGACGGTAAAATTTTAGTTGAAATTCAATGAAATTTTACAGTCCGTAAGCAAAACCAATCGTTTCTTGTTTATTGGAACGCGGCACAAGTCCTCTTTTAAAATATGTAACATGGTTCTGGGTGCTATATTCATTATCCTGGATAAAATCGTTTGTTTTCGGACAGTTTTTCTTTGGATTCTTTCCTTCACTGCTTTGATCGCATTTTTACGTACGAAGATCACGTGGACGGCCAGATCTTTTTCTGTCACAAACAGAGGACGTTTCACTATATATATAAATAGTCCGGTACACAAATATTTAGCGTTAAAAATACCTACTTTGTATAATGCTATCACAGCAATTAGCCCGGATCTCATTATCACCACACTCCATCGTAATATTACAAGAATATTAAACAAAAACTGGTGGGAAAATGAGATGAATATTCATATAGGAATGGAAGGTTTCTAATTCAAATGTAATATTATTGTTTTTTTTATTATTGTAACAATATATTCTTATTGTCAGATTGTGTGTAGTCAAGTCCGTTCTAAAAATTATCAAAAATCATCCATTTCTTAGATATATACTTTTTGTTACTTTTATGAAGCGCTTTCATAACTTCGTAGTGGATAAACAAGCAGCTTTAGACTGGCGATTAAGAGGCAGCAGGCTCAAATGCCATTTAAAATCCTATCATGTAGATATGAACCCATTAAAAACCTATACATTTTGCTCAGTTGGATAGTTTATCAAAAATAGTAAACCTTTTAAAAAAATAAGTTGTAAATCATACGAGTTATAGCAGCCTGTATAAATTTAAAAAATGTCTCTATAGATAAATGAAAAAACAAATTTTCTTTATTCTGGCAACATCATTTTCCATATGGTATTAATGTATTCAGATTGAAAAGGCAAAAGTTTGTAATAGAATTCTAAACATACTCGTATTTCTTTTTGGTTCAATTTATTGAATCCAATCTCTTTGTAATGTTTTTATTTCATTATAGTAGTTAAAGTATAGCCATTTATTTTTTTACTAGAAGCATTTAATCAGAACGAGTTTTTATTATAAAATTACTCGTAAGTATATAACGGGTATAATAGGAAAGTGATTTTGGAAAAAAAATACTTTAACTAAAGAAGAATCCCGCTAAAGCTCTCCTCTAGAGACAGACTTTTGAGAATTATGAAGATTGTTCGGCTGGATTAATATCACGACACAATCCTTAAGAACAATGTAGTTATATAAAAGAATGTGATGAAGCGTGTCCAAACAGATACCAACAGAAATAAAAAGAAACGCACATTTCAGAAAATTTCTTTTTAACTATTATATAGTTAATTACGAGCATAAAAAAAGTAAATAGTAACAAAGTAAATTATATTAAATGTTTTTTGTTTAATACATATTGAAATATATTTTACCTAAAATTAATATTATTTACTATCAGCGCCCCGCGGTTTCACCCGCGTAAGTCCCGATCCCGTGGGAACATCGAGATAAAAAGTAGCCTATATATTAATCCAGGTCTCCAGCTGTCTACATTCCAAGTTTCATCGCAATCGGTTTAGTAGTTTTGGCGTGAAAGAGTAACAAACATCCATACATACATCCTCACAAACTTTCACGCTTATAATATTAGTAGGAAGTAGGATAGTACACACAAGAAGTGGACGAGATGAAAGAAAATTAAACTACACACGTTTACCGCAAAACAGTTTATCCAAAAGTGTATTTAACAATGTAAAAACTCTTCATTGCATGCAGCCGAGAAGTTATGTATACAAGTTGACAAGTTACGGCAACAGAGTAAGGTGGAGTGAGAAATGATAATTTTTAGGTTATAGCATTTTGCTACGTGGCTGTTATAAGAGAGACATCGATAATGTAAAGTTATTGGTTTGATTGGCATGAAAGAGGATTTCGCGGTAATATGTAATTCTATCAGAGGGATGTAAAATTCATTTCGAGTTCTTATATGGGGTTTCATTTATTTTGTGAATTGGTTGAAGTAAAACGATTATAAAATCGTTTGTGCCCCGAATTTCACATCAGTCGGTAGACAAAGATAAATTCAAGTGCGCAGTAGAAGAATGTTACAAGCGCTTATATTTAAATGAGGTTTCATTTCATTAATTACTAGCAGTGCCTCGCGGTGCCAATCACATAAGTCCTGGTCCCGTTTGAATGTCGGGATAAAAGTAGCCTATGCGTTAATCCAGCTATCTACATACCAAGTTCCATCGCAATCGATTCAATAGTTTTTGTGTGAAAACGTTACAAACATACGTACAAAAACACAAATGTTTCCTCTTTATAAAATTAGTTTAGATAAAGGCAACTTCTACTTCAAAAACAATATTCTGAATAGGTATCCTTTTCGCCAACTTAATGAATTTACAGATTGGCAACAAAACTCTTTCTTAAATATCTCCCTCTTTTTTTTCTCTTAATGCTATTTTGGTAAAAGGTGCAGTAATATTTTAGGATCGTATCTAGAATACAACCTATGGATGAAAAGTTGAGAAGTAATCAGTTATAGTATGGGCATGTGGTGCGGAGGTATGATCAAAATGTGGTGAAGGGAGTTTTATGAATGGAAGTTGACGGATACAAGAGAAGAGGGTGACCGAAGAAAAGATGGATGGACTGTGAGAAAGAAAACATGGCTAGAAAGGGAGTAAAGCAGTGAAACTACGAATGACAGAGAATGGAAAAAGAAAATATATTGCTCCGAACCCAAATAAAATTGGAACAAGCGTTGGCAGATGATGACGATGGTGACCTGAAAATAATTTATATTTTGGGTAATTAGAAACCTTAATTTGAAACAAAATTTTCAATAAATTGCAGTATCTATACATTAAACATATATATAAATACATACCTACTATTCAATTGCAGTAACATAGTGCAATAATTGTAGCGCTCTGCCTACACCACAAATTTGAGCATGAAATTGCTGTGTTAGGCACTTGGTCATGCGCTATATTTGTAATTAATATTATTCCCAAAGTAACAACTCCCTAGATTTAAGGAGGTGGGTGGCCTAGTTGTCGGCTGTAAGTCGCAGTAATTTGGTTAATTTGTGCCTATGTTATCGCGCTACGAATGGCCCAACGTGAGATACTGGTGCATGGTGGATTTTAAGCTGTTGGCTTTATGCCAGCCTGTGGCATGTTGCTAAGGAAATAAAACTCACTAGATGTGGTCTGAATAAGTTGTTGGAAGCTTTCTGTAGTGAATAACAGTTATATGTAGATAAATTACTTTGAAGCCTTTACTACTAGGGTGCATTTAGCAAATTTATGGATCTAGGTTCAGAACAACGTAAGAACAGAAGTTAAATAAAATATTAATATTATCCTTGCTACAAGGCAATATAGTGCAATCTTACTTGCGCCTCCACTTTGTTCCTACTATTTTATTTACCTACAATATTTGCAAGGAGGACAGAGATATAGTTAATTCGGTAGGGTTGAGATTTACAATTGTGATGTTAACCGACATTCGTGAAGAAGGTGTTATTCTTTCATGCAATGTAGAAACTCATCCTGTTATTTGACCGTGATTTTGGCATTATTGTCGATGCTTTCTATGTGAATATGTATCAACACAACCTAACGTAACTTAAAGAATCAATACTAACGCTTACTGTCTGTAAAACATGTTCTAATTAATACAAGCAGACTAAATATGAGCGCCGATGGATTTAAGGTCGGCGTAGGCGCTCCGACTTTTTGTGATCGAAGGCGGCGGCGTCATCGGCGGAGTAAAAGCAATTTTTTCAAATAGAAGAAGTACCAAAAAAAAAAATACAATGTTTTTAGTTTTAATTAATACCAGCTACCTATATGAAAACAAAATTATTATTAAAACTTAAAGATTTTTGATTAGAGTAAGAATAGTCAACATAATCATAGTTTTCAAATAACAATTTAATATTGAAACATACTGTAGTCAAACAATCTAATGTTTTTAGGGCCAAATAAATAAAACTTTTGAAAGGCTTGAATAACATTTTCTATAGGGTTGCATGTATGCATATTTATGCAATGCATGCAATACTAAAAATATGAAGTCATTAAAAATATTGCAGTGTCCATTCTATAATTGTAGCTTTCTAAAAAACATGTAAGATCACAGATTTGAAAACTACTTTTTTTTTATTATAGGGGGCAAACTGCAAAATGAAAGTGGAAAGTTTTTTTTTTTATATTTGAGCTGCTAAAATGACTCTGACCCGACTGATGGAAAGCACAAGTAGAATCCAAGAGTGGTGGTCACCATCCTCACTGCGAACAAGGACAGTGCAGCATGGTGACCAGCACTATGGCGGCCTAGTGAGATGCTTTTTCACGCCCCGCTTAAAGGACTTAAGTTGTAACCGTATCAGGCACCCACAGGACGCGCTTGGCAATATTGTTAGTAATTACTTGGTAATCAATTATTTTCATTTTCATCATTTTCAAACCAGCAGACGGGTCACCTGATGGTAAGTGACTAGCTTCGCCCATAGACTGCCCTGCAAATCAAGAGTCACAAGTGCGTTGCCGGCCTTTGAGATGGAAGTACGCTCTTTTCTTGAATGTTTGAAGGTCGTATCTGTCCGGGAATATCGCAGGCGATAATTTATTGAACAATACTACCTAGTAGGTAATTATTGTTTAAAATTAGTTAAATTTAACTTAAATTATTACAACGCCATTATGCTTGGATAAACGTGTGCCCAACGAGTAAAGCATCCTTCACACTTCGTAACTGATTCATAAATAATACAATATCTAATTTGATATGTCTCTGTCTTTAAAGGAGACATCATTTTTATCAGAAATTTGCATATAGTTGAGCCCATTAAAGGAGTGGTAATGTCCCGCGGTGTTTGTACGCGTACAAAAATAAAAAATGCGTAATGGTGTCTCTGAACTTAAGGACGTTTTATGATTAGCCATAGCTCCACGGTCTGACAATAATAATATTCACATTTAATATCTCGCGTTAAGTACTAACTTGCATTCTGATTACCAGATTGATAGATGTTTAAATGTTGATGTTTTATTGATGATTTTACACAGGACAACATTCTTCAAAGTTCTGTAACGCAAAAAAAAAATCTTTTATGAAATGGCCAAATATGTAGATCTTCAAATCAAGCTTCACCTTGTAACATACTAAAGAAACACTGGTAATTACTCTGTGGTACAGATTAAACTAAAACAGTAAGAAAATATGTAAGCACTTCCATAGGCCTATATCACGTTGCGAGAGTTATAGGGCAGTATTCTCTCCGTTTCGTGGCCCAGCATACACTACATAGTTCGCGTAAATACTGCTTTTTGTGTGGACATGGCATTTTTACTGAGCAACATGAATTTATCCAAAAATACGGCTATACTTGTCGTAATTGGACACTCAAAATCCAATACTGAGGATTTTATAATAAATCGATATTTTTATACAATTCAATGGTTGAATAAAAAAAAATGTATGTCTTGCTTCGTTTTAATAGTCATTAATAAGGATTCTGAACCTCTCTTCTAACACTAGCATCTAGCTAAAACGTCTAAAGTACGTCAAATAACTTAATTTATTTATGATTTATTTATAAAACTCGTGATACCACGAGTTTTTTAGCGTGCGTTGCCAGCCTTTAAGGTGAGAGTAGGGGAAGGGAAAAAGAGGGGGAGAAGGAAGGGTTAGGGCCTCCGTTAACCTCACTCACAAGTTGATAAACAATGAAATCATTGCTTCACTGCCGGTTTTCTCTGAGGCCGTGGTATCAATCCGGTCGAGCCGGCCCATACGTGCCGAAACATGGCTCTTCCACTCTCCCAGCTATATCTGGTTTATTATTAGGATGAATTATTAAATGCATGCACGTTAAGTATATAGTACTATCTGGTGAAACCAATTGACGCGATTTTTATTATGGATCGTGTATCTATGGTATATTTATTTGTAGATTGTTCATTATAAAATAAAGGTATCGAATAGAATTCTACAGACAAATTTTATATGTATACTACACGGATCGCACAATCATTTAAGTGATTACCTCACCTTTGCTTGTTTCCGAGTTGTTCAGCTGTCTTTGTTTGTTTCTGAGTTTTTTGGGTGTAATTTACTTTTTGTATGTATAATAATTATATCTGAATGGATATATTACTTCTGTACGTGTGTATTTCATTGAACTCCTCCTAAACGGCTGGACCGATTTTAATGAAATTTTTTGTGTGGCTTCAGGTGGATTCGAGAATGGTTTAGATTTACAATTGGACCCGGTAGATGGCGTTGCGATAGGGTTACAGGAATAATATTTTTTACGTTTCGACAGGACAACGTCTGTCGGGTCCGTTAGTATGTATATATGTATATAATTTCATTTTTTCAACAGAAGACAAATGTTATTTGTGTCAATTCATTATAATGTTAATACGTGAAGAGAATTCTTAGTACACGTTTTGAATGAACGGGCACACACAGGAATGTGAAATTTGTAATACTTGAAGTTTATATGTAAAAGAAGTGCAGAAAGCTAAAATTTTTAAACAATACATAATTGCTTTAAAGTTAAAAACTGATGTAAAAACAGCTACATAAAGCTATAAGAGTCCAGTATATACTTTGACTTGTCATGTTACAAAAGTCTATACTATGACAGTTGAAGTTACTCTGGTCAATGAAAGGGTCGAAATTCGACCGCCCGCCAGACGATCTCTAGTTCTTCTTGTTATTTCATCACCGTCTTATAATGTGTTTGTTGTAGTTTGACCGATTAGTTTGATTGATTTAGAAAAGTGTTATCGACGGGTCCTACGTATACTGGTATAACCAGAAAAATAACAAAAATTGTTTTTTGCATCAATAACTTTAGCTTAACCTATATTTTATACCCTGTAAAATTTATTTCAAAATATCGATTAGTTTCAAAGATACAAATCAAAAATGTCGGTTTTATTAGTACAAAGTCACGAGCTTTAGAATCTTTGCATCGCTCTCCTGTAAAGTTACAATTTTGCACTTGCACCAGTATACGTAGGACCCGTCGTTATATGAATGCAAGTTTTTAAAGTTCATATGAAATAATAGATGTATGTCGTCGCCTAAATAAATAAAGTGCGAGCGTTCCACTAAATTACGCGAGAAACGCTCAACTTTCAAATTGATTCACCAACTTCTTCTTCTCGAATATTTGCTTCGGCGGTACTATTGGTTCGACAGGGAAATAAGATCGTACATCTCATTTCTTTATCGATCCAATTCAGAAGTGAAGAATGGAGAGAAAATATTAACAATTTCGCCTTATGCTGGGATGCTGCGGCTGTTGTTGAGACTGACTTATTCTTTATTCAAATCTTCTTTAATGGTATACTCTTGTTATGACGACGATGGGGTTAACTTTAAACTCCAACAATCAGGAACCAATCTGTAGTCTTTGTGTAGAGGCCTTCCTTTTCTCTTAGCTATTTTTTTATAGAATTCCACAAATGTGTTTTTTTGTTCTCTGTTTTAGCAAATTCGTAGAATGATTAAGGTCATCTAAGGAACTTCGCTTGAAACCCACCACACAAACCTCCCCCCCCCGCCCCTGAAACAAAAATCTAGAAGGTAAGTAAAAAACAATCTTTAATGAAAAAAAGAATAATGTGGTTTAAAAAGCGATATCCATGTTAGAATTTACGTCTCTTCAGTGTTTCTCCAGCGAAAAAAATATACCCATATAGGAAACACTATTCTATTGTGGTCATCATTTTACCCTTTTCTTTTTTCTTCTGTATTGTGTGTCCTAAATAGAAATGGTAAATGTGCATGAACAAAAATTTTAACATAACAGCTGTATTTAATCACATTTTTGCTATAAACATTTATGATTTAGTATGGCTCTTTATTTACGATTATTTCATTTGCGCATAAGATACTTTTAATTATACAAAGTTTAATTTTGATATGACAATAAAAAATAGGTTAAAATTGATTTCCAAGTTTTGTTTACATAGTTAGTTAGTTAGTCAGTTAGTAAGTTATAAGTTAAATTTATAAAAGCGTGTTAAGCAAATTAGAAAAATTAATTGGAATTTTGTAACGCACCTACTTTGTACTTTCAGGGAAGCACCTAGACTCTAAAAAAGTTTAAGAGTTATATTTCTATTCTTACATCCTAACTCCACGTGTATCAAGTAATATAATTCAGAATATGCAAGGGGACACGTGATAGAATGTTTTATGTTTCAAGTGAGATTCTTTTCTCGGAGCTGCACGTTTCACTTCAAGTGAAAAGAAAGTGACTTCGCAAATCCGTAGTAGGATATTCCCCCAATAGATTTCGTACTATATGTTAGAGCCTTTGATTATTTCCTCAGAAAATAGATCGGGCTAATTAATATCACTTACTGTATAAATAACACTGGAATAGGATTAAACAGAGATTTGCCTGTTACAGACGGACTGCAGTTTTGTTAGCATTTTATTGTTTTAGGGAATGATGAGACTGGATCAGTTAAATACTCCCGTATAGTGAGGTTTTTATACTTTCTGAACCACCATCTTAGAAATTTTACTATCTACGTAGGGCGCTATATAAGTTATGTCGTATGTAGACTAGATATCATAATAAAAAATAATAAACATTATTCTAAATGTTTATTAAACAAATGCTTCGAGGAAATGAGTACTGCACTGAAGGAATATTGTTCATCTCTAATGACCATATAACGGTGGTATATTCAATTTAATCACGGCAATTTTACCTTGTAGGATGATGTAATGTCCGGCAGGCCGATAGAAGTCACTACGGCCGATCTAACTACTTGAGCTCGACTCGACTGTATTATTATTTTTCGTTCCTACTACAAGGACACAAGTCAGTCACAAACAATAATTTTCAAAATATGTTTTTTGCGCAGATGTTGCTCACATCTGTTGTGCAAATTTCATCAGTAAGTGCTTTTTAAAACAAGAAATCATCTTATTACTGCATAAATACTTTTTACTTAGTTTTATTTTTTCGACGGGCCTGTTGGTCTAGCGGTCAGTGATAGTGATAAATTGTATGACACATCACTTGTTCTGTGTCTGGGTGTAATTAATCTATAATGTATATATATTTAGTTCGGTTACCATATTAAAGGCTCTGCATAGTTTCGGATGAGCCGTGTGCGACGTGTCTCAAGTTATTATTTAAGTGAAAACTTCTTTAGGCACGTTGGCCACTTTTAATATAAGGGAAAAAGCACTGAATTAGCGTGGCCGTCACGCTAAGATACATATATACAAAAGCGTGAATGTGTATGTGCGCGCGTGTATATATATATATGTAAGTTATTTTTAACTTCTGATGTGCAGTCCTACGACTGGCAGTTTTTTTTTTGGCAAGTAAAAAAAAAAAAAGTTTGCTAGAATTGAATAAAAAAATAATAACGAAATTTAACAAGGTAGAAAAAGTATATTAGAAATTAAAATGTAAATGGACAAGACACATGCTAAGATAGAAAACAGAGAAATGGACCAGAGTAAAAACAGAATAGTACCCTGGGGATGGTAAATAAAATAAATGCTGACAGAGTACACGACGGGAAGACGACTAAAAAAAAGTAGCAGGACCAGAATGGACAAGAATTGCAAAAGATAGAAAAAAGTGGAAATATTTAGAGAAGGCCTTTGTCGAAGGACAAGCTATGCAAGAAGAAATTGGACCGGTTACCAATGAAGATAATTCATATGAAACAAAATAATTATTTAATTATGGCAATAAGTGTAAATGTATAGGTAACAAAAACAGCAAAGGCTTATTTTATTATTTCACATAGTATACCTCCAAAAAGATGTAAGTACATAGAATTCTGTTCACGTATTTGTATAGATATTCTTTTAGTATAAATCATTGTAGTAAAGCAAGATCGTATAAAAGAAATCCCTGAATTTATTTATCTATATAAATAAAAATGAATCCCCAAAAGTGTTGCTAAGCGCAAAACTCGAGAAAGGCTCGACCAATTCGGCTAATTTCTTTTTTCATATTTTCGTTAAGGCACAGGGAAGGTTCTTATGGAGAGAAAAAACGTAAAAATTGCGAGGAAAATAGTAAAAACAACACTTTTCTTTTCCTATACAAACCACAGAAAAAAAAATAATTAAGGTCCCCAGCTGTCAAAGATTTGATGTCGTTAACTTTTGACAGAACGAAGTCTACTACGAAGTATTTAAAATAAAGTTATTCAAAATCATTAAACTTACTAAGTTCGAGTTTTATTTTAGAGATTTCACAAGTCCTTTAATAGTTATTTTCAGCTAAAACATTAAAATTCAAATAACTCTTTATTTATTCAAATTATTTTCATTCTTTAGTTTAGACGTACGATTTCTAATAGTTAAGTAATTACGCTTTA
Source organism: Callimorpha dominula (assembly GCA_949752705.1). Lineage (NCBI taxonomy): Eukaryota > Metazoa > Arthropoda > Insecta > Lepidoptera > Erebidae > Callimorpha > Callimorpha dominula. The sequence continues at coordinate 3,661,345 of OX457008.1, read as the reverse complement.
AAGTTTTCTGTGGAAGGCCTTCGGCTTTCTCAAAAGGCTTAAGCCTTCGGCTTTCTCAAAAGGCTTAAGATAAGTTGCCTTAGCGTTCTACCTGATTGACTTGAATTATTATTCAATAAAATCGGGAATAATTTTGAGTATTTTTTATTTATTTATGCTTGTTGTTTAGCTACGAATCCGATGACTTCGTTCCTGTTTTTACGAGTAGCAACCCCTCGGATATCACGAAAATCCTACTTTCAATACTAAGAGTGGTGTTTAAAAACCGAATTCTGCAAGTTTGATGGAACATACGACCTGATGACATGGTACAAGGAACTGTAAGTTAATTTTGACATTTTGTTATAAGTCAGTTTTTTATGTTGCCGGAGTGGAAAATCCCTTCGGATCTCCGGCTCCCTGGGGACGCAGGAGCCAGGAGTATGTGGTATTTCCACTAAAAACCACCCCGACAGCCGATCTCAGGCGCCCTGCTCGGGGGAGGACCCGGACCATGTTATTTCAGGCCCCCCCGATTAGTCATGTACCTTACGAAAGGTTCGGCATGAAACTGAAATAAGAGCAGGAATCAGCTGTACCCCACCTCTTTTACAAACAATAAAATTACCTACTACAATACTATACTATTATTTTTTGACGGTGAGTGCCACAAGGGTTGCCAGTGTTAAAATCACCTATTACTACTTACTATCAGGAGGGCTCTGTACCTAATTGTTTATTTGTCAGTATTAAATTTCGCTGTAGATTACCGAACAAGGATAATTATAATGGTTACCCCCTTCCAGGAATGATTTTAAGCATCTATCCAAAGCGAGACCTCATTTCCACAGCACCCTGCAGGCATGTCATAACAATCCTACTAAACAATACAAAATCAAAGTCAACTTATTTACAAACCCACGATACAATAAACCAACTTGTAAATAAATACGTTCATCTGTTTAAACAAACATGCTACAATAAACTACACCAACCCTCGGCATTAGATATGAACCCCGCAACTTAAAGTGAACCGTATGTGTATAGTTAGTAGACATTACATTCCCTTGTGATAAAAATAAATACTTTAGAAACGTCGCAAAGAAATATATCCGTTATTAGTGAAAATTTATGGTTGGATTTCAAATGTAAGTTGATTTTCGAATTTTGGGTTAAATAATATATCTAACGAAAAGTTCGTCACATATTTTTAAATTTCGAATTAGTCTCGATAAATAAAAATGTGTTAGATTGAATTCAATTTAAAATTTGATGGAGTTTATTGCTAGATAGGATTTTGACGTCATAGCTAGAGTCATTTAACAAAGACAATCCGAACTAGTGACCTAGACCTAACAATCCTCCAATCTAGTGTAATGAAAGATCCCACGCTAGGTATATAAAAAAACTACTCCAAAAACAATCGTAAGGTCGCAGCCCGCCAAACATAGTCACCCAGTGTAGTCAGGGTATCCTCCCAAACTAAACTGAAAAATAACTAACACTTAAAATTGCCATCGATTCTTCGCGGAGAATGGTTTGCTTTTCAAGAGGCTATTTTTTCAGAAGAATATTGAAATGTTGATACTACTGGTAATGACATTGTTATATGCAGCCATCGTTTCATTACTATTCGATATGATAAATATTAGATTCAGGCCCGTAAAAGTATCTGAGAATGACGACAAAAACACACAACATAGATACCAGAAAGACATTTGAACATTACACAAAGACATTAAAGTAGACTCATATGAAGATCGAATCTAAAGCAACGCAATCGTTGTGAGTTGGCGAGATGTCCACTTCAAATGCATGTCAGTCAGTTTTAGTAGTAGTAGATTTCTACATTAATAAAACTAGACTACATGCACTCCCAGCGTTGTTCTGCAGGACGTAATGATAAAGTTAAATATTTATTTTCCGGATCCTCTAGATCGTGTTCAACACAGTATAAATATTAGAAAGCACGGATAAAATAAATCATTTTATTCTCAATGGAACACATCGTGCCACTAGAGGCCACAAAATAAACGCCCTGATTGATAAAAAATGTACTATTCCACTTAAAGCTATGCTATGCTAAACAATTATTTCCCTCCTCGTGCCCTTCTAACAAGAAATTGTTAGATGAAATAACTGTGGTTCAAAGTTTTTTATCTTACGATAAATAAACATAGAAAATTGTTAATTGTTGTCATTTGTTTGATCTTCCGTTTGTATTTTTATAAAGTACATTCATAAAATCTTAAACAAGATTGAAATGCGGGCGATCATACCTTTCTTATTAAAATTTATTGCATTAATTTGTCCACCAGGTATTGCGTATATGATTTTTCCACGCCTTACATATTTAGATAGTAATTGCTATTGACTGAACCACCTAATATTTTTTCTACGTTTTTTAAATTTTCTGCGAGTTTTATTTTACTGTTAAGAATTAGAATGCATTTTTCGGAAAGTTAAAACTTTGTTATATGAGGTCACGTGGAATAAATGTATATAACGTAATAATAGGGTACTCTCAAAAATATTTCTAGAACTTTCGCAATCAGTGTAACAAAGTCCTAAACATTACGCAACGTTCAATAACTTATAGGAAATTGTAGCACATATCTGTCGGGTCTTTCATCACAAAATAGCGGTTGATCCGATTTAATACAGTGTTCAGACTGTTTGGGGCCAAATGGAATAATCGTCCTTCGGTGATAGGTGACGAAGTCATACATAACTACATTCTAGAATTATAGAGAATAACTGTAACTAGAAGTGATTTAACTGTAACTATAAGTGACTTAACTGTAACCCGAAGTGATTTAACTGACCGCTATCTGAAAAACGAGACCCATTTTTATGTTAATGTGTGTAATTAGCATTATTGAAAACTAGATAGTTATTGAATAAGTCTTTTTATAACGTCCTTATCGACTGATAGAATATATAAATTGTGGCTGCAAAAAAAACAACAAACAAGAACCCTAACTAATACTAAAAATACGAATGTGATTTTGATTGTTTCTTACGCTTTCACAGTTTAACTACTCAACCGCTCATTGTGAAAGGACAATGGCAGGTCCCCATGCATCATTTTATTTGGACTGAAATGGAAGCGATTAAATATCGAAAATGCCTGAAACACTTGAGAACTTATTCTTGACCATTCTCATAATAAAAATTTTCGCGAAAGAAGTCTAGGAAATAAGATATTGGTTACACGTCCTCTAGGGTATAGAAATATACCTATTAGAGTGAAAAAATATACTGTAATAGGATACAAAGCTCTTGGACGGTCAAACACTTAACTTGGTTTCATATACTTAATTCAACAATATTTAACTGACAACGGTATTATTTATTGGTACAGTAACACATTTTTTGTCTCGCTTAGAGTTTATCGCCTATCTTTTATTGGGAGTGCCATGCTTCGGCACGTATGGGCCGGCTCGACCGGAGTGAGCGAGGTTAACCCTTCCCCTTCAAACCTTAAAGGCCGGCAATGCACTTGTAGCTTTTGAATTGCAAGTGTCCATGGGCGGTGGTAGTCACTTACCATTAGGTGACCTGTCTACTTGTTTGCCCAATATCCCTCAATAAAAAAAAAACATTAGTGTGTCAGTAATTCAGTAAATTCGGAAATTCTTTGCATCTTTTTCAAATTATGTACGTCCTATAGTTGCTCGTCCGACCACGCTGTAGTTATAAATAAGTATTATTTAAGTGTAATGAAAAATAGCTCTAATCAATAGTATATAGTGATACAAAATAAACCCAAAATTAGAAAAATATTTTCTTTGAGTTACACAAATCTAACTCATAGTTTCTTTCTTTTATAAATGGAACACACACAACTGAATGCACAAGTATTTGACGTGAATGCACGAGTATTTGACGAGGTAATCCAAAGAGATTCAAATACTAGTCGTGTTTAAATCTCTTTGAGGTAACCATTTAAATCATTACACAGTTCGTGCGGACCGCATTTGTAATTACAAGTCCCGTCGAGCTAGGTACAGTAAGCCGTGCATTACAGGATAGGTTTTAACGCTGGGTCAGACAGTACTGTCTACCCTAACCTTTACTGTCAGCTCTGTAATAGGATGTGCGATATGAATGTTTAATGTTTTAAATTTTTTTTTTTTTATATTTGAGCTGCCAAAATGACTCTGTCCCGCCTGATGGAAAGCACAAGCAGAATCCAAGAGTGGTGGTCACCATCTTCACTGTGAACAAGGACAGTGCAGCATGGTGACCAGCACTATGGCGGCCTAGTGAGATGCTTTTTCACGCCCCGCTTAAAGGACCCGGGATCATAGTGAGACGGAAACACGTGCGCTGGTAGTGAGTTCCAGGTTTTAACTGCTTCGCACGGAAGAAAGACCCGAATCGATGAGTGCGAGACCGTATGTCTACCACTCTGAAGGGGTGACTTCCGAGGCCGGCACGTGTTGTCCTGTAGAGGAAGGGAGAAGGGGGGACCAGTTGGAAGAGCTCTTCAGAACATGATAAAGGCAATAGAGGACTGCCATAGAGGCGATATCTCTACGCATCTGCAGAGGCTCAAGGGACTCGGTGGCTTCAGGACTGCCGACAATGCGGATTGCTCGCCGCTGCAACCGGTCGAGAGCGTCAAACAGATACTGCGCGGCTCCATCGCAAAGGTGAAAACAGTACTCCACGCACGGGCGAACCTGGGTCTTATAAGGAAGACATAGATGCCCAGGTGAGAAGAACCGTCTCACCTTGTTTAGTATACCTAACTTCCGCGAGGCCGCCTTAGTGATGCTCTCAACGTACTCGCGCGGGTTGAGGTCGCGGCAGATATCCATGCCCAGGATATCGAGCCTGCCTTGTAGTGGCAGTTGAGTGCTCTGAAAGTCGGAAGGGGAAGGAATGGAGACTTTTTGGCAGAGAACGCGCACACCTGTGTTTTATTGGCGTTAAACTCGACCAGATTCTCGCAGCCCCATTGAGAAATGCGGCCCAGAACATGGTCGAGTTGAGCGACAAGCTCCTGTCGTTTTCCTGAAACAACTGCTGCCTTTGCAGCAGGGTGTCCAAAATATCGCCCATGAACTGTGCTATCGTCTGCATAGCAATGAATGTTGCCAAGGGCTAACATGTCATTGATGTGCAGAAAAAACAGCGTGGGCGACAGGACGGAACCCTGCGGTACACCTGCGTTAATCGACTGAAAGTCGGAGGCTGCACCGTCACAAAGGACTCTGATGCGGCTTTGGTGCAGGAATGCTACAACCCAGTTGCAAAGTTTGGGGGATAAGCCGAATGTTTGGAGAGAAGCTAACGGTGCCAAACCCCATCCAAGGCCTTGGCCATGTCTAGGCTGATGGCCAAAGATTCCCCGTGCCTGTCAATGGCCTCACCCTAAAGGTGTCTAAAACCATACTGCCGATCGTTAAGTAAGGAGTGATCCTCTAGGTAGTGGACCAATTGTTTGTTAATGATCCGTTCAAACACTTTGCAGATAATGGAGGTGACCGTTATCGGGCGGTAATTGGCCGGGTTGGAGCGGTCGCCTTTTTTGGGGATAGGCTGAACATTCGCCACTCTCCAGGCTTTAATACTTATTGCCATTTAATACTATAAGCCAAAAACAAATACGTTTTTAGTAGGGGAGCCCCCTTTAATTTTTAATTTATTTTTATTATTTGTTGTTATAGCGGCAACAGATATGCACATTCTGTGAAATTTTCAACTGTCTACCTATTACGGATCATGAGATACAGCCTGGTGACAGACGGACAGATAGACGGACGGACAGCGGAGTCTTAGTAATAGGGTCTCATTTTACCCTTTGGGTACGGAACCATAAAAATTACAGTCTTGTGAATTTTTGCCCTTAATAATATGTATTAAGATATGCATTTAAAGAAATCGATAACGTTGTTTTGGTAATTTGGATCTTCATTTAATTACGCAGGCTATTAAGTATATTATTATTAGATATTATTCGTTTATGATGGTGGTGGAGGTTTTAGTCGGTTCGATTCCGACATACACCCGTGGGGGTTTCCACACAATAAAAAAAATGCTAACTTCATCATTTTCATCTGAAAAATAGCCCTAATAATTTAATCACTCTAAATAAAGTCGTATACTATTTATATGTCCTTCAAATAAAATAAATTCCTATTTTGCGTCAAACATAGAGTTTAATTTAATCGTGGGAGAGCAATGCTTCGGCACGTATGGGCCGGCTCGACCGGAGTGATACCACGGCCTCACAGAAAACAGTGAAGCAATGTTTTCATTATTTTTCGCCGAGTGAGTGAGATTACCGGAGGCCCTAATCCTTCCATCCCTTCCTCTCCTTTCCCCTCTCACCCTCTTCCACCTTTCCCCTACTCCTACCATAAAGGCCGGCCATGCACTTGTAACTCTTGAGTTGCAGGTGCCCATGGGTGGCGGTTGTCATTTACCATCAGGTGACCGTCTGCTATTTTGCCCCCTATACCATAAAAATAATTATGGAAATCGGAGTACCCTGTGAAAACTTCTGATTGATTCTAAAAAACTTGAGATTTGAGAGTTTTTCGTCCTCCTCCTCGAGATTTTCGTCGGTTAAAAAGAAGCGTGATTACCCACCTCTAGTGTACAACATTATCAGACAACTTGATAGTTAAACCACACATGACATGAATTACCTGTAATTAGATATGTATTTACCGAACTCGATTGAGTAGCTCTTGCTAAATTGTGCCTCATTATGTTACATGTTGTATAAGTATCACTTCACAACAAATATAAAGGATTCTACGCTAATCCTTCGTTGTTAAACAACACTAGAACTCCCCACGCCTAAATCGTTTCCTTTGAACCTACCAGCGCACAATTTAGAAGACCTCTTGTGAGCAAGAAATCAACTACGTACAAGTTGGTGCAAAATGGCTACTAGTACAACGAGGTCCTTTATTGTACCGCCGCAAAAGAGTCCAGACGGTCGCCTTTCAGAACGGTTCATTTTACCTCTAAACCGTCGGCAACATTTTGAAAGACTTAAAATTACGCGCGCAGCTTACCGGCTTTACGCGTTAGTTTTTTGTTTTTGTGTTGGTACAGTATATCGTATACTATCAGTGAAATATTATGTTGGTTTTAATGTTTTTTTTATGTACTCACATTGGTATCAAAGGGTTTTACAGAGTGAGTATATAAAAAGTAAATGCAGTAAGCTCTATGCAAAATATATCCGATTTACGTCTTTACGTCTATTTGCATTCGTCAGGGTGTTTCTGTTATATAAATGTATTAAAAAATTATTATTATAAGCTTTTTTATCCGTGATCTAGAATCTACACGTACGAGCTATGCTAAGTTTTAGTCTAAGTGACACTGCATAATCAAATACAGCTAATAAACTAACAAAACTATCGCTATGACTCATTGTATACTCCCAAAAACAGTAATATCTGTAACTGCACTAATTCTTCAATAGATTGTTAACTGCCAAAAGTGCATGAATTTACAACTACAAAAAATAAAGTGTAAAATAAACAGTTTAGTTTTCTGAATTCTGAACAATTTAACTTTTTGAGTTGTTACACTATTTTATCGAAAGTGCGATATGTTATAGAATATAACTTAGGTGTTCTGCTTAGATTTTAGACTGTGAGAATAACAAAAATGCAATGGACAATTTATTGTAAGATTATTTTTGCGCAAATTATTAAACAAATGTATGAACAATATTTTATAAGAGCATTTCAGACAAACGCGCACTTTAACTATAGTTTTAATTAGTGGACGAAGACTCAAAACGGAAAATTAAAACTTTTTCACTCGCCAGAAAAATTCAGTTTTATAAAATTCACGAAACAACGCGTTGTTGGCAATCCAGAATAAAGCTTTATCATCATTAAATGTACAGAGGTCTTATTCTTAGATAGTTTTTACTTTTAACAAGATAAAGGCTGAAATAAAACTAGATTTGAACAAGACTTTGTAAAGTTCTGATATCTAAGTTAGGAATGTCTGGTAGCTTTTTATAATCAAATATAATGAGTCACCTTAAGAAGTTTCCGTTAGTGATAGCAAAGGTTGAAATAACGCTCTATGAAGCGATACATCTATACGGCCTAGTGTTTTGGAAATTAGCTGCGTTCATTATTTTTAACTTTCGCTACTCGTATACATAGTAAATGTGTATATTCAACGGAAAGACGTAACTCGCTAGCATAAGAACGTTGACCTAGCACGGGTAGTCACTGAGTTCTCGTTATACTACCCCTGAACCACACAAAATATCTGTGTATAGTTTCTGCATTGGGCCCCGGAATATGAATAAATCGTCAGTCGCTGATTCTTAAAGTATTTTGTGTGCTCTTTGCTTCATAATGTACATATAATGCGATGTAAGACGTTATACGTAGCGATGTACTCGTTGACCCTTTGCAGTTTTAAGCAAACTTCTGAAAATATTTGTAAATATATTATAGTTATTAGTTATTTTTTTAGTACAGATGTCTACTCTGTGTGTTTGTCCTAGTAGTCGACTGGCCTGTTGGTCTAGTGGTTAGTGACCCTGACTGCTGAGCCAGAGGTCGTGGGTTCGGTTCCCACCCGAGTCTGGGTGTTCTTTGTGTCCGTTGTTTGTATGTATGTAAAATCCCCGGCGACACAGGAGTAATCCCTAATGCGGGAGTTGTCTTTTTCTAGAAGAAGAGTTGTAGTAGATGAGGAGTAATATAAAAAATGCCTTAAGCTTAATGACGAGAAGCAAACATGTTTTTTATTTTAGATTTGATTTACCCAACCAATATTCTATTTAGTCACCGGAAATCATGTATATTTTTTTATAGTTTGTGTACAGGTGTTGCAGGTTGCAGTATTTTAAGTTATTGGCCTTATCATGACAGGCCACGGTGATCTGACCTCTGAACCGTAGAGTTTTTACTATAAGGTTCATGGTTTATTCTTTAATTTGACCGTGAGAAGATAAACACATGATAAAGAAATCAAAATTTTTTGCTCGTTCGTGTTGTATTTGGTGTCAGTTGATTCTAAGTAGCTGTAATATTTACGGCGTCGTACAAATTTACGAGTTGGTTGAGAGAAGTGCTGACACGCGATATTGTTTAGGTGCTCAAATGTTTTAGTGCTTGTTGGGATCTAAAAACACATCACTTTTATATGTTTTGGATGGGCTGATACGAGTCGAGCTTCCTGAAGTACGTGTATTTTTGAGATTCAAATCTTTTACACAAGTTAAATATATTTAACTTCTTTAAAAGGTTTGTGCGGCTTCCGGCACCGTCGGTGGCGGGGTTTGAGTGATGGCGCTGTGATTTTTTTTTTACGGTTGCTTTTTCTCAGCTAATATTTTTTCTAAGAATGTTGAGGTGCACATTTTAGGACGTTCCGTCAACACCCAACTTATCAAGTTTTCTTAGTTTATAAATAAATTTTCTGTATTTTAATTCATCGTAATAATGAACAGCAACATATCTTGATTTAAAACAGTAATTAAAGTAATGAACTAAAGTGCACGAGTTGTGTCCCACAAAACCATATCATATAAACTTAGATTAAATATCGGGTAATAATCGGGTCAAATAGTGGCAGTCTAAAGTTCCGCATTACTTTACGTGCATGCAATTTATGCCATCGTAATAATAAACCAGACTATACAATGAATGTTTCTGTGAATATATGTTGTAATAGTTTGATACAAAAACTTCAATGAGTAGCGTCTGTTGTTTATTACTTACCACAACTGAGCGGTATATGACTCGTACGTATTGACGGGTAGACACAAGCTACTTATTCCAAAAATGCCTAACTTTTTTAATTATCGTTTGCACAGTGCCATTATTGTATTTAAAAAAATTAAAGCTATAATAAAAAGTTCTTATCGAAAGTACGACATTTAATGTATGCTTTGCATTTCTAAAGCATTATATAGTTTTAGCATTTTTTGGGCTACACCTCAAACGTCTTGCCGCTAGCGCGGGCGTGAAGCGTCTGATAGCACAACTGCGCTTACAACTGCATTTAAGCACAGTTTAGTTTTTTAAGCATTTTTTTAACGCCGATCAAACACCTCTGGTATTTATGTTCGAAGTATACAAACAAATATTTTTCTTTACAACACTTAACATACATTTAGAGATGAAAACACTCGTATTATAAATTACAGCATACAACATTTTAAAGATAAAACACGTCGAATTCACATATACGTCATATTGGCTGTCAAAATAAAATATTTATATTTACAAACCACAGCAAACAAATCAGGCATTTTCTTCTGTAACTTTTCAGGGAACAAAGCACCTATAACCATTTCGATAAATTTCGTACGTCGTTGCCACAAGGCATGAGTGAATATCGGAAACTAGGTGTTAATTTAAACACTTTAAAGAGACAGCGTGTGGGTGCAAAGCAAACATCGAATTATCACGTAGTACTTATTTGTTAGCATTATAGATTATGGGTCTGCCTGTGAGGTAAATGTGTCTTAAATTTGTTTATCGGGGACCTGTAGTATCCGAGATTCTCACATTTTTACATTTCCACTATGCTGTGAGGCATCTTCTTGTCTCATTTTGTTTTTAAGCTTTCTTACCTTATTTTTTATAGTAGAAGGTATCTAATTTGATCTATCGCCCAGGTATGAATATTTACTTGCTCTAATTATTTGTACTTTCTAATCTTCATTAGGACATGCTAGAGAGAAATAGGTAATAATTTTCTTGTAAGTGATAAATATTTAGGGGTAGGTGCTCTAAAAGACGCATGATTACTGGATGTTGGTATCGTTCTGCATTTAATTTATAAACATTTAAAATCGCGGTCGCCTATGCTTTAGTCCATTCTTAGGTAATAGTTGCCATCCAGTTATGAAATGAGGTACTCTGTATGCGAAACTTTGATGTCTTATATTGAACAATAATAATAAATAACAGAGACAAATGTATAGCACAGCCGAGATAGGAATTGCCTCCATATATTATAATAAATTTTTGGTTTGATTTACTACGTTTATAAGAAAACGCCGTTGAAAATGAAGTTCTTAATTCAGAACGAGATGAATTTAAGCGTATCAAAATCTGGACAAAAATACAGACGTGTTAATACATTTTCGGCGGTTTATAATCCTCGTAAATAGGAATAGATGTCCCAATATCTTTTTGGGATAGTCGCCCTTAAGGGCATCTGTTCCTACATCGCTTTAATGCAAGGCTGCCTTAGAATCTATTGCCGTAACTAAATGCATTTTTATGATTTAGATTGGAAATGCTCCGTTCATACAAGCGAAATTCGGCATCCAACTGCGTGTCTATAATTGGACCAAAGACACATTGGCTGCAGTTGTCTATAGCTAAATAAAACTGCTTTTAAACTGTCCATAAGAAGCTTATTAAATAAAAACCCTTTAGTCTTTTATTACAAATACAAAAATATCTGACACTGGAACACCTACTGAAAGAGCAAGACTTTAGTGTGCAGTTACAAAAAGAGTATTTGAAAACAAAACTATACTCGTATGTTTACAAGTTATGACCGTTTGAATTTCCAAGTATTTTTTACCTCCGTTTCTCATAAGAACAGGTTGAGTGTGTAAAGTTAAAGATTTTAAATTGTACATATTTTTCCTTTTGGATTTATTTACTCAGTTATTAAGAAAAGCCATAAAAGTTACTTTTTATGGATGTTCTTAGTAACGGAATGAAAAATTCCAAAATGAAAATATATGTAAATCTTTCAGTAATTTAAAGTAAGTGCCCCATTGTCATATACACCATGTATATACATAATTATATCACGCAACACGAAAGTTTAAAAGTTAGAAAAACAAACCGCTATGGGTTGGAAAAAAAAAGGGATACCACTTTTTGACACAAATAAATTAGCCGAACGTATGTAAACATCTTAAAACTCACATATATATAAAAGTTTTACCGCCCTCTTCGTATGAAACAAGTTTCAAATGGAGTGTCAGCAGTAATATACCAAATCTTCCCGACAATCTGCATCCAGCAAAAACCAGCTACTCGTAGTTGCAACTTCGAAACTGCTACGAATTCAATTTGCCAAGCGGAATTAGCCGGGCAAAGTTCCCCTGGGTTATATGTTATCCGGGATTGCGATCACACATTTTTGTCGAATGCTGATTAGAAAATAGTGGAGATATTGAGAAATTAGGCGAGGGAGGATGGGATACGTGTTTTTGTTGTTTCGTTTGCATATTTCATATGTCACTATATAATTTACTCGTCCCCGCAGTATCACCTGCGTTTATGGTTACTACTGTGCTCCTATTGGCCGTAGCGTGATGTTTTACAGCCTGTAGCCTTCCCCAATAAATAGGCTATCCAACACTATAAGAATTTTTCAATTCGAGCCAGTCGTTCCTGATTAGCGCGTTCAAGCAAATAAACAAACAAATTTCTGCTTTATAATATTAGTATAGATTGGAAAGCTCTTGCGGTGTGCTTTGCTTAAAAATTACAAAAGAGAGACCCGCAATGGGTGTCGCATTTTTTTTTAAATGTTAGTAGTACAGTAGAAGGATGTACTCTCAATTTTGGAGAAAAAAAGATTTTAGAAACAACATATTGTTTGAACCATTATGTTATTGACATACAAGCACACTCTTCCGTATGAAAAAGTAGTTAGCAGTTTGCCTGTACCTTGTACAATTGTACACCATCGCAGTCCATAACCGATTTCAGTTAACGTGACCACTTTAATGAACTTACGTTTTTCTGTATATTCGTACATTATTTGTACATTTATCCAATCTTGGCAAAGAATATGCGGTCACATTTGGGACAGGTTAGAACATTATCGCGGTAATGATAGTTGATATTATATAGTCGTGGTCGTAATCGCTTGGAACTCATTTGGCACTTGGTGTCCAGTTCCTCTCTTCCCTTAAACTATCGTAATTCTAAAAATAAACGTAACACTTTCTGTTATGTAATCAGTCACTTTTAGCTCATACACACCCACCGCAGACCTTTCTAGAAGAGGTGTTATTAATTTGAAGCGCTTGTTCTCGGATCCAATTACTAAAGTTTCCCAATTACTAACAATCTAAAAAAGTAATAGAAAAAAAATAACGGTACGATAGATGTCTTTGCGTGCCTTTGTTAAAGTGGCGCCATACTTTTGAATTTAGAATTTAGTTCCGAATTTCTATGTTTTTTTGAAGTTATACTTCTTTTGGCGCGTTAGTAAAAAATGATGAGAATATATTTTTATGATGCGCGCGCACACCGTCACAAAAACCCGACAGCCTGAAGTTAGCTAGTCATTTACGATGCGCGCACACCGTCACAAAAAACCGACACCCTGAAGTTAGTTAGTCAACAATTTAGTTTTTCAAAAATGTTACCAACTTCACGATTTTATTTCAAATATCGTAGTGACTGATATTTATTAACAATTTATTGATTTAAAGATAATTTACTGTGATTATAAGTGATAAAAATGGTTTTTACATATTACTTTGAGTACGTTTGTAGAATTTGAGGTTAGTTGACGGTATGTATTATTTATTATAATATTTAAATAAACTTTATTTAACTAGCGCCAAAGACACTTCTTACGTGTGTACATAAGTACACACACACTTTTTTACATGCATACACGTATTATAATGCCTAAAATCATTTCAACTGTGATCTTTACATAAATAAAATCTTTGAAAGAAGTAAACTCTTGACCGCGTGTATTTAATTGATGCTAAAAGCGATACAAAGCCTTTACCACTCCCTACACAGCACAATTTTAAAGCTCTAAACCTGATATTTTTCCTTCATTACATCACTTTACGGTCGAGGCAGGGTGAAATGAGACCAAGCCAGTTTTCTTCAAAGTTTTCATGTAATTGAGTTTCAACGGTTAATTGCCGGTAGTTGCCGGTTTTGCAATAAAGCATTGGGCGATATTATGTAAGCGATAGATATTACTTATTAAGATTATCAAGTGTATCTTTTTTTTTTTTTTTTTACTACTAGTAACGTAACTTTTTATCCCAATCTTATTTGTTTACTTTAGATATTAGTTACCTGTCAAATGAGCTCTATAATTTAATATCCTGTGGATGCAGTCCAGTGTAATGCAATCTATAACAAACACTTAAAAAATAAGTTAAACCGACTTCAAAAAGCATTTCTGAATTTGAAGATTTTTTTAAATTAGTCCTTAGATGACGGAAATAAATACACACCAGCCGAACATAGAATCTCCTCCTTTTTTGAAGAAGAATTCGGTTAATAAAATCGATAAGATGCTTATAATCGACTACGTTTCAATCACTGTTTAATGAGTGCAGAGTAGTCTAACCAATGGCTTCTCACGCCGGAATTTCTAATTTTTCGTTTCTCCGGTGTTAATGTGAACATAACTGTTGTTGAAGGTTTTTGAATCACACCAACTGCACTTTTTTTTTTTTTTGTGCGTGTGGAAACCCCCTCGGGCCGTCACCCCACCGGGGTTTTCGGTGGGGCGGTGTGTCGTAATCGAACCGACTAAAACCACACGGTGTGCCGTACTGCGCCTTAAGTAGGAGGGATCCGGGAACAGCTTTTATTAAGACATCCGGACCACACCAACTGCACTAGGCTAACGTTTCACAGAAATCCTATACCCAGCAGGGGATTACAAAAAAACATTATGTATGTTAATACCAAATTTTTAACATACAAAATATTGTACAATACAAATATATTCTTTAGTGTCCCATCCCATGACAAGTTTCAGCACCGATGTATTACAATAATAAATAAAATTTCGGTTAGAAAATATCTCGATCGATACCTTAATAGCATGCAATCCTAACTGCAAGCGACTACCCTTGCATGATCGCGGCCATGGCTGGCAATTTATAATTTTTACCCAGCGTTTAAAGGGTTAACCATCGTAGATTACCAAGGAGGTTTCTTGAAGTTTTGCATAATAATATTACAAGCTAAGGTTTTAATAGAATATGGTTGGTTGAACCTAATTGAATTGTTGACGTTATTGTTACATCAATTTAGAAATGTTGTATTTCGCTTGTGCTTGAAAAATTTTCATAAAATTCTGGAACAACATTTATGTGTGCCCTTTTATATTTTTAGTTAAATAAAAGGTTGTGAAATTGTATAGATATGTTATATGTATATATGTACATATAAGGTTCGGTAATTTATTAATTAATTTATTTATTCATTTATTTCTCTTTATTGAACATCTTTGAACAGTAAATATTGCAAAAAAAAAGTTAAAAATGTTAAGGTATAATAATCGGCGGGTATAATAATCTTCCAGACAACTCTTAATACTAGGCAATAAATACTACTACTAACTAAGCACACCGTGACAACAGATTGAAACTCAAGGATGTTATATTAACATCCAAATCCTTGCAAAATAAAGGAATGGTTAGACATTTCTTGTTATTATATTTCTTTTTAATTTTTTAAAAGACAATTCTCGGTAATATTCCTGTGTCGCGAGGGCTGCACAAACATTTTAACAACGGACAGACTCGGGACAATTATTTGGGGATCACCCAAAATTTATAACATCAGTAATTATAAATAATGAACGGTTTATTGTTAATAGTTAAACACGTCTTTGCTGTAAATGTTCAGAACGTACTTCCTTTTGAATGCGGGAGCACAAACTAAGAATTTCCCGTTACAAAACAACTAATAACATCTACCTCTAAATTGCCTCCATAGCCTTTTCATACACATCAAATCAATAACCCAATTTTGATACAAACATCAAAAGCGAGATTTATTATATTAATGAGCGAGGAACTCAATTAAGTTTACTGGTATAAATCTCTCTCGCAGATTGATTGGTGGGGAGGAGATTGATCGCGCCCTTGTGTACTAGCTAAGTTTAATTAGATACTGCTCATGTTTATGAGCTGTCTAACATTTCCATATAAAAGTTAAAGATCAATAATTTCAATAATTATTTTACTAAGTTGAGTGAAGTGGAAGAAGAAGCCGGAAATTCGTGTCTCGGAGATGTGCGTCATGGGTCCGGAACCCATAGTGCCCCTCCCCTTCGGTCAAATTCGGACATTGGTAAGGATGCGTACTAGAGACCAACACAATTTCATATGGGCAAGCCATGAAGATTGCCGGCAGACGAGGGCGGCACTCCCCGCCATCTACAGCCGGTTGTCAAAGACGCTACTCCGGCTGAACAAGCGTCAGCTGCGAGTGGCAACCGGAGCTATCACCGGGCATGGCTCGTTTAACAAACACCTTTCTGCTATAGGCGCTACGAACAGCCCACTGTGCAGAGCTTGCATGGAAGCAGAGGAAACAGCAACCCATGTACTTCTGGACTGCCAGGGGGTTGCAGAATACCGGGCTAAGTACCTTGGTCACTCTCCGAGATCGTCGGTAACGTGAAGGGGGTTACTGGGATTTTTCGGGGAGTTAGGGTGGCTCGAATAGCTTTTATTCCCACCAACGCAAAATACGCGCCTCGTCGTGGAGTTGCGGAAAACTGCCCGTGAAAACTGCCCGTGAAAACTTAACTTTTTTTTTTTTTTTAACCTAACCTTCGTGTCTCGCCTACCTTAAATAGATATAGATATATTATAATATACATACACAGACTATAATAATAATATGTTCAGTCTGTTACTGTTAAAATAAAAAAAAGCATTTGAATTAGGAAGCTGGAATTCTTGTATGAATATTCATTGTGTTTTCGCATTAGTGCGCCAACCTTTGTTCAATATTCTTGTGATATTAAAATAGACTGAGGTGATAAAGCGGTAGTCTTTATCACAACTGCTGCCATAGAATTACCCAAAAAAACAAAGTAGGTGTGAATAGTATTATAATTCTCTTCTCTTCTTTCTTGGTTAATACCATACTCGTAGTCGAATGTTTGTGTACTGGGCTATTGATAGGTTTAGTGAAACGTCTTTTGTTTGTGACAAAAAAAGATCTGGCCGTCCACGTAATATTCCTTTTCAAAAGGCGATCAAAGCAGTGTAGGAATGAATCCGAAGAAATCCTGTTCGTCATAAAATTATTTTATCTGGGGAAATGGATGCACCCAGAACCATGTCGCGTATTTTAAAAGGCGATGTAGTACTTGCAGCTTGGTACGTGGTAAAATCAAGACAACTTCTTAGGAGGTGTGATTTTACCAAAAAAAAAACTTCAGCACGTCAGAAGTGAAATACGTCATAACTGACACATTTGTCATCTGAGCGTGACGGTCACGCGAGTTCAGTGCTTTTTTTTTCCATAGCAAAAAGTGCACAACGTGCCTAAAGAAGTTTTCACTTCAAAATATTTACCGACGAGTAAATTTTTACTATCGAGCAATATTTTAATAAGCAGAATGACTGAGTTTATGCTCAAAGCTCTAGAGAAGCTTGCCAATTAGTCAGATGGGGACAACGTGGACATTATCCAGCTTTAGTGATGGTTTGGTGAGGTGTTAGCTATCAAGGAGTGACTGAGCCAAAATTTTGTCAAAAAAGGTCTCAAAACATCAGCCCAGGTGCATCAAGATACGGTTCTTGAGAAGGTGGTTAAGCCTCTTCACATCAGTCATAAAGCTTGATTCACACAAGCGTGGCTGGAAAGTAACGTTTCTGACCTCATCAGAGTTGTAGATTGGCCATCATCTAGTCCTGATCCTAACCAGCTTGATTTAAAGTCTATTTGAGAGATCAAGGCATGCTTTAAACGGCATGATGATGAACATTTCATAAGAATGGAAGTGGCGAACTTTTCCCTGGAGAAATGCATTTTTTAATCGATAACTGGCCCCAGCCTCTAAAGGATTATATTAAGGCCAATAAAGATCAATTTGAATGAGCTTCATATTTTAAAAATGCTATTATATTAATGTATAAACTAACCCACACTGCAATAATAAATGTTTCAGGGCAAAAAAATTACTACGTTTGTAAGAATTGTAACCTTTTAATAATATTTAGGGTTAGACTGTGTTTGTGCAGATAGGTTGCTTTAATTCTCGATAAACAAAGTCCGTTGTGTCTGAAACAAGCCATTTCTTCACTAATTCACTTTTTACAAGGTTCTATATTTTAAATTAAACTATAAATATCACTCATGATTAATATTTTAGTACTAATAGCAAAGTTATTTTTCGAGACGTTTTTATTTGTATTTCCAAAATCTTTTACAATGTATTCGAATGAAGTTCATGTAGAAGTAAAGTATAAGATTGCTGAGTATCTAATTCAATTCGGTAGCACAATACACTTATGACTTTAGGTTAATACTTTAAAACGATATTGTAGTAGGTAGTGACATGCTTATGCAGCTATTAATTATTTAAGAATGAAAAAAAAGAACAACAAAATTAGAAAAAAAAAACGCAGAAGAACGATGAATCAGCTAATTAACGCGAAATTAATATTTACTCCCATTCAAAATTAAAACCGAATACGCAACTGTGTCGTCAAGAAAAAAATCTTATTAATATTCAGCCTTTCATCTGCTGCAAGTTAAAAGGTTATATACGGCCCAGGGCAACGTCAGGATGAGACGTAAAATTTCAATTCGTGAATTTGCTATTCAAATTGGTTAACTTGGCTTCCGTAATTACTTATTCTTTTACTTCAGAAATAACTTGAACAGTGCTGCGTTAATCAGACCAATTTTATGTGGACAAAGTTGGGACTTTTACACTGACAAAGTGTGGTGTCTTTTTTAGTATTGATGGTTTTTAAATTGTCTTAAAATTTATGAAAAGAGTTGAAAGTTTAGAACCAGCTGCAACGATACTTAAAAACTTTTTTGTACCTACATTATTTTGAATTAAGGACTATGTTTTAGATATTGATACATCGTCATTGGTGCCGATTCTATTATATATTATATATATATACACTCGACTAAACTAAAACCTGACTTAATTTCTTCATATGAAATCAAGACGCTTACTAAAAACACAGAGCGAAAGAGATGGCATTCAACGGATAGCGGCTCTCGCTACGTGGTATTAAAGTTTATTTAAGCGTATCAGACTTTGGTCGACAAATAAATTGCTTATTTCGATAGTGACATATGTTACCTACTTGTTTCAATTTGAAATAAGACCTTGTTTCTAAGTGTACAAGGTTTACTTCTTATATAAAGAAAATTTAGAATTTAGAACTAGTACAGAAGTTCCACTGAGTAAAATCATTTAAATAGATAGCGACTCTTATTCGGTCACAATAAGGTGCAATTCAAGTCGCACAGCGCTAATCACAGTGCAGTTGTATAGTCATTCACCTAGAAGTTGCCTCTTTTTCTACTACTACTTTTACTAATGTCTTTTGACGACTTTAAGGTTGCATTTCTTTACCTTAGAAAGACGTGAGTTTCTGATCCTAGTTTCTATTTAATCAGCCGAATACCATGCCATATACCTTTGCTTTCATTATAGCTAAGTAATATCTATCGAACGATGCGACGCGGTGTGTGATTGAGAATCGAACTAATAAGTGACCAGAGGTGCGACCAGGCAGACGCGGGGCAGCCCCCTGAGATAGTCCAACCTGTCGACGGAAACACGTACTTGATGCCAAGTGTGCAAATATTTGTATTCATGAATATGAAGTGTATTGTCATACATCATACATTAATGACTTACCTTATATTGTTAAGAACAACCACGAAATAGTATTATTTGCGGATGATACTTCACTCTTATTTAGGCTAAAACGTATGTGTACAAATTATGACGACGTAAACGATGCTACTTCGAAAGTGGTTCGCTGGTTTAACGTTAACAATTTACTTCTTAATGGAGAAAAAACTAAATGTATCCGGTTCACTACTCCAAACGTTAAACAGGTAAAAACGACTATACTACTTAATGAAGACGAGTTGGAACTAGTTTATATTACTCTTGATTCTAAGCTTCAATGGGGCCCTCATATTGATAAATTATCGAATATACTCAGCTCAGCAGCAAACGTAGTTAGAAAAATTCGTGAACCGACTGATGTTGAAACAGCCAGATTAGTTTATTTTAGTTATTTTCATAGTATAATGTCGTTCTACTGTGGGGGAATGCCGCCGATATTCAATCTATCTTCGTGCTGCAGAAGAGGGCTATTCGAGCAATTTATAACTTAGGCAATCGTGATTCACTGAGGCAGAAATTTAAAGAAATTAACATAATGACGGTAGCGAGCCAATATATTTATAAAAATCTAATTTACCTTCATAAAAATAAAGATCACTTCTGTAAAAAAAGTGATATACACTCTTTTAGCACGCGTAATAAACATAAACTTGTACTACTCTAGGCTCCAAAAAACTAACAAGTCGTTTCAAGGTCAATGTGTGCGATATTATAATAAAATCCCAGATAATATTCAAATGTTAAGTATAAACAAGTTTAAGTCTACAGTAAAACGACAGCTATGCCTTAAGGGCTATTACTCAGTAGTGGATTATATACAGGATAAAAACGCTTGGGATGGAATTGTAATAAAAATCAAATGTGAGCTAATATGTTTCTTATTTTCCATCTATCATGTTTTGCTTTTCTTCTTTTGAATTTTTTCCTTAATTTTCAGTTTCCCTATTGTCATATTCTTTTTCTAGTTCATTTACTTTTAATTTTAAAAACATAATAGCACACAACAAAATGATGTGATATTTACTGAATATTGTTGAAACTGTCTGGTTTTTCGTTTTTAAAAGAGTGGCCGTGAGTTTGTTTGCCCGATTTCTTCTCACAAGGCTCAACCATTTGGAAACGGGCGGTTATAGATCGAAACAGGCAGATGTGATATTATGTTATCCATTTTTGTTTTCTTTAATCATGTTACATTTGATGAAGCAAACCATTGTTGCAGTGACTCTGTGTGTGTTGATCTATAATTTTTAATTATAATAATTATTTATTGAATCGACGATTTCGAATAATTGATGGTCAGTTTTATGAAATAAAGATTTTTTGAATTGAATTGAATATTTGCATTGTATTTACGAACAAATGCTAGCTATGCTTAGTTTGGGTTTAGAATGAGTAAGAGATGAGAATTCCTATAGTAGCAAAATATAATACTAGCTCGCAAAAAAACTATTTTTGGTATGGTAATACAAACAAAACATTGGAATGATGTATTGAAAGGAATAGAATTATAAGTTACCATATAAGTAACAGGAACTAAACCAATGTTGATCTTTCTGTATGAATCTAATGGCAATACCAAATTATCTGCACGAGTGGCGCAATGGTGTCTCTCCACTATACGCCAAAGAGTGTTGTGGGTTGGATTCCTACACGGGACAAAAAATTATTTGATTTACAAATAGTTGTCCTAAGTCTGGGTCTTCCTTGTGTCGGTTTTTCAATATTCGTAAAGTACCCCGTGACACTAGAGTTATTTCTAATGCAGAGCGAGAGTTGTCTTTTTTTTTTAAAAGGAAAAGCTTGTTAATATGAGAAACTCCACTATCCATCTCTTGGCTTCATCTTCAGATCATAATTACCAAGCCCAATCTGTTGGACTCGTCAAAACGATTCATATGAGCCCAAGCTCGAGGTGTTTACTAGTAGCCACTGAAGAGTTCTCTGACTATCCATCTCCTGTCTCCATCATTAGATCAACTTTAAGATGTCCAATTACAGTATTTTTATCCAAACTTATTTGGATACGACAATTGCAAATAGGTTGAAACTAACTTTCAAGATTTAGAAGAAGGTGATAAAAACTTAGCAACTGTAGTTTCTGAGAACGATTGTGGACTTATCGATAAACTTTGAAGAGCTTAACTGAATGCTGTACTGCCGTGGTAATCGAGATAGCAGTAAATCTGAAGGGATTACTATTATTCCTGACTTACTACTGCTATCTGGGGGGCTAATTGGTAACCGTACTCGGTTACTCACTCTAGTCTACTAACCTACTGGTTAGCACATTGCATGGTTATGAATGGATGGAAGGATGTGTGATCATTCTTAACACATTGTGACCCCTCAGTACCTCAGAGACCACGTTAAGACCGACAACTTGGTCTAACTACAGAACTTCGATATCACCTAGTACTTGGGGTGTGGAGGTCTAATGGCAGTCACTTCACGTAAAATATCGAAGTTTGGCCTGTTCTGCTATCTTGATTACCACGGCATTGTGATCTACTACGTAATGTTATTTTATTATATCTACTTTGTTTACATTTGGTTGTGCATGTACAAAAACAAGATCAAATTGAAAAGAATTAATTAAAATTGATATCGCTTGTCAACTCAAAGAAAACACTTAAAAATTATGAAAAGTAATTTCTAATAAAAACAAGTAGATGATTGGATCATTAAGACACGCATTAATTAGAAAATACCTCTGCAATTATTATTTTTAATTCCACGAAAGGAAACATAAAACGACAGCTAAATAACGAAGGAAATAGGTCACGTTGTTAAATATATTTTTTCCTTATTACAGTTTGGATGTCAGGGGTATAAAGTACGTTTTGTTGTTTTTTTATGATACCACAGAGTAAAAAAACGGATGTTGTCGAGATTGAGTTGAATATGTGTTCCAACTCAATCTCGCTGGCATCCGTTTTTGCTTATACCTAGGGTAGGGCTTAAAGTTATCAAAGTAGTAATTCCTGACTAATATTATAAATGCGACAGTGACTTTGTTACGCTGGCTGTCACGTCTAAACTACTCAATCGATCATTATTAAATTTTGCTTACACGTTGTCAGAGGCACAGAAAAAATCATAGGGTATCTTTCATCAAGAAAAAGTCATACACCTGAGTTGATTGACCAACTACATTACACGAGAGAAGCCGCGGGCAAATGCTAAATATTGAGTCAATATTTTGCTCTCTCCTGTTTTTTCATATGGGTTATATCATTATTTTTGTATCATAATGGTAACCGAGTCTGAAACTAAATCTGTTTTAGGTCCAGATTACTGAATAGTTACTACGTAACAGATAAATCACTCTGTACAAAAAAAAAATCATACCTACCGTTTTAATTGCCTGCTCTATCTGGGCATCGACCGCTGCCGCTGCTTGCAAAAATGAATTTAAATATTCGTAATCACGATTATTATATATGATAAATAATAATTTAATGTAACACTTTATGGATACATTGTTTTTCCGAAAGAAAAACCTTATATCTATTGCCACGCAATAGCGCAAGGCTGTGAGAGTGTAGGGTTACATTTTTTGATGTACCGTTACTAATATTATAAAGGTGAAACTTTGTGAGGATGGATGGATGAATGTTTGTTTCTCTTTCACACAAAATGACTAAACGGATCTGAATGAAATTTGGCACGGATATAGATTATAGTCTGGAATAGCAAATAGACTTTTTATCCCGGAAAAATGACGGATAGCGTCTAATAGATTTCACCAAAGGTCCACGCGAACGAAGTAGTATTCAATAAATTATTCACGCTTAGTATTCATTTCAAACCTATTAAACAAAAAATAACTATTAAATAATGATAACCACTGAATCTTCTTCCCTTTTCTAAAATCTTGATTATTAAACTTTATGGTGGAAAATATCCCTAATCTGACGAGGAGTGAACTGAAGTTTTAATAAATAATCTTGAAGAATAGAGTTTTTTGTACTTAAAAATAAAAGAGTTTGCCCGCGATGCATCTGTCGGCAACCCACTAAGCGTGACTGCGTTAAAGTCCGCTGGCGGACCAGCAGCCGGCAGGTATATAGAGCGCACAAGTACGTGGGCTGAGAGAGACCTGCATTAGGGTTTACGTCGGCAGGTCTTAACTAATATTTAATTGTATGTGAGCTCAATCTTTCACACTAATTTGAAATCAAAATTGTTTCATGAAGTACTCGTATTTGCTATCCGCTATTTCATAAGTATAAATAAAAGTTTTATTTCTTAAACATAATCCCGAATAAAAACTCTGGGATTAATGATAATGAGAATGATTAATGAGAAATTATGCTTAGTAAATAATAATTGTAGTCCACCGATTGTGAAAACGATTTCCACATTATTATCTTTGTTGATTTATGAACATAAAAAAATAATTGTTCCGTTAACACTCAAGCCAAATGCAATTCAATAATTTAGATAGCCAATATTTTTTTAACACATCTATTTCAAACATTTGGCTTTGTTCCTTTTAAAATTCTTTTACAAAACTGTGACTTCTTTTGGGGCTAAAGCAACAACGTGTGCTGCCAACGGCAATATCATTATTTCATACTACCAAGATGTGTCCGGAAGCATCCGCCATGTTTATTATTTGGTGCTTCAAAACGGTGATTCCATTTTCGAATTTGGCAAATGTCATAAT
The DNA here is from genome assembly GCA_949752705.1 of Callimorpha dominula. Classification (NCBI taxonomy): domain Eukaryota; kingdom Metazoa; phylum Arthropoda; class Insecta; order Lepidoptera; family Erebidae; genus Callimorpha; species Callimorpha dominula. The sequence continues at coordinate 3,637,098 of OX457008.1, read as the reverse complement.
GGTGTGAGGTTGTTTTAATTCTAATAGGTTGTTATTATAGTTTAGTTTCTGAGTGTCTTTTTAATAATTTATCGTGGAAGTTTATAGAAAAAAAAGATATAGGTACAGACATAATGCTTTTTACAACAATATTTTATAATTATCTATCATAAAATATTGTGTAAAGTATTTTCCTTATTGTTTAATTTTGATCAGTTTTTAGACTTGTGATGAAAATTCATGAACCCTATTCAAACTCTGTGAACTTTTTTGTCATCCAACAAAAACCAAAACCTTATAAGTACCATCAACTTAAAATCTTTTTATTCGGTTTTTTATCTAATAATTGGCTGCAACACTTCATAGTTTCATAGTTTTTATTTATATCTATATATTACGACGTGAAGAGAAGTCTTTGTACGCATTTTTAAGAAAATTTTGGTTACGGAGGAACGTGAAATGTTTAAAGTTTATATATAGAAGAAGTATAGAAAGCTAAAATTTTTAAACAATATGTTTTACAAATTTTAAAATAAGCTGAAAACGGCTACGTCAAGCTACACGCGTCTTGTATATATGTTGATCTGTCATGGCACCTAAATCTATAGAATGACAGTTCAAGTTATACTGGCCAATGAAATAAACTATAAAAAAAATTAACTTAATTAATTATGATTGCAATTCAATAACCAGGCGATCTCTAGTTCTCATTTACTTCATTTTATCTATTCCGGGACCTTATATCTAGACATGTGATATAAAGAATAGAAAACACAGTCGGTATTTACTATTCCAACGAACATCCATAGAGGTATAAAAACTGAAAACGAATTACATTAAACCAGTTTTTCACTCTGCAGTCACAGTCGTATTTTCGATTACAATGGACCCCATTCAACGGTATCTCTCTCCAAAATAAAACGTAAGAAAAGGACGGGGCTGTTGCTGGCAGCCAATCAACTTTTTCGCATAATAAGATGTCGTAGAAGACGGTATCTAAATTAATCGACTGGTACTAGCATCGAGTAAGCCGAAGCTGTTTGTTACTTAACGAAAACATGTAACCAGCATATAGGTAAGCCTTTCTCTTGGCGGGTATCTTCGACAGATTAGTTATTGGGCCAAGTTACGGGATGAGCGATTCTCATCTGATAAAATTACATATGTGATAGCGGCAGCATGAAAAAATTATAATTGTGAGACCAGGGATGAGTATCACAATGAGTAATGTGTTATCGAAGATAGACCTGTCAAAGAACTGACAGGTAAAGCAACAGAACTAATCCAAATATCTGTAATAGCTAGAGTATTATATGACTAGAAATAATGGAAGTGATACGCACGTATTATCATTAATAATACAGCAATACTATTAAACCCTACAGGCCTTTCATTACAAGAATAATAAGAATATATATAGTATAATAATAAAAATAACACTGAGTATCTGCACAGGCACAATCAAGCAGCCAGAATACTCCATCAAGAGCTCGCCCTTAAGCATGGCCTTATCGATCGGAGGCTGCCATACTACAAGTACGTGCCGGAGGCTGTACTCGAAAACGACCGCGCCAAGCTGTACTGGGATCGGTCCGTCATCACGGATAGGACTCTTCTTGCGAATAAGCCAGATATCGTGCTGATGGACCGGGCAGAGTCACGGGTATTTCTGGTGGACATTACCATCCCCTATGACGAGAACCTCGTTCGCACTGAAGCAGATAAGAAAATCAAGTATCTGAACCTGGCGCACGAGGTAACTGATATGTGGAGGGTGGTGTAGACAGAAATAGTCCCAATTATTTTGTCAGTCAATGGCTTGGTTCCGAGGAGCCTCTCACTCCATCTTGAGAGACTCGAAATCAATGGGAAGTCTTGCTCGACAATGCTCGAATAGTCCGCCGATTCCTCTCCCAATCGCCTTGATGCCCCGGCCGACTGTTGCCCATCTCGCCGTGGCTTTTCCTGCCGCTTCTTCGAAAGCGAGGCAGTGTTTGATGCGTATAAGAATAATAATCTCTTTATTTCCGAGAGTATAGATCGGTTACAGATTTTAGTAAGAATGAGAAGATACAACATATTCTGCCACTCTTAGCGTGCAAATATGAAAGTTTATTTACTAAAACAAGATACAACTTTCACATGCAGTTGTTTACACAGTTAAAAAAATGTCGATTGGAATCATTTATATGTTAATATTGTAACAACCCTATTCTAATTCGTCAAAAATGCAGTTTTATTATATAAGGTGTACTAAAATATCCATAGAGTAGGCTTATTGTACATCCCACTAATATTATAAATGTGAAAGTTTGGATGGATGGATGGATGTTTGTTATCCTTTCACGAAAAAACCACTGAACCGATTGCAATGAAACTTGGTATGTAGATAGCTGGAGACCTGGATTAATGCATAGGCTACTGACCGCGTGGCACTGCTAGTATTGTATAAGATACACTACTACGGACCTTTGGGAGAACATATAACTGTCGTTCCGTTTAAATGTTCTGACAAAATAGTTCACCCATAGGGTTACATAGCTTATCCATAGCGTATTTAACCAAATCAGGTTAAATTAAACGGTAACGAAGTAAAATTTTTCTTAAATAGTTAACAAAGAAAAGCTGAAATAGTCGATGATACGATGCGTAGTGATGCAACAAATGTTAGTAAAGATTAAAATGGATTAACTGTGATAGGTAGTGAAGTAGCGACATTAGTCAATTTAATGATATGAGTATCTTAAGGAATGGTTCTACTTTCAAACTTGCTCAACTATTTTGCAGCATTATATAATAATTAAGTTTTTCTGTCAGTCTCTCTGTTCTTAAACCAAACAACAAGCGTAATTTAATATTAATTATTTCCAGCGAACAGTATTAATTGCAGGCGTTTACTACAAAATACGGCTCGCGTTTCTTACAAAATAATAGATACCTAACAACGTGAACTAATAAACAAGATACCGGTTAGCAACACATGTATTTAGCCTTAACATACTTAAAATAAGGTTTGTTTTTGTTTGTAGTTTCCGAGCACTGTGTTTCTGAGCTAGGGATCTAATTTCGGATTGTGCGAATTTTGAATTACATAAGCAGATGGTAGAGGCAGATTAAATTTATTTTGATTATCATTGATCGATTCTATGATTGGGGTCTTTTATTTTAGTTTTAGTTATTTAGTTTTTATTTAATTTATAACATTTTTATCATACAAGGCGTTACAAGAACATGTAATTATATTTCATGAGCGTATAGCAGAAAAATAGTTGGCTGAAAAAAAAATGCAAATGCTGTTTCTGGTGTAAATTTAATTAGTTGTATTTTTTTTAAGAAAGAATAGTAGCAACGTGAGTCACACATTCTTTCTTTACTTATTTTTTTTTTTGCTTTTGCATATTTTTTTTTTTTGCATTATTTCATTTATAGCACAATTCTAAACCAAAAATTATCATTTTTATATTATTTTAATATTTTTTTGTGCTTTTTTTCAGACAAATTCGAATTCATTTCATTGATGTCATCGATATTCAATACCTACATATAGTTTTATTCATCTTACGAAATTAGTCAAGTAAAAAAAAAATATCTGCACGAAACCACGAATTTGTTTAGTATTGTAAGCGTTTTACATCATTTACGGGTCTACTCTTTACGAGCCTAAAATACGACTTCGAACACCTTTTTTGTAACAGTTTGCATATTTTAAGAAAACTCTAAATGAGGCCAAGCTCCACGGTTAAGATGAAAAAACAACACAAAATATTATATTCTTGTGCAATTTCCTTACAGTGGGGTGAACTGAAACAATAAATAAACACGATAACCACAGCCGTACGACCACTATCAGATAATTGTTTCCTTGAATCCAAAGCTTGGCTCAGCTTATTATAATAATTTTATTGTCTGCAAATAACATGGTATGAAATTGTTAACTTGTTTATTGATGTTGTTTTGTGGGACTGTAGTGAGTTTAACTTGTCGTATTGTAGTTTGACGAAGGCCTACTTTTTATAGCCTTGCACAACTTTCATAAAGAGACCTGCTTCAAGAAAAGGCAACACCATCTTTGAGGTCGGTACAATGTGTTTTTTATTCCATTTTACTTTACATTTAACTGCTTACTCCTCTTATAGTTAATACCCTCTTTCATGCAGTCCGTCCATCTTTTCTTTGGTCGTCTACTACTCTTACACCACTCAAGAAAGGGCAGACAGACATTTATATTTTTAAGAACATCCACCATAGTAAGCTTCAAAAAAATATATCAAAACAGATTACCATATCGCTTATTTGCTTCAATAACGTGATAAGTAAGTGTGAAATATCTTTTTTTATATTTGATTTTCATAAGTTTTTACATAGTTTATCTGTTGTAATTTAATTTATTTATAATAAATTGTATATATAGTAACAAAAGATTTGTATCGACACAATTATTATTTAAATAAATTAATCTTTTGTAAATTTAAATTTTCAAGATAACGTGTTACTAATTCCAATTACCGTAAACGGCCCGATGCGAGAGCATCCCTAGTCTATACAGGGGAAGAGGAGCGCGGGGCGCGGAAGGAAGTCGGCTGCGTAAGCGCGGAGCGAGGGACGCCATTCGGCCATTATTACACAAGCACGCGTCCGATACAATCAGAATCATTTTTTTTACCCACCATGTAAAATTAACCAAATACAGCCATGTCTTGAAGAACAGTTTATTATAAATTTAAAAAGTCCTCGCAACAACATAACGTATTATTGAAGCAAAGAGGCGATATATTATCACATATTCTGCCAAAAACCTGAAACAAAAAAATAACTTTTAACATAACACGCTAGAATTTTACGACGTAGGTATTTTTTTAAACCCTTATCCTTACCCGTAAGTTGTATTAGTAGAATTTTACGACGTAGGTATTTTTTTAAACCCTTATCCTTACCCGTAAGTTGTATTAGTAGAATTTTACGACGTAGGTATTTTTTTAAACCCTTATCCTTACCCGTAAGTTGTGTTAGTAGAATTTTACAACGTAGATATTTTTTTAAACCCTTATCCTTACCCGTAAGTTGTGTTAGTAGAATTTTACGACGTAGCTATTTTTTTAAACCCTTATCCTTACCCGTAAGTTGTGTTAGTAGAATTTTCCTTTGAATAAAAACATTTCAGATTTTCACAACAGATTGACTGGTTTCATAGTTACCTGTTTGGTCGCCAGCAGCGCATTAGTATTGGAAACACTGTTTCTTCTTGGTGCAAAACTACTGCCGGTGTACCACAGGGCGGCGTGCTGTCTCCCCTACTCTTCTCTGTTTTTATAAACTCTATCACTAATGACCTGTCTTCTTCCTACCACCTTTATGCAGATGATCTCCAGATTTACTCTCGGGCTAAACCGGACAAACTTACAGAAGCTGCGAAGACTGTAAATGCTGACTTGGAAAACATCTGTAAGTGGAGCAACTCGTACGGTCTGAAGATAAATCCAAGCAAGACTCAAGTCATTGTAGTTGGAAGTCCGAGGATGATTTCTAAAATTGACTGGACAATTGTACCACAAGTCACTTGCAACGGTACACACATTCCATTCAGTGACAAGGTCAAAAATTTGGGGATTTATATCGATCCTACTCTATCCTGGGGTCCACAGCTGCAAGTACTGAGTCGCAAAATGTTTGCCGCTGCAGGTTCCCTGCGCCGACTTCGCAATTTTCTTCCTACCACCACCAAGATTGCGCTTGCACAATCCCTTCTTTTTCCTATTCTTGATTATGCCGATGCCAGTTATCTAGATCTTACCGAAGACCAATTGAATAAGCTTGAGAGACTCCAAAATCTCTGTATAAGATTCATATTTGGACTACGCAAATATGATCATGTTTCTGATTATCGAAAAAAGCTCAAGTGGTTACCTATACGCCTTCGCCGGAATGCACATATTCTTTCGCTTTTATATAGCATTCTATTTAATCCCCTAACTCCTATTTACCTTAAAAAACGGTTTAGCTTCTTACACGACACTCATTCCCGATCTTTGAGATCGTCGGAGAACCTGATATTAAAACTACCTGGACATTCTACGAAATTCGTCGACAATTCCTTCTCTATCCAAGCCGTTCGTTTATGGAATAACCTACCTTTGACAGTAAGACGTGCACAGTCACTGCCTGCTTTTAAGAAACTGGTAAAAGAACATTACCTGGGTGATATCAACATATTATAATTGCCTAGTTATCTTCTTATTTGACTTAATGTAGTATAGTCCCATATTTGTATGTTTTATTCGATTTATATGTGAATCTTTATACCTATGTTTGCTTATGTATTTATTTGTTTGTTGCTCTCTTGTATGTATATTCTTACACTATATGTAAGATACGTCATCTCTATTTAACTCATATTATATACCTACTGAGCGTACACCATACTGCCCTAAAATCAATATCCTATGTTCGCTCCATCCCATGGTTGCCTGTAAGAGATTGCCTCAGTGCGATAAGGCCGCCAATTGTATCTACCACAAAACATTGCTGTGCTTCTACTCTTCAAAATCATTTTGGTGTACAATAAAGAGATATATTATTATTATTATTATTATTCGTGAGTGTTATTCAGATTTATCAAAAACATACGGTTTTAGTCACGTGTGTATTTTTTTTACATGGACACGTGAATTTTCATTTATCATAACAATAATCTATATTTGCCAAGAACATTGTCCGAAAGGTGGTACAAATTTGTGTGTACAAAGTGCAGAATGTTCTGTCTAAAATGGACATGCAAACATTTTTATTAAATAACATGAAATCTACATTATTAAGACCTTAACGTCTACATTTAGTGCAATTTATTATACATCATTAAGTATTGTCTATGACTGAAAACATTTTAAGTTCCTTTCAATGCAGATTTGAACCGATCTTTGTAAAAGGGTTAATAGATTGGGTAGTAAGCTGTCATATAATCAAATAAACACTTGTAACACCAGCAGCATCATAGGCACCTATGTACTACCTAATCAATAATAAGCTAGGAGTGCCGTTATTGAATAACCTCGTATACTTACATTGTAGTTGTTTATGAAACTAAATCCATAATCATGTCATCACGGATCAACCCATGATGGATCATCGTGATTGTGGTTGACGATGTTCTTGGTTATTTTACAATATGATTTTTTTTTAATAATTATGTTACATTTATTGGTATATGTTTATTTTAATTATATTTATTTAGATTTTTATTCACCTCTGTTTTCGAAAATGGTTACTATCAGTTTTCAGATTATATCAATGCCATAAAATTCACCAACGAGGATCTCCTTAAGACATTGTGTGAAACCATTAGATTGAGATTTAAATAAATGGTAGGAATAACACCCGGTTTCTAAAAGGCAGATCAAAATACTGTTTGACTAACAGAGCTATCAAGTTAAGAGCAGTGGTAAAATTGCGTCTTACATAACATTTTGTAGTAAAAAGCAGCTAAAGCAACAGCAAGCAAGCAGCTAAAGACCGACCAACCGAAGACCCGATGATCAATCATTGCTTGACAAGAGGTTTGACCTACGATTAGTTAATTTTTGCGTTGATCAGCCTTTCAGATAACAGGTCTAGGAGTATGATATTAAAATTGGCCGTTTGAAAGTGTTTGAGCCTTTACTAGGTAGTTCTTCTATCTCTGGATGTTCCTGAAGATCATGTTTTTTTTTATTATTCAATTATCATTAAGTGATATCAGTATTAAGGTTATAACCATGTTTTAACATGTTAAAATTACAATGCAGAAGTATTTATAGTTTTAGGTCCTAAAAATCAGAGAATGTTATAAAATGAAGTAACTATTATAATATCTAAACGAATGCCAAACAATAATTAAACCTTATATTTAACGTTAAATTAGAATGATTGTAACGATTAAGGTACTACAATATAAACATTTCAAAACATCTTCTTATCTAAATATCATGAAATCATTTCACAAATATTATGTATTTCAAGACATTTGTCTAGATGACACGTTAGATCTACACTCACAACTTAGACGAAATACACAATTTTTTAAAATCGATAATACCTATCTGTACAGCGGAATGTAAAAAAATGTTGCAGTAATAAACTGAACGCGGTTCGATGCTCATTACCATAATCACTGCACAACGTTTCATATTCAATACGAATTTACATAATGATTAAAGTGTGAAATACGATTCTTCCCGAAGTTTCCGGGCTGTGGCGAATTTATTTCGGATAATGATGCGGAGCCATGTTTATAGAATTTTTAAAGCTATTATACTTTTACCTTATTTTATCCATCGTTTGATGATTCGTCTTTCATCATATGACGGTTTGTAGTGCACATAATTACATATTTATGTATGTACACTAAGTTTGCTATTAAACAATTCAAGTGTTGTGTCACCAGGTGTTTCGTGATTTTTGAATGTTATTTGTTAGTATTCTCTCTTACGATTTTCTGTTCCAACTATTAAATTATTTTCTTCTTTTTGGTTTACTTTTACCGCATAAATTATTTTTCTCTTTTTTCTTTATTTAAATATTGCATCATTGCTTTTATTATTCATGATAAATTTGCGAATAACTGTCGCATGAAGAGTGTCGGTGTGTATTGTATTATTATCTGGAATCCCCTAAATCTACTTATTGCGTATTAGTATACGAAACATATGGACCATAGATAGGATAGTACCCATTCACCATTATGTGTCAACTGTACTACTGTGTATCTTCTAATTGACACTTATGGTAATTTTTATGTTCCTAGTATGGTGTTATAGAAAGAGTGTTATGCCGACATTTGTCGATTTCACATGACGCTCACCTACAAGTAAATTATATCCAGTTACAATCTGGACATTCCATCAACATATACCTAGTTTCATTCATGTCAGCCCTGTCTCATCCCATCCCACTAATATTAAAAATGTGAAAGTTTGGATGGATGGATCAATGGATGTTTGTTACTCTTTCACTCAAAAACTACTGAACCGATTGCGATGAAACTTGGTATGTAGATAGTTGGAGACCTGGATTAACGCATAGGCTACTTTTTTATCCCGATATTAACAAGGGATCGGGACTTATGTGGGTGAAATATTGGCTTTATCGGAAAATTTTCAAGTATAATTTTTCAGTTTCAAAATAAGAATTCTTTCTCTGTACTAAAAATCACGAATTTTCATTAAATTATTAGTGCTTTTCACGAGGTCTACTATACGATACTAAAAATTATATAGCGTACAATCTACTTTGTTATTCCTGAAAATAACGTGTTCAAATATACAAACTTCAACTTTGTCATACAGATAAACATTATCGAACGCGATAGTTTAAAAGTTAGTATTAACAATGAAAACAAAAAAGTTGTTAAAGCTAAAAGGTTGAGTTAAAAAAAAAACACTTTCGGTTATTAAAGTTATTAAACTTCAGATATGAATACCTAGAATACTTCTATGAATAGAAAATCGAGATTCATGTTGTAAAACCATTTATTCTGTGGATGTACATCTTCATAAATACAAATTTAACACCATATAGCTACAAATCTACGGACCAGATGAGTTACTACCGAAAACCGATCAAAATGGAAAAAATGAGAGGTTCGAAGCGACTTTCAGACAATTTCGCTGGCACGCTGAAGGGGAATCTGCTTAAACCGGCGCATATTGAAAGTGATTGGCCAATATTTTATAAAAACATCGGGGTTCTGACACTTCTGGATTTCTCTAGTAGTAATATTATCTATTGAAGAAGCTGTGTTTCAATAGGCTGGAGCTTACAAATTAACAAATCATTTGTTTAAGATGTTATTGTTTTATAATCTTAATCAATATAATTAAAATACCTGGTCATTATATAAAACAAAATCTTACTATTGTTCTTAAATACCTTTTAACTTCTGACATCTCTGCCTTATGACAATGTTAATTATTAGGCGGCATTAGGGCGGAAACATACTATTGAAACCCGATGCAACCCGACGAAATACGAGTTGTGTTGAGCTCGACTCAAATTGTATTATTTTCTATAACTAGCATCACGGTAAGATGACTTGACGCAATGAATTGTCTGCCTCTCCTCACAATATCAAGCTGCCAAGAAACAGCGCCTTTATTACAAAAGTACTGCTGAGTTTGTTTTAACTGAAGAAGCTTACTATGTTGAATAACTACGATTAAGATTGGAAGACCACACACTCCACTGCTCTCAGTTAACTATTTTCAGAAAATGTGGCGTGGCATCGCATGTTGGTAATGTGCACGGTGCTTGTGAGGTGTCGACACGTTGCGTCGCGTCGCGTGTGTGTTCAATGGCATGTCTCCGCCCTTAGTTAATTTATCCTTTATGAGAAGAAAGTGTACGTGAGAGACTACGCTGTGGTTTCTGATCTTGTGTGCGATTCCTTTAACAGAGTAACGGGCTGTGTTTCCCGCCACTAATAACGAGCTGTCTGGATAATATTTTAAGATTTTTATTCGCAGTTCTACAGCTGCGCTGCCACAGCTGACGGGCAAACTGGGTGGTAGTTAATGACGGATCTAATTCAACACTTTTGAACTATCTAACTAACGGACATTTTTGTTCAGCTACGGCAAAACAAAAGTAATTGTTATGATTTCAGCTATCTGTTTTTGTGTTAACGTATGTTTCACCATAGCGCCTAAACTGCCGGAAATGAATCCGCCAAAAATAAAGAAATGAAAATGCCAGAAAACATATAATCCTTCTGACATTTTAACAGAAAAAAACATGAATGTCTAATATTTAAAAATGTCTAGTTATACTCGATAAGGCTATGATAGTAATTGCGAATATGGGTATGCATTTGCAGATATTAAAAGCTAATACAATTTTCTGTGCTTTTACCATATTCTACCATTAGACATGCAAAGCGATAACAAAATAATTCATTAAGAAATTTATAAAACACATTAAAATTATCATATATTATTATGTCATATTAGCAGATCGGATCGCATCGGATCGGATCATCAGCAAATCGCAAAAATAAAAAAAATTAAAGTTATTCTAAGTTTTTTTCCGGTTTGCCTTAAAGTATCTACAAAATGTTCATGAGACCGTTATTATTTTGAAAATATAGATTTTAAGTGAGTTAAGCATTAGGACAGTTGAAACCATAACGAATAAATAGGTACACGGTTTAATTAAGTTTAAAAGTTCGCACAAGGTCTAGAAACCATTTCAACTAACTTAAGGTGAGACTGGAGTGAAACTTTCATAGCTTTTTCATAGTATTACAAAAGCAAATTAATTCCTGGAAAAGTTCTCGGCGAAAGCAACTGTTAGACTTTTGTCCTTGCTCCTTCGAAGTTTCAGTTTTACTGCAATTTAAGTGCAGGCCTTCGATGTTGTTGATTAAGAGTATTGAGGATTTATTGCATTGTACTGGTACCTTTCGTTTATTTAGTAACTAGCAACCCGCTTCGCACGGGTAGTAGAGACATCTTCAACAATCATCATCATATTTCAACCAATTTACACAAAAAGTTAACAAACTATACAACTAAACCTTCCTCATGAATCACTCTGATTTATGAGGAAGGTTTAGTTATATAATTTGTTCACTTTGTGTGTAAATTGGTATATTGGTGAAAACCGCACGAAAATCCGTTTAGTAGTTTTTCAGTTTATCGCGAACAGACAGACGCGGCGGGGGACTTTGTTTTATAATATGTAGTGATATAGTTTGTTTTTACAGTAGCATCCAAGTCAGAATGTCCACCAAAGTAGAAGCACATTTAAAAAAAAAGTATTATTAATTTCAAGGTTATGTCGGGGATTTTTACATTTATTAAACAATTAGATTTTTTTCATAGACCTATTTAAATAGATTATTTTTCCTGAAAATTCATTTTTTTTTTCAAGCTTACTCAACTATTTATTCGTTGAACCTAAAGTATAAGTAAACTGTTCTTTATATACAAAATATTATCCTTGTTATATACAAAATTATTTTCATATAAATGTTAATAATAATTATAACTTGAGACACCTCACACACGGCCGTGTGATCCCAAACTAGGCAGAGCCTGGACTATGGTAACCAGACTGCTGATAAACTTACTTGTATATTACTAAATACATGCATATAGATAAATTACACCCAGGCACAGAACAAATGATCGTGCTCATCACACAATTATTGGTTCCGAGTTTAAAGTTTTTGCAAAAACGTCGAAGTTGAAAAATTGTTGGGGAATAGTCTTCGATCGTATAATACCATAGATGTTTGATCGGCGCCGAAATAATGGCACGAACTAAACTGTGCTTAAATGCAGTTGTAAGCTCAGTTGAGCTATCAGAGGCTTCGCGTCCGTGCTAGCAGTTTGACGTTTTAAGTGTAACCGAAAAATGCTTAAACATTTCTTTAGAAATGCAAAGAAGGCTTGAAATGTCGTACTCTTGACACTCTATATAAATATAAATCAATGTTTGTATGTTTGTCCTCTATGCGTTCCGAAAGCATTGATCAGATTGTGATGAAACTTTGGTAGAGTGTTCTGGGAACGCCAGCGAGAGTTCTTGAGCCAAAAAATATACAAAAAAAGAAAAAAATGGCTTTGCAACGTATACCGAGTGCAGTTAGTTACAGTATATTTATCTATATATATATCTATATTAGCTAAAATATATTCAAAGTATAATAATGACATTATACACTGCAGTTTTTCTATCAAACGATTATAACATATATGCACAGTCACGTTCATTGTATGGTCTGGTTTATTATTACGAAGGCAGATTAAATTAATGTACGTTAAGTATGTGAAACTATCGAGTGAGTTTTGTAGGGGAATATGTATCTATGCTATATTCGATCTAAAGAAAAGTATAACACGGCTTAAAACAAGACATTATTAAAAGAGAAAAGACTTATAAACAAAGAGAAATAATATTCTCTATTTAACTCACAAATTCACTGTCACTTCATAAGTGGTAATCCTACAAACTGTAGGTACTTATTGAGTTTCTATCTACATAATGATTTAATACGGGTCCTAGAGTGGAGACCGCGAATCGGCAAACGGAAAGTAGGACGCCCCCCAGCCAGATGGACCGACAACCTGAAGAAGGTAGCAGGGATGGACTGGATGCGGAAGGCGGAGGACCGGGTGCTGTGGCGCACATTGGGAGTGGCCTATGTCCAGCACTGGACTATGATAGGCTGATTGATGATGAATGATTTAATAAATAAATACATTTAATGTATTTTATATTAATTGGACTTCATAAAATACATTCTGATATTATTTTATTGGTAGTAAATACAACCTATATTTCAGTAAACAGAATTTATATTCAAGAGAAAGCGACAAAAATCATAATCCGACTGACACCATCTGTCTTATGATCAAAACAGAAGCAAAATATGGGGGCATATTCATCATATTACGGTTTTGTTTATTGGGCCGTACGTCTTTTGTCCCATGGTGAGAAAAAAAAAACATTTTTCGACGTAACAGCTTACAAAAATGAACAGGAATTGGCCTGTTTACCAAGCCTCAGTTAACATCGGTACAAAAAAACCAAAATAGAATTGGACCGGCGACGTCTTGGCAACACATTTGAGTGATTAAAATCTTCGAAGCGTGTATTCGAGATAATCTGGCATCAAACCAACGATCCTTTAGTGGAACTGCGAGCGTGTGCGTATATTGCATTTCAGTATTTCCGTAACAACATTTTTTGTTAGATGTTTGTATTCGCAACTGCACTTATTTAAAAGTTCAATTTGTATCTAAATAAAGAAGTACAAACTTGTTATCGATAGACTTTTTTGCTCCTGTCATATCTATACTATAATAATAACAGAGCTGTAGTGTGTTTTTTTGGTTGAACGCTAATCTTTGGAAGTACCAAGCGATTATTATTATTAGAGCAGTGACTATTGACGCGGGGGAATGTAAGTGAACGGTTAAAGTGTTGCCCCTTTGCCGAAACATTATTTCGATTCACAGATCAACACGACTTTTTGCCGGTAATTCAATTATATATTATCGAAATATCTCATGTTTAAGTATTAACAGAAAAAAATCAAATAATTTGAGGTGGTGTGTTGCGAAGAGATGAACAAAATGTAGTGAAGAGAGTTTTATGTATGGAAGTTGACGGGTACAAGAGAAGAGGATGACCGAAGAAAAGATGGATGGATTGTGTAAAAGAGGATATGACTAGAAAGGGTAGAAGGGCCATAATGACAAAGATAAGACTGTTTATAATTGGGTAGCTAAGTTATAATTGGTAAATTTTTTTCAACGGTAAGGGATGTTTTGTTTTGCCCACACATTTTAACTAATTAATATCAAGCATCGCAAAAAAATAAGTTTTTGCTGTCGTATTATCATCATCGTATTAGCAATCTGATATCTACAGTTTAACACCGGCATTTCCAAATACTACCACAAACTTCTCATAAATAACAGACTATTAGGCGAGCCAATTTAACTTCCAGATTTGTTATTAACTGTGACTGTAGTTCATTCAACTACCACTTAATGACTTCATCTGGCCTTTTACGAGGTAGTATCAAAAGTTCTTAACTTATGCAAAAGGTAACATACGTATAAATATTTCTCATTAATTTATTGCAGGAATTTTTAGGTACCGGTTACCTCTTATCACCAGTCGAATCGTGATCTTGTTTGCCAACTAGGTAGAATAAACTAAAATTTGCATGTTCTACAGTAATCATATTACTTGCTAAATAATCTATGCAGTTGACGAATTGTGAAGAAAATTTATCATCGTCTTCTCTTACTCTCTAATCACAAATGTTTGAGGCCGTAAAATTCGTGTTTTACTTTACACTTTATGAGGTACTAGCAGCACCCCGCGGTTTCACCCGCGCAAGTCCCGATCCCGTGAGAATATCGGGATGAAAAGTAGCCTATGCATTATTCCAGGTCTTCAGCTATCTTCATACCAAGTTTCATCGCAATCAGTCCAGTAGTTTGTGTGGAAACATTTCAAACATATATACAAAAACACAAATGATTCCTCTTTATAATTAGATATAATGTAATTCCATTAAACATTGATTATTCACTCAATAACAGAGTAAATTCCAAGTCTTTACACTCCGACTCATCTTAATTTTGTTCTTCTAAACAGGAACAAAGCAGCGTTTGTATCACTTTAAACGGAAGCGATCGTTCGAACATGTTTACAAGAGCAGATTTTCCACCGATATTGTTGGTTTCAACAGCTAAAGGAAACTCGTAAGTTATTGCCTGTCTTAGATACTCTGGACTGGATGTATAGTCAGGTATATTGTTTTATTGCTTAAAGAAATCTCTGTTGGTAGTTAATGTACCTAGACGGTTAACGGTTAGTGTTGGTTGAGCTATACAAATTTATACTAATATTATAAAGCTGAAGAATTTGTTTGTTTGATGGCACTAATCTCAGGAGCTACTGGTTCGAATTGAAAAATTATTTTAGTGTTGGAAATCCTATTTATGCAGGAAGGCTATATAACATCACGCCACGATCAATAGCAGAGGAGCATCAATGAAAAATGTTACGAAAACGGGGAAAATTTACCTACTTCTCTTTTGTGACGCAGATGAAGTTGCACGGGTCAGCTATAAAATAATAAAAATAATACTCTGTCTTTTACGTCTTTCTTTTTAACCGACAAAAAAAGGAGGTTCTCAATTTGACCGTATAATATATATATTTTTTTCTTACTTTAATTTCATGTTGTTTGGTTTTTAGTATCCATATGTCAATGCTTAGTTTTAGTTTACTTACTTTCTCGTCTCGTCTTACAACATAATACATGATAGAACAGGGCTGTATAATATTATTTCATTAAATATTTTTAAATTATTTGGTGATTTAAAAGAGTGACCGTGAGTTTGTTTGCCCGATTTCTGCAGCGTGAGGTGCGCGTGTTTCGGCTGTACTACTCTTCTATATTGATGTGGAGGAAGCCGGTCTTGACGGAGGCCAGTCTAATTCACTGTCAACTACGATTAATGACGATCAGAAAGAGTCTAACTAGTATGATTAAGATTACTAAGACTTATACAGAACAGTTATAAGCATATATGCTATACATATGCAGATACCCTACAAGGACGCCTCCGGGAACCTCGCCGTCTGACAGCAAGCGACCACACCGTGGAGTAAAGGGGGCCTTACCCCCTTCTAGATCAGAGAGAGTGGAACACGTAGCGCCACCGTCTCGGATTTGTTGTACACGATAGAAAAACAGTTGAGAATAGTTTATATAAAAAGTGATGGTACAAATGTTGTGCTTATTGCAAGCTGTAATTTCTATAAGAATAATAATATCTTTATTTCAAAGAATATAATGAAGGACGGCCCGTCCACGCGTTGCTTTGGCTAAGTAATTTACAACAAAAAAATGTTACTGCGTGACTATAAGATTGTGACTTTGAGATAAAAACTATTATTTCTCTCAAGTTGGAAACTGCACACGGTGTGCAAAATTTCATTAAAATCGGTTCATAATTTAAGGAGTTCATTGCGAACAAACAACGTGACACGAAATTTTATATTTAAAAACTAGCGCCCCAGCTTCGCACGGGTGTAATGTACATATTAATGTGGTGAACAATTATCGTCATATAATTATACAAATTAACACAAAGCAATATTAAACTATACGTATACCTTCCTCTTGAATCGCTCTATTTATTGGTGAAAACCGAATTACAATCCGTTGCGTAGTTTAGTTAAGAGCTTATACTATGTAAAGATTTCTGAACTAAAACAAACCAAACAGATTGAGAACCATTTCCCATTTCTTATTTGAAGTAAAAACAATCACAATATCTGTAATTTCGAATACCAACCAATTCCAGAATTCAATTTCTCCAAACTTTAAGGTTCGTATATAAGAAACAATTTTCGATTCTTCATAAAATTACACAGTTGGCCAGAAGAATAGGCCAGAAAAAGATTTATGTCTTAATTTTGACAGTTCCGTAGGGTTTTGGGGGCGGAATAAATAAGTTATGAGTTATCGTCGCCCGATTGAAGAAAAACTGGTACCTTTACAAAGTTTGGGTACAATATAGGTACTTAAGTAACTATTTACCTACTTATGAAATATTGTTTTTTATTTTATTATTGCAAAATTGCTGTATTTGTGAACTCTTACCATATTGTATCGTAGGAAGAGAAAATTACCATTTCAAGAAGAGACTAGATGCTATTGGAAGTCACACTCAAACTAGTGAACCTGCCGGGTAAGGCTAATCTATAATAAGGAAGTATTCTGTACGTAATCACTATGACAGTGTTAACTTAAAAGTCATTTTTAGGGTTCCGTACCTCGAAAGGAAAAAACGGAACCATTATAGGATCACTTTGTTGTCCGTCCGTCCAAACGTCTGTCGGTCTATCAAGACCCTTTTTCTCAGGATCGCTTGGAGGTATCAAGCTGAAATTTAAATCAAATACTTAAGTCTACTGTCCCTTAGAGCTGTGAAAAAATCAAACTTCTAAGCCAACGCAATCATAAGATGCTGTTTCGTTTATGCCGCAAATTTTCGACCTTCGCAAGGGAATCAAAACCTACAGGGTACTTCCCGTTAACTCAGAATCTTGAAATTTGGTACGAAGCAACGTCTTATAACGCAGATAAAGAAAAAATTGCGAAAACCGTAAATTTTTAGTTACATAATATAATAAAAATATTTTACGGAACCCTCGGTGCGCGAGTCCGACTCGCACTTGGCCGGTTTTTTAATAAAGAATCCTTAGTAATAAATAATAAATAAAACATTTAATTTCAAAGAAGATAGTTAACAGATTGAACTGACACGCATGTTTTATCTGCAACAAGAGAATACAAACTATTAATTTCCATTTCCAGGAAACAAGGTTCCAGTTTCGATATTCATAAGTGTCAGAGCCACAAAGGGTACATAATTATTAAAATCAATTTGGTGCATGAACTGGACATACAGGGCCATGATGACGTGGAATAATCATGCGTAACTATATTTCGATGTAAAACAGTTTGCATTCAACACAATCATTAATAGTGATGAGTCTATTGTTATTATTTAGAACAACTGTTGTTTGTTTGCTGGAGGCTGATATGTGATCACAATATGTAATGATTTTTTTATATCCAGTAATAATTTGTGTAGCAGACAGTTCGTAGTTTAAATTACAGATATCAAAAATATATTAATTACCTACCTTTTAGAAGCCGCGGGCAAAATCACGTTGATGGTAATGTTGTTACGTACTACAGTCTGTTACGTTTATACTAATAGTTCTCTGTTATACGGCTGTAATCTCTGATTTATACTTGTATATATACTTTTATTGTTTTAGTCCCTTCCGGTGAAACCCGACTGTGACAGTTGGGAGACATAAGTCTCTTATCAGTCTGCATTATTTGAGTAGTTTTGAAATGTGTTTGGAACGAATCGAGGAGATTAAGTGAGAGTAGTTGAAAGTGTTACATTTTGTTTATCTAGGATATTGTTTTTTACCTTTTTAATATATAGGTATGTAACAACTTATAAATTACTAGCAGCACCCCGCGGTTTCACCGTAAGTCCCGCTCCAGTGGGAATATTGAAATAAAAAGTAGCCTATATGTTAATCCAGGTCTCCAACTATCTACATACCAAGTTTCATCGCAATCGGTTTAGTAGTTTTGGCGTGAAAGAGTAACAAACATTCATCCATCCATCCAAACTTTCACATTTATAATATTAGTAGGATTTATAATATTAGTAGGATAGTAAGATAATATTAGTAGGATTACTAAGATTTTAAATAGATTTACTTAGAAGTTTTATTATAATTCTCTTTATTAACATAAATTAAACATATAAATTACATAGTGTCCCACCGATATCGGGAACATGGATCAAGCTACCGGTGGTTAGGGTTCCATAGACAGAAACCTCCTCACAATACGTGCCGTATCGAGAAGGACCGCCTTCTGCATCAGGCCCTTAATCCAGCTGCCTAGCGTGAGCTTCTTAAGGTGTTGGTCTCTTCGTAATCAATCCATGGGCTCTTGGCTCAATGATTGCAAATCCACGTCCCACATGTGCATAATTATTATTATAATCTTAAAAACTCTAAATATTTCTGTAATCACATTTTAACCCCGCGAGTAATTAAATAGTAAGTATTTTTTATTTTAATATATATATATATATATATATATATATATATTAAAATAAAAAATTAAAATATTTCTGTAAAACTCTCTCTTCTCCACAGGATTCTCCAATTCAAATTAGTCTGATTGACTACTACTCCTGACCAAAAATAATATATCAGGTACAGATGCCGAAACCTGTAAAAATATTGCAAATCCACGTCCCACATGTGTATAATTATTATTATAATCTTAAAAACTCTAAATATTTCTGTAATCACATTTTAACCCCGCGAGTAATTAAATAGTAAGTATTTTTTATTTTAATATATATATATATATATATATATATATATATATATATATATATATATAACCTATTAGTCTAAAATATAAACAGTCGCGCAAATTCTACTATATGTAAGTAATAGCAGGTTGGAGATGACCAGCCCCTACCAAAGGCACTCGTTCACGAGTATGACGCACGTAACGACATCGTCCACCTCAACCAATGGGTGCCGAACAATTTGACATATATGCCACTATCGATTACTAGGCGAGCTAACATACTCAGAACAGCCAGACAATATAGCAAATTAACTTGAAATTAATTCAGTTCTCCCATGTACAATTAAAAAAATTCTAAATGCAACATAAAAACACTTCTCTTTGTTTCAATTAGATTTACTTTAATTACACTGATTCACAAATATTAATTTTCTCATTATCTTGTATAAACTTCAAATGTTTGCCACAATTTGGCTAATGGACGATGATAATGATACGTTTGAAATGAGAACTCAATCCAAGTTGGTTAATTATTAATTCTACTGTTTGTGGACTTAGTAATAAAATTAAAGTTTTGAATTGGTTACAGTATTATTACCTACATAAATAAGTTATTTTATATATTCACAACTCACCTTTGTGAATTTTGAAACTGACAATATGAATGTCCCTATAAAAAAAAATAAAAGACAATTCATTTAAATTGGCTTCAAAATTTATGGCAAGTTGACTACTTACGCAAGGAAAAGAATTTCCAAAGAAATTTCCATTTTATGCTGACTCAACTGTTTATGATCTATGTATAATCTATAATTCTATATAACATGCCTTGTATATTTCTAACTATTCGTAAAAGAGGCCAAGCGTACTGCCTTAACCGCGTAAATAACTTTGAAACGGTAGCCAAGTAACACTTTTGACAAAGCTTTCGGTACGAAGTGTACGCAGCGAAAACAAAATGGCAATTTTAACAATCAGCTTGGAATCACCACTCTTCGATTCTGCTTGTGCTTTCTATCAGGCGGGGAAGTCATTTTGGCAGCCCAAAAAAAAAAAAAATTGACATAGTGATAATTGTTCATTGTTAAATGCACTCGTTGCTCCCTTTCTAGGCTGCCCGTAACGAGGAATTATACTCACAATAAACTTAAAACACTAGGTGCGCGAAACTCACCTTTCCGATTTCGAAAATTATTAAAGAGCATTTTCCACCTCCTTCCCTTTGATGGTTTGGTTACTCAACGTCTTTCAAAATGGAAACGCTAATAAAAGTTTCACTCTTGTCTAGGCCTTCAGAACTAATATTGACGACGATTTACAAAAGTTAATTCATTATAATTATCACGTTTGGATAAAAGATAGTTAGGCATTCACTACTTAGACACAACAACAAAGTAAACTGGCCTGTTGGTCTAGTGGTTACTGACCCTGAATGCTAAGCCAGAGATCGTGGGTTTGATTCCCACCCAGGACAAATAATTGTGTGAGGAGCACGATAATTTGTTCTGTGTCTGGGTGTAAATTATCTATAATATGTATGTATTTAGAAATATATAAGTAAGTTTATCAGCAGTCTGGTTACCATAGTACAGGTTCTGCCTAGTTTGGGATCAGACGGCCATGTGTGAGATGTGTGGAGTTATTATTATTATTATATATAAAGATAATTATCATTGAAAACTCATGTCCATAAAAAATCAACTCTTTAGTTAGGAGTTAAAGATGTCAATGCCTCGAAATTCCCCCTATTTTGCACTAAAATACGAAACCCATTGCCATTAAATGGCAGCGTCCACCTCCGTCCTGACAAAATCGTATACGATCATCCATTACCCAACCGAATCCGTCGAAACGGCGATATCTCTTCATTGTTGTATGTTACACCAACCTCGGGAATATATGAGTACACGGCTGAGTTTCGAAAGCGCTAACAAACTAATAGCTTTCGTGGTTCCGTACTTAAACAGTACTGTGTCACATTGCCTATGGATAGTTTGAAAATGATGGTGCTAGTCTAATATCTCTTTTTCTTTCCCGCTGAAGTTCTGTGTTTAAATGATAATAGTTGACGTAAGATATAATTAAGGTTCATCTAAACGTGTTTGCATGAAATAAATTCGTGGAATAGTTTTATCTGGTTTTTATTTAATGAATTAAACTCTCTTAAACAATATATGACATTTGTGGAGGAATCCTAACACCACGGAAGGATTCCCCAACTAGTATATGCCTATAAGGCTGCCTGTCTGTCTATTTATTAGTTCATGTATCCGTCCATTCATCTATTTGTTGATAGTATTGTGTATGAAGACACTAATTTGCTTGAAAATCTTGGACTCAATTACCGCATAAACTATGTTCAACTTATCAGTGTTTGAGTAATCAATAATCCCGACTTAAGAATTTAAATTATTAAATAACAATTCTCAAACTCCATTCACACAAAGCGATGATTGAGTAAATATCCTAACTGTCCAAACTAATATAAATGGGCAAGTGAGTTTGTTTGTTACGCTTTCGCGCCTTAATTACTCAACTGATCATCGTGAAGTTTTGCATTGACCGAAAAAGATATAGGGTACTTTTCAAATCGAAGAAAGGTACTGTTCCCGTGGGATACTCGAGTTGATGGACAAAATTTATGTTAACGCAGACGATGCCACGGGCAAAGCTAGTTAACATTCAAGAAATTTAAAAACTAAAACACCGGTTTATATTAAGTACCCAACAAACGTCACCAAGCAGTTACCATTACCTTTTTATTGGTAAGCTTTGTCAGTCATTGCATTTTTTCGCTTACGGTTATCGTTCACTTTTCGTCATATGTCACAACTCGATCCAATATTCCTTAATTTCTGTACCAATTCAACCAGGCAGCGCAAGTTTCAACACGCGTTTCTTTAAGCAGTGACAATACTAATGTGATTTTTGATTGAAGTTTCAGTACTCAAGTCCAGCTCTAATGATATTGGTATTGGTCTCTGTTTCCACATTTAGACTCATAGGCGGTTCATTGTGCATTCAGATAGAATGATTAGTTGAGCCAGCCTAGCTCCTTCAAAAAGTTCAGAGGCCTCCTGCTTCTAGGAGGGACCTCCCACCCGCAAGGTTATTTGACCGTTGTGTGGCCACTCCCTCCAGGATAACTTGGGTGGCTTCTGCATAGAGGACTGTCTGTCGTATTGATAATGAATAGGCTCTAGTTTAGGGCCAGGGACCCGTAATGGTTCCTAAAACTATCCTGATGTCGCGTCGTTTGACACTGAGCAATCTGCAAGTGAGCAGTACAGTTCTAAATTTCGAACGGTCTAAAAACAATATTTTTGAGTGTTGATTTAGCTATTGTAAATCGGCCAAACTCTCTCCGTTAGTCCGCTCCCATTATTTAAGTAATTAAATTTAAGAAATGGCTTTCTTTTTCTAAAAAGTCCGACAACCTGGTCTAACTACAGAACTTTGATATCACCTAGTACTTGGGCTGTGGACGTCTGATGGCAGTCGCTTCATGTAGAATATCAAAGTTTGGCTGCATCATAGTTAGACTGAAAACTGAGGAGCGTGGGGGATGATGACATAGCATGATTATATTTCCAGTCGGGGATAGCTTCCAGACTCTGTCCAGTCTTTAACTGTAAAATATAAGTACATATCAGAATTTAGTTATGATTATTATAAGTAACCTCGGATAGCATTGTGTAGCCCAACAAACAAGTACGTTACTATTATATTTTGTAAAATACACACATTTAACATAATTAATATCGTCTATTGTTTTTGAAACCAACATTGCGTATTCAGCTTGTAATCAGTTCAAAGGTTGTAAATTATTGATGATTTGTTATTGTTTCCATTCACTTTCCAAATAGTTAAATTTACATTTAAATATTTTGCATCGATAGTCATTTAATAACATGTTCAATGTCTTTTATGGGCTTTAACAAAACTTATAAACAGATTCAAATTAAAGAACATAACGTATTTTGTGTTCAGTTTAAATTAAATCCAAATTTTACGCCATATTTTTATATAAGCAGCCTTTGGAAGTTCAGTTGGTTAGGAAGTAGTTCCTTTGTCTACCCAGATTACAGCAGTTCACGATTTTACGGAAGAGTGGAGAACAACTTATGTGCTTTAAGCCCCTAATTCAGCTATACTCCACCTAGCGCTTACCAATGTGCGTGTGCACCGAGGGACCACACTGGGGATTTGCAAAATAACTTACTTAGGATTTAGTAGTAGACTTAAAACAATTGTAGAACGAATCTTGGAATTTGTAAACAAATGTATCAAAAACTACAGCCCTTTAAGTGTGGTCCCTCAGTTCTCACACACTGTTATCGAGAGACACTACTCGGTGTATCTTCTTGGGATTCATTAAAATATGTTATTTCAGCCAAAATGTAACCAATACACAATTTAAGTTTTGCGTTTATTTAGTAGAATCTTTTTACTAAAAGGTAAAACCGGGACCGGGAAGCACTAACGGTGCTATCTTTATCTCTCTTCGTTAAAGGACGGTCCACTGATGTTATCGGGCAATTAGCGGCTTCCTGCCATTTTAACTAGGTTTTTGAAAAGACAAGCTCCAAAATGATTGATTACGCTTTCATTTTGAGGATATCTACTCTATTGCTTTAGCGTTAGAAGCTAGTATAGCTAGAAAAAGGACATGAGTGCAGCACAACCTTAAGATTCATGAAATGTATCACAATGGCGGAGAACATGGCTTGGAGAGCTCAAGATTATATGCACGCAGAGGCGAGAGGTTTTGCTGGAATCTAATTGTTGTTCGTGGACACGGAGGAATGTATTTCTCCCCAGAACTGAGTGTTCACTTCCACGAATACATAAACATATTACAACTAAAGTGAAGTATACGTACCTGAATAGTAATAAAGACTTGTGCTCGTAAAAAAATTTTGATAATGTTATTTGTTTCCCACGGTCCCATACTAGTGCTGATAAGTCATAGGAAGAAGTTTTGAGTTAGCGTGTGTGTTGCCAATTAGTCTTGAGATTTGCATTATCGAAAGACAAAATCTTAACCATATTTTTCAAATAATGCTTTCTTAAAGGTTTTAGGAAGATCAATTTATCAATTTCAGCCGTAAATTTGAACGTAATAACTGTACTTAACTGAGCGACTCCAGCCTTTTCGTGTTCTTGTATGAAATGATGGTGTATTTTGGGTAGCGTTGAACGTAGCATGTCAATCATGAACACGTTATTAAAACACGAAGGTTTGCTTTCTACGCCGTAGCAGTTCGCGTGTAAGCCGTAGAGCTTAACAACGCAGCATTTTCGTAGCACTAAAGTGCCACTTTGCAAGTAACTTTATAATTCTGGCGGCGCACTTGAGGAGTAATGGAGGTAAAACTGGCGTAGAACTTACGTAGCAACTGAGCTGTGTTTTAAGATTTATATGCCTAAAAGTAATTTCTTCATAACCATTGTAAACTAGCAGGTCCTCTAAGTTACACCTGCGTTTATTCTGACAGCTCCGCTCCTATGGTCATAGCGTGGTATTAAGTGTGTGACTACCTGTGAATTATAGTAAGTTTTCTTTCTGTTAGTTTACTACTACAGTCTTACATAAAAGTAAAAAAAAAATAAGATTAGTGGGAGGGGAAGAGGGGGGGGGGGAAGGTCGAGTCTAATCTACATATCCGACATCTCATCAAAGAAGAAGGAGTTTCAACGTTCTTTACGCTTAGTCACGTAGTATTTCTTTGGCTTGTCAATTCTATACATTTATTTTTGTTATTCTACTGTCGTTATAATACTTTTTTTGACGTTATAATTTACTCGTTCATTCAAATGTAAACTATAAGGTTTATTGTTTCTAGTTGTAATTCAGTCATTAATCAAATACTGTAATCCTATCAGTGAACCACTTTCATATATTGCTTTAACACTTTTGTTTAGTTTCGTGTGAAAATTTCAATTATAATTTTCCACTTTTGAGAGGCTCATCGCTGTTATGTTTAATGAACAGAATACGTTTTGAATTTCATTATAATTACCATTAATATATATAATTGGTTTGGGACCAACAGTCTGTTGTTACATTATCTCTTTTATATTCACATTCGACAGTTTTGTTCTGCAACGTATTACGGAGCCATAATACAAATGTGGGTAGTTGGGCGAGGAGACAAGGTTCTGTTAATCATTAAAATACTTTGAAATATAATCGACACTCGTTTAATCAATCACCAAATCAATCTTCAGCACTCTTAATTATAAAGGATTACACTGATCTGATCGGATTTTAAAACATTCCACCAGAACACCTTGGTGCGTGTGCGCTCTCTCACTACTCGATTCACAATGGCCGCCTCCCCAGCGCTCGGTGTTATGTCGTCTGTCAACCGTCAATTGTTCGTTCACAAAAATACCCACTAAATAAATGTGTGCGCCGTCATATATTTCGGTAGTGCTTACTTGTTTAGTGCATGATTATATGTGTTGTGATTAGGTATGAGGTGTGTGCGTATGTCTTCGTATGAGTATTTGTTTGTGTTTGGTTATGTGTAGGGTGATTTTAGCAACTCTTCTGTGTCGTCATAATTTAGAGTATATAGTCTTTTAGTTTATTTTTACCTTGGTACCTGTTAAGGTAATGTATTTCTAGTGTGCTGTGAAGCTTATTGTATAATAACGAGCTTAGATACGGGCAAAATCGTTGTGGGACAAACCGGCTCAGCTCTTTGTCTTTGATTAGATGTTCGTCGTGTATTGTGTAACCATATTTTATCAAAACCAATAGGTGTTTCATAAAAGTGTTCAGCATATATTCAATAATGATAATATAATTCACAAACACTCACTTATTCAGTCACATTTCACTAATAAAATCAAATTTTATATGATATCTTATTGTTTCCTTAAGCATCCAATATGACATTGAATACCAATAAGGCTATATTGCGTAGGTACCAAGTACAGCTCAATAATATTTACTCGTATCTCAAGTTTATTACTCCAATATCGTTCGTTGCGGTTTGCACAAACAACCATGTCTACACAGGTCTCATATTATATACTTAATGTTATATATCCAGTCGTTCAGTCTTGAGACGCTGTGTTTCTGTCATGTCATAAGTTAGATCTATACTGTGTGAATTTATTAGGAGTTTGTTTTTAAATGTTATCGCAAAAAAAGAGCTGACATCTTTGAGAAGGTATTATTTTAAATTACAACATAGTTTTGCACGCGGTTTCGCTCACATAAGAGTCATTTTTCCAAATGTCGGAATAATTTTTTTTCTATTAGAAAGGTACCCACGTTTTATTATATTATAGGGGGCAAAGGGGCGTTGCCGGCCTTTGAGATGGGAATACGCTCTTTTGCTGTTTCCGTGGTATGTGTATGAAAAATTTAATGATGATCAAATAAATGGTACGGCAGCATAAAATACGAACAAATAAACATTGACTTTTAAGTAAAAGAAGCTTAGATCAAAATAGTATAGATGGACTGTCAAAATGAAAGCGTCGAAAAAAAACCGGGGCCGCAGAGGTTGATTTCGTGCTTTTTTTTTTTAAAACAACCAGCCCCCGGACTGTTGATTTGTCGTCCAAGTTTGAAAGCAATCGGTGCATAATTGCGACCTCTATCGTGCCGGTAAAATTGAGGTGGGTACATACATATATATATACATTTAAACTTTTTAACTGGCGGTTGTTTTGGGGTCTAGGGATCATAACTAGACTTCCTGTAAAGATTTTTTTGGAAAACTCGACAACTGGTACAAAACCATTAGGTAGACTTTTCTTCGAAATCTACCTAATAATGTAGTCCAATTATCCTATACTCGTAAATATTCCCAAATATTTCCTACGCTCAGTGTCAGTTGTCAGTTGCGCTGTCACTAAATGCATTGCGAAGTCGTATTGTTTACAATGACAGTTTGTAAATAAAAGTGTGCACAAACTACAAAGGTCGATCTAAAACAACGGAAAAGGTTGCTTTTTATCATTAAGTATCATTATTTCATATTAATTCAAGCAAAATAATGAAATGAGCCATTTCAAAATTAATAATAATAAAATTGGGTCGTTTATTTTAGTTCTTTTGTAGTGCGACACTCCAATGTAGACATATTAATGATCTAAGAAAAGGAGATATAAAATAGTAAGAAGTGGTAGTTAACATTGATGGAAGTATTATCCTAATCTATGTGTATATCAGATTCGAGCAGAAATTTCGCAGTGAAGTATGAGCTTCTTATAAAGTGTGAGAGTGAGTAAATTTTGTAAGTGGTATTACCAAGAGGTAAGTATAAACAGAGCGGAGGGACGAACGGATGTATCAAAGCAGTTGAACCAGTGTATTTCACTAAATGAAATAAACTATTTTAAATTCATGCCAACGTTATTTCTAATTCTTAAGTCGCGATGCAGCCTCCTTGTTGTAATAGCACAGCTTGGCTTTGCTAGATGGCGATATATATATTTTTCTATTAACTTGGCAATGGCAGCGTTGCGCGTTACAATGAACGGAAGTAATTATTTTATTTTATAGGTATAGTAACAGATTACAGACCTACACATAGGTACTCAAAGATATTGAACCGTATACGTTATTCAGATCTGTATTCCAAAATTATGACTATACACAACATTTACCTTCTAGAGAGCGCACATGAGGAAAAAAAATCAAAAATGAAAACATACGAACAATAAAAACAATCATCAATCAATCAATTTCTTGCCTTAATTATTTCATTATAGACATTTAATTTTTTATCTAACTGTTGCTGACTAACACTTACACTTTTCATTAAAAGATTTTTGAAAACATTGAGGTCATTATGACAAATGTCTACCTGTGAACATATTGCATTATATTGAGTAGACGTTCGCAATATAGGATTGTTCTGAAATGCGTTGTTATTTCTATTCGGTCCATAAACACATTAAGTTTTATTCAGGCATAACGTTACCTTGTATATAAAACATGATTTTAGTTAATCAAACATCGATCGACACGCCGTTCACCTGATCAAGATCAGATCATAATTTAATATAGCTTATAGATGCGATCATAACAAGCTAAGAGTTTGTGATATTGCCAAATGGATTTACTTAGTAACTAAGTATTCGTAACAATATCTAAACTTATCTACAGATTTACGAGGATAACATGCCAATTTGTAAGGTTTGTTTAAGATGTTTTATTTGAAAATTACCTAGTTGCCTAATGATTAGTATAGTTGGAATATATGCTGTATTTTAAGGTTAGAAGTGGGTAAGTGGACGAATCGAACACATCATTAGAGACGGTTAATGTGCTTGCAATCTTAGCTACACTCATATTGTAATCAAACTCATGATAAACAATTTGAATGATATTATTATGAGCTGTTGTATAGTACTCCTTTTGTGTATATTTTTTACTAGCCATCCTCGCAGTTTCACTTGCGTTTATGATCACTGCTACAAGCCTATAGCCTGCCTCGATAAATGGGCTATCCAACACTAAAATAATATTACAATTCGAACCAGTAGTTTCAGCGCCCAAACAAACAAACAAACTCTTCAGCTTTATAATATTTGTATAGATTACTATTATTGTAATAAAATAAGGGAATATAAAATCTTTAATTAGGGTGGGATGTTTACTTGCAAAAATGTACAAATAGATTACAATTCCAAATAACAAAATATTTAAATTGGTGGGTTACATTATTTATTCCTTTCTATTTTAGAAAGACAGATGCCAAAGGAGATACGCGTCAATGCCTACTTGATAAGTGTCACAACACCTCAACGCAGAATCTAGGTCAACTGGATATTGTAAAACTTACTTTTTAATTGTACTTTAAGATGATTATGATGCTTTTTCAATCATCTTAAAGTACAATCATGCAATTTTAGAATAATAAAAACTTCTGTGAACAGACACACGGGAACGAATATTTCCAGACATATGCTGCATCGTTAACGCAACTTGTGATACCGCTCCTGCTGGTATTGAGAGTGCCAATCCTAACTAATAGTGTAAATAACTACGATATATATATAAATATATATATAATATGACTGCACGGATGGCGCAATGGTTTAAGTGGTCACCTCACCACTACGCCGCGCCGAGTGTTGTGGGTCCGAATCCCAAAAAATTTGTGTGATCCACAAATAGTTGTCCCGAGTCTGGGTGTTCTTTTTATCCATTGTTTGAATGTTTGTGAAGCCCCGCGACACAGGAATATTCCTAATGCGGGAGCTGTTTGAAAAAAAAAAAAAATAAGAATGTGACACCTTCACACCTTACCTACTCACTTGATTATCACGAAATTTTCTACTATGCTACAGAAATATACCCACTTGTGGCGTACATACCAGTTCACTGTTAGCTTTGGTGAGGTGATGACTCGTGGGGGATTCCACACCATAAAAAGACAAAAAAAGGGGCACAGAAAAGGGCATAGGATACTTTTCATCGAAGGAAAAATTACTGTTTCCCCTTGGAAACTAACTTCTATCCCTTGTTAGATTGATGGACAACATCTAAATTAACGCGAATGAAGCTAGAGCTAAAGGCTAGTTTGTATATTAGTTTGGCCGTCAGGCTAAATAGTTTGACGGTCAAACTAAGTATTCAAAATGCATTCGCAACAACAGTAATGTCAGTCGGTAGCTTTTTTGAATACTTAGTTCCAAAAAATGTTATTATCTAAGAAACTAGCTTTTGCCTGCTGGCTTCGCTTGCGTTATTGTAGATTTTATCAATCAATTTGAAATAGTGCTTTTTAGAAAAATACATAGACTTACGTCTCTAAATGTGTTCTTTTAGTACCCTTGACAAAGTTTATGCAAAATTTTATGCCGATCGGTAGAATGGTTACAGCGTGAAAGCGTAACAAATAAACAAACAAGAAAACTCACTTTCACATTTAAAATGTTAGTTAGGATCAACATCTAATTGTTTCTTTTAACTTTACATTCTTTAGAGCAGTGTTTTCAGCCTTTTAGAATACGCGACCCCTTTACAAGTTAAAAAGTTGTAGTGACCCCCTACGGCAAGAAAATCTTAGATTCAGCTGCTGACATCGTGCTTCATAAGGCATTTTATATGTACTCATACATAAGTATTGAGTCCTCTCGATGAAAAGACAAGAGACGAGAGCTGGCAAAATACCTACGCTTTAAAAGTATTAGTGCCTTTCACCGGTTTTTTCCTATGTGTACTGACGTTCTCTTCAATGGTTTTTTTACAAACGACCCCTAAAGTAAGGCTTCGCGACCCCTCTCGGGGTCGCGATCCACAGGTTGAAAAACACTGATTTAGAGTAATAGTTGTCCAAAAAAAAAAAGAAAATGAAGGTACTAATTACATTTTCCAGCTTTTTTCATTATCCTTTATCCCTAAACTTTGTACGTTAATACTATTATTCAACGTTATTCGCGGAAAACTGGCTAACAAAAATGTCTACCTAAATAACATTTTGGTAGTGAATTAAAACCGCGAGTCACCGAGCAATATAGGAGGCATTTTCCTGTACAATAGAACATTATTACATCGGACAACAGATAATAGTTATATAGCCTAAAGCCTCGTCTATATTGATGATGTTTTCGACGAGATTTTATATGGCTATCAGACTGTTGTGGGACAATAATAGTATCGTAGAACATAACATATCGCTATCCAGACCACAGATAATATAATAGGGACTTCGTATCCACACTCAAAATAACTATAACTTGTGCTATGGGTTTTAGGAAATGATATACTGTACTACAATACAACTCTTTTTTTGTAAAAAATATTCATAAAATATAAAAAAAAACTAAGATCGATTCAAAGACTTGTGGTGACTTCTACATACAGCAAAAACATACTTCAACACCATCTAGCGAAGGCGAGCTGAACTACATAGTAACTACTAATCCTGCTTCGCGCAATGAAAGTTCTCGCGCCAGTTAGTATATTTACAACTGCCCAACATCAACCGTAGGGCCGCGGTCGACTAAGCATGATCACCTAGCCTAGTCAGAGAACCCTTCTTTGTATTCAGAAACATGAAACCCATTCCTCCACAGACTCATACTTATTCATACAAATATTAACACTGATTGGGGATCGAACATGTGGCCTCTGACTTTGCAATTTAATGATCTGCCACCACGGAACATAGATCATCAAAAGTATGAACTTTGAAGATAAATCTAGAAGTTATAGGAAAAGAGTTTTAATGTAATGATTTTAGTTGAATCTCATTGAATCGAAACTCCAATCCTCTCTCGCTGATAACAAAAAGTTTTAGCTAGAGAGGACGAATAACGGTTTATAATTCCCTTGTCGCAGGCGCCTAATATTATGTTAGGCTTAGAGGAACCAACAAGAGCTATGACACGTCACCACATTGTTGAAGTGAAAAGTAATATGTTGCAACCAAATTGAGATATAGCAATTAGTTTTTTGTCTCATCAAGTACGCCGATTTTTAATTTGAGATACCAAAATTAATTTTTGGAATTTTTATAATTCGGAGATTCAGTATCCTGAAAGTGTTTTATTTCAATTGTTAAGTTTCAGATGCAGTATTTAGTTTTTTATTCATTCGAGACCGGCTACACTGATGTTCTTCAAGTGATGATAAAGTGATGCAAAAAAAAACGAATTTATAGGTACAAAAGGTAGGATCGTCATCGGTCCATCTGACTGGGTACCCCAGTCAGATGGGCCGATGACCTAAAGAAGGCAGCTGGGATGGACTGGATACGGAAGGCGTAGGACCGGCTGCTTTATCACATATTGGCACAGGCCTATGTCCAGCAGTGTACTACGATAGGCTGAATGATAACGATGAAATATGCTTTGAGTTTCAAATGTCGCATAAAACTCAATATAAGCATGACTTGATAGTATTTTAAAAATATTTAATTTAGAATAAGATTTCAATCATCCAGCGGTGCTACGTCACTGGATGTCTTTAACATCTTTACTCTTGCTGTTCGCCCAGGAATAACCTTTCATATCTGTTCCCGAAACCGAAACGAGTAAGTTTATGTATTCCGAGCCTTGTGTGTTTTTTGTGTCGTGGAATTGTCTTGTCTCTTTCCTTCGACCCTTCCTTCTCCTTACTCTTACAAAACGAGGCATAGGGCTCCTTTTTGCATCAAAACAGCCTGAAATTGAATATCAAATAACTCTAAAAGTTCACCTAAACGCACCTTTACACTGAACGTAACTCTATACACGCGTGAAAAATTACCTCCAACTCTATTGTCCTGGGACTTCCCTTTTTTTATTTTTATGATCGACTTTTAAAGGTTCTGAATGACGGCCGAATGCCAGGTAGCGATAGGATGGCTCAATGATTTTTTGATAGAAAAATAGCAAGGTGTGTCTTTTAGGAGGAGAGTTACACAATCAGGTGGATGTTATGTGCAGAACATTAAAGTTTTTAGTGCCGAAATGGTTTGATTGCCATTAGATATTATATATTTTTTATTTAAATAAGTATGCTAAGTCTGTTTTTAATAAAAAGACAAAGCGCATTATCAACAGTGTGACTAAATACTTTTTTGCCAATACTTACCTGGTTGTCAAGTAACGGTAATACACTTAATTTATAAAGTTCAATAATATAGACATTTGTATTAGATTCAGCTTAACTTACCAGCTTTAGTACCGTTCTTACATTAACCAAATGTGTTTTTTACAATAATATAATCTTTTTTTATGGAATAGGGGGCAAACAATCTCAAAAATCGGTTTAAATACGCATTACAATTAACTAAAAACAATTCCTCAGTAGAACTATTGATGATTAAATATTAAAACTTGCTCTAAATTAAAGTTAAAGTAAACAGTTTATATATAAGGTTGTGCGAAGGAGAACATATCAGAATCGCTTGAGTGACATATTTGTGTTGAGAGTCTTTCGAGGAACGAGTCGTCTTGACCGTTGAGTAACATAATAATGAAATCTTCTGGTTTATGTAAAATTGTAGCAATAGAAAAATACATAAAGTCATCTCATTAATAAGTGACGTTTGTCTATCGGCTTCATTATTAAGAATCATAACATAGCTTTATCATTTGTAGCAAGACTTTTATTATAAAATCTTTAAAAATATTTTCTCCATTTGTACTAAAACGTATACGAAATGAAACATGTTGAGTAAATATAACAATATAACTTTAATGGCTACATCTGAGAGCGACGGATATCCGAGCCGGCCATCTTGCTACCGGATGTAGCTAGATTTTACACGGGGACTTAGATACCCGGCTCGCCCGCTTGATTGTTCAACGTATATATGTAATTATTTTGAAACTTGTACGGGAATTGCAAGTATCTAAAACTACAGGATAAGTTACTGTTATTGTCGTATATAAAATTATTACTAACTGGTCCAGAGAGTTGGAGAGCCATGCTTTCGCACGTATGGGCCGGTTTGACCGGAGTGATACCACGGCCTCACAGAAGACCGGCGTGAAGCAATACTTGCATTGTTCTTCGCTGAGTGCGAGGTTACGTGGGGCTCTAACCCCTCTCCCCCTTTCCCTACTCTCCCACCTTAAAGGTACTGGTGGCTTTTAAGTTGCAGGCGTCCACGACTACCATCAGGTGACCCGTCAGCTCGTTTCCCACGTATCCTAATAAAAGTTATAGCGTTCAAGGCATACAACTTATTAAAAATTGTGTATTTTTTATCATATGAAACTCCAAATCTTGGGCACCTCTTGACTGTTTGTGAGACTCTAAACAGACTTTAAGTCCAGGTCGGTTGGAGCACAGAAATATAATCCAGATAGTTTCAGAAGAGGCGTAATTCCAGTGCAAGCTTTACCGGTTATGGCATAGTGACTTCGTGTGTTGCTTAGCCGGTCACTTGTATACCTGTCAGTCTTACGTGAAAATTAATTGTCTGACTGTTTTCTTGAGCCAGTTGTGATGCCTACCAAACTGCCTGCGAGAAAAGAGTAATGCAAGAAATTCTCGCGTAACACTGACTAGTAGCCAAGTCGGGTGATTTCAATTCAGGTAGAAGTTTGCAGTGTTGATTTCGATACCTCAAGATTTTTTTTAATTCAAATATTTACTAAGGAGCATCAACAATATACATAATTATTTAACATTGTTCATTGCATTGGATAAATACAATTTCTCAATGTGTACAACAACTATAGACGCAAAAATAAAATCGCTATCTTTATAAATAATTTGGTGCAGCCAATTCCTTTTGCATTCACACATTTCATTCATCATATCAATACTCCCTTCATACCTGCCCATGTCCTCGAAAGTTGCTACACAACCAATCAACCAGTGAACAGAAATTCCTTGTGGCGACTTGCACATAGAGTAAAAACTACATAGTACCTACTAATCCTGCATCAAGCAATGAAAGTTCGCGGCAATATCTGTATGACGAAGACTCATGGTTGGAATAACAATGATGATGATGACAAAATAGGAAGAAGTATTTTTAGTACACGACTATCTCAATCTCCATCAGTTAGAAATTCAATAGCCTAATTTTGTCGAAAAAAATACAAACAAAATGGTCTCACGGAATGCTGGGGCCAACTTTCCCGCCCTTTGTTAAGCTAGTAATACAGATGCGTGGATGAAAACAAAGCAACTGGATGTGCGGGCTTGTTCTTTTAAATATACGGGCAGCGTACACCGCCGGCTTGCAAATGTGTACAATTGCAGGGATCCGAAAAATATTTCTACCAATCTTTTTTCATAAAATAAAACATTTTTGTTTAAGTTTCTGTTTATCAGAGATTATGTTAACACTTTTCAAGTTTTGCTCGACATTTTTTTTTTATATTCAGAAGTCTAATCCATGAAAATTCTTTCATAGGTATGACATCTGTACCGCTGGATTAATTTTACTGACAATTAGTGATTCAACTCGAGCCTGTATTCTGCTTGATGACATATTAAAATTTCTGAACAATCCTTACTAATATTATAAATACGAAAGTAACTCTGTCTGTCTGTCTATCTGTCTGTCTGTCGCCTTTTCACGCCAAAACTACTGAACCGATTTAAATGAAATTTGGTACACAGATAGTTTAGAACCTGAGAAAGGACACAGGCTACTTTCTAATGCGCAAAAAGGGGTGTAAGGGGTTAAAAGGTGGGGATTAAAAGTTGTATGGAAGTATTGTCAATTAGTCCAAATAAATACGCTGCAAAATTACGCTGTTTGTATGTGAATTCTTCATATTTTCATTCTCAGTTCTCGTTCTGTAGTATGTTCTGTGCATTTTTCTCTACACATTTAAAAGCTTTTGTTTGGAACATACAAAGTGGAACATTTTGGAGCATCCGCTTGCCTTTTGAACGGGTTTATGTTGATCATAATATTCTTTTTGTGCATAAAAAAAACTTTGAAGTAAATGGCTTTTACTTTATGAATTTTATGTTAATTATTTGTGATTTTTTTTTTAATATTATGTGGGACGAATATTACGATTATGTTTATTTGTTAAATCCTCTAGAAGCTGACGAGGACTTACGCCTAGTGAAAATGTTTAGAGTGATGCTTATCAGTATATATAATTAATCAATTTTAATAATTATTATTATTATTAAATTTCAATTTTAAACCTGAGAACGACGGAACACGAATAACAATAAATATTAATGACTTTTTTGTAGTAAAACAAAAACAAATTTACCCAAAAATGCGTGGTTAGAAAGGTTAAGATTCAGACTATATTTTGCACTTCAATGAAGGAATTTTGTAAGTCCTCTATGGCGCTGATGTAGGGTTTTTTCCTTTCCTTATTACTTCCTACTAATATTATAAATACTACTTATATATATGAAAGTTTGTGAGTATGGATGTATGGATGTTTGTTACTCTTTCACGCCAAAACTACTGAACCGATTGCGATGAAACTTTATATGTAGATAGCTGGAGACCTGGATTAACATATAGGCTACTTTTTATCCCGATATTCCCACGGGATCGGGACTTACGTGGGTGAAACCACGGGGTGCTGCTAGTTTAAAATAAAGGTAACAACAGAAAATTTCATAAAACTAAAGTATAATAATGGTATCAGATTTTTCAAACCATATTTATAGTTATTCTGTTAAAAAATCTTCTAAAGATTATGAGTATCACTCCAAAATGATTATTAGGTATCTTTATAAAATTCTGTCTATATAATATACAATGGTACAAGATTTCTTATAAAACGGTGAAAATATAATACATTTGTGTTCTATTTCATATTTCAAATTTAATAGTTAGAGCACAAATAGGGTGCAAAGGACGCTAAGGCTAAGCCGTCATTTTGTTTGTCACAGGCAACCTCTGTAGAAATACATGTTCTTGAAGTATTTTAATTTAGTATTTTGTTTAGATTATTATTATATGTAATACGAGTATACAAAAAAAATATATATATAATAATATATAATAATAATATCAATGAAGTTACACACCGTATGAACGATCATCATGGAACTTAGACATGTAAGTGTTTTTCTATTAAAAAGGTTTTTTACCTTCCATTTTTTGTTACTACAAAAAACACTTTTAGAGATTAAAGATAGATTTTACAATACTTACACATTATTAATTTATTATTATTTATTAAACTCATTAAGTAAAGGTATTTTTAAATTGTCAGGAGTAGTAGTCAGACAGACAAAATCAGTCGTGAAGCTAGTCGCCTGTCCCAATATGTACATCCTGTGGAGAAGAACAGGCAATAAACTCCAAGGACACTCTTTTTCTATATCTTTTTTACAACTCTTTGGTTATATTGCTTATAAGCGCAAATCAAATGTGAGGATAATGTAACGGTTTCGGATATTATAAAGTTGTGAATAAATATACACTCTGCTTGAATATATTTATTCTAATACTATGTATTATGCGAAAGTAACTCTATCTG
This sequence comes from Callimorpha dominula, assembly GCA_949752705.1. Taxonomy (NCBI): domain Eukaryota; kingdom Metazoa; phylum Arthropoda; class Insecta; order Lepidoptera; family Erebidae; genus Callimorpha; species Callimorpha dominula. The sequence continues at coordinate 3,599,810 of OX457008.1, read as the reverse complement.
TCTGTTTAGTTTGCACACCTTAACTGCTGAACCAATTTTGATGATTTTTTCTATCGAGATATACTGAACACCATAAACTATATATTTTAAAGATCTAAAAAGGATAAAATTGGGAATGGAATTTTGTTTGGGAGACCTATAACTTTTCAGGTTTAGTGATATAAAAATTCATCCTTTGGTAAGAAATAAATAATGTTTTATATAAAAAAGGCTACTGGAAGTACTAATTCTACACTATTAATAACTATTTTATGCTTTAAAAAAATTTTAGTCATGAGTGTTGTACTTAAATGTCATAATTTTGTTTGCTAAGCTTCGCTTTTGCAAAACAAGTCTATAAAAGTTTATATTTTAACCCTAAACTGACACAACTGCTGACGTTTAGCGTACACAAATAGCGTCTGCTAAAATGTTAGTATAACGCGGTCACATTATTCTGCTATTTATCAAAATTCGCCAACGCTGCCGCGCTGGTTAAACCGCGTGGAGTATCATGAATGACGGACGTTGTTCTGGTTTGTACTAACACAACATTTTTGAATGTAGGTTTAAAAATGTGTGTGCGATTAGTATGAGTTTTTTATAATATGTAACGCCTAGGGTGGATCGGCCTAGCCAAAACAACTATGTTAGTGGAAGGGCCTCGTGTTGTCAGTTGCATAAAAGGTCTTGCATATGATAGGGCTAAACCGTTTGGGTTGTCTGTAGGTTGCTTTTAAAAATCACAGCGTTATTTTTTGTATTATAAATATTCATAAACTGTTGTCAGAAATAGTAACTTTTTCTCAAAACGTGATACTTTTCAATAACAAGAATATTTTTGGACAATTTGCACGACACTATCTGGATCCAAATTAAGCATAGCGTATACTGTGGGGTCCAGAACAACAGAAATAACATTAATAATGTATACTCGCAAGATATGATTTGTGCTGTGTTTTCTTTATTTAGACACAAGAAAGTATAAAATCTTTGCACTATAGAGGATAGTGAAATAAAAAAAATTGGGATTATTACAATACCAAGGAAATTATATTAAAAAATAATATTTTCCTGCTAAAAAAAGCCTGTGACGGAAGTTCAAATTCAAACGGCTAGTTAAAAAAATATAATGGTTAAGCTACCCGGCTATTTCTGCCAATGACGCATGAGTTTTATACTTAAGCAGTATCTCTTGCAATAGAGCACGTATATAACACAGTCTGGTTACACAACAGCATTAACACAATTTCTACCACAAACCAAACAATAATAAACACGATCAATTCTAGGACGACTTAACCCTCTACCGGTCGCGGCAAAACGGAGCGCAATTGCGACGCAAACAGTGCAACAGCGGAGAGCTCTGCAAACTACTAGCGGCCACGTCTCGTAAATATACCAGCAGTAGACCGTTCAATAGTACACGATTTTTAGTGTTACACTGACCAAACATGCAATTCTTACAATACAGTTAGTTTTACTTATGAGGTATGTAAATATACTACTTCGCATTTCGTTTATAATTTGAAGCTTTCCCTCGAGACAGTACTTTTTTTCTGGATGTCAAATAGCACAGGTAATTTTCTGTCCCACTGACAACATATATACAAATACGAAATGTTTTATTTCTTTACCAAAATTGTGTAAAACAATATTCGTGATTGGAGCTTCCCTTTAAGCAAATAATGCCTGTATTAGGAGACTCCGCTCTTCCATGGCATGCTTATTACATAGTTGGTACACGATTGTGTTCAATTGTTTCGGTACTTACATTTTATTTTTAAATAATGGTGTGTGTGTGTATGTGTGTGTGGAGGTGCGTAGGGTGTTGTATAGTTGTATAGCAGTTGGTATAGTTAAGAGTTATAATATGGATTGCAAGAGTGGTTCAGTTTCTTCATAAGTAAGTGATTTTAACCAACTTACTAGTATTTTTCTACATTCATGAAGTAGTTTAGAATGTATGTTTTATAATGATCGGTTGCGTAGTTAAGGTGTGAAAGTGTAATAAACAAACAAACTTACTTTCGGCTTTATAATATTACTTAAGGTTATGATACTACGCGTTTCGATTATATTCGAAAAAAGACAGAAAGTTCTCAAAAGAGCGGCGACCTGTCTATATATCAATAAACTTCATTCTTGTTTTTATGGCTCCGTGCGTCGAGAGGTAAAAATAGAATCCTTATGAGATTAGCTTAGTTTCCTAGTTCTCTGTCAGACCCTTCAAGACCCTTTTCCCCAGAAACGGGAAAAAGATGTGACTTAAAATCCGTTCCATTACTCAAAAGGAAAAAAGGAATCCTTTTAGAGGGTTCATCACATACCGGACCGCGGTCTGTATCCGGACCACCCACTACTTTGTGTGGACCTTAGGTAAACAGACTTAATCTTCTTTGATTAAGTTTTTATTATAAATTAACTTGTATTTCTTGAGCAGGTAAACACAAAGGTACGGAAGTTTCTTGCCATGAATGTGTTAAATACACGTGGCGTAGTAAAGGCTGGAGAGTGGGGGATCAAAAGATGCATTTAGGTATTCGACTTTAACAAATTTGAACATTTCGCAGGTAAATACAAACCTATAGAGTACCTATTTCCCGTTGACCTAGAAATGAATGAAAATGAAATTTGATAAGAAGCAAGTCTCACAGCAGAACTAAAGAAAAAAAATAGAAAGTCGTTAATTTTTTGTTGTATCACATTTTTTATGGTATAGATGGCAAACGAGCAGACGGGTCAATTGATGGTAAATGACTACCGCCACCCATGGGTACCTGCAACTCAAGAGTCACAAGTGCGTTGCCGGTCTTTAAGGTGGGTAAGGTGACAGGTGGAAGAGGGGAGAAGGGAAGGGTTAGGGCCTCCGGTAACCTCATTCACTCGTCGAAAAGCATTGCAAGCATTGCGTCACTGCCGGTTTTCTGTGAGGCCGTGGTATCACTCCGGTCAAGCCTTTCCATACGTGCCGACGCATGGCTCTCCCACGATATACATACCTAACAAAATTATTTTCTGCTGTTGGAAAGTTGACGATAAAAACGCCGTCATTTGGATTGGTAATGCTTGAAAAGTATGACGGAGGTGACTCGAATGCTGTATATGATATCGTCACAGGTGATGAAAGCTGAATATGTTGTTACGAACCCGAAACCAAAAGAGAATCTGCGCAATGGATGTTTCTATTCAAAGATTTGCCGACAAAAGTAAAGAAGGGCAGAAGTCAAGACAAAAAGATGATTGCCTAACTCTTCGGACGGACGGGTCATTCGAAAAACAATAAAAATATTAAAAGCCTTCTATATCATTCCGTTTTTTGTTTTCTCAAAACTTTCAGTGTGACCCCCCATATGTATGTGCATATATGGTATACAAATATAAACTTCTGTACAATTCACAAACCAGAAATGTTACGACCAAACGAAACATTGATTCAACCGTAAGTCTTTTAGATGTACTAATCACACTTGCTACCGGAACCATTGACTTCAAACAAAATTTAAATTTTTTCAGTCACCCTTATCAAGTTGATGACCGTTTTTAATTAATTAAAAGTGAGGATCAAGTCTAAAAGGAATTTTCGATAATGAACCAACGACATTTTTTCTAATTTCTCTCTAGCGAAACGGACTATAAAGTTGAATGTTGAATGACAAATTGAATAACAAATTTTTGGACCGTGCCTGTTATTTTTTTTTTGTGTCATATAAAATTATATCGATTTTATCAATATTTTTATAGATCAAAGACAAAACGCATTGTAATTAATAAAACCCTCCAATAATAAAGGGTTAACATAACGATAACATTTTAGAAATGATTAAATTGGATTGTAAATATATTATATATAATATAATATATTGTAAATATAACTATTGTAATAACACAAATGAAAAACACCGAATAAACAAATATTAAGTACCTTAAATTAGGGAAATGCCTACTAAATATATAAGTAAAACTAATAAGTTAAATAATTTTATTAATTTTAATGTATACACTTAATTTGTCCTGATCATTAAAATACTAAGCCCTCTTCCTCTTTCCTAATTACCCAATGCTGTGCCCGACAGGGTCCACGATGATGCATATTTTTAAGTTTACCATCTATAACTACACACTGTGGAATGGCAATAAATATTGAATATTGAGTATTGAGTACTCCAATATGTCTCTATATGTGTAAAAGTGTCGTTCTTATTTTTTAAGTCATTTTTACGTGTGAGTTACAACATTAGTTAATTTTAAAAATAATAGGACAACTATTGTTGCTTATCAGCATGTTACATTGCTCCCTGCCTACCCAAGAATCGCTACGCTGGTCAATGGATTAAAGACATTTACGCAATATAGAAGATTACATGGATATAGCTCATTCGGTACCTCGTGCCACTGCTCCGCTTCTGCGTCCGCGTCATCGATTTAATTATAAGAAATATTGAACAGGCACTTCTTTACTTAGAATAGTTTTAGAGAAATGTTTATATTGTAATTTCATAAAGTAATTAAATTCATCTATTATAATCTAGAGATTATCATCAATCCTCCTGCTGGTACTTCTATAACCAGCAGGAGTATAATTGATATTATTATTATTTACATTTTATCGAACTCTTCAAATCAAAATGTAACTTTAATGTTTTCGAAGCTCAATTGTGTTTGGTCGTTTTGAGTAATAATACTACTTTTAAATACTTCTACCTTCTCGACTTATATCTAGTAAAACAGTTAGTTCACAATGGTCGCAAACCCCTATTCATAGTACATTAGGTACATTGAAAGCACTTAAACTTTTAAAAAAATTATTAAGAGAAACGAAGTGTACGCCAGCCAAAGATGCTAGCCTTGCTTTAGTAAGAATAAATAAGTTGTTTCATAATCGGTGAAAATATTAATGGAGAACGTGGAAAACTGGTGGAGGTGGATGTTTTTGTTATGTTTTTGAGATTCAAATTAAGTCACTTTTGTGACAATACAATAATATAACACAACAAAGGTGGCCTCATAGTGAGGAATTTAAAATTGAATTATGATCTAAATATACGATGTACTGATTTCACCTTTTTGACAATGGTGCAGAATTTAAGAAGAACGTAAGAAGATAAGGGATAGAGTTTGTGCGGAAAGAGAACCATCGTAGTATTTGAGGTAGCAGCAGTGCTAAATTACCTTTTTTTTGTTATGTTGACAACACTGTTCCGTCTTTATAGCTCGAGAGTAAACAATACTGTACAGTATATATATAGTATATATATATATATATATAGTAAACAATAATGACTTAACAATGTAAAAAGATAATTTAGCACTGCTGCGACCTCCGATGGTTCTCATTCCGTACAGACTCTAGTAGATTTTTGATCAAATTAGATCCAGACATTGTTGATATTTGTTGACATATTAATGTAATAGGAAAAAAGTTTGCAAAATAATTTTTAGTCAAGGATAAAAAACACCTAATAGAAGATGGCAGAGCCACTACAAGAGCACCTAAATTTCAACATAACTACATTAAACCTCAAGATACGACTTCATATAAAAGCTGAACCATTACAATGTACAATTTTTTACCGCAAACTATCGCCGTGATTAACTCCCAAGCGGCTGCTTCAGCTCGTCCAGTGTAACTTTTTTACTCAGCAAATTTTTTATCATGTTAAGCAAGTTGAGAACTCTCTCAAGTTGTACTTACGTTCAACTAAAACTACTTAATATATTTCTCCTGGCGTGTTTATGTATATATATTTGACCTACATCACATAAACGTTTTTATTTTATGTGTAGGTATATTAATATCAATATGTACTTTTAAATAAAACAATTGAAATAGAAATATCAAGAAAAGATAAGAAGGAAAGACAAGGACAAATCTCAAGTGATAACTGTTAACTTATTGTAACCAACATGAATCAAAGGTTTTGTTCTTGTAAACTTACTGTGTGCAATTTTTAATAATAATGTGGCTGGATTTTATGATATGAAATGAAATAAACTGTATTTTTTTTTAAGTATTTGTACAGTAAAAGGTGTAGGTTGGAGTATAAACGATTAATGCTCACTACACCAGAAAAGAAAAAATATACCAACCTTAACCATCTTTACTTACGGACATCAGCAGCTTAGGTGAAATGTGTCCGACGCATTCACAATACGACGGTATCCAACAAAGTCGGTGCCAGATAAATTTATGCTTACCCACTAATAACTGAGCAAAGATTGAACTTACTGGATACAGTCTTTCAAATGAGTAACTGTTTAAATAATGTAATTTTTACAATAGGGTTTTATAAATATATAGAAATTTGTAGTGCCTCCTTCCGTCTCCTTCACTGCCACAGTCAGTATATAATTTATTAAAACGAATCTAACAAGTACAAACAGTAGGTTTGGTTTGGTAATATTCAGTTAAGAATAATATAATTAAAAACAAAAAAGAAATCCTACGAGTCGGTATTACCACATGTTTCTGCTGTATTATAAGCCTACCTCCGAATGTAATTGTATAGTCACTAAAATTACTTAGGTAGTTTTTCCCAAATTTAAATTCAATCAGTATGGGAGACTGAAGAAAAAACAAGCAGTTGATTGGGATAGATACTAATAAAAAAAGTCTCAATATAATATTCTGTACATAGGTGTGTATTTAAATTTTATAAACTCTATCACCTTTGGAACGATCACCAACACCAAATCACCAAATTAGAGGACTATGCTATACAGAAATTTAAAAATGAAGACTTTTCCTGTAACTTTTTGAAGTGAAACTTTTTTAGAATCGTTGTGATTTGAAATTAGATGAAACGATGAACGATCACGATGAAGTTCCTATAATCTTTGTCTTTGCGCCTGTGTACTACCAATCTTTGTCTTTGCACCTGCGTTCTATATGTCAATGTCAACGTGGTGTAATTTTTGTACATTTTTCCTCCATATTTCACTTATACTTAATTGATTCTATACAAATTTACATTTAAATCCAACCTTAACCTGTATTGAAAATGAAGTATTGTTTGTTTTAAAACTTGTGTAGAGTTGTAACTGGACTTAAGATTTGCTTACTGTTTATTATTAAGGCCATTCTTTGTATATTTTGATCTGTTTTTCTGAAGTCTTACTTCTGCCGTGTGTGAATTGCACACATACACTTTTTTTTTTAAAGGACCTCTCTCGCTTTAATAATACTCCTGTATCGCGAGGAGCTTCACAAACATTCAAACAACGGATAAAAGAATACCCAGACTCGGGATAACTATGTATTTGTGGATCACACCACAACTTTTTGTCCCGTGAATTTGAACCTACAAGTGTTGGGCGCGGCGTAGTGGCGAAGTGACCACTTTAACCATCCATCCGTGCAGTCATTGAAATTTTATTGATGTCACTTATAATATGTTATGTAAGTGGTTGATTTATTTTGATATTTTTAGAATTCGTAACACATTCAGGGCTAGACACTAGTTCTCACAGGGACTTCCCTTCTAGGGTACACCTGAGTCCCCGGCAATAGGACCCCGTGTGGTTTTAGTCGGTTCGAGTCCGACATACCACCTTACCGTTAGCCCCGGTGAGGTGATGACCTGTGGGGGTTTCCTCACGTAAAAAAAAAAAAAGAAAAAGGGCTAGACACTAGTCAAATTAGTTATCAACTAGATCTTGAAACTAGTCAAAGCCAACTAATTCGCTATCTTTGAATCATGAGAATAAAATTATCCGATGCATAAATTTGCTCCAACTCTACCGTTTCTCAACCATAAGGAGTCCAACAAATTTAACAACCCATTACCAGGACCGCCCATTACACCGTTACGTTAACCACGCGGGACACAATACACGATTAACTCGATTTTGTAATACATTTTTATCTTTCTCTTATCTTTTGTTTTTAAATCTATTTAATTTGTATGTTCTGCATATTTAATTCTCTTTATTGTACACCAAGTGAAATGCAATCCAAACATAATGTAAGCATTTAAGTATATCAATAAGCGGTCTTATCATAGAATTTGAGATTACTTTATTTTATTTTAAACTACTATACTTTGTTATAAACAATTAGATAAATAACTGATATGTAACAACGTATTGGTGTTTCTTTTTATTTTAATATATGTTGTATTTAGTGTACCCAAAAAATCATTGGAAGCCGGGATAGAGTCGCGAACGTTTGCACTGGTGTCTTTGTTTGGTATCGCCACATAGATCGAGAGGTAATTTACGTTACAAAAACAAAAACATAACGAGCTCCTCAGATTATAGTGGAAGTTATAATTTCGTTTACATTCTTAAATTAATTATCATTTTAACCGATATATAATAAAAATACAACTGCGGTGTAACTGTGAGCCGCGCTAAAGCTCTTTTAACTTAGTTTCCACTAGATTAACCAATGGATTAGTTGTCTTAATTTGTTAGCTTTAAGGGTCAAAGTTGCTTGCATAGTTGCTTTGGATTCACTTCAAAGGACACGGACTCTAATGTTTTTATGACGTCATTTTGGTATTTCAATTGGAATGGGAAACCACTTTCTATTGAATTTGTTCACGTCATACAAAATGCACGGACTGAATGGGAATTGTTACTTCAGGGGAAAATCAAATGGAATACTGCGTGGTTTTTACTATAGGATTAAATATTTAAATATTTAGGTAGTTTCGTTTTGGTTGTCTTAAATTTAACATAATTATCAAATGCATTTAAAAGAACAGTCAAATACGCGCACACACGAGTATTCAATTAAATGATCAATCAATTTTGTTGGAACTGAATACCCAGGTAATAACTTTTATATAATTATGTACAAGTACGGGAATTTACAATAATAAACAGATGGCACAGGTTGACCATGGACAGTGGAACCTGGTCGCAACGTCAAGCAATTCAAAAGTAAGTAATGCCTATTATGTGATCACTATCGCTATGAATAGGAAATTTTGACGTGGGAGAGCCATGCTTCGGCACGTATGTGCCGGCTTGACTCCGCTCGATACCACGGCCTCACAGAAAACCGGTAGTGAAGCAATAATTGCATTGCATTTCGCCGCGTGAGTGAGGTTACCGGATGCCCTAACCCTTCCCGCTCCCCTATTCCCGTCCTTCCCCTCTCACCTCTTCCCACTCTTCCCCTTCTTCCCCTACTCCCATCTTAAAGGGCGGCAACACACTTGTGACTCTTGAGTTACAGGTGTCCATGGGCGGCGGTAGTCATTTACCATCAGGTGACCCGTCTGCTCGTGTGCCCCCTATACAATAAAAAAAAAAATTGCAACTGTCATTATGATGTATCATCGCTGACAGCACTGAATTTTGAATTGAATTGAAGACTGGCTGTTGTCCGCGACTTCGTTCGCGTGGAAATTTTGTTGAACTCTATCCAATGGGATCCGTATTTCATTCCATTTTGCCGAGATAAAAGTAGCCTGTCCTATGTCAGACTCCATTCTTGCGTCCGCCATTTTTGCGTAAGAGAGTTCAAATATATCCATATCCACCCATCCATCCATCCATCTTCATAAACTATTGCCTTCATATTGTTCCAGAGGCTACCTTGAATTGTTTGACAAAGTGTTAATACGAACGAAGCTGTGGGCAAAACCTAGTAGACTATACTACCAAGCAGACTCACTTGAAGCATACTAGTTAAGCCTGTGAATTAAAACAAAATACTTAATATATTAAATAATAAATTATAAATTAAAATAAAATAAAACATTTCTACACCACCCTAGGGTAGACTAGTAGAGAATGCCTATGGCATTAAGTCCGCCATTGTACATTTTTGTACATAAAGTTGTAATAAATAAATAAATAAATAAATAAAAAGTGAAAAAAAATTGGTAATGAAATGAGCACGTGGTCGACTCCACGGAACAGTTGAAACCAGGGGAAATTCTCATGTGTTTATTTTGTTTAGGTAAAGATGAAACAATTGTCAATCGCGATAACAGTAAATTATGTTCATCTCGGTATAATTGTGACATTGGAGTCTTTCTCTTTGTTTTTATTCTGCACTGGTCAGCAGGACGTTGATACCAGCAGTGCTGTTCCTCGCTCCGTGTAAATCCTACGACCTGGTAGGTTTACTCACCTTAGCCACTATGCTTGTACCTGGGAGATCGAGCTTCGTTCGATAGCTTTTTGTAAAATTTTATATTTTTTTGTGACATTGCATTTTTACAGGAAATACAACTATGCAGTTGAACTTAAAATTGTATCTGTTTACAAAATTTCATCAAAATCGTTAGAGCCGTTTCTGAGATACCCGAAATATAAATACATACAAATATAAATATATACATGCAGGAATTGCTCGTTTAAAGTAATGAAATTTAGGTGCAGTCTGTAAAGGTTGTATCAACTCGATCAGAAACCACTCCTAAAATCGCAATTTTAGCGTGAGTTTTAAGGGTAGATTTAAATAGGTTATATTCAAACAGTCCACGTTTGAATGCGCAATTTCAATATGCAGCTATTATTTCCTTCCTCACTAGAGGCATAAAGTTTAAAGCTGCGGTCGAGCGCTCCCAAATTATACTTAGGTCATTACTGACTCTCGTCTGACTTCCATAATTGCTACTGCATAATATAATATTAACTACGAATATTACGAAACTGAAACTTAAGACACGAAATAGCTCGTGGTTATAAGAACATAGCAACTGGTATAAAATTCTCGCTTCATTTCGAACTAATAAACTGAGAGAAGAGCTAAGAAGTATATCAACATGAGCTCACAGATGCAAGACCCCACAACTTGAATCATCGACATAAATTATAGGTTTTTATGGTACAGCAGGCCGTAAACACAAAGCAGGGACATCCTAACTAATCTTACTAATATTATAAAGGCGAGAGTTTGTGAGGATGGGGAGGATGTATGGATGTTTGATAGTTTTTTAGGCAAAACGGCTGAATGGCTGATAGTTTGGAATAGTACATAAGCTTCTTAAAAAAAAGAATTACGATTCCCGTGGGGTACATTTCCAAAGAAGTCGCGAGCAACAACTAGCAGCGTGAGTTTGTTTCATTATTTCACATCTTCACGTCACTACTGAACCGATCATTATAAAAGTTTGAAAAAATAAAAGTATTGTTCCCGTGGGATATACAAAATAACTTTGAAAGCTATAAAAATATAATTTTACAACAGGAAGGCCTCCTGTCCGTCCAACCATACTGAGGAAATTTCTAACACGCAACTATTTGTATTAACTTCCTTCCAACAAAGTGTATTAATTCGAAAAACAACCAAAAAATACTTTTCAATATAGAGAAAGAAGCCTGGTTAGTTAAGGATAAGCATCGGTTATAATCTAGTTAAAAATTGGTAAATTAGACATGCAGCAGACTCGTTTATCCAAATTGAAATTCTTCTTTTCGAAATCATTAGAATTATATAGTTTTATAATCGAGTAAAAAAATTGAATCGGCAAACGGAAGGTAGGAATAGCCAGACCTTCATGACCGTTGGAACCGCTTGAGTCGCAGTTGTGGATATATTTACAGGTGCATATACTTCAGTAGATAATAGTAATTTTCCGAAAACATATTCTTCTCTTACCAATAGGTGTCCTTGAAAGTTAGCTTAACTTTTTGAACAGCAAAACCTTGAAAAGTGACTCAATTAGTTCACAAGTACCTACCCAATAAACAAAACAATTTGAAATATTCAACTTATCAGCCCCAACTGTAAGTATACCTACAAATAGTAACCAGATACTTGTCTCCACTCCAATTAGGCAGGCTCTGCTCCCACTTGTGTCAGATTTCAACTATGAAATAGCGAATATATCAAGTGTTCTTTGTCTATGTCGTTAGTCAGTTCCCTCTTTTAGTTCCGACTGTCACTAACAAATTGGTTGTGAGAGATGTGAAATTGTTTTTTTTTTATTGTGTATTCGGGAGTTTATTTAATAGTATCTGTAGGTCTTTTTGTTCAGTTTTCAAAGGTATGACTGATGGATTTTTTATGGTACATAGTGTAGTGGCAAGCGTCATGTACGCGTTAGCTAACTACCTTAAAATCTCCGAGTTCCCCGTTTTGAATAATCCCATATTCTAGTTACTACTGAAAACCATACCAAGAACCCTACGCATATTTTAATTTTTTTTAGAAATAGACTTCAAAAAATCTTGTGGTTGTGTGTTGTATCTTATGGTAGAAGCCTAATAATATATAGTCTCTTTCGTATCTACTTTCATTTTCAATATTTTTCTCTCACCTTCACCACAACTATAGGCATGGCTCAGAGTGATCGTCATTTTAAAATGTAGAAATGATGAAGAAGAATGAAGAATGAGAAAGATGAATGAATAAGTGTAGAATAGGTGCTAAACACGATTATTTTTCATCTAAAATCTCCTACCTCGATAAACAAAGACACAGAAAAAAAACTACTGCACATTTCTGAAGAAAAAATCCAGTCTTTGGAGCGTAATTCACGAACAACAGACGGCTGGTACAGAAATCAGAAATCTATCGAAATGCCAGGGAGAATCGAAACAAAAAATATGCAATATCATAAAAAAACTAGACACTACATTAGCATTGGTATTCAATAAAATGATATACGTAATATATACAGGTTGAATTCAAAAGATAACTCAAATTCGGTCGTGGTAAACTTTACATCGATTCTACTCACGGATAAGGTCCTCAACAATAAAAGCAAAATTGAAAACTTTGAAAAAACCCACGACGGTTAAAACTTAATCGAAAAAGGACAAAATAAAGTTTTGCAGTTTTATAGTAACGCGAATATAATTATTGAATATGTTTTACGACAACATAATGTAACACAGGATATCTTCATTTTAGTTGAAATTTGAAATAGAGATGGCAGCCCCGACGGATATTCTTTTAAGACTATCATGCATACATGTCGTTTAATCTTTTAACACGTCACGACTGAAGCGAAAAGGAATTCTTTAAGACGCGAATACAGAATTTCTAGCAATTCTTTGCACTTTACCTTCTTATTAAAGATTAAATAGATAAGATCAGTTTACGTTCTTTAAAAGAACAATTAAAGCATTTGCTTAACAATTTAATCTGTGAATATTTTAAAATATGTTTTAACTATTCCTAAAGTTATATGTATCGCAGACAAATTACGAGTTATTCCAATAAAACTTACTCGATATTGTAGAATAACTCACCTTTTACTATGTTTTTCAGGGCTGCTTAGTCTGTAAATAGTGATACAATGTGGATTTATAGTTAAAAAGTCTTTTTCAGTGGACCTTTTAAAGCTAAAATGATAATGAGAACGTCAATAATAATATCACGAACGAACTTTTAGATACAAAACTTGGATAACACTATACATCACAGCACAATTACAGGTAACATAAAAAGTCAACATTTCGGCATTCATATTGTTTTCTAAATATTTTTTTTTATAAATTGATTATTGATTGCAGTGTTATAATAATCTTTAATTTAGGTGAAATGTTGAAAAAGTGAAAATAGGAAAATTTTCTAAAGTTTTATGTAGATAGTACGTCCATCTCGGGAATCAATTCTCGGAGATTTTTGAGCGTCTTTTCAGAAAGACATACTTAGTGACCCTGACTGCTATGTATATATACAGGTCGTGGGTTCGATTCCAACCTGAGTCTGGGTGTTCTTTGTGTCCGTCGTATGTATGTTTGTCCCCCGCGACACAGGAGTAATTCCTAATGCGGGAGTTGTCTTTTACATGAGGAAGAAAATGAGGAAGTCAACGTTCCCACATGTTATGTGATATATTTAAAAAATAAATTATTATTATACTACATTACCTGTCCCCGCAGTTTCACCTGCGTTTATGGTCTATGCTCCGCTATTGGTCGTAGCGTGATGTTATATTGCCTTCCTATAGCCTTCCTCGGTAAATGGGCTATCCAAAACTAAAAGAGTTTTTCAATTAGAACCAGTAGATCCTGAGATTAGTGCGTTCAACCAAACAAACAAACTCTTCAGCTTTATAATAATAATAATATAGATACCAAGTTATATTTCGATACGACAATAGAAGTAGTTTAAAATTTACTTTGACACTTGTAACTTACTACGTAAACGATTTGTTTACGTAATTAGTTAAAAGTGAAACTAAAAAAATTGTATTAAAAAGATGCCATAAGATCGGTTTTTAACCGACGAAAACACGGAGGAGGTTGTCAATTCAACCCGTATATATATATCTTTTTTATTTATGATTTCGATAATTCATATTTTATTGGATAGGGCTTACTTTGAAGTCGGTCTCATTTAAATTTCAAACAAATATTTCAACCCTAAGGATGGAATAATTGACGATAAATGATTTTTACCCATTGACTTTTCACCTGTGACCCAATTTTGTTGAAACTTAGCACACACATGTAGTTATAATTTTACTACAACATGACGGAGACCTGTAGTTGATTATTTCAGCCACAAAGAAAAAAACAAAACATTAAAGCGACGAAAGAAGAAATGAACTGAAAAGTGAAAAACAAACGTGTTAGCCTAACTAAACTCTAAATAAGTAACTAAATAATTTTGAGTTGGCGCCAAACATAAGTATGTTTAAACCTTTAAGTAAGTCATATATACATAACTTTCAAAATTGTCGGTGGTGCTCCGACCTACCTGAACAAACTGTGAACTACAAAGTTAAAATAAAAAGATTGAACCTTAGCGAAGCGTGCCAACACTAGTTAATAGTGTGTTTTAAATAAAAATGTTTGACTCTGTGTCTGTAAAAATACGTGAATATTGTGTTTTTAAAGATATTAGACATTATCCTAAAAGACGGAAACTAAAATGAAATAAACTATCGTCGTCAAATCATCAAACATTTACCTTCGCCTCCACCAGAGCCTTCAAGAACCACATCTCATCAAAATTTTAGCAAACATTGCAGCAAAGACGTATAGGAATAGCATACAAACAGTTTACTAAGACCGACGTACCACTAATAGGAATTAGGCAGGCCAGTCCGTCGTAATTGGAGCACGGAACACCAATGTGCAGAAATGCAGAGTGTCGGACGTACGTACGCGACACACGGACACAATGCTGCATTGCAAATTAGCATACAAAAGTTTTGAGACAGAATATTTAATTACAAATTTATACTTTGTATGTTTAAGTTAAAAACGCATAAAGAAAATATTTGTGCTTATAATTTGAATAGAATAAAATTTTGTTGCGTATACAACATAAGGTATATAATATCAAGCTAGTTTGTAAACTGTCCCTCTGTTGCCTTTGGGCATCCTCTCAGTACGACAGGGATCATGCCGTAGTGTCCCTGGTCTGGCAGACTGCACAAACCTTCGAGAACATTATGCAGAACTCCTCGTCATGCATCGTTCCCCAGTAACGTTTTTATCCCTAATACACATAATATATTAATCTTGAAAAATCGGAGGACATGGAAAGTTTTTTTTTTAGGCTAAAAAAATCAACTAATAGACTAGATTTTGATTAAGATCTAGAAGAGGGTCGCTGCCTTTTCCGGCAGTAGGTGTAGTCTCGTTAGATCAATATGACCCTTATAATTTCAACCTGGAAATGATTTGGGCTGCAAAGACAAGATTTTTACTGAATTGGCAACGAGTTACTGCAGTCCAAGCAAGTATTAGTATTTATAAGCTGCACTGTTTTATATTAAATAGATCAACTTAAATAGGTCAACTTATACCGCGTTCTAATAAACAATAATGATTCGTTTTGCTTACGGACGGTAAAATTTTCGTTGAAAATTCAATGAAATTTTACCGTCAGTAAGCAAAACGAATCGTTTCTTGTTTATTGGAATGCGGCATTAGATGATCTAATGCTACTAAATCTCTAGAAACGTTTTCTACTTAGTAATATCTACTTGTTTGTTATTATTTTCAAATCCTAAATAAAATAGTTTGACAAACAAATAAACAGTGTGTCACAAAATGACCACCTAACGAAGGTATATGTTAGTCATGGAAACAGTGAAGAAAGTATTTAAACCGTTTGACCATTCAATGTAATATGTATTGTTATTTATTATAATTGTGGGTACCAATAAGTGTTAATTTTATAATATGAGTTTTATTAAACACGATGAAAACAGTACACAGTAGTGTTTAAAGATATTAGAATACTATCCATAGCATTTAACTGTTATACAAGTTCTGAAGCGGGGAGAAAGAGGCCGAGCTTACAAAGAATTCATTTCTACAAGAAGAAATTCAAGTAACTTTGAAAGTAATCTTTGTAAGGCAGCAGTACTTTGTGTTTGGAACTACAGTTTATGTTGTCGCTATCACTTGTTTTGTTTCTTTTCAGATTGGAAGTTAAAATGGATATTTCGTTGTACGATGATGACAGTGTACAATAAGCTCAATCTATCTAACACGTAAATCGATCATGTAAGAAACAGTCTCAAAACCACTGATATAAACTATGAAAATCACAAACTAACAGTAACTGCCAAGTTGTTCGTACCTCTGTTTGCACTTAAGTCCATTATTCTAAACATATTCCTACCCTTTTATAATCCCACAATTTGTTAATATTTATCCATCGACCAATAGTATTGCGTTACCGGTATAACCAGTCAAAATAATATCTATTAACTTATTTATATCAAATAGTGAACTGTGTTATCATCTTTTATAGTTTGTCCCTATTTAAAAAAAAAATTAGAGTTTTTAATGTGGCGACAACAATCATGCCTACGTAAAGTCTCGAAATTGAAAAAGGGCCGGGTTATGTTTACTATTTTTAACCGACTTCAAAAAAGGAGGAGGTTCTCAATTCGTCGGAATCTTTTTTTTCATGTATGTTCACCGATTACTAGAAGACGCCTGAACCAATTTGGAAAATATTTTTTTTTGTTTTAAAGGGTATACTTCCCAGGTGGTCCCATTTAAATTTTATCGAAATCAGTCAAGTGGTTTTTGAAAAATCAACAAATATCAAAATATTGTAAACGTCGATGATATTTTCGTTTGCTCCGAAACATCGCTGTCTCATTGGAGCAGTGCGTTTGGTTGGCCCACCCATATTATATTTAAACAAAATACATCTACTTTCCACTAAAAAGCACATTGAAGTCGGTGATACTTTTTTAAAAGATAATTATAAGCTTAGCATAAATGTATCTTTAACCTTCGGAATAATCATTACCTTTAGGTTAAACCACCGTATATTATGGCAATCAAGTTACATTATCAAGCGTGGACGTTGCAGCACTGAGCGCGCGCATATACGAAACTACCACGATCATAAATTAAAATATATGAGCACTATTGTGAGCGTATTCATGTTTCTAGTTAAAGCACAAAAACCAAATTTACAGTTCTTAGGTTTAATATATTTTAACATTATGTAGCTCATAATACTATGTTTCCCTCTTTATATAACAAATTTGGTGGTTTTTATTGTTTTTGTATCGAAATTGCTTTTTTTGAAACACTATAAGAGTGTATCAAAACTGGCAATTGGGTTTGTCTCCCTCTAAAAATCGAATGTGCCAGTTTCGATTCATAATAACAGTTCAATTACGTAGACACTATAGTAATTTAACTTTCTCAAAAACTAATAACTTAATCAATTAGGCTAGGCTGCAAAGGTAAGCCCAACCTTCTTATGAGTCTAAGTTTTTATATATATTAATTAATCATAAAAATATTTAAAAAAGGAACTCTATTTACTCACCTGTAAACTAAGCATTTTCAGTTTTGAGACTTTACGTAGGGAGTTTCAAATTCTTTTTTAAGGTTCCCTTTATTAAAAGGAAAAAAGGAGCCCTCATAGAATCACTTTATTATCCGCCTGTCTGTCTGCCTGACTGTCAAAATCTTTTTTCTCAAGAACCCGTAGAGGCATCCAGTTGAAATCAACATCTGCCTGAATCATCATCATCGTCAATCTGAAATGCCTATGTCAGTGGTCCAATGAAGCTATAAAAAAATCAAGCTTCTAAATCAACGCAATAAAAAGATACGGCCATTAGGCTTTAGATTTTAACAAATTTGAACATTTGGTAGGTAAATCAAAACCTATAGGATACTTCGCAATAACCTAGAATGACGGATGGCGCAATGGTTTTAGTGGTCACCTCGCCACTACGCCGCGCCGAGTGTTGTGGGTTCGAATCCTACACGGGACAAAAACTTGTGTGATCCACACAACTTGTCCCGAGTCTCTGTGTTCTTTGTGTCCGTTGTTTGGATGTTTGTGAAGCCCCCTGCGACACAGGATTATTCCTAATGCGGGAGTTGTCTTTTTAAAAAAACGAAAAAATATTTTTTTGGTTGTCTGTTAGAGATCGCTTTTAAATTAAATTTGTACCTAGCATTTAAATTAAATTTAAGATCTATTGTAAGTTTATATGGTGTACAATAAAGAATATTCTATTCTATCATGAAACTTGATAAGAAGCGAGCACAATTATAGCACAAGTAACGGAAAAAACCGAAAATCGTTAATTTGTAAATCGTCACATAAAAAATAGTTTTTATGATTACAAAGTTATATTTTGCGGTTGAAAAGTTGACTTTATCGTAAATCGATGTATGGGAGAGTATTTTGCCAATTGCAAAGTTAAGTTTGTATTTCGGAAAAGACGGGCGAAAATTTTCAAGAATTGATTTGTTTGCCTACGGAACCCTCGGAGCGCGCGTCAGACTCGTATTTGTCCGGGTTTATTTTATATAATTTATGTTAAGGCTGTTTAGGCCATCAGTTATTATATCCTGTCATCTGAGTTGGCTTTAGCTTTAAACTTTGCGTCTATGTGGATCTTGAGTATGTTTCATTAGTAAAATTTAAATGAATTCGGTATAAAAAAAATGTTATCATAAGTGATAAGCTAATCCATCGGGACTAAACCATCATTTTAATTATCTTGAGATGTTTTTAACCTAGCACTGTCTTTTGTAATAATGTGGACAATTTCACTAAATCATCCACAATAAAAAGATTTCACTCAGGCATTTGATAAATGCATCCACTGTTTACACATAAAGCAACACATTAAAATACAGCCTTAATACGAGTATAATCATAAACAACGTCTTAACAGTCCATAAACTTAACAGAGCATCGAGTGTAAGTTTCAAACAATTTTTATATGCAGTTGTAATGGTGAAGTTACCATAAACAGGGTGGTTACGTTGATTCGCGTGCCGCGTAATTTCCGCCCATCCTTCCTCTATTCAGCTTAGCTCTGTACTGTACACGATAAGATCAAGGTATAAGCGAAAAGCGAAGAGGCTCTCTCAATGGATATTCCGGAGAATGAATTTTTGACTAGTTATACCGGTAGCGCTAGCCATTAGTCGGCCTAACAATGGTGGGGTGATAAAAAGGCTAAGCACGCATTATAAATCGATAATGACCACTTGAGTGCTGATTGAGGTAAAAAAAATATAGCAGTTACTGTTATTTTGTGAAATTAATAGTTTATAGCAATAGTGGTGAGATTGTTCCTAATATCAGATGTAAGATAAATAAACGCGCCTCAATTGTATTAAAAAGGTAGTAAGCAAAGTGTTTCTTCAGCAAAATTTAGCTATTCAGTTCGGGTGACACTTGTCTAAGGCTACTGTGCTCATGTCTTTGACCATCTTTCCTAATTTTGGGATTTGAAGGGGCTTTCAATTTCACTTGCATCTATCTCTTGTAATTTGTCGATATTAATTTATCTTTACTAGTAATTTTAGTTTATTGAAGTCAAACTTCTTAAGAGTTATAATTTGCAATTCGATGAAACGAAAAACTCAAACTAAAAAGAGACACTTTTATAAATAGGATTTAGCCTGCGAGAGAATGATATAGAATACAAATATACAGCGTTTCCTATACTCTTTTAAAAGAGACAAACAAATTCATAAATAGGATTTAGCCTGCGAGAGAATGAGATAGAATACAAGTATACAGTGTTTCCTATAATCTTCGTAGGCTAGCACGTGTTTTTGCCCCTGCGTACTACAAAGCCTTCTTGTGTCATTCATGTTTATCATTTTTGTGCATTTGCGTATTAAAATTCGTTGGTTGATTGGTGTAGAAGAATCACTACTGCCGTGTGAGCATTGCACACACACACTTTTTTTTATTTACTACTGCATTTTATAATATTTAGGGATACATTTTCGTTCATTTCCTATATTTTAAACCGTCTGTCGACTTAGCCATTCGCCGACTGTGTCCTCTCCGCAATTTGGCCTATTGAATTCGGTCGTTGCACTTTTGCATCGTAAGCACCCGTTACATTTTATTTAGTCTTTAATAATTGCTGTGTGTCTGTTTGTATTTTTGAACCCTGTTAATAAGTAAGTAAGCACTTCATGAATTATATGGACAACATTATTAATTAAAGTACTCAGTCAGCCTTGTATCATTACATTGTGCAGGATACTAATGAAATAAATTTTAAAATTATGATAAAAAAATATTATTGTCTGGCACAACAGAAGTCTCATAATGATTATACTTTTCCGTAGATTAAATAAAGCTTTAATCGAAGGTTAACTTTAGGAAGAAATTTAAATGAACAACATTACAACATACTGAAGTACCTAATACATTGCTTGAGTGAGACGGAGCTTCTTTTACTAATTAAAAGGATTTCGAATACAACTTCATAGCTACTCCTTAAAAATATTCCAAGTAGTAAATATGTTTCATAGGGCTAGTGTAATTTTTTTTTTTTATGATTGTTCACTGGTATAGCAAATTTCTTTAAATTCCTATAAAACAAATATTAAATATTAGTAAAATAATGTAGATGGACTTGATCCACTCACGATATCAAAAGAAAATAGTTTAAACTTTATACATTTCTAAAAACCATTTTTTTATATATTGTAAGGGGCAAACGAGCAGAAGCAACTCAAGAGTCACAAGTGCGTTGCCGGCCTTTGAGATAGGAGTACGCTCTTTTCTTGAAGGTTTGAAGGTCGTATCGGTCCGGAAACACCGAAGGCGACAATTTGTTCCAAAGGTTGGTTGTGCGAAGCAAAAAAATTCTGGAAAACCGCACAGTGGTGGATTGCCAATTATCCAGGTGATGGGGATGAAAGTTTTATCGCGTTGAACGATGGTGAAACGTTTTAGCATTCTAGCCATTATTAATTATATGGAGCAGACGGATCTTAGAGTGGAGACCGCGTATCATTGAATGGAACGGCCTCCAGCCAGATGGACCGACGACCTGAAGAAGGTAGTAGGGATGGACTGGATGCGAAAGGCGGAGGACCAGGTGCTGTGGCGCACACTGGGAGAGGCCTATGTCATGCAGTGGGCTATGATAGGCTGATTGATTATTCTAGCCGTTACTGCACTTGTTAACCATAGAAAATTTTAAATTAGGCAATAAATTGTATTAGTTTATGATCTGTACACATACATCGTCCTCAAGGTGGTATGTCGGACTCGAACCTACTAAAATCACGGTGTTCCGTCAAGGGGTCTTAATGCATGGGAATCATGTGTGTGCGAAAGGAAATCCCTATGAACCCTTGGTAGACATGGTCATATACCTAGATGACCACGATGCGTGACTAGTTTCTGAATTGTTTTTGATATTCATAATATTTTTTATAAATACTTTTAATTTTGCCTTTTACATAACATCGTAATATTTATCTCATAATTATTATATGTATAAAAGATTATATAGAATTAATTACTCTTTGTAATTTCTAGTTTATTACCCATAAAATATTGTAACACGTAGTTATTTATTAATAATTATTTCACCGAACTAATTACATTCGCTCATCGTTATAATTAGAAACGCTAACAAAATTTTGATTTCTGAAAATACAGAAGCCTCCGCAAAATCATAAATTAAATATAATTCACTGCACAAAATATCACATAACAATATTCAGCGAGAATTCATCTGAATTCTTAATTTTGTTAATTTAGTTTCGTTCGTTAGTTGTTTGTTTGCTAATTATATTCTTAATAAAGTAAAAAAACGTGTCTGCCTATTACTGTTGGGATCTGAAACGAGAATACAGTTTGCGTAGCATAACGTAAGATATATCTTTTCGTTATAAATTGTAATATTATTATGCATGATAATTTTATTCTAAATTAGCTTTTGCCAGTGCTTTTGCGGTTTACATTATTAGTATTATTAGTAGTTTATAATATGGATTATGGTGTACTTCAACGTAAGTCGCAATACTGTAACCGTCAGGTTATTAAAATTTATCGTGGACTATGGTTCTACCAATATACCGGCCAATTCTGATTTCAATTAAAGTTTCAATATATGGTAATGAATCATGGGGAATATTGCAAAAGCCAACCGTTTCATTATTAATTTCTAGTTGGACAAAATTAAGGGGCAGTCGGCACTGAAGTATTTCGATGTATTATGTGTTTAACTCTTTGGTACAGATAATTAAAATCATCATCATCCTGAATCCTGCTTTACCCGTTACTGAGTGAACACCGGTTGTACCAGACATGGCTGAAGTTACTTCACGAATGTAAATTTTAATATTTCATACTGTAAATGGAATCCGTACATTTCGTAAACGTTCCACTATTTCATGAATTTCTACTACACAATACAATTAAATGAAACACGATCTACAATTTAGGGTGGTCTACGATACAGTTGGACAGAGAATTCTAGTATAATTTATATGTTTGTTTATTGCAGCTAAATATTGTTGATTCATGAAGGCCATTTAGTTGATATATGAACTGCGGTACATATAGTCATAATAGACTTAAGTAGAAAAACAATATAATGTCTAATAGCTACCAACCACATGTAAAAGTGTACAAAACAAATGGCTTGAACTGTAACATTAACACTTTTGACTGGCCTGTTGGTCTATCCAACGTGTAAAGCATCCTTCACACTTCGTAACTGATTCATGGCCTGTTGGTCTAGTGGTTAGTGACGCTGACTGCTAAGCCAAAGGTCGTGGTTTCGATTCCCATCCAGGACAAATAATTGTGTGATGAGCACGATAATTTTTTCTATGTCTGGGTGTAATTTATCTATAATATGTATGTATTTAGAAATATATAAGTATGTTTATCAGCAGTCTGGTAATCATAGTACAGGCTCTGCCTAGTTTAGGATCAGACGGCCGTGTGTGAGATGTGTGGAGTAATTATTATTACTTTGTCTAGTTTTTTTTATCGGGTAATGGAATAGGCGTTTGTCTTCCAACTCACCTGCTGGAAAGCGATGATGAAGACGAAGATGGTACACGCCTATCCAAGAAAAACCTATTGAAAATACTTTTGACCGTTCCAGGATTATAATTGTTTAGAAGAATAGGTGGTACTGAAGCGGAAAGGGAGGTTTTTTTATAACAAATAGCATAATATGTATGTTTATGTATTAGTATATTAAACTGTGTATATTATGTACCAACGATATTTAGAAAATTGTACATGTCAGTAATGTAAATATTAGATTGTTTTATAAATAATTTCAAATGTATATTTGCACCTACCTTATAGCACCTTATACACCACTCTAAGGTTGACTGGTAGAGAATGCCCTAGGCATTAAGTCCGCCTTTGTACAAATGTGCAGGAAGTTTTAAATCAATAAATAAATAAGGTGCGCCTGGTAATAAACCGTCACTAATGAATACAATAAAATCATTGTAGGCGTTACAAATGTAAAGCACTAGAAAAAAACCATTTGAGGCCGAAATTAAGACTAAAAAGTTAACATACAAAATGTAAATGCCATCTTTAAATTTTGTTTTCTAGCCGGTTACGGACCGTATAGACCAAAGATTTCAATAATTTAGAAGATGGTAAGAGACGATCTTGCAGAGTTAAAAGTATGACTTCCACAGTCTGGCATTCTTGCAAGGATTTACTGTATTTCAGACAAAAATTGCTCACGGTTTTCTTTCCCAACTAATTCCACGGGATGTTGACACAGTATAGCGTACAACCGTTTAGCAATAAAGACCATCAATAACTCCCTCCCACGTGCATTGGTAATGTTTAGCCCCCTTTAAACTTATAAATAATTGTAATAAGATTTTTTGTCCCTTTGCTTGTTCGTTTGTTATCAATTTCTAATCTGGGTAGTGAGAAAACGACAGCAAACTTTAAACAAATCGACAAAAATGTGAAGCTTGTAATGGTTTGAAAGAGGGGTTGTAAAAAATCTTAAGTTGGCTACAAATCTTCGCCTTAACATCTCACAGCTGGCAATATTGAAAGAATGGCCGGCATACATCGTGTGTTAAACGTGTCCATTACCGTCTGTGATAGATTGCCCCTCTACCTGCGATATTAGGTTGTGAGGTTGTGAACACTGTTTTATTAAACGTATTCTGTAAATTCTTTACACTAAGAGGCTGGCATTTTAGGGTTAAAGGAATTTTTTTTTTGTTTGCTAAATAATACTAGTAATGTGGGTCATACATTATTAGTATTTTTGTTAACCCCTAAAGCTAAGCTAAATGCTTGTGTTAAGAGTGGGTTCATATCAGTAGTGTAGTTGGGTTTGGATCCGCAACCACTACATTACAAGTCTAGAAAGCCCACGAATAGATTAACAGCTGCTTTCCTTATCTCTAAATAAGAGTAGTCAAATCATATATTCATATATTTTTATGGAATGATGGCAGACTGTTTATGTTATAGTTACTTATAATCGAACAACTTACACATGTCCTCTTCTCTGTATCTACTTACTGCTTTCAAGTTCTAAAATTACAAAAAGCACTTGTAAAGCACGTAAAAGTTAAGATTACATAGAATATGTGATGTTACATAGAAGGTTTAGCATCAGAAAAACAGCGTAAAAAACTCATAGTCAATAAGTGTGATTTAATTTATTTATAATACACGAATAGTGGTAATGATAACTAGTTTTAAATTATAGCCAGGAATATACCGTGTCTGAAAGCAGTCTCCCGCTTACAAACATATGTATATATCAACTCAAAATGAAGCTTTTTTCAGAAACGACAGAAAACTGATTACTCGCTTCTTGTTAAAGATTATAAAAAGTGAACACTGTATATAGATTATTGATAAAATTAAGGGATTTCTGTATTAATGAATTATTTAAGAGATTGCAAGTTATCAAGTTATTTCCAATTTTTGACTCAATACTCTATTGTCTTAACAAATTTAAAAAAAAATATGAATTATGATTAGTTGTTTTGTTGAAAAATTTGGCTTATTACAATTTATTTTATTATTTTATATTTACTGACGCGTAGGGAATTGATATTTACGTATGAAAAATTTACCCTATTTTGAGTTGCTACAGTCTCGTAATAGCAGTGCGATATATTATGACCAACTTCGTGACTTGAATGTTTTTTACATTACAACTTAAATGTACACTGATATAAATGTACACTGATATAAATGTACACTGATATAAATGAAGCCAAAGAGTATTTTTTTCTTTGATTGTTTGTTTCAACGCGCTAGTCTGTGAAAGTACAAGATGGATTTGCACAATTCTTTTTTGTATATGATAGTCAGATTCATAAGGAAAATTAGAGGCTATTTACATCACGCTATGACTCTTAATAGTGGAGCAGTGACTATAAACCGCGGGGAACGGTAAGTCGAGAACTAAAAATATAGTACGGTGATAGTTTTGCTAAAAAAACAATACCTGAATGCCACATATAAGTTTCCACTCGCATCGCACGTTAATCACCTGTAGGATTATTGTTATTGTCATTACTTACAGCATACAAACAACAATAATACCTAACAGATTATCTTCTATCTTTAAGTATAAAAATTTCGTGTAACGTTGTACTAACAAACCGATTTTAATGAAATATTTCACACTGTGTGCGGTTTGGTCAAACCTGAGAGATAGGATAGTATTTTTTCAATTTATAGTCACAATATTTTTTATTGCAAATTACTAAGCCTGGCCAGGTCGCTAGTAAAATATATTTTGTCTTTAAATATTAGACCCCCACAGTCGACTCACGTTCCAGCGAAACAAATTTTCAACTGAAGAACATATTGTTCTATTGAAAAGTAAAATTTTGTCATTCTTGAGAAAATTAATTTTATTCCTCGTAAGGTGTTCCAATTAAAGCTGACGAGTCTTGTCGTGTAGAATCATTGTTTGAAAAAGTTCGGACGACATCGCAAAGTTAGCTTGTTAAAATTGTTTTTCATTTTTTTCTTTAATTATGGAGCCTTGTCTAAAACTTTATTTAACATAAAATTTACATAAAACAAATTTATTAATTAGGCTTTACTCGGAACAAATGATATAATTTCTTGAAAATATATTCAAGTTAACCGTTGTTAATTGTTACTGCTACCTAGCTATAGAAATTTTGATGTGGAATTGTACATTTTTTGGGATAAAAACTAGCCTATGTGCTATTACAGACTATAATCTATCTCTGTGCCCAATGTCATTCTGTTCCGTTCTGCTGTCCTGGCGTGGTTAAGTAACAAACATCCATTACCCAACCTTTCGCAATTACAATAGCAGTAAGATTGATTTTTTTTCTGATGCGAGAGAAATTATAAAGAAGTCTATCTATATTATCGTTTATTACTTGTTTGTTTTTATAAGCATTTAACCGAGCCCATAAATAAACAAACCAGTGATGTCACTTGTCAAAACGTAGCCAAACATACTGAAGCCGGATGCGCTCGGCAACGAGGGTCTGATGGATGGATTGTTCGCTTAACTATCATAAAGGCACTAAAATTAGCATTACTATAGGTGAGGACACAACTGTGTGTCAACATACCCACACTGTAATAATGTGTTTCTAACTATACTAAACTACTACTAACTCATCATCCTCCGCGACTTTTCCCAACTAAGTTGGGGTCGGCTTTCAGTCTAACTACGATACGGCAGACCTTGATATTTTACTGATTGCAATACAAAAAAAGATCGCAAAATGATAATTACGTCAGGCTCCACTAAGCTTACATTGCAATCGACTAATTGCGAGTCTATGCATTAATGTTTATGGGCATTTACTACTAATAGTTTTAACTATTTTACTGGTCATCTACCCGTAACGTGCTATAAAATCTCTAAATGGCTCATACCTGTAAACTGCTTACGTTCAAAGGTTTCTTAAACCTTTGCAATTGTGAAATGAAATTAGTAGCTCAACATCATGGTTGAGTAGTTAAGGAGAATTACAAATTACACTAAAGTGCCTCTTGTAACTATGTTTGTCATGGATTAGGAGGATGAAAATTGGACGAAATTGCACTGTAATCGAGCTTTTGAAGGTTAATTTTAAAAGTGAACAATTGCCATGATTCTAGTTAGAGTGATTGCTGTGGAATGCATGATGATAATGGACTATTTACAAAAATAAAAGAGAGTAATAGTTTAAACTCGCAATTATTTTTCTAAGTTAGCCAATAAACACACCTATACACATTTTAGAAACAATCTCACAAATATGGCTATAAACTATCTAAATAACTAAATAACAGTAACTGCTATGTTATGCGTTCATCAATCAGCACTCAAGTGATTGCTATCAACCTATAATTCATGCTTGTCCTTTAAACACCCACTAATGTCAACCGACCAATAGCGTAGCACTACCGGTATAATTCGTCATAATAATGTCTATTAAGTCATTTTGAAATGTTTTATCATCTATTATGGTCTGCCAATAAAACTGCTAAAAAAACTTTGTGACTAATTAAGACACAAAATATAAATAAAAAAAAAATCTATTTATCTTTTTTTTTAATAGAATGTCATATAGACGGATTGTGGACAACTCAATAGCAAAATGAAGAAGGTATGACATATGCTAGACCTACTTCTATGTGAGACTCCGTTCCCTGTCATCAAACAAGACTTTTTAATTAGTACATTCGTTTCAACCAGTAAAGACATACATATAGTATTGCTAAGAATGACTTCACATATGTATATTATTAACTACTACTATTTTTTTTATTTAAACCATATTAAATGCTGTATGCTTCAGAAATATTTTATGATTCTTTAAACTAAAGTATCTCCCACATCAGCACTTTTTACACCAAAACTACCCATGTTTTCAACTATTTATTGTCGTCTTTGTCCATCCAAAGGTTGCCTGTAAGAGATTGCTTTTAGCGATAAGGCCGCCCTTTGGGCATATACATTAGATGAACTATTCCTTGTAAAATAATTTATATATTATGGTGTACAATAAAGTTTATTCTATTCTATACATATGTAGTTTGTCAGTATTCAACTGACGACTTGTAACATGAGAAAACTGCCTTGAAATTGAAGCTTTAGGTAAAATGGACGTTAGGTACGTCCATTTTACCTAAAGCTTGTTAAACAGTTTATAGGCAACGTTTAGCCTGTTATTCTATGCAAGTCTTGTATTACCTAAGCTGAATTTCTATTTGAGCGTTCTCACCTCACGTATTCAATTGAATTAGATTAATAATAATTTGAGTCACCTCACATACATTACGGCCGTCTGCTCCCAAGTAGGCAGAGCCTTTACTATGGTAACCAGACTGCTGATAAACATACTTAAATATTACTAAGTACATAATATCATAAATAAATTACACCCAGACACAGAACAAATGATCGTGCTCATCATGCAATTATTTATCATAGGCTGGAAACAAACCCACGACTTCTGGCTCAACAGTCAGGCCCACTAACCACTAAATCAGCACAGTCATCGTACGTAATATCCAAAGGTAAGATGCCTTTTCTCTTTGTAAAGGCTGTTTACCTATTCTTCACTGCTCCGACTTACCTCTGATTGATTTCGAGATCCAAAATCCCACTAATATTATAAATGTGAAAGTTTGGATGGATGGATGGATGGATGTATGTTACTCTTTCACGCAAAAACCATTTGCGATGAAACCGATTGCGATGAAACTTGGTATGTAGATAGTTGGAGACCTGGATTAACGAACGCATATATATAACTTTTCATCCCGATATTCCTACGGGATCGGGACTTACACGGGTGAAACCGCGTGACGATGCTATAATACATAATTCACGCGAAATTTTTGGTAGGCAGTAGTAGGTGTAATTGCATCTCTATTATAATTGGTAGAGAATATTTGTAAGAGAAAAAACACACTTGTTACCTACATAATCGAATTAGCGACATCTCGAATATGAGATGAATAAAGCAGCCAGTAATAACAAAAACAAACCATAATAAACTAATAACAATATTTACAAACAGTACAAAACTACCTAACAAACCACAATTGCCTCCTTACTCGCATACGATAAATTTTTATCGATAAAAAGGAAAAATAAAGCGGGTTCTAGAACGTATCAAATCGGGCCACGTGAATACGACCAGTAAATCTTGCGCGTAAATGAACACGTCCGTACAACGATCGGATACGATACATCTCCGGCTGAGACGGCCTGACCGGCATAAATTGCCCGAAGACGCAGCAACCGATGCGCAACAAATTTATTGTTACGACTACTGTATCGTGTACCGTATATGGAGTTTATAAAGAGTTGAATAAGGTTTGTATTTATTGGTGGATCAACACGTGTAGGAAAATGTGGATTGTGTACTCATTGATGCTCTTCTTTGTCGTATCGAGCACGTATTAGTAAACTCCAAACGTCGACTGTATACAGGTTTTCAAATACCCTATCCACCGTAGTTTACATAAATCACTGAACAAAGCTGCTAACATAATTGTATTAAATAATATGATTATCTATTTAACCAAACAGCGCTTGACTCCCTCCCACCTAAAGCGATACCAATATTCTGTAAATCGCTATATCATCTATTTCTAAACTTCCTAAATAAAAGTTCAGTTTTCAGTTTAACACCTCTCAAACAATATAATCCTCTATTCAACGCCGCGACGATTCTATCCACAGTACTTTGCATATTTCAGTAACGTTATTATCAAAATAACTGAAAACGTTTCACCAAATCGTAAAACTCAACAAGCCGAAACAAATCTGCAAGTCCCGTGAACTGAAATCTCAAGTTAGACGTCTTTAATTCGAAATTCGTTGACCTTTGGCTCAAATAAACCATTCGAGAGAACATTTGAATGAATGAGTGAACGCTTTATTTTGTTAAAGGTCACGCGGTTTCCGATTAATAAATAGAACTTCGTTCAGTGCTTACTGTGACAGACACTTTGACATAACATTTTTATTTTTACTTTGCGTGAGCCACACGTAGGTTCTTTAATCCAAATATAATTTATTTATAATATTAATAATGGTATCTTGTCTATTGCACTCTACCGTGTCTATTGCATTTATTCCTGAGTACAAAACGGGCCTGGGTAACTAATATGAATATAATAATATGTGTAACATTAAATTGTTTTAATGGCAATAACACTTTAGTGTGACCATCTTCAATAAAAATTCGGGCCCGCAAAGGTAGATTTCGTGTTTTGAGATTTTTTTTGAAAATCTGCTCCCTAGTCCCCATTGGGGAAATAATCCCCATTCACGAACTTAACCTTTATTATTGCCCTGTTGATTTGTCGTCCAGGTTTGAAAGCAATCGGTGCATAATTGCGACCTCTATCGTGCCAGTAAAATTGAGGTACATACATATATACATATATATATATTTATATGAACTTTTTAACTGGCGGTTGTTTTGGGGTCTAGGGATCATAACTAGACCTCCTGTAAAGATTTTTTTGGAAATTTCGACAACTGGTACAAAACCAATAGGTAGACTTTATTTCGAAATCTACCTAATACTATATTACACCATCTAAATCTGTAATTTTTTACATTGAAAACCCCCAAACAAGTTTAATTCTAGACTATCACAAACTTAACACTTTAAAAAGTAGTAGAAGAGAAATGAAATGGTTTGTAGGAGGATTTTTTTTTTAAATAACCATTGCGTTATCCTAGAAAAGATAACTTAAAAAATATTTGATATAAAAGAAATGATAATATAAGAACAAGGCTATATTCCTTTGATCCCCATAATACCTACTGAAGGCTTTGATCATATTTACCATAGATGTTTGATCAGCGTAAAAACAAATGGCACAAACAAAACTGAACTTAAAAACAGTTTTAGGTGTAGGGAAAAACTGCTAACACTATGGTTTAGAAACGCAAAGAAGGCATGAAATGTCGTACTTTCGATAAGTGTAATAGTTTTATGATAGCTTTAATTTTTAAGGCATAATAATGACCCTGTTACTGTAACAAACGATAATTTAAAAAGTTTGTTGTTTTTGAAATACGTAGCTTGAGTACCTGACATTTACACTATCGCGAGCGTGCGTGTGGAACAGGTAGCACGAGTCTAATACGCTCCGTTACGTTGTGATAAGTAATAAACTAAAGACGCTTTAGATTGCAGTTTTTATATAAAACTATTACAACATACATTTACAGGAAAATTCATTGTATTGTGTGGTTTATTATTACCTAACATATTAATAAAGATAGTAAATTAAATAATTATAAATTACTAACTTAAGTTATAAGATTTACTTCCAGTCTATGGATAACATTCTGAAATAAGAACCTTATTATTGTTATTAATTACTTAAATCCATGCACGTAAAGTATGTAGAACTAACTAAACTAACGTAAAGTATAGATAACGTGGGTGAGCCATGCTATGGCACGTATAGGCCGGCTCAACCGGAGTGAAACCACAGCCTCACAGAAAACCGGCAGTAAAGCAATGATTGAATTTCTTTTCACCGAGTGAGTGAGGTAACCGGAGGCCCTAACCCTTCCTTCTCCCCTCCTCTCCCCCTCTTCCCCGTTCCCCTACTCCCACCTTAAAGGCCGGCAACGCACTTGTGACTCTTGAGTTGCAGGTGCCCATGGGCAGCGGTAGTCATTTACCATCAGGTGACTCGTCTGCTCGTGTGCCGCCTATTTCATAAAAAAGTGCCACTACGTGATTTTTGTAGGGGATCGTGTATCAGTGGTATATTTCATATAAGACTTAAGGTATTACATAAGTTGGTTTTACTTGAAGTCAGTAAAAAGAAATGTTTAGCACACCTGTTTTTTTTTTTAGATTTAGAACCTCACACTTATGTTCAATTGATATGTGAACATCAAGCAAACCAAACATATACGCCTGTTTATAACCTGGGTGACATAACTTTGTTGGTCGGACGGTCAAACACAATTCATTTCTCAACACCAAAACGTCTACCAAAAATCAGAAAGGTAATATATAATTTAAAAAAATAAAGTTCAATTTAAAATCTTTTCTGTTAAATGGAAAGATAAAATCACTACTAGCCCCGGTCAAAATGTTCCTAAACAAATAAAATAAAAGGGTAAGAATCGATTTGAAAATTTGAAAGTGAAATTTTCAACTGTATACTTAATTGGGGAAAAGCTACGAACATTTCGGAACATTGGAAACCCTTCTAAATAGTCCTGGTGATTATACTGTACAAATTGCATTGCGTACGACGTTGCCCTGAGGACTAAACAATCGAAATTTAAAGAAGATTTTTGATCTAATCGACTTTTGGGTAGGTATCGATTTATGTTAATTTTCTTTATTGGTTTAATGTTTTAGTAACTTAGTTATTAAGCATGGACATCATTCTACTATTATAATTTCTATTGTTAGATTATTTTACTTCATTAGTAGCTTGTTGGTCGATTTTCGTCCACAATTCATTATTTTTTTAATTATTTCATTAATCAGTATAATTCGAACTGGCATTGTTTGTTAGCTTGTTTGTTAACTTTCAATACATGACAGCTTTAGCTTATTGTAGTGGTTTTCACATAATTTAAATAGAAAAAAATATCTGACCAAATTTTTTTTGTTATCACTACAACTCGTTAATAGCTATAAAATGGTTCTTAATAACTATTTTGTCTTGCCTGTGCCTCCTCCTACCACACCACTATGCTTTATTAACTTTTGAACTATCGCATTCCATGATATAATTATGCGTTACTTGGAAATATGATTCACTGAGACTTCAACAGGAGTTCATCTTCACATTCTAAACGCTCCAGCTGTGGAATGAGCGAGACTACAGTATGAGGTTCTTCAAGAAAAGGTCGTACAGATTTTTAAGGGTTGACAGTGTAAGTGTCAACAAGCTTCAGTAACCACCTGCTATCAGACGGGCCATATGCTTGCTTGCCACCGACTAAAATAATTAATTCAATTAACCTAATTCTTATTTTTCGTTTGTAAGTTATGTAAAAAAACCTTTCTCTCTACCTCTAAGTGAAGAGTTAAATTGAAGATCAATTAGTGATTAATAGAATTGTGGTAGTCATATATGTAATTATATATTAGACAGTTTCCTCATTAGGATGGAAAACATTTATATTCACCAGAAAACCGTTTGCCCCGAGCACGAAGGCAACACAAATCAAGTTAGATTTCGGATACAACTTGTTTCGAGTACAAATTAATGTTGAACCTTTCAATTAACAAAATTGTCGATTGTGCGTCGAATCTGAAATAACTTAATGTACACATTGTCTTGTTATAACAGTACATAGAGGACCAAATTTTGAAGAAAATGCTTACTGTTATGCCCTAATAAAAATCATCCATTTTTAGGGTTCCGTTCCTCAAAAGGAAAAAAAGGAACCCTTATAGGATCACTTTGTTATTGTTGTTTGTTTGTTTGTCTATCTGTCTGTCAAGACCTTTTTCTCAGGAACCCGTGGACGCATCAAGTTGAAATTAATACCTTAAAGCTACAAAAAAAATTAACGCTAAGCGTCTGATTGCTCAACTGTGCTTAAATGCAGTTATATAACTGCATTTAAGCACAGTTTAGTTAGTACCAATTTTTGTGTGAATCTGTGGTATAGTATACCTATAATCGAAGACTGCATATTTAAGATCAACTTATCCTTGAGAACACTTGCAAAGTGCGAACTAAATTCTCAATATTATTGCTACAACTCCCTTATTGGTTGAGATTACCGCTTCCTTGTTCTTCAAGTACCAATACCGGTACTAACATGTACCAGACTAATTGAGTTTGAACACTTAATTAAGCTGTGCGGTGCGCTAGCATTAAGTAAAGTAATAACACTATTCTTGTAGTTCAGGAGCTGACGGTAAATCACTTGTAAGTAGTTTTAGCCGTCGAGTTAGGAATTAGGGAAATGGGTAATGTTTTAGTTTTGTTGTGTACGAGAATGTGTAATAACCCGAATGAAGATTTATTTTTAAATAGAAAGTTTGTATTCTTCTGACTATTCTAATGCGGGTTGCCTGTACATATTTCTTTAGGTTCTTTAAAAAGCTGCGGTCATGTGGAGAAAGTGCAAATATAATTAAACAATAATAAGTGAAATATCGAAAATCTGTTCTTTACCTGTTAACTATTAACACGTTAATACATTAAATACACCTCATCTTGTGTGTGTAGTACGTTGCCAACCCTTTACAGCGCTATCCTAATAAAGCTAAACAAATCAGGTCATGGTTCCTACGTGTATTTAGATTCCAGTCACAATATTATAATCTATCAATCTTTCTTGCTCTATTCATGTCTACAAGATAGAAAAGAAAGAAAAGGCAATAACATAATATTGCATGATAAGACACGATATCTGTCCAAGATTTGAACATACAAACTCCCTGTAACCCATGGTACCGTTTATTGCTACGAGGTAAATGGAA
This sequence comes from Callimorpha dominula, assembly GCA_949752705.1. Lineage (NCBI taxonomy): Eukaryota > Metazoa > Arthropoda > Insecta > Lepidoptera > Erebidae > Callimorpha > Callimorpha dominula. The sequence goes on along the minus strand of OX457008.1, from coordinate 3,565,262 downwards.
TATTCATTATTCTCCACCAACTACTGCTTTTAGTTTATGTACCAATATTTTGCTATTATTCATTGAAATGTTTAACTATTGAGAAAACTCATTATTGTGCAAGCTATTTTCTACTTTTAATTGAGAACTTTTAAACAAAAAACCTTTCTGCCCTACAGCCCATTAATACGTACCATTTAATATTATAGGAATAAAGATACTTAACAGCGTTTATCACTTTTGAGTGAGTATTTTTTTAAATCAATTTTCAAAGTATATGGAAATAATAATGTATTGGATCTATTGTCCGCCCATTGTACTCTATTTTTAAGCCATGATCTGTTTCAATTAATTTCAATTAATGGTGTACAATAAAGAATAATCTATCTATCTATTATTATGCGTATTCTTAAGATAATAAAACAAATACTTTATTTTATTTTTACGTCCTATGAGTATATGCATTGATAGATAAATGTGTTACGTTTATAAATACGACAAAAATATAGACTTTTATAAGTTAAGTCAACGTAATTATTTATATAAACATAAAATAACTCTTAAAACGGGGTAAACACTTTTAAAAATGCAATACACTAAAGTTTACCATAGTATTATAGTTTTCAATTTTCAATATTATTCCACATTATCGAGGATGACCTCTTTTTATAAGATTTTGCTTATGTTCTAGGGAGTACAATCCAAGTTAGAGGACCTTCATCGATCAAATTGTTATGGAGTTTCTCTATCATATTTAGAACCACGTAGTCTGGAAATATTACTTGGTACTCTTAATAGGCTTCGTATTACGCGGAACTTATTATAAAATAGGCGATACATTACCGCAGCCTCTTTCTGTGGCATGAATATAGAAAAATTAAAATCTTTGAATTTGTTTCAAACATAGGGGAGGTTAATAATTTATAACAGTGTATAACTAGCCATGTAGAAGAAGTAAATCTATACGTAAACGTGGAGCAACATACTTGTGACTCTTGAGTTGCAGGTGCTCATGGGCGACGGTAGTCACTTACTATCAGGTAACCCGTCTACTCGTTTGCCCCTATCCCATAAAAAAATATATATGAATAGAATGTGCCACGATGTATTGGAAAGTTCCAGGGTGATTTCGATTTTTCGGAAGATGTCGCCATCTCTCTAAAAAATACGTTCGGGTATGTAAGACGCATGCGTTGCGGTATGAACGGAGTTTTTAGTTGAGCAATCAGCGAGTAAACAAAGCGATAAGTGTTAAGTGTGATAAGTGAATTTAAGAAGTGAGAATGAATAATAATTGTGATGTTGTTTCTTTCTCTATGAATTATTGCAGTAAATTGTGCTTATTTTAAAAGAAACGCTTTTTTATTTTTACAATTTAATTTAGCATCTTAAAAGTTTTCTTATTAATATAATTTTGTGCCGTTTTTTTTTTCATATTGTGGCGACTTCCACATACAGTAAAAACATGCTCCAACATCATCTAGCAAAGACGAGCTGAACTACGAAGTAACTCCTCATTCTGCATCGCGCTATGAAAGTTCTCGCACCGATTAGTATTGTAAATACAACTTCCCAACATCAACCGTTGGGCAGCGGCCCGCCAGGCATGATCACCTCGCCTGGTTGGAGGATCCTCCCTTTGTGTAGGAGGGACATAACACCCGGTCCTCCACAATATCATTATAATCTAAGCCTAAAATATTTTTCAAATGTTAATAAGATTTTCAGACATACAGCAGAAGAACGATGTTCGAAAGTACGAGTATGTTATTTTTTCTCAGAAAATTTTAAAATTTTAAAATTAAAGTTGAACTAATTAAGTAGTTCCTTCACTAGTGCGACTTTAGTACGTATTCTGAAAGCGCAGGAAACTTCGCACATCGCAGGAATTCCCGACTTCAATAAATAATTTCGAGGAATTTGTATGCTGTGCTTTTAGTGCACTTATATGTATCCACGCGGAGTCATGAAAACGATCTGGGTTGATTGATGCGGTGCTTTACCTCTTTAGAAATACAGGATAAGTTTCAAAATTTGTTTTCATGCTCCACAAGATAAAACATAAAATGTCTACTTAAGTTAATAAATAGAAAATAACTATAGGATCGTTATGAATGTGAATAGTTACCGAAGATAAAGTAAGTATAAAGAAAAGATGTTCTGTGAATGTTCTGGAAGCATAACATACGCATCCAGAAAAAATACTTTTCCCGACTGTTTTATAAAGTACAATAACTTTCTGTTTACACGACGTTTTAATAACTTATACTATGATGTCTGATGGCGTCTGATAGTTTGGCTCAAAGAGTGAAGACACATCGTGAGTGTCAGACAAAAATGATGTGAAAACGAAACAGATTAACCCAATTTTTTTTAAAGAACTATGTATTTGTATAACTACTAATATAACGTACGTATATACTAATAATACCAAAACATTGCGATTAAATAAATGTATAAAAGGTTATTTTTTAAGTATTTAGTTATTTTAGAATGCCACCACCATTTCCAATTCGTACCTAAAAAAATAAACAAGAGACATCTTCAACAATCATCATCGTATTTCAACCAATTTACACATAACCTCAACAAATTATATACTTAAACTTTCCTCATGAATTGTTCTAGCTATTGGTGAAAACCGCATGAAAATTCGTTCAGTAGTTTTTGCGTTTATCGTGAACAGATAGACAGACGCAGCGGGGACTTTGTTTTATAATATGTAGTGATAAGCGATAAAGACAAGTGTTAATAACATGTTAATACACTTCACTGACATTATACGTTTCAAATATACTACATTCTTAAAGAAACGAAATACTTCCATCGCCATAATGACAAACCTTTTGTTTCATATCCTAACATGGATCCTCGGTTCATTCTCGGTCACAAGAAAAGTACAACTTCTTTCTTAAATTATAACCATTCTCATTTGCCGACGAGGAAAGACTATTTTAGTCCAATTCAACCAACACAGATATGTGCGTTCAGCTCAGAAAACTGTAGGCCTTAAATTTCAGAATATTATAATAATAATAAGGTTTTTATTTCAGAACAACAAAGTACCCATAAAGTGTTAGTATTACATTAAATTATTACTTATTATCTAGTGTTAGTACTAATCACCCTCTGCATAAAGTGTTTTATAATCTGAGAGTTAAAACTGTCCGCTATTGTTTCCAGGATGCTGTTTAGACTATCTCTCACCCTTCTCAGCAATGAAGCTGTTTTTTTGCACAATGCACAGTCTCAACAAAAACGCAGCACAAAAAGTATTGATATTCAGATACCGGTCTTGAAATTACTAGTGTCTAGTGCCGTTGTCACATGCAAGATAAGATTAAATATGCACTCAAACACCATGGTGTGCTCAACAGAACACAAAAAGTACTAGGTACTAGTCTAGGCCCAAGTTTAGCCCTATATAGAGTACTATTGTTACTACATTTGGTTTTAAGCCTTGCTTTAGACTTTAAAAAAAATTACACGGTTGTCAACGGTAAATGGCATCCTTGGTGTTGCTTGGTGCTTTTTTTAGATAGGACGATTATTTTTTTTGCCATCTTAAGATTAATAAAACAACTTAAGGTTAAAATATTCAGGCACCGTTCAATCACACAACTATTCTGCCTAAAAATAACTTCATTTTGACTTATTAATGTACAATTAATCAAAGTGAAGACATAAAAACAATATAAATTGGAAGTTAAAAAACTTTAAAACTACCCATCAACATATAAAACATATTTTGTTGAATAAACATACCACTAACTACAAACCGAAGCACATATTTCAACAAAATTCCTTCAGCCAGTTTCAAACAAGTTCATAATCTCGTTTGGGACCTGCAAAGAAGGCGACAGTGACGGCGTACAACCTAACAAGTTTAGTGGGAAACTCACACGTATAGTGAGGTGTTTCTAATGTATCAGATTACAAATAGCGCATGTTGTGTGAACATTTCCTTTGACGAAGTAAACAATTAATGGAAGCTGGAGGCTTGTTATACATTATTGTTGTAGTATATTCATTTAAATTAACGAGTAAGGATAGAAATGCAATGTAAATAATATATTCATGTTATTAAATATTATTTTCTACATAGAAACGTTCCCCCTTTAATATACTACCCGCTGCCCATGACTTCGTTCGCGTGGAAATTTTGGTGAAATCTATCTAACGGGGACCGTGCATTTTGTCAAAAAAAATGTAGCTTATGTGCTATTCCAGATTATACCTTTCTCTGTGCCAAATTTCATCATGATCCGTTCAGCCGTTTTTGCTTAAAATAGTAACAAACATCCACACGTCCAATCTCATAAACTTTTGCCTTTATAATATTAATAACTTTATAAGATGGTGTCTAATAATTTGGCTGAAAGAGAAAGACATGCCATTAGTGTGAGAGGGTCAGACAAAAATGATGTGAAAACGAAAGAGATAATTTTTGAATTATGCAAATTTTTTTTAGCATAATGTTGAGTTAATTACTATCTATTTACCATATCCAAACAATGTCAGACATCGTCGCGACATAACTTATGTCACAAGTGGACTGGTGGAGTGCGCCCGAATTGATTGCTACAAACATTAACCTAATTTTAGGCCCCGACGTGAACGTATTTATTGGTCGTATTTCGTCCATGTTATTAATTGACTTTATTTCGTTTTGGTTGTTTGATTTTAGGCTGAATTGGTTTAAGGTCTGATAAATAATGGTTGGAGAGAATTAGCCCTGTACCTCTGTTGGCAAGAAATGCTCAATTCACATACGAGTATCTGTGTGTGTTAATCTATAACAACCAAGGAAAATGTATTTCAATTTTCTTGGTTGTATGTAACATAATGACTGTGATGCAACAACATAGTTTACACTATAAAGTTTGTTTTATATTATATTATTTACAATACTTTATAACATCACACTAATCCCACTAATATTATAAATGTGAACGTTTGGATGGATGGTTAGATGTTTGTTTCTCTTTCACGCCAAAACTACTGAACCGATTGCAATGAAACTTGGTATGTAGATAGCTGGAGACCTGGATTAACATATAGGCTACTATTTATCCCGATTTTTCCACGGGATAGGGACTTAGCGGGTGAAACCACGGGGCGCTGCTAGTATTATAAATGTGAAAGTTTGGATGGATGGATGAATAGATGTATGTTTGTTACTCTCTCACGCAAAAACCACTGAACCGATTGCGATGAAACTTGGTATGTAGATAGCTGGACACCTGGATTAACGCATAGGCTTAGACTTTTTATCCCGATATTCCCAATCGATCGGGACTTACGCGGGTGAAACGCTGCTAGTATTAAATAATGCTTCATCATGTGCCCTTTTCCCAATTTTCATTAGGGTCTGTGTAACATTGCAAAGGGTTTTGGCTGGTTTCTTTTATGGTCGGCCGCCTGCCTGACGCCAACCGTCCTTAGTCGTTTAAGGATGGGAAAGAAGGATAAATTTGTATAAGGAAAGATGGGTAGGGCGAGGGAGCTAGGGTAAGGGATACCGCAAGTCTCGAATGGGGAACGGGACTCAGACTGCAGTAACTGGCAGAGGCCAGGGTTGCGTACCCGAATCTCCCGAATTTCCTGTGACTGCAACACCAGCTGACATCATCATTAGATAATGCTTATAGCGCCAAGTATGTGCCCCATGGTGCGTGTGATGCCTTATTAACACGTCATAGTAACTGTTTTAGTTTGTAGTCTGGTTATCAATTGTTGTACTTGTTTACTTCCCATTTACTGTTTGATTCTATTGCATCGATCTATCATTGTAAATGAAAACGATTATTTAATAAATTCTGATCATGAAAGACCAGACGAAGTACAAGCAAGTGCGTAAGTGATGATTGATCTTGAAATTTCAACCTAAAAATATTTATTGCCATAGTTACTTTCGATAATAGACTCCAATATTCTTTATACTCACAATTTTGCGAAGTGTGAAATATTTCATTTCAATATATCATAAATGAAATACATTTTCTACAATAGCGTTTTTACTACTATTTGTAGGTAGTTACCACAGACTCCAAATTAATGCTTACGAAAAAAAATAATCAGAAGAAAATTTCCCTCGAAAACCTGAGCATAATACGTCGTCTGAAAAGGCTTTCAAAGGCTATGCACGTCTGAACGTGGCTTTGTGTCATGTAATGATTTTTTTTTATAGAGAGCTCCTTTACTTCATATGAGCGGTTCATTACCCGAGATAAGGCTCCTGTTCATGTTATTTTCAGACTTCATAGTTAGTCGGTTTGAATATCATATCAATATATAATATAAGGATAAGTTCAATTATAGAATGAATGAAATTATGAAACATTGTCATAACATAACATAAGCAACGCGTCTTTTGTTCCGGTAGAGATAGACAAAGTTGTAGAATAGGTTTAATGCACGTTTTGTCATCTTACGTTAAGCTGGGAGACATTATGAGGTACAATTCCAAAAACCGGTACTATAACGAAGTATTTCTTGATAGAAAATGCAAATGCACTTGAAGTGAATCGCGCTAAGTACTTTTTTGCTGTTCGTGTGGAAACCCCCTCAGGCCGTCACCCCACCGGGGTTTTCAACGGGGCGGTGTGTTGTGATTGAACTACTAAAACCACACGGTGTACCTTATTGCGCTTGAAATAAGACAGATCCGGGAACAACTTTCTTTAAATACAGATCCCTCCAAGCGCCTGCCCGCAAATGCGCGGGCATTAACTTCTGGTAAAAACCTCTTAATTGCGTGAAGTTCAGCCACACGCGGACGTCACCTCCTCGCGGGAAAACCTGTCACGTCCACCCACAAGCACACTCAGGGTGGCGTGAGGTACTGGAAAGCGCGCCTCCGCCGCGTTGCCCGGCTTGCTGAAAAAATTTGAACACAAAAGGTAATGGATTTTAAAACGTCAGAATTGAAATAATTCTTCAGATTAGGTTGTTCATTGATACGTCGTGAGATTCTGACGGTGCTGAAGACATTCTGCTGCGAGACCTTTACACAGTAGTCAGTACTATATTTATAAGTAAAGGCATTAGAAAATTTTAACGGATAATTCTATAGTTCCAGGACGGAAGATGTTAGGGGATTATTGCAACCAGTTTTAAAAACCATTGTCTGTCTGCTCTTGATCTACACGTTGTTTTGTCGTTGTAGTGTCGCGGTGAAAGCGATACCAAGCCAATTATACTATATATTCTATCAATCAATCCCGGAATCAATCGCACATCTTGTTTTTGAGCGAACAAAATACTGTCCGGATATAACAACGTGAGGGTGACAGGTTACAAACCCATCTACTGAAACCCCACCCCAACGAAGCCTATTATTTGATTAAATGTGGCTGAACAATAAAATTTGCTTCTCTGACATTATATTAAAACAGGTTATATCTAAAGGTATTTCATTCAACACCAATATATTAAGTTTGTAATATATAATAGTCAGGCTTCATATCTTTAATGAAAATGAATATATTTTATTAATATTTCTTTGATGTATTCATAATTGTAAACATGGTATATTGTACCGAAATATAATAACATTAATTTTATTAAAACGAAGAATTGCAATTAACTTCAAACCGCCAATAAAGCAGTCTACCTCAACTTAGAACTAATAAATAAAGCTCATTAATACTCTGTCTGTAATTTGATAAGTAGTGATTTATTGAAGACCTAACACGTTGCCGATTCGATTAGTAATAACAATCGATTTTATTTAAGAGGAAGTTTTTATAGATTGAGAAAGTAATGAACTCAAATTAAAAAAATTTAGATAAACTATATACTTTTCTAACTGGGCGTTTTAAAGTTTAACAAACGCTACGTCTACGCTCGAAGTTGTGACAGTGTGGGTAGCAGTTAAAGCATTATTATTTTGCCACCGCCAATATCTATCTATGCTCTCAAGTAATATTATTGTGTATTAGTAATAATTATGTTCTCATGTTAAGTGAATTGTATTATAATTCTTAATTAGAATAAATATCAAAACCCAACAAACCCGTGCACAGTTACGTTCTCAAACAACTGTCAAAAAATAAATAAACAACTGGACAGAGTATAATTAAAACTAGAAATCGCCTATTGGTCGACATTCGACCATTAGCAATATTGAATACTTGAATTGATACAGGTATAAGAAGAACCGTCATGAAGAATGTCATTGTATAGACTATATGTACCATGACGGGTCAACATAGTCTGGACACTTGTAGCGTAATGTAGCTGTTTTCACATAAGTTGACGCGATCTCCACTTCAGTACTCGTCTACCATAGCGGTTATCGGTTCTGCGGGTAATGTGGCAAATACAAATATTTTAACTAAACGGGAATCAATCGCGCGAACCTGATGTTATATAAATAGCAAATAAAGAAACAACGCATTTATTTAGTTTACACAACAATTTTATTTAAATAATGCTCTAATGTTTTAATAAAACAGAACTAGTTTAATGAATACCATAATCATCATCCTCCGCGCCTTCTTCCAACTAAGTTGGGGTCGGCTTTCAGTCTAACTACGATACGGCCGAACTTCGATATTTTACGTGAAGCGACTGCCATCGGACCTCCACAACCCGAGTACCTACTAGGCGATATCGAAATTCTGTAGTTAGACCAGGTTGTCGGACTTTGTAGGGCTCCAACTACCCGTAACGAATGCCACAGATGTTTGTGTGGCACCCGGGACCGACGGTTTAACGTGCTCTCCGAGGCACGGAGGGGTCTCAATGTGTTAAGAAGAATAGTCACCCATCCTAGACTGACCTGGCTATTGTTACTTAACTTTGTAATATGCTAACCTACTCGGTTACTACTTAGCCACGAGCCCATTAATGAAAACATTAAGCAAACAAGATTATGATACTACCTTAGTGTAAAACTTCATCATGATACAGTGACATATCATGCTGTTAAAATTGTTCAGTCCTCCGAGCTAGTCGCACATCTGACGTGAGAAATTTTCAATTCGACAGCGGATGGACAATCAGATATATTTTTGGATTGCTGTAGTGATTTTGATATGGAAAAAAAATCCATGAGCCTTATCCAATAGCAATATTGAATACTAGCTGTTCCCCACGGTGTTTCTCGCGTAAGTCCAGGTGTCATAATAAAAATGGCTTATGTGTTAATCAAGGTCTTCGGCTACCTACATATCAAGTTTCATCGCTTCCGGTTTAATAGTTTTGCGTGAAAGAGCAATAAACATCCATATATTCTCACAAACTTTCACGTTTATAATATTAGGATAGATGTAGGTAGGTATAATTGACATGTTTAATATAACGCGTAGGTACAAAAAATAATCGAACGACATACTTAAAAACAAAATTTTACTAGTGCTTAATAATATTGTTTCAATTTTAATACCTATTTCAATACACAATAGAAATCATTCGTTCAAATTCTGTGATAATCTACACAGAAATTTAATATGAAATAGTAATTCTACGAATTATTAAATTGTAAATGGGTATCAACGATCTTCCAGCGGACATTAATCATGTTTACAACGCAAATAATTGTCAGCGGACATTGGAGTATGAATTGAGACAAAGATTCGTACGGTACGTGCGGAATTGGCTCCGCATCCGGCCGACACTATAGTGGCTCTATGGGGCCTACTACGTGTTTACTTTAAATATTTAAAACGACTCGGCCAAAATATATGCTATCTCAGTTCCCCTCACTAAGTTATTCAAATTGGAATGAAATGCAAAATAAATTGTGCCAAAACGTGTTGGGTACTCATGAAAAAACCTCGGCCTAAAATAACCAACCTCGTCGATATAGTGAATATGGCTGGCGTTAGCTGTATCTGCTGAAATATAAAAGAAGAAATTAAAACATAAGTAAAGAAGCTTACAATTTGAATGTGGAATAGTTGACAAATCTAAAAGGGGACAGTTTATTAACCAACTCCTTGGAAAGAGCTGCTAAGTATCTGTGCGATAATCAGGTATATGTGATATAAATCAATTATTTAAACCATTTTCCGAGTGTAATTTTGCTATTTGCAACTCTTCTATTTTTTTTTCATAAGCGGTGCAGTGGTAAAGCAAAAGAATCCGATCTCCGATCATTGGAAATATTAGCATCGGTCTGGTTTTTTTTATCTATATTTTGGGTACATTTCCCTTGTTCTAGACCTATATTACAATACTTATCTTTGGGCCAAAACCTGTTTTTTATTTGATTATGGACTTTGTAGACTAGGAACTATCCTATGCTTGGCCTAGAAGGGGACAGTGAGTAATATATACCACAATAAAAATATATAACAACTCCCTTACTGTGACATATGTATGTATCTCGAAGAGCTCCCTTTTTTCTAAAGCATCCTCTAAAGAATTCTACCTAAATTAGTGTAAAAGAAATAACAGAAACTCTGAAATCAGAAATAAAAACCATTGGTATCTACAACTGTAATAAGTCCAGTAATCATTGCCGCGCTTAGCAGACGATTAAATACAGATTTTCTTTTCCAAAGAGGGAGGTTGCTCTGGCTTTCTGTTTTATAATTTTATCATCTTAAATATTTCCTCGTTCGTCTCTCGGCGCGGTTCTTTGTGCTGAAAAAAATCCTCTTGAACTGAGTAATCATGCAACGCCTTATCTCTATGTTGTGCTATATTAAAATACTATTTACTGTTCATGTAACTCTTGTATACTCTTCTGAGTAACTCATTATTAATAAAGATTGATGCTGACACAAATAATGGTTTTAATTTTTTATTCCTTAAATGAAATTTAGTTTTTAATTTGTTTTGCAAACTTTTTAATCGACTTTAAAAACGAGGCAAAAAATAACAACCACGTTGATATTAATATTTTATTCTTTCCCTTGCTGAATATTTTTTGGAGTATTTGTTATGGGATCTTTCCTCATCGTTTATTAACCCATATAGGTTTTAATAGAAACGGCTTATGTGTGTATACATATATAAATTAAGAAATACTTAGATCTACCCCGATAGGTGAGAAATTAAGGTAATTCAATTTCTTGTGGCAGGTTTATTAGTGTTGTGTTATTTTTATAACTAAGTTCCTTGGCGCACTTTACACTTCAGACGATCGGCGGATCGGGGCTAGACGGGAAAAAGTCTAATTGCAAGGAATACGCCATCTGTATATTCTGCGCGATACTACTGTTGTATATACTATATTATATTTACTATATTTTGATACAATTTCTTTAATCGATTAAATTTATTTATATTATAGCGAAACGGACTACGTTGCAACCGGGTGTCTCAACCTCACGCGTTTTTTTGTATAAAAAACCGGCCAAGTGCGGACTCGCGAGCCGAGAACTAAATATTTACGGTTTTCGCAATTTTTCCTTTATCTATGCTATAAGACGTTGCTTTGTACCAAATTTCAAGATTCTGAGTTCACGGGAAGTACCCTGTAGGTTTTGATTCCCTTGCGAGTGTCGAAAATTTGCAGAAATTTGCGGTATCTTTTGATTGCGTTGGCTTAGCAGTTTGATTTTTACAGCTCGAAGGGATAGTAGACCTGAGTATTTGACATAAATTCCAGCTTGATACCTCCACGCAGTTCTGAGAAAAAGGGTCTTCACAGGCAGACAGACGGACGGACGAACAACAAAGTGATCCTATAGGGGTTCCGTTTTTTCCTTTCGAGCTATGGAACCCTAAAAAACATATACTTTAACTACTATACAAACTATACTTTATTAATATGACACCAATATACAGTTGGAATTAATTTATGTAGAATGTGTCCTACATACTACATTCTAACTACTTTGTAACTTTTTTGCCCCAGGATCAACAGCAGTGACTAAATATGACGCTCGGCCAGTCCTAATAAGAGGTAAGCTGTCATGGACATACATTGAAGACCGCTTGAAATAAGGTTATCTCATTATATCGTGAGAAATAAGTGACTTCAGAACATGTAGTATCACCCTTTACCGGGAAGTATCATGATTTATTTGGCAATTAATTTTGTAACGGTTATAAAGGGTGGGCCCCAATACTTATAACAGTTTTAGGGGATTTCACAGGCCGATTTAAATTTTGATATAAAGACACTGAATACCAATAATGCTTTTCTACATAAGTATAGGGGTCGTTTAATAACATGTAGATTTATTAAAATAGGGTTTTTACACATATATAATAAGGGAACATATATAAATCTTTTATGGCATAAAAGACTTTTAAGGTTATTTCTCACAAGGCTCAATAATTAGGAAACGGGCGGTTAAAGGTCGACACAGGCAGATATGGTATTAATTTATGTTTTTCTTTTATAATTTAACATTTTACTAAGCAACTTATTGTTGCGGTAACTCTGTGTGTGTTGTCATTAATTAAATTGACAATTTCGAATTATTGGTGATCAATTTTATGCAATAAAGATATCGAATTTAAATTTTTCCCTTTATATATGTCTTATCACTACATATTATAAAACAAAGTCCCAAACCACGTCTGTCTGTTCGCAATAAACTAAAAAACTACGGAATGTTTTTTCATGCGGTTTTCACTAATAATGGTTCATGAGGAAGGTTTACGAGTATAATTTGTTAAGATTTTGTATAAATTGATTGAAATATGCTGATGATTGTTGAAGATGTTTCTGCTACCCGTGCGAAGCCGGGGCGGGTTGTAGTATACCATAAAAACGGGAAACAATTATGTGAAAACATTGAACCCATTATAGGTATTTTTGAATTGTCATAACAGTCAGTCATACCTAGATCTGTTCCAATACGTAGATCCCGTGGAGAAGAACAGGCAAAAAACTCCAAGGTCACTCTTTTTCAACCTGTTTTTTACAAGTCTCTGGTTACATTACTTATATGCGCAAATAAAATGTGAGGACAATGTATTGTTCTAAACTATAAACAGTCGTGCAAATTACTACTAAATGTAAGTAATAGCCGTTCGGAGATAACCAGGCCCGACCAACGGGACTCGGTCACGAGCTTGACGCACGCGCTAGCCATTGTTCACTTCGACCCTATCAAAGGGAGTGAACAACCCGACACATTCGCCAATATCGGCAGGACTTGGCTAGGCGGCTAGGCGAGCATGACATACTCAGAATAACCAAGCAACATAGCAAATTAATTACCCATGATCGATAGTCCAACAAAGCGAACACCGTAAAGTTAGCTTTGTATAAGTCTGTCCCAGTGCTTTCATCCACTTTAATCAATTGCGAATAAAACCTACATGTGATAAATAAACAAGCGTGCACCACATCAGGGCACATTAAAAGCTCATTGTTCTACAGAGCAACGTCGCAGGGTGCAAATTTATGCTACCGCTTGCCGCAACTGTAAATACGAGACAAATTATCTACATGTACGTTCAGGTTTATGCACTTTCAAGGCTCGAAGGACCAATGTTTGTTCGGTTACTAAGACCTTAGTATATATAAATAAAAGATGGTGGACTGTATAAATTGTATTGAACGTTACACATTAAAAATAATCGAGCGAGTGTCGCGGGCGAATGTGTTGGGCGGAGTGTCCTATCGCACCCCTCCTCGCGCCGTTGTCCTTCCCCCGTTCCTGTTCCGATCCGTTCCCCCGTTGCTGGTGCGCCGACAGATGGGTTATTACCTACTTTATAGCTAAGAAATAATATTGTTTTGTTACGAGTACCACACGAGTGCTTTCATAAAATACAAAGAGCGTACCTATTAAAGCTTAGCTTATTTAATAAATCGGTAATATAACCAGTACCATCTAGCGAAAACAAGCCGAACGACTTCTGGACTTCTGATCCTGCCTCATTATAAATGTTCAGGAGACTTGTATTGATTTGATCTATCCTTTTCATAAGCTAGGAGGGGATGAGCATATTTGAACACACACGAGTCGGTCGGTGGTAAACGTCTAATTTAAACCACTGAATACTCGTTGAATCAAATTTATTCTAGATGGATTTGTTTTTAATGTGTTCGAAATATGATAAAATAACATATGATATAGAGAAATATATTAATTAACCATTCGTAAGCCAGCATCTGACTACTACAAAGTTACTGCACACAGTTGTGATTCGTTAAATTCAAATAAACCTTCGACGATCAAATAGAATCACACGCACGCAAGTACGCAAGCAAGACGTCAAAATGACGAGTCATTATTTTATCTCTTTCCAATCGAAATATTTAAAATAAATGTTTAATAAGTTCATACAGATTTCATTAGCTTATGAATTAACGTAAAAGTTAATCTTGCTAGATTTTATAACTAATACTGAATTGACTTTTACAAGTATAAGAAAAAAGGAAAGAGACGCACTAGGCGAAGGAAAAAATAGTGGCTGCGCAGCATCCCGGAGTGGACCCGCACCTATTCACCATCAATGCGACAGACCCCTATGCAGAGGACGGAGGAAAAAGCCACCGCCCACGTTATCGTGGAGAGTGAGGGAGTGGCCACATAATGGGCAAATATCGTGCGGGTGCGGGTAGTACCTATAAGCTCAGCAGGCCAGCGTTATCCGTCTGTGTGTCTATATGCGGAAATAGTCCTATACCATTACCTCCGTCGTCCGTGTTTTGTTTGGTCATAAACAAGGACGATGTAAGAAGAAGTCGGCCAACCTCAAGCCATGAAGAGGCTCTGTAAGAAGAGGAAGGTAGGTATCACAACATCCTAAATTTTCTTTGATACGCTATAAAAAACAAAAACACTTCTATGAAACGATGTGTAATTTTGTTTCATTCCGTAAATAAAGCCAGTCATCACTACCTGACCACAACAGTATTGTTTTACGGTTAGCGTTTACTGAGAAGCAGAAACCATTTTTCATGCCCCCTTGTTATAGCGAAAACCTCCCTCAGCCTACCACCTCCTGCACCCTAAATGTTGATCACAATACACGTCCCTACCAAAATGAGTAACAAAATCTTTGTGTTTTAAAATTTCTCACTCCAGCCTATCTGTCAAACGCCACCCCTCTTTTTAAGTTGGTTGCCTTAAAAAAAATAAACTGTGTCATTACGGGGTGCATTTTTCCTTCATAGGGTGGGTATAGAACTTTCTTTTTAATTTTAAAATGTCAGTAGAGTGGTTGTTTACTTTGAAAATGCTTTTGGGGGACTTGAAGTGAATGAAGATAATGTTGAAGTCTAATAAGTTTGAGTATTTAGACTTTTTGTTATACGGGGTACTTTGCTTTTTTTTGTTTTTGGTTTCATTTTCTCTCCTATGCGCTCTCTGGGTGTAGCTATAATTGGAATGCAGGTCTAACTAATATATACTGTTCAATATTTTTGTGTAAGTTTTGGTCTGTAATCTGTTGCTATACCTACGTATTTAATAAAATATTCGTATGCATTTATAGTAAACCTTTGGACTTTGAAAAAACAAAGGGTGTCTCCGATATATTTTCAAGGATCAGGATCCTTTTAATATCCTTTTTTTAGTCTCTCGGGAAAATTATGTTAAGGATGTCATTTCACTATTAAGATGTCCATTCAAAGATATTTTGAGTGTTACTGTTTTTCTGTTATAATTTTGACTGTCATTAAAATCTCTAAACAAAGATTCTTCATCATCTCGAATAGGGCATGGGCACCTGTAACTCAAGAGTCACAAGTGCGTTGCCGCCCTTTGAGAGGGGAGAGGGGAGAGAGAGGAAAGACGGGAATAGGGGAGAGGGAAGAGATAGGGCCTCCGGTAACCTCACTCACGCGACAAAAAGCAATACAAGATTGCTTCACTGCCGGTTTTCTGTGAGGCCGTGGTATCGAGCGGAGTCGAGCCGGCCTCGAAGCATGGCTCTCCCACGTCATTACTTAAATACTTTCACTAAGAACGGTCTTAGGCCCACTTTGTCCATTCCTCATTTAGAGTTCATATTTATTAAGCGGTGGATTTATTTTACTATTACTTAGATATTCACATACTTTATTTACCTTCGACATACGCTGTCATTTTGTTAGTCAACTCACAACGACGGTGAAGACTGTACACCACTTAAGGAAGCTACAATACTCAATGCACTTGCACAAGCACTAGTTTAACTCCCTTATAACAGGGGGCAAGCATATTGTCATATAGAGTGCACTCTTTAACCTATAGACTCGGGTTCACATTTTTCTTCATAGTCACTGATGGTCACCGAAGTTACATCGGTTGAAAAAACGGATTAAAAATTTAGAAGCGCAGTCGAAAGGAATACGAACAAGTTATTTAAAAGCTTGTAAGAATTGTTAAATTGTGTTAATAAAGATGCCTTGTGGCGAGACACAACACGTGTCGAATTTTTTCACCCCAGCTAAAGATTGCGGATTATGGGTTTAGAGGTTAATGCCACACCTGGTAAACAGACTTTATCTATCAAACTGAACTCCGTCAAGAGTTCGGTTTGCTTTTCTTGTCTATGGCAATCCAAAATGTTTATATTTTTCTGTTGGCAGCATTATAGTTGATACACCGAAGATGACTGGTGACTTCCCCCCTTCAATTATTTGTATATTAAAAATCAAGTATGTATATCGCGACAGTAGAAACATTATTTACTCTCATAGAAGTCGCAGAATTTTCAAGCATTTACAAGTTCCTGCTTTAACTATTCTAAAACTTTTATTTTTTTGGTATCTAGTGTACTACAAAACGTAAAGCTACTCTGAATACCAGCATTACGTCATCGCCTGAAGGCATTTTTCACAGCTCGTAACGAAGAGTAAACGAGCGCCTTTTTCTTCTAATAACTGAGTTTTAGCAAGTCATCGTTGAGGAGGGCAAGAAAAATGGCTTGCAAAAAGTAAGACGGTGGTACGAGGTATACATACATATTTGAATTTAGAATGCTAGAACGTCTAGTGAGTTCATTGTAATAAAAGTGCTAAGAATCCTGTACCAAAACACATCAAGAGTTGTGGTAATTTATTTATTCTACAGGCTGTTATCAAATTTTTGGAGTTTTATGTGTAGACGACAAATAATTATGCTTATGCTTGAAAAAAAAATTATAAAAAAAAATCTTAGGTTAATACTATTAGTACTTTACTACTTTTCCTAGTATGTGCACATTTCTAAATAATACATTATAAATTTTCACGTCAATTTCAATTAATCTGTTCTTTTTTTTCAGACATTTTAAAACAAAATCGGGACATTCCATCAACATCCTTGGTATTAAATACCTATAGTTTCATTAATGTCAGCCTTCTCACACGCGAAATATAAGCTTTATCGGTAAATTTATCCGTTTTAAAATTCTTTAAAACTGAAAAATTCTTCTGTAATAAAAATTACGATTTTTTTATAAAATTGTTAACTTTTTACGTTATTTACGGGGTCTATTATACGATCCTATGATTATACCTTTTTATAACACTGTATAATAACAAGAATTTTGGGACATTTTATACAGGGGTATCCAGATCTAGACCTTAACTACATACATATAACTTCTATTATTGGTTCTAGAACATGTAAAAGCATACCTATTTAATTATATTTTTTATGAACACATCTATACTAATTTGTTCTGTGTCTGGGTGTAATTTATGTATAATATGTATGTATTTAGAAATATATAAGTATGTTTATCAGCAGTCTGGTTACCATAGTACAGGCTCTGCCTAGTTTGGGATCAGACGGCCGAGTGTGAGATATGTAGAGTTATTATTAATACTATAACGCTAAAGAGTTGGTTTGTTAGGTTGAACGCGCTAATCTTAAGAGCTACTGGTTTGAATTGTAAAATTCTTTTATTGTTGGATAGTCCATTTATCTGGGAAGGCTATATACCATCACGCTATGACCAATAGGAGCGGAATATCAATGAAAAATGTTGCAACAATGGGGAAAATTTACAAACACAGACGAAGTTGCGCGGGTCAGGTAGTTTACATATAAATTATAAATAAGGCATAGTCACGCATCTCTGTACATTTTTTTTTTATTTTTAGAAACGAGCAGACGGGTCACCTTAGGGTAAATGACTACCGCCGCCCATGAGCACCTGCAACTCAAGAGTCACAAGTGCATTGCCGGCCTTTTAGGTGGGAGTAGGGGAAGGGAGAAGAGGGGAGAGGGAAGGGTTAGGGCCTCCGTTAACCGAGAATGTCTAATATCTAATAGAGAATATTTGTCCAACACACATAAGTTAACAGAGGAAAATTCAAAAGGAAAGAAAATCGAAATAAAAAAAAAAACATCAATCAAAAACCGCTGTATACCAAATACAAGAATCTCCCGGTGGATTTCCTTGATGGGTTAGAGTGGAATAGACCCTTATTTTCTCAAGATTGTTCTAACTATCCTAATTCTAACCAATATAATAAATGCGTTGAAGAGTTTGTTTGTTTGTCTCAACCAATCATCATGAACGTCTGCACACATGTCAGACGTACAGAAATGATATAGGGTGATATTTATTAACACGAGCGAAGCCGCTGACAAAAGCTAGTATTTATTAATCAATAATTATATTCTTCTTTCCAGGAAAGGAAACCTTTATAGTTTAAATTCTACATTAATACTTAATAGGAGTAAATTTTGGCTTACACTTTAATCTTTTCTTGTTAAAAATTCTTGTTATATAGGTATTTATAATCTTTCCTTGTAAAGAAGTTAACTTTCGATTATATACCAAGTTCCCAAGTAATCACACTAATATTTTAAAGGCGAAAGTTTGTGAGTGAGTTTCACTCTTTCGCGCCAAAACTACTGAACCGATTGCGATGAAACTTGGTATGAAGATAGCTGCAGACCTGGATTAACATAAGGCCACTTTTTATTAAGATATTCCCACGGGATTGGGACTTACGCGGGTTACCGCGGGGTGCTGCTAATCAAGTAGAATTTACACTCGTTGGAACGATATCTTATTAATAACTTTTCTTTTTACAGAGATTTTGAAATAATAATAAGCAGAAGGCAGTCTTCCTCGACACGGCCCGTATAGTGAGGAGGTTCCTTCTTTGGAGTCCTAACCACCGGTGGTGTCTTGGTCCCCGTACACGATGTCGGTGGTCTACTATTTTTTATATTTTTAATTATATATTTTGTTTTGTACATATTTGAAAATGTAATTGATAAGTTTTAAGTTCAATAAAGAGAAATAATAATAATAACAACTCCACACATCTTACAGAACAATACACAAACTAGACAGAGCCTGTACTATGGTACCCAGACTGCTGATAAACATACTTATATATTTCTAAATACATACACATTATAGATAAATTACACCGAGACACAGAACAAATTATCATGCTCATCACACAATTATTTGTCCTGGGTGGGAATCGAACCCACGACCTCTTGCTAAGCATCATGGTCACTAACCACTAGACTAACAGGCCAGTCTTAATACTTGTTTTTTTCAAAATGTTCAAGCTTACAATTTAAGAATATTTTATTTTATTTTTTAAATATAGAAAACAATTATTCGTGGGTCCGAAAACTGCCTTGTTAGTTAAATGCCACTTATCAGTACAATCTCAACTTACAAAAAAGACTTTCCCTCTTTAATTACCGCTTGAGATATTTACATCATAATGTCCACTTTGCCACACTACACCCAAGCAGTGGAAATAACATAAGTCAACATTAAAAATATATAATTGTATAATAAAATACATTTTTTCTGTGTAGCAATTATGTATAAACCAAATGTATATGGAACAAACGACCAATTTACTTTTAAATTTTAACGATGAAAGTTGTTATTCTACGCCCCAAAACTTTAACATTGAAATGTTAAAGTTTTGGGGCGTAGAATAACAACTTTTACCCGAGCGAAACCTCGTGGTAAACCTTGTATCTAATACTCGTATATCTATACCAATAAATAAAATTGGAGTGTCGGTTTGGAATATTAAAATAACCACTTTTTACTAAGTGCATTCGGATGTACATATACCAAAACATTATTTTTACAATTTTTGTCTGTCTGTTTGTTTCGCCTAATCTCTGAAATGGCTGAACCGATTTTAACGGAACTTTCACTGGCAGATAGCTGATGTAACAAGGAGTAACTTAGGGTTTTAAGAAAAAAATGGCTCTCACAAAAAAAAATTAAACAAAGTTGAAGAATTTCATTAAAATTAGCAAAGGTATTTCTTTACGCGAACACATCTTTGAGAGGAAGTATCAAATACAACTACTTGAAAACGACCGAGATCAATCTGGCATACATGAAGTGCGAATATACACGGATGGTTCCAAGATGGGGTCAGGGACTGGAGCCGGAGTTTTCTCACAAGATTTAAATCTAAAAATATAACTGGCGCTCTGTCAACACAGTTCCATATTTCAATGCGAGTGTTTTGTAATAACCTACGCCGCGACTGCGGTCATGTCAAAAGGTATAAAGGAGTACAACATCCGAATACTGTCAGACAGTAAGGCCGTTTTAAGGGCCCTGGAGGGCAACACCATTAACTCCGGTCTTATTTATGAATGCCACCAGACACCAGTAATTCTGCAATGAATCAGAGGGCATAGTAATTCATTAGGGAACGATGAGCTGGCAAGGAAGGGATCCACAACGTCAGTGGCAGGCCCAACTATACTACTGCCACTTCCCTTTAATCAACTTCGCCCATGGGTAAGACAACGGACTCGTGAAGCGCACAACGGCCGTTGGGCCGACACACCGGGCTGTAAGCAGTCTTAACTAGTGCTGACGGAGGTCTCACCACGTTTAACTTGCAGACTGTTCAGTCTTAATCGACTCGACATCAGAATAGTTGTAGGAACCATTACGGGCCACTTAGCCCTAAACCGGCACCTATTCACCATCAGTGCGACAGAAACGGCCGCCCACGTTATCCTGGAGTGCGAGGGAGTGGCCACACAACGGTTAAGTATCCTCGCGGGTGCGAGATCGCTCCTAGAAGCCTGCGAACGTCCCAGGAGGCTTCTGTGCTTCTAGAAGGAGCTAGGCTCGCTCAACTAGTCAGCCTATCTGAACGCATAATGGACCATCTATGAGTCTAAATGCGGAAAAAGAGCCCTACACCAATACCAAAACTCTTTACGCGAAATACAGAATTTATAAGTTATTGTAAACTCTGCGAACTGAACAATATTTTTTTTGTTAGATACCACGCGAACGAAGTCGCGGGTAACAGCTAGTCTAATTTAAATATGTAACGTACTTCAGGTATATCATCTTCCTGCTCTTTTCCCAATTATCTTTGGAACGGTGCAATGTGTAATATGGCAAAGGTTTTGGCCGGTTTCTTTTACGGCCGGCTGCCTGTCTGACGACAGAGAATGTAATCCTTCATTGAGAATGTAATCGTTTTCAGACGGGAAAAGGTAGAAGGTAAACGAGGTAAGGATATGGGATATGGATAGGACGAGGGAGCTAAATGGGAAACGGGACTGAGACTGCAGTAGCTCGAAAAGCCCGAATGTCCATTCTGTTATTGGAGAGGCCACTAGGACAGAAACATTAACTGGCCATCGTTTCTCAGGTATATCAGGTACCTCTAGTACGATTTTAGGTTAAAAGGATTCCAAATTATTAAAATGATTTTCAATGAAACTTCCACTATTTCCTAATGACATGTTAACAATAAACTAATCTCAAACATTTATTAAATTTAGGCCAAAACCCAAACTAACGAATCCTTATCTCACTGACTCTAATTAACACCTACGTATCCTTCTCGAACGAATATATAATACAAAATTAACATACCACCTGCAAAATAGGGAAAATCATCCTTGTTTTTATAGAAATAAGGTTCGTTTAAAATGTAAAGTTGTTGTGGCAATTTACATCCCTTGTCACACGGGATAGGTATAAATTAATTAGTTCTATAAATCCTTCCGTGAAGGATTTTCAGATATTTTTAGGTAAACCGTTCACTAAGGAGTTTATGATTTACAAATTGGTTTTTCATCGTCCAGAAGAAATGGAAGCGGTTTTCCAAAGGAAAATGTTATTCATGTAATTTTGTAAATGTTGAAAGGTGTACTTGTACTAAAACTGTGTGTTTTACTATAGAATATCGTAATAATGCACAAAAAAAATTTGGAACTTGTTCCCGCAAAGTGTTGCTTAACGGCGGTTTTTTGCAGAGTTGAGGTGATTTCTCAGTCGTTCTGCTCCCAGCAGTAGTGCCATATTCAGGAAGACTACCTTCTGCATAAGGGTCTTAATCCAGCTGCCTAATGCGAGCCTCTGAAGGTGTTGGTCGAGGCTCTTAGCAATGAACCCATGGGCCAAAATGACTATCGAACGATTCTGAAATCCACTTCCCAAAAAAAAAAACAAAAAAGTTTTAGTATATATACGGACTATTATATCGTATTCAGCTTGTTTGTTGTACCCGATCTTACTCACTCTGTTGTACTACAGAGTGAATAGAGGAACAGATTAAATCGCTCAGTAGAATATTTTGTCTTGGAAGTGCAATAAAGTAAACGGGATTGGTGGGTAGGGTGTCTTTTCTTTTTATTTTTTATTGATACTTTATGCACAAAATGTTCAAAGGTGGACTTAATGCCGTAGGCATTTTCTCCCTGTCGACCTTTGAGCGATGCAGAGACACAACAAGGTAGATGCACAGAGATTGAGATATATTTATTTTAAATTAGATATAATATTATTTTAGTACCCAAAATACTTTATAATCTACATGGTAATATAAAACATATATGTATATAATAAGTGATAATGATGCTATTACATATGATACATAATATATAAATAAATATACAAACTCGTGAAGGAGAGAGTCTAAGATTGAAAAGAATCTGATAAGACATGTCTCCGCAACATGTATTTGAAGGTAAGTCGAGTTTTTGCCATCCTGATCTCGAGAGGGAGCGCGTTCCATAACAGGACAGATTGAACAAAGAAGGTGGAATGAACGGCAAGCAAGTCGGAGCGATGAGTGGGACAATGGAGAAACCGGTTGTGTGAAGACCTAAGATTTACAGTATGATTTGCACCTAAATATTGAAATTGAGAATTAGGTAGAAAGGAGGACTTGGAGAGAAGAGTATAGCATATCTGTCTGGTAGGTGTCTTTCGATTAGGAAAAGATAAGAATCTTTACAGATTTATCAAAAAGAAGAACATTTCTCTAAAGTTTCTGATGTAATAACTAACAAGTGTCAAGTATAAATTTTGTAAGGTAAAATATGAAGTCTAATATTTCGCCACTTCTTCTTCACTTAGATATTTGTATGTAGCTGAAGGATATCTAGGTAGGTAGGTATCTAAGCAGGTAAATAGCTATAATCGACATTTTACCGGCTATTTCACCTTGAAGCAAAACAGCATAACCGTCCTAAAACATTTTAATAAGTAAAAATAAAATTAGATAAGTTGATGTTTTATACAAATTATGGGAAGGCAAAAATATCTTAAAAATCATATTTACATAATATGTAATAATGAGCACGGTTTGTAAATAAAAACACCTCGCTGTACTTAAAAACAAACAACAAACAAACGATATGCAGTATCAGTTTAATGGTTTCAAATAATCAATTTCTATTCTATTCCACTGTTCTATTAAGTAGCCTTCATAGAAGTTACATGCCTTTTGTTTAATAAACACAACAATATACAATTACATTATCATAAAATATTGACATAATAATGTTTCGCTACAATTTACCTGTTATAACTATCGTAGTTTCCAATTTATTATTTTGTTAGATGAAAAAATATATCTATAATATGTCAGAGCTTACCCTCGACAATAGCGGACATGATTAGGAGGAAATTATTTACAAAAATAAAGTAATAACTTCCCTTAATTCGGGCGTTCATATATTATTGCTCTTAGTATAAATCCTTATAGGTCAAAGACTTCAGATTATTTTTGTGTTTCCTTTGCACAGGTAAGAATTTTCTCGACCCGCCTTGTAACAGGGTATAATTTGAGTATGCAAGCATCAAATACGTCTGAAGTATTAAGAGTTAGGAGCGTTTCTAGTGAGACTTAATTAAAATTATGTTCCTCATTGCCGTCGAGGAAATTATTTCATTATGTCTCAAAACGCTTCGTATATGAAAAGAGTTTAATGTAAGAAATTCACCCACTATGCCCGAAGCCGGTCGTAAATATGTAAGAGTGTTTGTTGGTCGTTTAAAATTCAAGCTTATCTCGGCGTATTAGTATGCAAATTGCCTAATTTGTATAAGGTGGTTGCACTTTTAGTGGCCGGGTTGACCTTTTGTTGCTTTTCTTAGTTAGAAATAATGTGGTTGGATAGATTTTATCTTGTAAGATAAAATATGTTTATTACCGAGAATATGTTCACCATTAATCACAATGGTGTGAATCATAGTATTAAAAAAGGCAGTTTGCAAATGCTGAAATAGTGGAGGTGCGTGTTCCGCACTTTCCTTTCTGAACTAGAAAGGGCCAAGAGCTTCCGCACCTAATGGTGTGACTTTTCAGAAGTCGGCCAACTCTTCCACTTCCTTCTTAGGTTATATCCGAGTCCCTTGAAATAGCCCGCCTTGTGTGTGTGTTTTGGTCGCTTTGATTGTGATATATCGTTTCACCGTTAAGATCAGTGAAGTGATGGTCTGTTGGGTAAAAGTATCTACTTTTACTTTTTTTATGGTATAGGGGCAAACGAGCAGACGGGTCAGCTGATGGTAAATGACTACCGCTGGCCATGGCCACCTGCAATTCAAGAGTCACAAGTGCATCGCTGGCCTTTAAGATGAGAGTAGGGGAAGGGTGGAAGAGGGGAAGAGAGGGTGGAGGGAAGGATTACAGCCTCCGGTAACCTTACTCACTCGGCGAAAAGCAATGCAAGCATTGCTTCACTGCCGGTTTTCTGTGAGGCCGTGGTATCACTCCGGTCGAGCCGGCCCATTCGTGCCGAAGCATGGCTCTCCCACGATACATCTGTAAACCACCAATTTCGACAATTCGTTTTATTACTTTGACACTCATAAAGCCTTATTTTAACTACTAAGAGAATAAAAAAATCCTGTATCTGTACTCACTTGTAAAGGTAAATGACATTGAAGGGACAAACACAAGCCGCAAGGCATTCTAACACGCAATTATTAGCCACACTTGTAACTAACAATGGTGCCGATTCTATTGTACACTCGACTAAACTAAAACCTGACTTAATTTCTTCATATGAAATCAACCTTGTGTTTTTCGTAATAATGTCTATTTATTACTGGCACCTATTTCTCAGCGCCACTAAATTTCACTAAAACCTGTCAACGTATACTCAACTTTATTTCCACGCAGCGAGAGTAACCATTTATTCAAATGCTGTATAAAAACTTGTTCAAAACGAACTAAGATGACGTTATTTTAATCGACACCTACGAAGACGCTTATTAAAAACACAGAGCAAAAGAGATGGCATTCAACGGATAGCGGCTCTCGCTACGTGGTATTAAAGTTTATTTAAGCGTATCAGACTTTAGTCGACAAATAATTTGCTTATTTCGATAGCGACATAATATGTTACCTACTTGTTTCAATTTGAAATAAGAACTTGTTTCGAAGTGTACAAGGCTTACATCTTATATGAAGAAAATTTATTTGACCAATGTCAATTTAACTAATCTTGGAAGTCAAATTTAACTTACCTCTAATTGTCATATCGAAATAAAACTTTGCATGTATATGTAGTTCGGATGAAAATACTATAATTTGGCATCTATCTTCGAGCTGGTCTGATGAAGGAGCCAAGAGGTGGAAAGTGGAATTTTTCAGTAACTACTAAACTCTTCGAGTTTGGGCTCAAATGATTCATTTTGACCAGTCACCTTGTATACTGGTCCTGGATTCGACACACAGCTGTCATTAAGTTTGCTTCAGACAAGCCTACTATGCAGTAAATGTATAAATTAAGTGTATTTTTTTATGATATAGGGGGCAAATGAGCAGACGGGTCACCTGATGGTAAATGACTACCGCCGCCCATGGGCACCTGTAACTCAAGAGTCACAAGTGCGTTGCCGCCCTTTAAGGTGGGAATAGGGGAAGAGCGGGAAGACGGGAGAGGGGGATTAGAGGAAAGGAGAGGGGGCGAGGGGAAGAACGGGAATAGGGCCTCAGGTAAGCTCACTCACACGGCGACAAAAAATACAAGCATTGTTTCACAGCCGGTTTTCTGTGAGGCCGTGGTATCGAGCGGAGCCGAGCCGGCCCATTCGTGCCGAAGCATGGCTCTCCCACGTAAATCATTCCTTAAGACTTACCAGGTACATAGCTACCTTGGTTAAGGCAACCAGAATCTTAAATTGTTTTTTCTTTAACAACCGACACAATCTGGTACTAGAAAAAAAAAACACATAATTTAATCCAGCCAGTTTTGGTTAGGTGCCAAGCAAAGTCCTTCTAGCCGTCCTTTTATTCTCAACTAATATCCTCTTATTTTGGCATATAATTTATGTGCTTGGTTGGTTGCACTGATACAAAATTAATTGAAAAAGGAATATAGTGGAACCGGTCCTTTTTAACTTTTAAACATAGAGCACATAATGTAAATAATGTAAGTAAATGTGTAGCCTCTTTCGATGTATTCTCTCCTCAGAAAAAAATAGTGACGTTATAAATGCTAGTTACCAAATAGAGTATAAACACTACGTTAAAAGACTCGGGACTCTCATACGAAAAATTATGTGTGAAACGTACGTATCACTTTACCAACTAAAAAACTAAATTTTTTATGGGTGCTAAAAACCTTAAGGAAATGATAATAGTGTTGTCTATTAAAATAATAGAATTATCGAAAAATCCACAGATTAAAAATAACAATCAGCCGTTATAATTGTCAATTAACATAACATTGACTGAGATTGAACATTGACAATAAATTATAATGACAATTTAACAGATGAAAAGAGACAGGTCTATATGAGAAGGCAGAATAGAATTAGTCACCATATTTTTTTTTGCGCCCGTTTCATTAATTTGTTTTTTTTTTTATGGGAGTTGCCTTTGGCAAAGCGTCTCCTCAGTGGAATGATAAGCATACAAACACTTTGGCAAGACTTAGGACCTGAGTACTATATTTAAAAATCAAAATTGGTCATTGCGGAATTACCCTCGGTTTTTGACAGTAGATATAACTTTAGGGATAAATGAATGTTTATAATAAAGGCTATCCCAAAAATTGGCATGGTAAATTGCGAAGTAGTTTTAATTTATACACATATTTTATAAAGAATATGAACTTAATCCTTAACATGTGATCCTTTGTCGGAAAGCTGCAAAAATTCGTTTTCTTTATATAATTCCTGTTACGGGTTGCAGCGTTTCATTTTATAATTAGTCTTTCCTCGCAGTTTCGCCCACGTTTAGTGTCATTGCTCCACTTCTAAGGATCGTAGCGTGATGTTACAAAACCTATACTATTCTTCATGAATCTGGTTATCATATATAAAAAGTTATTTCGAATCCAACTTCGAGTTCGAGAGATAAGCGCGTTTAAACAAACAAACAAAAAAACTTTTCAGCTTTATTATATTACACGTAACATATACAATATTTTTTAAATATAATTAATAGAACTGGAGATTAACGTGAAACATATAAACTCATCATTTAAACGATAACCTATTGTAGGCTAATATGACAATTCGTTCTAAAACAAGATAAATACAATAATACCTTTTAATACTAACTCCGTAGATACGAGCTAGCTGAAAACCGCTTTATCTTTTCCTGGCCTCCGGCGGTGTGGTATGTAGCTGTCTATATTAAAAATGAAATACAATTTTTGTACAAACAACATTTTTTGTTAGAAAAATTAAAATTATTAAAAGAGACAAAATCTTGAAGCGCTAATCAACCCTTTAACAAGCAATATACCTACCATTCGGTTTCTAGAGGAATGGGAAATTACAGCACTATTATTTCTTGATAAGTGACAATTATTTGATCAATGCAAAATATTTTTTAAATAATTTTTTTGTTACTTAAAAATTATTAATATACAAATCACCCGTCACATGACATTTGCTCAAAGCAAAGTAACATCTTAGAAAAATATACTTGGACGAAGCCAGTACGTTTGTACCGCATTCAAAATTAAAAAAATTCAAAATTTTTTGAATTTTGAATTTACTTGCTTTACTAAGCTTGATATTATAAATTCTTCAACAAACAGTATCTTACCTCCCCACGGCCCATACCTGCACAGACCACGAACCTTCATTGTGCTAGTGACAAACTACATCAGACGTTTAATAAAAGCAACGTTGAGAAATGTGCGCGTCCAGCCTTTGTACCGCCATTTGTAAAATACGACGAATAAAACATTTTCTAAGAGGCCCGTTTTGGTAAACAAAGAAGAAGGGGAATGTTTTTTTTTTAAATTTTAATCTACTTATTTTGTTTTTAAATGTAAAGGTCGATTTTTAAAGGACGTGGGGCAAATTAAGCAAATACATAGAAAAAAAATTACTATAATAAAAGGTTAAGAGATAGAGTGTGATGGACCGACAAATTAAAAGTTAAAATTCAGCGTGAACGGTTAGGTTCACGCTAAATCTGACGCTATGTACCAAAACTTGTTCTTGGCATGAATACATGAACGGATTATAAATGGCTTCATGGTAAAAACTACATAAAAAAATTAATGTGTGTAGTGTGTATTCATATACATCACGCTATCTTTGCCAACAGGTGACATGAAGACTAATCAGACTTTATATATGTATTTCCATAGTCCACTGGATCACTGGCATCAAAGAAGTTGAATTTGTCATTTATTAGCACTACGGACGACAGCATACAGCGTAAAGCATAAAGTACATTATAACATAGTCTAGTCAACAATCTTCAAGTCTCACCTCTGTGCCGGGTCAAAAGTTCTGTACCTATCCGTCTAGGGGTAACAATAGTTCTTCACGCACTTGCGATTTATAAAGAAACAAAATATTCTATTCACTGAAGGACAGCTTCGCTCCATCGAGCACAATAAGCAAAGCACTTTTCGTCATCCTTGAAATCAAGGATTCCAATATCTTTTGAGATGGCAAGTAACAAGATAATTTTAAATTATACCTTTTTAGAGTTTTCGTATAGGGTTTTCTAAACCGTGTACGAAAATACTTTTGCATTCTACAAATTTTCTTCAAAATCTTTTACGGTACATGCAGCTCGCCTGTGGAATGCATTGCCTAAAGCTATTAAACGTGCTCAGTCACTGCATACTTTTAAAAAAATGATCACTGATTACTATCTGTCACAGTAATATTTCACTTGCTTTTAATACTGGATATGTGTATATATTTATTTTAATATCGGTATGTATGTATCTATATGTGTAAATGTATGTATAATAATAATAATAACTTCACACATCTCACACACGGCCGTCTGATCCCAAACTAGGCAGAGCCTGTACTATGTAACCAGACTGCTGATAAACATACTTATATATTTCTAAATACATACATATTATAGATAAATTACACCCAGACACAGAACAAATGATCATACTCATCACACAATTATTTGTCCTGGGTGGGAATCGAACCCACCACCTGTGGCTTAGCAGTCAGGATCACTAACCACTAGACCAACAGGCCAGTCTCTCTCTCTCTCTCTCTCTCTCCCTCCCTTCCTCCCTCCCTCTATATATTATGTATATATTTACACAGATATATATAACATAAAGGTATACGCATATCTACTTACAGTACAGGAGTAAACTCCAATAAAGCATAAAAAGCACAACAAAGCGTTAAAGCGTTACGCTGCCCTCCGATCACTAAATTTTACTCTTCATTTTTTTTTCGATTCAAATCGATTCTTAAGGAGTAAACTCCAAAACTTACGTTTATTAGAAAAGGAATTGGTACAACAAACTTTTTTTGAAAATGTGAATTTTCTAACAGCTACTGAGAAAATTGTACTCAGAACCTCGCGATCACAGACAAATATAATTGTTGCTATATGATCAACATTTAGTAGTTTCGAAACTACTTCAAAAAATATACTTGAAATGAAAACTGTAAGTCACTTCGTTTTCATTTGCAAATGCTTTCATTCTATTCTCAATGCGTCTGCTGTCCAGCAATAGTCATCCCATTAGCTTGCCTAACTTCCTACATTTTCCATTATCGCCAACAGGTTGTTTCACCATTATAATGTCTATTTTCATCTGCTAGCTCCACAGTTTCAGTAAACGCATTTCAACGTCCTCATTTCACTTAACTTAACAAAACGCATTGCTACATTCGTTCATGTAAATAGCAGAGCCTTCGACAAGGCACGTCACTGAAATATATGCAAATTGGCTAGCTCTCAATTCAACGTTAAAGTTTTAAGGACTTGTCTGGGTTTTCTGTTCTGGATGAAAACATTATAGACAACACTTCTAACTACACTATCACTTAATAGATTTTTTTTTTTTAGATTTAGTAGTTTTCAATTCATATGTATCATAAAGGTTTTATAAGTTAAAAAAAATAACAGTTTATTCGTGGGAGAGCCATGCTTCGGCACGTATGGGCCGGCTCGACCGGAGCGATATAACGGCCTCAAAGAAAACCGACAGTGAAGCAATGTTTTCATTGCTTTTCGCCGTGTGAATGAGGTTACCGGAGGCTCTAACCCTTCCCTTGCCCCCTCTTCCACCTCTCTCCCTCTCTTCCCACTCTTCCGTCCTCTCCTCCGTCTTCCCCTCTTCCCCCCCTAAAGGCTGGCAACGCACTTGTGACTTTTGAGTTGCAAGTGCCCGTGAGCGGCGGTGTTCATTTATCATCAGGTGACCCGTATGCTCGTTTACCCCTATGCCATAAAAAAAAAAGTTTTCCCCAAATAAACGATAAAGAGATTACGTGACTAGAAAATGGCAAATCTTGTTCAGAAGAAAAACGATTGACAACATTATTCTTCATTAACTATAAATCTATGAATATTGGCCATATGGATATGGTTAATAAAAACAAAAACATTTCAATTTTAAACATTAAATATGTCGAAGCGTCAATACTGATTTGTTATTTTCTCGATTAATTGTGTAACCTTATTTAATTATTATCTATCGGAAACGTCAAGTGAATGCACTTGGGTGAGGTCGATACAGGAGATGGCAACACTAGGTCAATAGTTGTCACTTGACGTTTGACAGTTTGAACATAAAATTATTAGACTTAAATTTTGGGAGAGCCATGGTTCGGAGAGGTTGATAAGTCGCCATCTTGTATCGAATTCACCGCGTTTCCATTTTTAAATCCAACTACATCTTGTAAATCAAGTAGAATTATTGTGTGCTATTTAGCAAAGTAAATTAATAGACGATT